>OY728123.1:376793598-377993598 GCA_963277665.1 Viscum album
TATCCATGATTTATCTAAAAATAGAATTATTAGATGAAGCTCCGAACTCAAACTTCTATATACACCTTGGTAACACTAAAATGTATTGGGATTTAAAGGAATATTTTTTTTGTGGTATAACATGAAATGGGAAATTGTAGATTTTTTTATCAAGATACATGTTTTTTCAACTAGTAAAGGATGAGAGAAACATCCTAAAGGTTTCATGAAACCTCTACATATTATTATGTGTAAATTGGATGATATTACTATAGTCATCATTATTGGTTTGAAAAATATCTAATAAAGAATGATTCTATATGGTTTATTTTTGTTCCATTTACCAAATCCACACATTTACTCGCTATAAGGGAATATTTACCTCTTAATAACCTCAAAAAAATCTATATCAATGATTTTTTGAGACTTCACAACATGAATCTTTCAATTATATCCGTTCACGACCCACAATTTACATCAAAATTATGGAATAGTCTTCAAATTGATCTTAACAGTGATCTAAATTTGAGAATTTCTTATTATTATCAAATAGATGGAACATCCAAAAGGTCTATTAAAAAATTATAATACATGTTAAGGTCATTATCACTTGAATTTTATGGCATGTGGGATCAATATTTAAATTTTTTAGAATTTATTTGTAATAATATTTTCCATTCAATCATTCAAGAGGAACCATATGAAGTGTTGTATGGAACAATTTGTCTTACAATAGATTATTGTGATAAATTTATTAAAAGAATATTTTGGCCCCTTAACTTGTTTAGGAGGTGATGGTTAAAGTAAATACTCTTCAGAATCATTTTAAGGATGTTCAAAGTTGGAAAAATATATATGAAGATTACAAAAGGATGGATTTATAATTTCAAGTGGAATATTATGTTTTCTCGAAGGTATCTCCATAAAAGGGTGTTATAAGGTTCAGTAAGAAAGTGTAACTAAGTATTATGTATATTAGGACTTTTGAAATTCTTGAAAGAATTAAAGTCATGGCTTATTATTTTTCAATACCACCTAGCCTCTCTAAAGTTCATGATGTGTTATATATATATTTATTGAGAAAGTTAATACCATACCAAAAACATGTGCTAAAATAGGGGTAATTATAATCAGAACTTGATTTATCTTACTTTGAATAACCTATATATATTCTTTTCACTAGATAACAAGTGTTTCGGAATCATATGCCTCAATCAATAAATCTAATTTAGAGAAATCCAAAAATAGAAGAGGAAACATTGGAACATAAAGAAGTTATGATAGAGAAATAACAAAATCTTCCCATGATATGAAATTATAAAAAGTTCAAGGATGAAATTTTTGAAGGAGGGAAGAATGTAAAACCTAATCTTCAATTATATTAAGTAAGATTTTTCTTTATAAAGAAACAATAACATAAAACACATAACTTTATCTGAGAATATGATTAAAACCTAAATTCACAAATTTTATAAATTTAATTTTATGAAATAAGTTTTATTTTTTAATCTTATTATATCGAAATTACATTAATATGATTTTTTGATATTTTTCAGAAATAATTGATTTTTGGGTGAATAGTAAAAGAAATCTAATTTTACAAAAACTATCACATTTATGACATTATAATGATATAATAATTACATTAAAGTTTATGAAATAATTTTATTGAACAAATATATATTAAATAATTAATATAATGCATATAAAAATAAAAATTTAAAATTATTAATATATGCTTAACATTTTGGAAATCTAAGTTATGATTTTGTTCAAATAAAAACCATTTTTAGTTCTTCTCTCTTAATCAAGTATTTAAAAGGTTCATTTAGGGTTTGGTTTGGTTTTAGAGAAAATTTTTTATAATTTTATTTAAAAGAATCCAAATAATCCTATTTTAATCAACATTATACATGATTTTTATTTAAAATTATTTTTATGATTAAAATAAATATTTTTCTAAAAACTGTTTTCATTGAGTTTTAAGAACTTATATTAAAAGTAATTTTTGGAAATTTTAGGAGTTGAGTCGTATTAAAAATATTAAAAATTTTAAATTATAATTAATATTATTTAATAATTCCAACTTATTTTTTGGTCAAAATGAATAGTAACAATGGTAAATATTAATCGCTTTGTTTAAGGGTGAAATGAGATAAAAGGGTTAAAAATAAAGGGAAAGGATTAAATATAACAAAAAAAGATTTATTAAAAATAATTGGTTGTTTTTATTTTGACTATAAAATTATAATATTTGAAGATATTAAAATTTGGATCCACTTGACTTTAGTAATTCATATATTATATAATAGAGTTTCAAGTATTTATAAGTTTTCCACCCACCTCACTTGTAAAAGGGAACCCCTTATCCTCTCATCTCCACACAATTTGAGCCACTTATATAGACAAATACCTACCTAAATACAATCCCAAAGTCCCTTCCCATGTTATATAGGTCACATTCTCTCAAAAATACCACTTCAAGAAGGCTTTCAATGTAATCCCAAGGAGGTTACCAAAAGAATATGTATATGTTCTTATCAAGTTTTTTCAAGTTCATTTCTTCTTAAATCTTCTCATACTATTAAAAAACTATACTAAAATAATTAAATTAGTATATTAATTTTATTTTGATAGTTTTTATCTTACTTTTATATCCTTTTATATCTCTTTTGAATCTTATGGAAAACAAAAACATCGCTCGAGCGTATGTACGACCTACCGTATCTACATAGTGGTGTAATTCGTTTTTCATCACCATTTTACTTGAATGGTTATAAATATATAATTAATTAATATATATCACATTTATGATATAATTATTATTTATTAAATATAATATATCATCTACATTTTTACTCTTCCATCTATTGGATAATGATAACTCCCCTCTTGCATATGTGTGGAGAACCACCTTCATGAAGCAATGTGATTCATTTTTCTATTACCACCATTCATGGATGATTTTAAAATTTCATTTAATGGATACAAATTTTATTCATGATATTATTAAAATTATTTATATTATGTAATTATTTCATAACTTCTTTTACCACAAATAATATATTGAAGTAATTGTGGGGAAATTATCCAAATACCCTTATATGGTCAATATAAGTAAGAACTATTCAATGAATAAGTTTCAAATTATTATAAAAGGACCTTAAAAATGTAATATAGATGAAAAAATTTATTAAATAAAAATTTAATAAATTAAACTTCATTATATAGGATAATAAAAAATGTATGAGTAAGAAGAGACCCATGGTAAGGGAACTCTTCTACAATCTCATTTTATTTCAAGATTATTTATGTGCAGATTTCCATTGAAAAAATTATACGACATTAATATCTTAAAACCCTTATATTTTCATATCCTATAGTTATGTTTGGGTTTTACATGTTTATTTTCCATTTCTTCTTGGATCAAGAATCAACAAGTAAGTTACATATAAGGTACTTTATTTTTAAAATAATTTTTAATGTTTTCCTTTCAACTATTTTTCCACCATGTCAAGGTTCTTTTAAATGATTCAAGATTGTTTTTAATTATGATTAAAAGGTTGATAAAGGTCAGTTTAAATTAATTTTCAAATTATTTACAATGGATTAATAAGGAATCTTTTAAAATTTTTCTATATGGATTATTTTCAACATTTTATAAAAGTTAAAAAGAACATTTTTTAACAAATACGGCTTGAAATCCCTTCCCCACCATCATAACTATTATCCATTATTATTATTACTATAAAATTTTCCATAGTTATATTTAATTTTTTTCAAAATATTTATTTAAAATTTTATAAAAAATGGTATTAATTTATGAAAGGAATGAAAATAATTTTTAAAGTTATTTATAACTTCATTCTTACACAATGTTACAAAGAAGTTATTTTTAATGTTTTTCTTAAATTTTTTTATAAAGTATTTATTTTAATAAAAAAACATTTTACTAAAAAACATTCATTTATAATAAATCGACGGTCTTCTATCATCATTTACTGATTTATGGATTTTACCTTATTTTGAGATCAATCACTTTCTTATGATCACACATTCTCTATCACTCTCTATTATTCATTAGACATTATTTTTCTAATTCATGTATATATTTTCAATATCATGGATGAATTCAGTATCATTTGTTTTTCATTAATGATGTTTCAACTATAAAATATTTCTATATATGGTTTCATTTTAAGAATTATTATTAAGAAAGTTATTTCATTGAATTGGGAAATATTCTATATTCTTGGATCAATACAGATAAATCCTGATTTATAAGGAATTTTGAGAATGAATTATATTGATCATTTAATATATAAGGAACACTTATGATGTGAATGTGATGGGTGGGGATTAGTTATAGATAACTCTTCAATACATTGACTAGCATCATGAGACAAAACATCAGACATGCCATATTAGACGTGTTTTAGATATTACATAAACCCATTTATTAAGAATTTCTTAGCCATGTACATGATGGTAATATTCATGATAACTTGGTTAAGGCCTTTATGGAAAGACCATGAATGTCAGGATTTATACATTTCCTTTATTGAAAATTTAGTTTCTATTATCCATATGATTTCCATGATGATATTATCCATGGATGTACATTAAAATAAAATTATTGATTGAATGGAATATGTTCAGATTATCCACTCTACCATTTTGATTATTACCTATTTACATATGATAGATTTAACTACACGTAACCCTTACTGGGCATCTGAGATCACCCATTATTTATTTTCTATCCCTTGAGAGATGAAGAAGGATATTTTGAACGATTTCAAGGAAGAAAGAATGTTAATTATGCTATGTTTTTTATATTTTCAATCTAATATAAGAATCATGTATGTATCTTGTTTTCCAAGAATACTAAATTGATCACTCCTATGTGGTGAGATCCATTGTATCTTGTACCATTATAATAAAATAAACACTAACTCTAGGTTACCAGAGTCAAGTAATTACACAAATCTTCTTACCATGATTACGCATGAAGATAAGGATACGAGGCATGTAAAACAATCAGTCTGTGTTGTGAATAAGAGTAATTTAAAGGTAAAGGGACCTAAGACTCATTCCATTACAAAGGAATAATTATACATATCTAATAAAAAATAAATGATCCAAAGATATACTAAGGAACAAGATGAAAAATGGTTTTCATGTAGAAGGAAGGGCTAATAGAAGAAGAACCACACTATAGTGAGGAAGTAAGAGGAAGGTTTATATGAATTTTATATCAAATGAAATATATCTATATCAAACACTTAGTTATTAGATATATCCTATGTTACTTACATTTGTATAAAAAAAAATCCAAGTATGTTCAGGAAGGTTTCTAAAGGTGAGGCAGATCTTTGAGCTTCCAACAGAGTAATATTGGCTGCATTAGCTATAAAAGACCACCACCTTACTTTGTGGGTGAGATTTATTTTTTTAGTAAGGACTATTATTATGAACTTTTTTTACTAATAATAGTATATATATGTCTATTTTATACATGGGTTTCTTTATATTCAAATTTAAGAATAAAATATACTAATTTTATAAAGATATTTTTTATGGTATGGAATATATTAATGATAGTATTTATGGAGTGGTTTATTCCCCACACTAGGGGTTTTACCCCTTACTATGGCACACAAGCTTGTTTACTACCCCTATTGCATTACTTCTGATTGGGAATAGTTGAAGTATTTTTGGTGGATTTCTCATTAAATGGATCATCGATTATTACTTCACATGATCCCATCTTTGGATTTATTGATATATCACCATAATCAAGTGTCATATTCCACCTCTAATTTTCATGCTCTCTTGGTGTTTACGTCGTTGAATCTAATTGTGCAACACTGTTCGGTGGGGTGTGTGAGGTTTATTACTTTCCAGATCTGGTTTTGTTCTAGATTTGGGATCCTTTTATGGTCGGTCGTCATTGCGATTTTAGGAGGATGTGATATGGGGATGTTGACATGGTTGTTGATGCTTTAGGTTCTCATGTGCTCTAGGATGTGATAGCTTAGATCAGTGCGATGCAGCTATTTCTATTTTTCTTTTGGTGGGGATTGAGTGAGATCATATATGTGAAGCTATCCTTAGGTTATCATTCGATGGTGACTATGATGAGGAATTCATAAGACATCGATGATTTTATTTCCTTAATGATTCACCAGTTGGGGTTGAATAGATTTGGATACATTATCTTCAGGGTTTTTTAGTTTTTCAGCTCGTTTTTGCACTAATTCATTGTACTATTGGATTTTTGGGTTACTAATGGATTTGTGAGCATGGATTATTTTCTTATTTCATTTGGTTTGATGTAAAAAATTTCACAAGTGCCACTGGGTGAGTGACCTAGATGGAGGGATGGATGTGTTGACACCCATCATCAACTATCTGTCCTCTTTGTTAGATAAATGGTCACTCTCCCATTAACATTTTTATAGAGTTTTCAGACTGGATTTGTGTTTTATTAGGTTGATATATTGGTGGGTTCCTTTCTTCTTTTTTTTGTTGGTGGATTGAAAGAGATATAGGTGTATTGGTACCCATCATATGGCCCACCCTCTACTTTTTATAATGGGTTGGAGGGGTGTTATGCCATGTTGTGTTGACTAACACCATACAAATTATTGGCAAGGGGTGATGCTTCTTCTTCAACTGATTCCTACATTGCATTTTATGGAGGGGGGGGGGGGGACGAGACTTATTCCAATGATTGCCTTGAAATTTTATTCCCATAATTTTTTTGGAATCATGTTAGGACATTTAGGTCATGTTTATTTAATTAATATTTTCATATCATTCATTCATATATTTTTTTCATTAAAGTGGGATTACCCTCAAAATATTTCAAAAAACAACGGTCTTTATAAACTATAACATGAAAACCAAGTGTTGGAAATCAATAATGAATCATGTTCACATTACACCCTTCACACCCATTTGTGGCATCATGATTTTACACCTTTTTTGGGGTGTGGAAAAAGAAAATTCAAAAGTTTTTCCTCATGCATCATAGAGGTTTACTAGGGACATCTCACCTGAGGAGCTTCTCATTTTGTTTACTCACTTAATCTAATTCACCTGTAATAATTATTATTTTTTCTATTATTTATCAAAGTAATGAAAAATGTTTTGGGTTTTGTTTATTTTATAAGATATTTAAATTCCATTCAATGTGAAAACTTAAGATAAAATAACACACAATGCTAAACAAAATGTGATTTGGAAGAAGGAACCTGGTCCTAAGTTTGGTTTTGGGTTTAACAATTATTCTCCTTTATTTTTTCAAATTTAGTTTGATAATATAGCTATGAGATCTCATGCATGAATCACTATCCTTTTATTTAGAAATTGTGAAATATCAAATGCCTAAAACAATCTAAATTATACCTCCTCATGTAATCAAGGTTGATGACACACCTTGGCCGATGGTGTGCCATCTTCCAGGACCCAACTCAATCAAATTATGTTTCATCCATTGATTGGATCAACTCCATCATGTGAATATATAACTAATGAAGATAGGGAAAATAGATTAAAAAACTAATATAAATAGATTGAGTTTCATGTCATAGGGTTAATTCACCACACTCGTTCATGTCACTTATATCTACCGAAAACATAAATTAAACCTTAAATAATAATTCAAGAACACCTTGACCTCCCTCTGGACAAGAATGAGGTCAAACTCTCATTTTCAAGGGTAATATATCACTTTATTGAATGGGAATGAATATAATAATAATAAAAAGAGAATAAAAATAAAAATAATGTGGGTGAGAAAATAAGAAAAAGACAAAGACATGAAATCATAAAAATAAAAGAGAAGAAAAAGATAGAGATATAAAATAAAAATTAAATAAAATGAAATGATTAAAGGAAAGAAATTAAATTTAAAAGATAAAAAATTAAAAGAAGGAGAGAAAATGAAGAAGAATAAGAGATGAGTGGATAAAAATAATTAATAAAATAAAAAATCAATAATTCTATTCACTAAAAGAAAATTAAAATTATATGAAATAGAGACTAAAAAAAAGATAAAAATAAAAGGAAAAACAAAATAAAATGGAATAGAATGAAAATCAGTAGCATCAGCCTCTCATCCTTAGTGGTGGGTGCATAATTCTTTAATTAGTGGGAAATAACCTCATTTTATAGATATCTAGGGAAGAAATATTGGTGGTGGACAAATATTTCTTTAAATCTGGCTGTATCTTTATAGACACACCTACGATACCTGACGTCTTCATATTTACACCCAAAGATCTCAGGTGATTTATTTTTTTGGAGTGGAAGAAATCCATATAGTATCACATGCATGGATGAATTCACATTCAAGGATGATGTGGTAGTGGAGTTTGAGTGATGGAAGCGGCACTTAGTGGAAGTGGTAGGTGGTAGTGGCATGGTGAGTATTCTTAATCCATCCGACCTTAGAAGTGGCTAGAGGGAACTCAAAATAGTGCTCATGGGAGTCATTAAAGGATCTAGAGATGATCAGTGGTTATGGAATGACTCAACAATGAATATTGTCTCTATCTTGAGATTTGGTAGTGGCAGACTCAGAGGTTCTTGGTTGATCAAAACTATGATAGGCATTAAAGATGAAGATGGAAGAGACAAACATTATTACATGTGGCAGAGATAGATATCTGAGTGGAGCAGCGGTGCGGGTGAGGGATTTTTTAAGCATGAATAGTAACCCAAATTTACACTATCCCACATAAAAATGTTTAAGTAATTCATGATTGTTTATAAGAAAAGTCATGAACCCTTAGCTCAAAAAAATTAGTTTAGATCTGGAGTAATCCCAGTTCTATCGTGGACTAAACCATCCCGATGAGATCCTCTTCCCATCACCTTGTGGGTTTCACCACCACAAGCCAGTGTGCTCAGTCTTGACCCACCTATACTCCTTGCGGGCATTATCCTCCCCCCCCACCGTGGACCACTCCTTAGGTTTAATACCCTTATGCTCCACTAGCTTAGGTTGGACCTCTTATGGGATTACATGGCTGAATAACACTTGGGCTATTTATATGGAATGATTTCTTATGGTTGAGGGCTAGCCCAAGTTTGGATTATTTTTTTGGTACCTGAAAAATGATGATCACATAGAAAATTGAAAACTTGAATAAAGTTAACAATAAAAATTCCCCATTAAATTCCATAACAATTAAAACATCCAATTTTCATTCCATTTCAAACCATTTTAACTCCACATTTACAATTTACCATTTTCTAATAAAATATTGATATATAAGGGAATATCCATTGAAATTTATAAAAAATAATTGAAAATTGATTTAAAATATGCATGAAATTTGTTTTTGTAAAATACCCCACACTTAAACCATGATTTTACTCAAGAATAAAATCCCAAAAATAAATTTAGAGGGTACCAATGTTACCAATATTAAAATTCCAAAGTATAAAACAAAATAATTTTCAATGTTAATTCAATTTTTTTCAAAAATACACATAAAATTTCAATTCAATTTCTCAATTTTTGAAGAAACAATAAACTCAAGAATTTTACTTTATCCGTTTTTAAAACAGTGGGACTTCTCTTCTTATTCATTCAAGTTCCTCAATTCATTATCATTAAACATGACAAATCACGAATTACCTCACTTTTCAATATTTTCTCTCACCACTCATGATAAGATTCAAGTGGATTTGTGCTCATATCATGAGAACATTCTGTTTATCCATAATCTTATAAAGGAACTACTTTATCCACTTTGTAAAGACAATAGGAACATAAAATCATAAGGAATTTAAACTAAGGTTCATTTGACTCTGAGGCTTAAGTTTGGTAGGAATTGATTGTTTAAAAATAAAATAAGGCTTAAGGAGGAGGTTTATCTCTTAAGTATAATGCATGATATCAAAAATAAAAGTGTAATTACACTCCCCACTCAATTTGTTACAATTCCTATATCCCCCAAAACTCAATGTAAAGGTAATGATCAAAGTAAAACATAATTAATGATTTGTGGACCCTTTTGAAATTTTCTCAACTTTTATACTTTTTTTTCTTTTTGAAATAACTTTTTCATTTTTTATATTTCTAAAGTTATGATTTAGAATAAACCTCATACCCAAAACCTAAACACATATGATAAAAATGATAGGTATAGTAATGGTGATTATTTATTTTCCCAAATCACAACTCATTTTTTTTCATTTTGGGTTCCTTTTGCCATTTCTTTTTTTTATCAAGAGGGGAAAACAATATTGACTAAAATGAATATTCAGAACTCTTTATTAACACCCACATGTATAACCACCATATTTTTTCCTTATAATTTATTTCATACCTTTACACATGAACCCCTTTACCCCTACACTTCAACTTTAAAATTTCATGCAAATACTAAGAGCAGGGTAGGAATGGATAAAATTGGTTTGAAACATAGATCATACCTAAGACGACCACTCATAGTTTCTATGATTTAAACAAGGATTTATTCAAGGGTGATATTATAAGGTTAAAGGATTTTAAAAAGATACCTCAATCATTTTAAATGTGTTTTTTTATAGTTATAGCTTTGACATGTTCAAATGGAAGTTCTAGTTAGTGTCATGTCCTAAGATCACTCAAGAATATGCTCAAGAATAAAATAGGAATTACTTGGTCTAGAAATCCTATTGGGAATGGAAATATGATTTTGGAAAATAACTCACGACATAACTAATAATAAAGCATTAATTCGCATAAATTTTATAAATTCAAAGTATGAAATATATTAGGGAAATTTTATTTACATTGTGTCCTTATTTTAATATCCATGTTTCAATTTAATCATTAAATTTTTTATTTTACCCATTCAATATCATTAAAATTTAAATATAAAACATGGAATCACAAGATTCCTAAGAAAATCATGTCTCATAGATAGGTCAATTAAATCACAATTCAAGCATGGGCATGCAATTTTCCAATTTAAATCTCAAATCATGTTCTTGGATAAAAATGTAGAGAGTTTGAAAGATTAATATTAAAAGTAAACTCACTTTACCATGAAGCCTTATTCCTTTTCTCCCACTATTTGAGGATTCCTTTTTCCATCATGAACCTATAAAATAAAATTACTCAATTAAGCATAGGGAATATGTAATTTAAGCTCAAAAAGATAAGATGAAGTGGGATGTATGCTAGAATAATCCTAAAAATGAAATTGAAATATGATTTCCTAGATTTAAAATAAAAACATAAGTCTTGGTATGATCCCCCAAGTGGGACATGAATTTTTACTGCCACCAGAGGATAGTATCATCTTTTACCCATAATCTGATGGTGGGTGGATCTTCTTAGACATGAACGACCACATTTGGCTTTTCCCTTCTTGTGATTCTTCTTTTTTGGTGAGGAATTATCCATGGATAGAGTATACTAGATCTATCAACTTCACAATTATGTAAAAATTTTATAGAAGGGGTAGTATTGAGTATTAATCAACCTCTTCCTTGGTTTTTACTTGTGCAATCTTCCATTTCTCTTCTAATTCTGGCTCAATATGGGCTGTATGAATTGAATGATCAAAGGGAGAGTAAACATATATTTTTCAATTTAATAAAATTTGAAATTGAATTTTTAATAAGTAATTTCTCCCTTTCAATATGATTAGACTCTATCTTTATTTCCATAGGCTCAAATACTTGTACTTTTTTATGGGTCACCTCAAATGTATGTTCATCAAAATTAGGGAGCTCTATGTGTTCCTAAATAAGTTCATGTTAAATTTATTCATCTTACTCTAAGGAAAAATAAGGATTGACTGAATCTAAAAATTCAAAATATCTTATAGTGATACTAAAATCATATTGAATAAGATTAGAAAATAGAGAATTCAAATTAAGATTATCAACCGGAGTTGTTTCTAGTTAAATCACTACCTTGGTGTTAAGAGCCTCTTGAAATTGTATATTAGTGGATAGAGGTTGGTAGTTAATATCCTCCTTACTTTCTTCAAATTCCACCACATTAGTGTAATTTCATATTCTATGGACATAAATAGGTAGTTAGGTTCAAATTCATTAATCTTACAGATGGGAAGATCTCGTTACATTGCATCTTCTACCCAGTTACTCCAAAATTGATCTAAATATTTAACCATATTCCTATCATCATGTGAGTCTCATCTTCACTCTCTATATATTTATTGTATTCTTGAATTTTGTTTATAAAATGTTTGGGTTATTGATATTCCTTGAATTAGACCTCAACCTATTTGATGTGTCCAGTAAAATTGGGAAGATCCAGTGGTATGTTTTCCTTTGCCTCATTAGGTTCTATCTTAGGTTCTAGTTGCTCCATCAATGCATGAACATATTAAAATGATATTTCAACATTTATTTTTAGTTGTTTTATGATTTATCTAAATTTTTTCACCTGGGATCTATTATATCCTTCTTGATCTACTTCATCTTATTTTTGATGTTTCATCTGTGAGTGATCAAACCATGAATAATAATTCAAATCAGAATAAATCATGGAAAAAGAATTTTTTTATGGGGTTTTAATGAAAATAATGAAAATCTATTTACAATGTGAAAATAGAAAAATATAAGAAAACTCTATTTATCTCTCTAGAAATGGTTCCAGTTTTGATAGAACACTTATCACAGAGTGTGGAAAAAGAAGATTTCTATAATTTTGCGAGTGCAACACAGAGGTTGACTAGAGTCATCACACTTTAGGAGCTTCTCAGTTTGTTCACTCACTTAATATACTTCAGATAAAATAATTATTTTTGTTGATTTCTATTATTTATCAATGCAATGAGAAATGTTTTGGGCTTTGTTTATTTTATAAGATATTAAAATGACATGCAAAGTGAAAATTTAAGCTAAACTGACATGCAATGCTAAACAAAATGTGACTAGGAAGATAGAACCTGGTCCTGAGTTTAGTTTTGGGTTCAATCATTATTCTCCTTTATTTATTAAAATTTAGTTTGATAATATATCTATGAGATCTCATGCATGAATCAATACCTTTTTATTTAGAAATTTTAAATTTCAAAATACTTAAAGAAATATAAATTCAACATCCTCCTAGAATCAAGGTTGATGACATAACTAGGTCAAGGGTGTGCTATCTTCTAGGACCTGGCTCAATAGAATAATATTTCATCCATTTATTGGATAAAATACATTGTGTGAAGATATAACCAATGAAGAGAGAGAAAAGAGATTAAACAAAATAATAGAAATAGATTGAGTTACATATAATGGGGGACATTATCCACACCCATGCATGCCAATCGTATCTACCACAAACATAAAATAAACTTTATATAATAATTCAAGAACACCTTGACCTCCCTCATGCTATGCCTTAGGTCATCCCCTCATTGTTGAGGGTAAGAGATTAATTGGTGGAATGGGAATGAAGAGAATAAAAATTAAAAGAGAAGATAAATAAAAAGAATGAGGATGAAAAAATTAGAAGGAAAATACATGAAAACACACAATTAAAAGAGAATAAGAGAGAGAAAATAAATATAAAATAAAATAAAATTATAAAATGAATGAAATTAAATTTAAAAGAAAAGAAAATTAATAGAATAAGATAAAAATAATAATAAGAAGATATGAGTGGATGGAAACACTTGATAAAATAAAAATTCATGAATTATATTAGATAAAAGAGAATTAAAATTATATGAAATAGAAACTAAAGAAAAGATAAAAATAAAAAGGAAAAATAAAATAGAATAGAAAGGAAAGGAACAACATTGACCTATCCTCCTTGATTGTGGGTGCATACTCCTTTTAATAGTCAACAATCTACTTTTTTTATAAGTAGTTAGGAATTAAATCTTAGTGGTGGAAAAATATTGGTTCAAAGATCATATGTATCTTCATAGATACACCCATGAGACCCAAGGTCTTAATATTTACACTCAAAGACCTCAGATGATATATTTTATTAAAGTAGAATAAATCCATGTAGTCACACACACATGGATGCATGAAAATTCAAGGATGATGAGGTATTGGAGTTTGAGTGATGGAAGTGGAACTTAGTGAACATGGTAGGTGGAAATGGTTTGGTGGATCTTCTAAATCCCTCTAGCCTTTGAAGTGGCTAGAGGGAAATCAAAATGGTGATCATGGTGGTCATTAAAGGATCCAAATGTGAGCAATGTTGATGTAATTACTCAGTAGTGAATATTATCTCAATCACGAGCATTGGAAGTGGTGAACATTGAGGTTTCTAGTTGAGAATAGTGTCAGTGGGTGTTAAAGATAAAAGCGACAATGGTGGACATGAAAACATATAGAAGAGATGGGTATCTGTGTGGAGTATCAGTGCTGGTGAGATGTTTTTTTAAGTACGAACAGTAACCCACATTTACACCATACCAAATTGAAATGATGAAGGAATTCATGATCATTTATAAGAAAAGGCATGACAACTTGGATTAAAAAAATCATTCAGGATCTAGGGGACTCTAACTACCACCATAGACCACACCATCCCAATGAGCTTCTCCTCCCGCTGCCTCTTGGGTTTCACCACCAAGGACCATCAAACTTTGCATTAGCCTGCCTCTACTCCTCGCAACCTTCACCCCCATGAGCCACTCTATAGGATTTATTCCCTTGTTCTTTGTCAGCTTAGGCTATCCCTTCTATGGTCTTATGTGGCCGTTCATCTGTTGGGATGACTATGTGGAATGTTTTCCTATGGTTGAAGGATGACCCTAGCTTGGTTTATTTTTTTGGTACCTTCAAAATGATGAACACTTATAAATTAAACAATTTTACAAAGTTAATAATAAAAATTCCCCATTAAATTTCAAAACATTTAAAAATTTCTCTTTTCATTCCATTTCAATATATTTCAACACCCCATTTACAATTTCCCATTTTTGAATAAAATATTTACATATAAGGGAATATATATTGAAATTCATAAAAAAATCATAGAAAATTGATTAAAAAATTTCATGAAATTTATATATGTAAAATAACACACATTTAAAACATGATTTTACTAAAGCATTAAATCTTAACAAGGAATTTAGAGGGAACCAATGTTACCAATATTCAAATTACAAAGTTATAAAATAAAACAATTTTCAATGTCAAATAAAAATTTTCAAAATACATATAAAATATCAATTCATTTTCTCAATTTTCAAAGAAACAATCAACTCAATAATTTTAATTTCTCTCATTTGAAAATGGTTGAACCCCTCTTCTCATTCATTCAAGTTCCTTAATTCCTTATCATTAAACATTTCAAACCATGAATTACCTCACTTTTCAATATTTTATCTAATCAATCGTGATAAAATAAAAGTGTAATTTTTCTCATATCACAAGAACACTCTTATTATCCATAATATGGTAAAGGAACTAAATTTTCTACTTTATAAATACAAAATGAATACAAAATCATGAGGAATTTCAATTAAGTTTGAAATCACTCTGATCCATAAGGTTGGTAGGAATTGATTGTTTTAAAAACAACACTCAAGGAGGAGGTTTATCTCTTAAGTATAGTGTATGATATCAAAAATAAAAGTGTAATGAAATTCTCCCCTAAATTTGTAATAATTCCAACTTCCTCCAAAACTCTAAGTAAAGTTCATTATCAAAGTATATCATAATGAATGATTTGGGAACCCTCTTGATTTTTTCTCAAATTTTATAAATTTTTTTCTTTTTCTTATAAATGTTTTAGTTTTTTTTGAAAGTTATGATTTAGAATAAACCTCACATAAACCACCTAACCACATATGATAAAAATCATAGGTCTATTAATGGTGATTTTTGGTTTTCCAAAATCATAACCCATTTTTTTAATTTTTTTGGTTATTTTTTTCATTTCCTTTTTTATCAAGATGGGAAAAATAAATAAGAGTATAATGAATATTCAAAAACCTTTCTTGACACCCATAAGTAGAACCCCCACATTTTTCCCTTAAAATGAATTTCATCCCTTTACCCATGAATCCCTTCACCCCCACACTCCAACCTTAAAATATCATGAAAATACTAAGTGGAGGGTAGGAATGGATAAAAATGGTTTGAAACATGGATCATCCCTAATAAGCACTATCATGACCCGTCCTCAGGGCTCATGTCGTGACTACCCCAAGCCCGCCTTCCATAGGCCAGGGAAGGCGACTAGAACCAAAGGCAGAAATCCCTAAGCTGGGAAGGCATTGCCTTTATAAAAGTAAAAAAACACAACAGATTGCGCAACATGTAGTAAAAACTAATTAAACTGAATATAAAATAGTGTACAGGAAAGTAAATGGGCCAGTATACAAACCCAACTGAACAACGAGTACAAGTAAAAAGGTACAAACAGCTGAAAGAAATGAGCACCTCCTGGATCGTCCTTTGGGAATTCCTACATGAAGGGTAGGTATAGATGGCCACCTCAACACCTACGTCCTTCAGTCTCCATCGTGTGCCGACTCATCGCAAGGTCCAACTCCGGGTACCGTCCAGTCGTGGCACTCTCGGCCTCCATCAGTTTTGTCCGTCGTCTGTATCCAACACAACGAGGTGCGGGCATAACCTGTGCATGGGTGAGTATAACGATATTCAGTAGAGACCTCGAGACCCATGAGGTCTAAAAATATCCACAAAGGACAAGCAAAAGAAGAAAGATACAACCAAAAAGTATGAACCAACCCAACTTAGATATATGCCCATACATATACCTAAGTTATCAATCTCAGTTCGGCTCCAACTTTTGAGCCCAAGCACAACCCAGTCCACACAGGAAGTAAAGTCAAACACATCGATGATAATGATTGAAAGTAAAGACTTAGATCACACAAGTATACATCTTTCATATAGTGATAGATATGATCAGATGTAGTCACTGATTCATCTAAGCTGTTGGACCCACACAGTATACAAGACCAACTAAGCTGTCGGACCCACACAGGATACAAGAACAACTACTATGTTGGACCCACATAGGATACAAGTACAGAGGTCAAACTGCCGGAGCCACACATGATACAAGAACAGTAGTCATTGCTGTCAAACCCACCGAGGATTCCGGTACAATTGCCATCGTCGTCTAACCCACAGAGGATCCTAGTACGGTATTCATCATCGTCGAACACACGGAGGATCCTAGTACGGTAGACGTTGCTGTCGCAGCCAGCTCTAGGGTTCCCGCACACAGCACACTTGATTCTGGGAGGGTCCGTTCCTTGAGAAAAAGGGTCGATACATCAACTATCACAAAGTCCTGAGTTGATGTATCCCAAAGTTTCGTCTCATAAAAAGGAACCCAACGCGATAGACAACGCGTCAATCGAACGTCCGATATAAGAATTATGAGCATTTCCATTCTAGGGGCCCGGTTAGAATTACGCTCGTTCTAAACCCGACCGTTTTTCAAATTTGTTCAAAACTCACTTAGAGTATTGCAAAAGGACCGTCTCATTGAGAGGATCCCGGTGCCCAAGAAAGTGCATCGATCGGACTCGCGGTCTGGAAGATATACACATTTAAGAGAAACGGGCCCGGCCCGTCAAGCCCAGCGGGCTGGCGGGTCAGACCGTTCTTGCTCAGTGGGTTTGACCCAGCTAGGGGGTCAGACCGGCAATGTGGGGTGTGGCTCGACCCGGCGCTGTGGGCCAACCTGCGCGAGGGCGGCCTAGCCCGCACGAGGGTGGCTCGACCCGTGCAGCAGGCGGCCTGGCCCATGCAAGGTGGCCCGGCCCGCGACCGGCCGTGGCTCGGCCAGCAGGCCGAGCGGAGTGGGGGAAGGGCATAGCCCCCCCAGTTTTCTAAAACGGCGGCGCCGTCCCTCCTGCCCAACCGGCTAAAGCCGACCGGTCTTCTCCGGCGTGAGGGGCCCGCACAGCGGGCCGCTGTCCTCCCATGCGGCACCTTTGGGTGCCGCGACTTCCTTCAACCTGGCTGGCATGCGGCCGACTGGTTCTCCCATCGAAGCGGCCCGCGGAGCACGGGCCGCAGTTCCTCCGCAGCGTGGAACCGAGAGGCGCCACGGTCTTCTGCCCAACCGGCATAGCCGACCGGTTCGTCCAACAAGCGGCCCGCGGGTGTGGACCACGGTTCTCCTTCATGCAGCCGGTGCACGACCACTGCTTCTTCCGTCCGCCGCAGCCCGCATGGCCGCGACCCCCTTCCTTCCTCTGGCAAAGTGCGATGGCACCGCGCCCTACCAGTTCTGCCACCGTCAACAATTCAAGAGAAATCAACGGAGGGTCGTTGGGCCGTGTTTTTTCGGCCCGCACCCTCTGCATAAGGTGGTAACAAAAGGCCAATGTCGAACCACATAAAAACGAGGAACGATGATTTAATTTAAACAAGACAAATCCTTACCTCGATTCAAGGTTCGTTCATCGTAGTTGCGGAAAATGGAGTCGTGGAAGACGATGTCGTTCCATCAACGTCGGAGGAAGAGACGTTGGCGATGTTCCTCACGGGCAACGTCTTCTCCCTTGGTATGGAGGAAGAAGAAAGAAGATTGGCGTTCTTCGTAAGCGTCGTCGTTCTTCGTGGGCGTCACCGTTCTTCGTTGAGAGAGGAATTTGTTATTCGTTGGAAGAAGGTCCTCTCTAATCTCCAAAACTACACCAACACAACAAGTGCCAACCAAACTAAAAATAAAAACACACCACCTATATAAAAGGGTGGCTTATAGTTTTCAAAATTCAAACACTTAAATTAATTAATTGTGGAGTTCAATTAATTAATTAAAAGGTGTTGGCAAAATTTATGGGAGAGTGAAGGAGGTGGAGAGTCACAATTAAAGAGGGGAGGTGTCAAATTAATTAAGGGGAGTTAATGGGGAGTTGAAGGGGAAGTTGATGGGTTAGGCTCGTGTGGGCCCCACCCTTAGTTATATCCTCCCAAGGGAGGTTATGAGGGGTGTGGGCCCCACCTCCAACTTCCTTTTGGAGGAAATAACCACCAACCTAAATAAAACTATGTAACACATAATTTTATTTAGTTTAAAAAAATTACCAAAAATTAACTTCTCCTCCCGACCAAACGCAACTACGGCAAAAGTCCCCTTAAGGGAATACTGGCTCTGTGAGTTCATTGGTGCCCTCAGATTTAAATTCTGAGCACCGGTTCAAAATATAGAAAAACCTGCACTTACGTTTACTGAATGTACCCAAAAAAAACTTCAGAAATTGATTCCGGGCACACCGGGCCTCAGAATCAGGGGCTGTCAAAAACTGCAGGCTCATAAAATTTCAAAGAATTTAAGAAAAAAT
This sequence comes from Viscum album, assembly GCA_963277665.1. Lineage (NCBI taxonomy): Eukaryota > Viridiplantae > Streptophyta > Magnoliopsida > Santalales > Viscaceae > Viscum > Viscum album. Next base: position 376,812,843 of record OY728123.1, read on the forward strand.
TTTCTTTGAAATTTTTGGGTCTTTAAATTACCCCCACCTCAGGGATTTATGTCCCCATAAAGCTACAACACACACTAGGGAAACAAATGAGGGTACTGAGCATGCATTTGAGCCTCCCGCTCCCATGTTCTCTCCTGGAGGTTCCCGTGCTACCAACGAACGCGCACTAGAGGAATCGGCCGTCCATGCAGGACCCGCTCCTATCGATCCTTGATCTCCACTGGGACCTCTGTGAATGTCACCCCATCATTGATGTCCATCTCCCCATGGCCGATGATGTGTGTCGGGTCACGCACGTATCTCCCCAGCTAAGATATGTGAAAGACATCGTGCACCTGGTGCAACTGAGGTGGAAGGGACAGGTGATAATCCACCTCACCTAGTCTGCTGAGGACCTAGAATGGCCCGATAAAGCATGGATATAACTTTCCACCTCGACCAAATCTCCATAGACCCCGTCGAGGTGAGACTCGTAAGAAGATGTGGTCACCATCCTCGAACTCCAGTGGTCTCCGTCTCCTATTGGCATAGGAATTCTGTTTGCTCTGTGCAGTCTTCATTCACTCCTGGATGATCTTCAACTTCTCCGTCATAACCTAAACCATCTCTGGTCCTACAAGTGCTGACTCCCCTGGGTCAGTCCAGCATAGTGGTGATCTGTAAGGTCGGACATACAGTGCCTCATATGGTGCCATCCCGATGATGGAGTGGTAGCTGTTGTTGTACAAAAACTCCACCAAGGGTAATTGATCCTCCCATCTGTGACCAAAGTCAAGGAAACATGCATAGAGCATGTCCTTGAGAGTCTAAATGGTCCTCTCAGTCTGACTGTCCGTCTGAGGATGGAAAGTGGTGCTCAAAAGAAGCTTCATCCCAAAATCCTCCTGTAACCCCTTCCATAGCCAGGAAGTGAAACGAGCATATTGATCGGAGACGATAGTCAATGGAACGCCATGAATCCGGAAGATCTCCTAAACATATAGGCCTCCCAAGATCTGTACTAAGCCCTACTCTATGATCGGTAGGAAGTGGTCCGACTTGGTGAGTCGATCAACGATCACCCAGATAGAGTCGTTCCCTCTGGATGTATGTGGAATTCCCATCACGAAATACATGGACATCCTGTCCCACTTCCACTCTAGAACCTCTAAGGACTGAACCAAGCCTACTGGAACCTGGTGCTCTGCCTTCACTTGCTGAAAAGTGAGGCATTGAGAGACAAAATTTGCTACTGCTTTCTTCATTCCTGGCCACCAATGCTATCATCTGAGGTCCCGATACATCTTCGCCACTCCTGGATGCACCGCTAGAGGGGAAGTGTGGAACTCCCTCAACACCTCCTCCTGTAATGAAACTGGTACCATGGTACATCCTATGAAGAGGATTATGTGCTACCCACCTTTAGAAAATCCATCAGGTACCTGCCCTGAGGATATCTGAGCACGTCGCGTCTCACAGTCAACGTCCCCACACTGTGCCTCTCTGACTCTCTAAAGGAGTGGAGGAGTGACTATGAGAGACTATAGAAATGTAGATCCATATCTATCCACAAAGGATATTTGCAACACGGCTAGCTGCTCCGTCGCCTCTCCTAGCAGCTGAATGCTCGATCTCTTGCTGAGAGCATCTGCTACAACGTTCCCCTTCCCAGGAGTATAGACTATCTCAAAGTCATAGTACTGGAGGAACTCAAGCCATCACCACTGTCTCAGGTTCAGGTCCTTTTGCGAGAAGATGTACCTGAGACTCTGGTGGTCAAAGTAGACTGTAAAGTGCTCGCCCATCAGATAGTGCCGCCACATCTTCAAGGCGAAGACCACTACTGCTAACTCCAGGTCATGGGTAGCATAGTTCTGCTCGTTCTATCTCCACTACCGTGAACCATACGTGATCACTGCTCGATCCTGCATCAGGATACACCTGAGTCTGTTACCTGATGCATCACAGTAAACTACGTACCCAACGCCCTCCTCCGATAGCCTCATGATGGGAGCACTGGTCAATCTCTACCTCAGATCCTGAAAGCTCTGCTAGCATCTCTCTGACCACATGAAGGGTTTCCCATTATTCATCAAAGCTGAAAGTGGTGCTAAAACTCTGGAGAAGTCTGGTACAAATCTTCTATAGTACTCAGCCAGACCTAAAAAACTCTGAATCTCCGTCACACTCCTGGGTGGCTCCCAAGCAAGTACTGCCTCGATCTTCGCTGGATCCACTGCAACTCCAGCCTTCGAAATGATGTGTCCCAAGAAGTGAACCTCTTGAATCCAGAACTGGAACTTCAAGAGCTTACCATAAAGATGGTGCTCTCAGAGTGTGTCCAGTACTACTCGCAATTGGGAGGCATGCTCCTCCTCAGTAGTCGAGTAAATCAGTATGTCTTCGATGAAGACTACGACAAAATGATCGAGGTAAAGCTGGAAGATACTGTTCATGAGACTCATGAACACTTATGGAGCATTGGTTATGCCGAAGGGAATAACCAAGAACTCATAGTGGCCATACCAACACCTGAACATCTCGAACTCTGAGCTGGTGATAGCCTGACCTAAGGTCTATCTTTGAGAACCATCGTGCTCCCTTGATCTGATCAAATAGGTCATCAATCCTCAGGAGTGGATACTTGTTCTTCACAGTCACCTGATTCAGGAGACGGTAGTCAACACAAAGTCGCAAGCTCCCATCCGCCTTCTTGGCGAACAAAATCGGAGATTCCCAAGGTGAAACACTGGGTCAGATAAATCCCTTTCCTTGCAAGTCCTCCAGATGTACCCGCAGCTCACGAAGCTCATCGGGAGCCATACGATATGCTGGAGTAGATATTGGTGCTTTCCTAGGGTACAAGTCAATATAGAAGTCTACCTCTCTATGAGGAGGTAGTCCTGGAACATCGTCAGGAAAAACATCCGCATACTGATCCACCACAACAGGAAAATTCGGACTCCATACATCAACCGCTCCGAGGATGAGACTACCCAACTGATGTGTGATCGGCTACCCTCTCCTCTGTGTAAGTCCATCCTCTGCTGCAAAGGCTCCTTTCTCACTGGTGAAGGTGAACATGGTCCCATCCGTGTGGATACACCGCACCTTGCACCTAATACAGTCAATCTGAGCATGAACCATGGATATACAGTCCATACCCCAGATGACATTGTAAGGCCTCTATGCCGCTACAAGAAGATCCCAGCCGAAGCTCTTGCCTCATAGAGTAAGCTCACACTGCTGGCACCAATTCATAATCGTCAATTATTCTTCCATAGGAGTCTCTATCCATAAGGATCGAGCCAACAGCTCTGTCAGAATCTCCGAGATCCGAACAAGGGCAGCAAAAATAAAAGAATGACTCACACTTGTGCCTATAAGTACTGAAGCAAGGGTGAAGTAGACACAGATAGTACCTCGAATCATTTCAGGTGCACCATGGTTATAGTCCTCGACTTCCTGTAGATGAGCTTGCCTATGTCCCCCAACTCCATGTGGTAGGGGTGGACCTCCTAGTGGTGGTGGTGGTAGAGCCTCGAAACGTCGTCCAACACCCGCTTCTTGGCCAAATCCTCTTCCACGTCCGCCTTATCCTGGCAGACAACCACGGTCAAACCTCTTCCTATACCTGGGAGGTCCCTCTACTGTCTGCTTCTCATCTACATGGCGGGTCAGGTAGTCTTAAGCCATGTGTCCCTGCCCGCCGCATGCATAGCACTGCCTGCTCCCCGTAAGGCTGGCTCTGTTTCGTGTGCCCCGCACAACCGAACCTGTATCCTGAGGTCACCCACCTAATGGACTGGTCCTCTTGGACCTCTGCGTCAAATGTCTACTGCCAGCTGCAGAATACTCCGCTACGTGTCGTCCTACAGAAGGTCTCTCCACTGGTGAATGCTCAGCGATAAAACTCTCCACTAAAAGGGCTCGCTCCAGCACCCCCGCCTGTGTCAGGATGCTGAGGGGAATCGTCGAAGCCCTGATCTCATTATTGAGTCCCTGATCAAAGGTCCGGGCCCTGAAGAACAGGTCTCGTACCATATCTATGGAGTAGTGTGAGAGGTCAGTGAACCTCGTTTAGTACTGAGCTACTGTCATACTGCCCTACTATAGATGAAGTAACTCCTGAATCCGAACTGCATGAAGGGTGGCTAGAACAAATTCTAAGATGAAGAGACTCTCGAAGTCTGTCCAAAGTGAAGATGCCTCATCATGAACCTGTAGCATCAGGCTCCACCATCTTCCTGCTGCTATGTGTAGGAGACTCGCGACAAGGATCACCATGAAGTTGGCTGGTGTCCCTACCAATCTGAAAACTCTCACGATAGCCTCCTACCAATCCACAACTGCCTGTGGGTCCGTCTCTCCCCGGAACCTGGGCGGCCTATAGCACTGGAAATCATGAAATGCACTAAGGTGGCATGTAATATCTACTGCTGGAGCTGGTGGTATCAGGGGCCCTGCGGGTAGTGGTACCGTTGGTGCCTCCGCTATGACGGGGCCCTGCACCGAGGCCTCATTGCTCGGTGGGCTACCATCTCGTATGTAACTCAGAACCCTAGCTGGCTACCTTTGTGGGGCCATCCTGTAAATAAATAGGTGCACCACGGTTAGAACAGTATACCAGGTGAGCTGAAACAAAGTAATCATGAAGAAAACTTTTTCAAAGGAAACACACACACAATCAGTGTTTTCGTGCACTAAGTCAGAAATCAGAGGTCAGGGTCCTGGTGTATGGATACGTTGGCCGCTGCACCAACACTGGACTCCCTAGACTGAAAACCACAGTCAATACTCTTAACACTATTGCTTCAAAGAAAAGAATCAGAGTCTAAGTTCTGCGGTAGAACCGACTCTTCTGATACCAATTTGTCACAACCCGTCCTCGGGGCCGGTGCCGTGACTACCCCAATACCGCCTTCCATAGGCTAGGGGCTGGCGACTAGCACCAAAGGCGTAAATCTATAAGCTCGGAAGGAATTTCATTAATAAAAGTCAAAAAACACAATAGAGTGTGCAACAGGTAGTAAACACTAAGTAAACTGAATACAAAAGAGTGTGCAGGAAAGTAAATGGGCCAGTATACAAACCAAACTGAACAACTAGTACAAGTAAAAAGGGACAAACAGCTGAAAGAAATGAGCACCTCCTAGACCGTCCTTCGAGAATTCCTACATGAAGGGTAGGTACAGATGGCCACCGCCGCACCTACGTCCGTTAGTATCCACCGTGTGCCGACTCGTCGCAAGGTCAAACTCTGGGTACCTTCCAGTCGTGGTGCTCTCGGCCTCCGTCAGCGCTATCCGTCATCTACATCCAACACAACAAGGTGCAGGCATATCCCGTGCAGGGGTGAGTATAACAATACTCAGTAGGAACACCGAGACCTGTGAGGTCTCATAATATCCAAAAAGGACAAGAAAAAGAAGAAAGATACAACCAACAAGTATCAACCAACCCTACTTAGGTATATGCCGATACATATAACTAACTTATCAATCTCAGTTTGGCTCCAACTCTCAAGACCAAGCACAACCCAGTCCACACAGGAAGTAAAGTCAAACACATCGATGATAATGATTGAAAGTCAAGGCTCAGCTCACACAGGTATATATCTTTCATATAGCGATAGAGATGATCAGATGTAGTCACTGATTCATCCAAGCTGTCAGAACCACACAGGATACAAGACTAGCTAAGCTATCGGACCCACACAGGATACAAGACCAGCTACTCTATCAGACCAACACAGGATACAAGTACAGAGGTCAAACTACCGGACCCATACAGGATACAAGAACAATATTCATCGCTGTTGAACCCACGGAGGATTCCGGTACAATTGCCATCGTCGTCGAACCCACGGAGGATCCCAGTATGGTATTCATCGTTGTCGAACCCACAGAGGATCCCGGTATGGTAGACGTCGCAGTCACATCCAGCACTAGGGTTCCTGCACACAGCACGCTCGATTTCGGGAGGGTCCGCTCCTCGAGAAAAAGGTTCGATACATCAACTATCAAGAAGTCCTGAGTTAATGTATCCCAAAGTTCCGTTTCATAAAAAGGAATCCAACTCAATAGACGACGTGTCAATTGGACGCCCGGTTTGAGAGTTATTAGCATTTCCGTTCCAGGGGCCTGGTTGGAATTACGGTCATTCCAAACCCGGACATTTTCCAAAGTTGTTCAAAACTCACTTAGATTATCTCAAAAGGACCATCTCATTGAGAGGATACCTGTGCCGCAGATGGTGTGTCGATTGGACGTGCGGTCTGGAAGATATCCACATTTAAGTGAAACGGACCCGACCCGTCAAGCCCTGTGGGCTGGCGGGTCGGTCCGTTCTGGATCAGCAGGTCTGAACCAGCTGGGGGGTCGGCTCGGCCCAGCCCGACGCTGTAGCCCGGCCCGCGTGAGGGCGGCCCGACCCGCGCGACAGGTGGCCCGACCCCTGCAAGGGCGGCCTGGCCCGCGGCCGGCCGCGGCTCGACCAGCTAGCCGAGCAGAGCGGGGGGTCGCGGCCCCCCCAGTTTTTTGAAATAGCGGCGCCACCCCTCCTGCCCGACCGGTCTTCTCCGGGGCAAGCGGCCCGCATAGCGGGCCGCTGTCCTCCCACGCGACACCTTTGGGTGCCGCGACTTCCTTCAACTCGGCCGGCAAGCGGCCGACCGGTTCAGTCGCCGAAGTGGCCCGTGGAGTGCGGGCCATGGTTCCTCCGCAACACGGCACTGAGAGGCGCCGCGATCTTCTGCCCGGCCGTCATTGCCGGCTGGTTCGTCCAACAAGCGGCCTGCGGGTGCGGCCCGCGGTTCTCCTTCATACGGCCAGCGCACAGCCGCTACTTCTTCCATTCGCTGCGGCCTGCATGGCTGCGACCCCCTTCCTTCCTCCGGTGCGGTGTGACAACACCGCGCCGTACCGTTTCTTCCACCATCATCAACTCAAGAGAAATCAATGGTGGGTCGTCGGGCCGTGTTTGTTCAGCCCCCGCCCTCTGCGTAAGGTGGTAACCAAAGGCCAATGTCGAACCACACAAAAACGAGGAATGATGATTTAATTTAAACAAGATAGAACCCTACCTCGATTCAAGGTTCTTTCGTCGTAGTCGCAGAAAATGGCATCGCGGAAGACGCTGTCATTCCATCAACATTGGAGGAAGAGATGTTGGCGATGTTCTTTGCAGGCGACATCTTCTCCCTTTGCGTGGAGGAAGAAGACAGAATATGGGCGTTCTTCATAGGTGTCGTCGTTCTTCATGGGCGTCACCGTTCTTCGTCGAGAGAGGAATTTGTTCTTCGTTGGAAGAAGGTCCTCTCTAATCTCCAAAACTCCACCAACACAACAAGTTCCAACCAAACTAAAAATAAAAACACACCACCTATATAAAAGGATGGCTTATAGTTTTCAAAATTCAAACAATTAAATTAATCATTTTTGGAGTTCAATTAATTAATTAAAAGGTGTTGGTAAAATTTATGGGAGAGTGAAGGAGGTGGAGAGTCACAATTAAAGTGGGGAGGTGTCTAATTAATTAAGGGGAGTTTAAGGGGAATTTGAGGGGTTAGGATCGTGTGGGCCCCACCCTTAGTTATATCCTCCCAAGGGAGGTTATGTGGGGTGTGGGCCCCACCTCCAAATTCCTTTTGGAGGAAATGAACACCACCCTAAATAAAACTATGTAACACATAATTTTATTTAGTTTAAAAAAATTCGAAAAAATTAACTTCTCCTCCCGACCAAACACAACTACGGTATAGGTCCCCTTAAGTGAATACCGGCGCTGCGAGTTCATCGGTGCCCTCATATTTCAATTCCGAGCACTGGTTCAAAAGATAGAAAAAACCCGCACATACGTTTACTGAACGTACCCGAACAAAACTTTAGAAATTGATTCCGGGCACACCGGGCCTCAGAATTAGGTGCCGTTAGAAAATGCGGACTCATAAAATTTCAAATAATTTAAGAAAAAATTTTCCTTGAAATTTGTGGGTCTTTACAAGGACATTCATGGTTTCTATGGTTTAAATAAGGATTGATGTAAGGGTGGTATTTTAATAATACTGTACTTTAAAAAGACGCCTCAATCATTTTAAATGTGGTTTTTTATAGTCATAGCTTTGAAAATTTCAAATACAAGTTCTAGTCAGAGACATGTCCTAAGATCCCTCAAGAAATATGCTCAAGAATAAAATATGAATTACTTTGTCTATAAATCCTCTCAGTAATTGAAATATGATATTAGAAAATAACTCAAGGTATGAATAATAATAAAAAATCATTTGATATGAATTTAGGAAATTCAAATCATGAGAAATATTAGGAAAATTTCATTTACATGAATAAACTAAATCCCTCAAATCAAGAGTCCACATTTTATTATCCATGTTTCACATTAATAATTAAATTATTCATTTTACTCATTAAATCAAATAAAAATTGAAATATAAAACATGGAATCATAGGATTCATAAGAAAATAAAGTCTCCTAGATTAGTCAAGTAAAGCATAATTCAAGTATGGGCATGAAATTTTCTAGTTTAAAGATCAAATCATGTTCTTGGAAAAAAATGTAGATATTTTAAAAGATAAAAAATAAAAATTAAACTACCTTTCCCATAAAGATTAGTACTTTTTATCCCACTATTTAGAGATTACTTATTCTATCATAAACTTATAAAAATTTAATCAATTAAGCACAAGGAACATGTCATTTAAGATCAAAAAGATAAGAGGGATTGGGGTGCATGTAGGAATGACCCTAAAAATGAAATTGAAATCTAATTTCCTAGAAACCAAATAATGGGATAAGTCTTGGTATGATCCCCAAAGTGGGAGCTAAAATTTTACTACCTCTATAGAACAATACTAGTTATTATCCATAATCTAATAGGGGTTGGATCTTCTTAGACTTGAACAACAACATGTGGATTTTCCCTACTTGTGATTCTTATTTGTTAGTGAGGAATGATCCATGTATAGAGTACACTATATCCATCCACTTCAAAATTAAGTCATAATTTCATGGCGGTGGTAGGATGAAGTATGAATCACCCTCTTCCTTGGTTTATACTTTTGAAGCCTTATCTTTCTCTTCCAGTGTTAGCTTAACATGGGTTTCATGAATTTAATGATCAAAGAGAGAGTAAACATGTATTTTTACTTGAATAAAATTTTAATTTGAATTTTTAATAAGTAATTTATCCCTTTTAATATTATAAGCCTCTAACTTGATTTTTTTAGGATTAGATACTTGGATTTCTTCATGGGCCTCACAAATGTATGTTCATCAAAATTAGAGATCTCCTTGTATTCCTCAATAGGTGAATGTTCAATTTATTCATATTCCTATAAGGATAAATAAGGATTTAAAAAATATGAAAATTCAATGCAGTTAGGAGTGATACTCAATTCATATTTAATATTATTAGAAAATAAAGAATTCAAATTAAGATCATCTCTCTGAGTTTTTTCTATTTCAATTACTTCCTGAGTGGAAAGTGCCTCTTGAAATTATATCTTAGTGGATGGAGGCTGGTAGTTTGGATCCTTCATACTTTCTTCAAATTCCACCAATTAGTTATTTATTTATCTTTTATGGCTAGAAATAAGCATTTTGGTGATTATTCTTTAATCTTATAGATGGGAAAACCTCTTTTCATTTCATCTTCTACCCAGTTGCTCTAAAATTGTTTTGATTATTTTCCTATATTCCAATCATCACATGCGTCTTCATACTCAATATCTAGATATTCATGGTATTATTAAATTTGGTTCATAAAATGGTCGGTCTGTTTATATTACTTTAATTGGGCCTCAAACCCTTTGAGGCCTTTAGAAAAATTGGGCATATCTAGTGGTACTTCTTCCTTGGCCTCCTCAAGTTCTTTCTCAGGTTCTGGTATCTCCATCAATGCATGAACATATTCAAATTATCTTTTAATTTTTATTTTCATTTGTTCTATTATTTCTCTATGTTCTTAAACCTGGGATATATTATAGCCTTATTGATCTTCTTCATCTTGTCATTGATTCTACACTTGTGTGTAATTAAACCATTCATAATAATCAAAATTTGAATACATCATGGAAAAATAATTTTATTTATGGTAGTTTTTAAAGAAAAATAATGAAAATATAATCTAAACTAAGAAAAATGTTTTTGGTTTTGTTTATTTTATAAGATATTTAAATGAAATTACATGTGAAAATTTAAGCTAAACTAATATTCAATGCTAAACAAAATCTGATTAGGAAGAAAGAACCTATTCTTGAGTTTGGTTTTGGGATCAATCATTATTTTACTTCATTTGTTAAAATTTTGTTTGATAATGAATATATGAGATCTCATACATGAATCACCATCCTTTTATTAATAAATTATAAAATCTTGAATGCCTGAAAAATTTATATTCCACCTCCTCCTATAAACAAGGTTGATGTCACACCTTGGTCGAGGGTGTGCTGTATTCTAGGAATTGGCTGAATTGAATATTGTTTCATACCTTGATTAGCTCAACTACATCATGTGAAGATATAAACTATTAATTGAACGAAAAGATATTAAATAAAATAATATAAATAGGTTGTGTTTCATGTCATGGTATAAATTCTCCACACTCACTCATGCCACTCATATCTACCAAAAACATAAAATAAACATTAAGTAATAATTCAAGAAAACATTTACCTCCCCCAGACCAAGCCTCAAGTAAGCCCCCTTTTTCTAAGGGTAAGATATCACTTTTTGGAATGAGAAATAAGATAAGAAAAAAATAGAATAAAAATAAAAATAAAGAGGATTAGAAAATAATAACTATATAAATACACAAAATCACAAAAAAGATGATAATAAGAGAGAGAGAGAATACAAATAAAATAAAATGAAATGAGAAAATGAAATAAATTAAATTGAAAACAAATGAAAATTAAAAGAGGAAAAGAAAAGAAAAATAAGAATAGATGGGTGGATGAAAAAACATGATAAAATAAAAGTATATGAATTCTATTGACTAAAAGAAAATTAAAATTACATGAAATAGAAACTAAAACAAAGATAAAAATAAAAGGAAAAAATAAAATAGAAGAGAAAAGAAATCATCATTATCAACTTATCCTCCTCGATGGTGGGTGTTTACTCCTTTAATTAGTAGTAAATATCCCCCTTTTATAGGAATTCAATGAGGACATATTGGTGGAGGCCAAATCTTAGTTTAAAGATTAGATGTATCTTCACAGATACACCCATGGGACTCATGCTCTTAATATTTATGTGAAAATATCTTGGGTGATATATTTTTTTAGAGTGGAAGAAATCTATGCGGTCTCATGTTCATGGATTTAGGATCATTCAAGGATGACGTGGAAGTGGAGTTTGAGTGATGATAGCAGTAATTGGTGGATATTGTAGGAGGTAATGGATTTGTGGATCTTCTTAATCCCTCCAGCTTTCAAAGTGGCCATAGGGAACTCAAAATGGTTCTCATGGGGGTCGTACAAGGCTATAGAGATGGTAAGTGGTGATGGAATGCCTTGATAGTGAATATTGGATCAATACTAATCTTTGGATGTGGTAGACATGGAGGTTCTTGGTTGAGCACAGTGGTGGAGAGTGTTGAAGATGGAGGCCACATCATCAGACACTAACATGTGGTTGAGATGAGTGTCTGAGTGGAGAAACGACATGGGAGAGGTATTTTTATTTGAGTATGAATAATTAACCATATTTATATTGTCCCAAATATAAATAATTAAGGAATTTTTGATCATTTATAAGAAAATATGCATCACCTAGGCCCAGTAAAGTCTGTAGGGAGTTGGAGGACTCCCACTACCACCATGGACCACACTATCATGGAAAAGTTATCCTCCTGTCACCTCATGGGTTTCACCATAATGGGTTAGCATGATCATACTCATACCACATATACACCTTGTGGGCTTTAACCCCATATGCCACTCCATAGGCTTGATGCCCCTGTGCTCCGCCGACTTACGCTATCCCTCATGTGGGCTTAAATGGAAATCTAACCCTTGGGCTGGGTATATGGAATGTTTTATTATGATATTGGGATTGGATTATCTTGGTTTATTTTTTGGCACCTAAAAAATGATAAAAAATTAAAAAATTAAACACTTGAATAAAGTTAACAATAAAAATTCCCCATTAAATTTCATAACATTTAAAACTTCATTTTTTCATTCCATTTCAAACCGTTTAAACTCCATATTTATAATTTACCATTTTATTATAAAAAATTGATATATAAATGAATATCAATTTAAATTAATTAAAAATCATTGAAAATTGATTAAAAATATGCATGATTTTTTTTCTATCACATCATAAATTTTTCATGTAAATGAGAAGTGATTGAAAAGGATATATCAAGATAGGTATTTATATTCTTTTTAACTAAATACACTTGGTATGTGTCATGATTTTTACAAGGAATAATAACTAAACCTTTATTTACATGAAATCTTGGAAGGGATATAAAGATTCTTGAATTGGTTTATATAGATGTGTGAGGACCATTTCTAGTTAAAGATAGAGGTAGATATTCTTACTTAATTACTTTTACCAATGAATTTTATAGGATTTATTGTGTCTAATTAATGAGTTATAAGTATTAATCCTTTAATAAATTTATGGATTTTAAGATTTAAGTAAAGAATAATATTTGTATGAAGATAAAAAACTTCAATTGGATCGAGGTGAATAATATCTTAAAAAAGAGTTCATTAAATATATTAGGGATTTTGGGATACTATCTCAAATCAATTATCCTTATACATCATAGAATTGTGTTAGTGAATGAATAAACTACACCATATTTGGCATGATGAGGTTGATGATGAGTCATACATGCCTTCCATTATCCATTTGGGTATATGAATTATATATTATGGAACACATAATAAACCAAGTGTAAATCCGCAACCTAAACCACTGGGTCTGATCTAGAGAACCACAAGACCTCAAACATTCCTTCCCCATATACAAGAGGCTGCTAAATAGTAGTGAGGGTTTGGACATAGTAAATAGGGAGACAATACCCACAATGTCGTTTCCTTTCACCAATAATATAAATAAATATAAATAATAAAATATCAAATAGAATATCAATTAGAAGACTAAAATACAAGTAGATAAATAAATAAAGTAAAACTATGGGAAATCATCAGATGTCTATACTGATTCTGATACTTTCTTTATGCTCCTCAACTCAACCATATACCATGTTACCATTTCCCTTGTCCAGATCTCTATATGTGAATTCAACATGCACATTAAGATTCCTGTGAAGGGTGTGAGTAATAAAACATAGTAGGAAACTGAAAATAAATCCTTAACAAGTGTTCACATGTATAAATGGTGTATTCCATGGTAAAATGAAATGAAAAATAGATCATAAAAAAATATATCGAGCACCTATGTGATAACCAAGAAACCACGAGCCCTGACTATACTTGTTTCATATCTATATAGAAAGTTTAATCAAATATGTCATAAGTAGTCAAGTATTAACCACAAGGATGGTGAAACATTACTCTATATACTTAAGGAATCAAGTCTTAGGTTGGGCCACAAGGACAAATAGTGAAAATATACTCACAATCCTCAACAAATCAAGTTGCAATCACATTTCTTGGTATTCTCAAGGAATCAATATTAAACTAATCCACAATTATATCATTATCCTACCATGTGTATGAGTACACCACCAAAACCACCTCATGTCATGCATACTCTACCTCTAAGGGGTAATCATACCTTGATGGTCCACCTATTACATGTATTGAGAAAATACCTCCAACACATTGTAATACACATAAAAGGGTAGAGCATAATAAGAAAGAATATCATATCATCATGAGAATATAGAAGCGACATATAATATCATGTGATCAATATCAAGAATGGTAACAAGATAAACTAACAAAAATCATGTAATCAAGGATCATACATGGGTATCATTGTTACAAACACACCCACAAGAAAACACCATAAAACATAGAAACCAAAGTATACCAACACAATATGTAATCAAGGGTAAACATGTATATAAGGACCTAAAATGGTATGTAACTTCCTATATAAAGGTTTTTATAAAGTAATCCATGGTTTTTCAACTATTTAAGACCATATCATGTTGCACACCCATATATAAATAGCTTGAACATCAAGGATTCCTATATTAGATTCCAATTCATCAAGAAAGAGTTTTAGAAAGAAGACCTAAGATGAATCCATGTCAAAAAATGTGTTCAGGATTTACATACCTTACAGCTTACATCAAAAAATATAACTCTGAGTTATGTCAAAGAAGAGGATGTCAATCCATCAAATATTTTTTGTATTTAAAGACTAATCATGAATTCATCATTAATTATAAAATAGAACCTTTGGTCTAGCCAATGAACATAGATACACTAAATATATATCAATGGAAAATATAACTAATATGATATTTAAGAATAAGAGAGTATTGTGATGATCGATCTAAGAAACTTACCTATAAAAAACCACTATTCATGAGAGATCAATCTTTAGTAAATAAGGATGTTGTTTTCATGTCTAATTCACCACCATTATAGAAATGATCAAAGAATCACATACATCATTACTTTTTATATCTAGGTTTTTGCTTGATATTATGTTTTATATTTTATTATTTAAATTTTATTTTTATTATTGGTACAAGGATATGATACTGAGGGTATAGTCCCCCACCGATGGTGTCCATACCCTCACTAATATAGACAAGCTCTTGAGTACAAAGAAGTTCTCATGAGGTCTTGTGTATCTCCAAATTGGACCTGGTGGTTTGGGTCAGGCCATTAAAAAATGGAATCTCTTTGGATGGAAGTTTATTATCTACAAAGACCACTATTCATTATATCTTCACACAGCTGATCCTAAACTTTAGGTAGAGGTGTTGAGTGGAGTACCAACATATGCTCAATTTCAAGATGGATTATGCACTAGGTAAAGGTAATATCAAGGTAGATGCTCTTAACCATAAGACATAGGTATATTAAGAGATTAGTGAATGACCTTTGGAAGAACAATGGTGCTGGATGATCGTTTTTGGCCTATTGAAGGATAGATTCTTCCAATGGATAGGGATCAATGATGTGTACCCCATTATTAGTCACATATTCCTTAGTATATTAGGTAAAATATTTTCTAGAGTTTGACCCATAGGGTGATATGAAATGGGAACATATATCAAGAGGTGAACTGATAACTGGGTAGTCATTAGATGAAAAAATGTGATCCTAGTTAATGGGAGAGTTATAGTAATTGATTCCATCAAGGAAGAGCTGCAGAGAGACATACATACCTTTAATTTGGTGGTATATCCTGGATAGAAAAATATATACCATAACTTTAGGTGGTAGTTTTGGTGTCTAGGTATGAAGAGGTTACAATCTAGTTTTTTTCCCGATGCCTTACTTTCCATAGGATAAAGTCCAAGCACCAACATCCTAGTGGTTTTATCCAATCAATTCCTATGACCATGTAAAAGTGAGAGGACATCATGATGGACATTTTGATGGGGTTACCCCAGACCCCAAGGAGACATGAAACTGTTTGGGAGAATATTGATCAGCTAATTAAAGTTTCCTATTTATTGCATGGAGTTCCCTTAAGAATCATATTTGGAATAGTTTCACCTTTTACATCACAATTTTTAAATGGTTTGCAGAAGGCATTAGGATCTCAACTAAGGTTAAGCACAATGTACCATCCCCAGATAGATAGACAAAAAATCAGAATATAAAATCTATATATTGGAGGATATGATTAAAGATTGAGTTATAGACTTTAGTGGAGATTCGAATGATCAAATTTTCTTGGTTTAGTTTGCATACAACAAAAATTACCATGCTTCTATTCTGATGGAACCTTATGAGAATTTATTTGGCAAGTCGTGTCTTTCACCTCTTTATTAGCATGAGGCTGGTGAGGCAATAATTGGGGGGCCTTGTATGCTACGTGATACCTTTAAGAGAGTGAAACTGATTCAAAATAGGTTGATTATAGCTTAGAGAAGGTATACGTATTATACTAAACAAAGGATGAGAGATTTAAAATTTTTAGTAGGTGATCAGGTTTTTCTGAGAGCGACTTTTTAGTTAGGACACTGATGCTTGAGGAAGAAAGAGAAGTTATCTCTGTGTTATTTCAAACCCTTTGAGATCACTGAATGGATTGTAATTTTGGAATACTATATGGATGTTACTTCTCAATACCAAGGTATGCATGATGTGTTTCATGTGTCTCAGCTCCAAAGGTACATTCTAACCCCATGCATGTCATCAGTTGTGAGGACGTTGATCTAGGGCCTAACACATCATATGTGGAATACCTGGTGTGGATTGTAGACCATGCAAGAAACTATTAAAAGGGAATATAATACAACTTGTATAGATTATATAGTGATATGGATGGATCCATGATGAGACTTGGGGTTGGGAGGTAGATGTTCGAGCTTAGTGGCCTGTGTTTTATGATAAGGATTCCTAGAGATACGTCTCTTGGATGAGAAGTCTTTAGAGGGGGATATTGTACCAACCTCATATTTTTTAGGTGATTTATGATTTAATTTCAACCTTTAATAATATATTTTTGAGAAATGTTTTATTTGTTCTGAGTTCTAGGGGTATTCATATAGTTTTAAAGATTTTTAGGTCCTTTTTAAGGGTGAGTGGTTTGAGAACGGTTTACCCAAACCATGAATATTCTCTAGGAAACTGTGCAACTAGTGGAAGTGGATCAAGGGGAGGCACACATTTTAAAAAATTGTGAAACCCTACTGTGAAATCCAAGTGGAAATATCCAGTGGAAAATATCACGGTTGGTGTGCGGTTTAACAAACCATAAAAAAAACCACACGACTTTTCTAGAATCCTAGAGAGGACACATGATTATCATATGGCTTGTCAAAACGTGTGGCCAAACCATGAACATGTGAAATTAATAATAAAAAATACTTCTATTTATGGTATATTTGGAACTTTTATTCTTTTTATAAGAATATTTATCAACTTTTAAGACTCCTCTTATAACACCCCAATATTTTATAATATGAATTTTTATTTCAAATTTAACTTGTTCGATAGTTTACGAGCTTAGCAAATGATCAGATATTATTATTTAATTATTATAGTTATCTCTTAGATGTTTGGAATTATGGGAGTGAATGATATTAAATAAATTATGAAAATATAGATTACACATTTTTATAAAGTTAATTCATTGGTTACTAATTAATTAGAAATGAAAACCAATTGAATATTAAGGATGCATTTTTATAAAAACCATTTTTATGCCTATAATGAAATTTTATATTAATAAATTAAATTGAAACACTATTAGTTAAAAATGTTAAGGAAATATATATATTATATATTAAATCAAATATTTTTACATTTATCCAATTGATTTTATAGGAATAAGATAATAATGAATCGAATTTTATGCATTAAAAGACTATATTTTTCTAAAGGCAGTTTTAATGCCTTATAATAGAGCACTTGTTTTAAAACCAAAGTTTTTCACTTTTAAAAATTATTTTGAAAAAAATAAACTTCATTTTTAAAATATTAAAGTAAAAATTATATTAGGGTGATTTGTTTTCTAAAAATATTGATTTTCCAATGAATAAGTGAAAAATCCCGATTTTTATAAAACAATCATTTTCATTATATTAATAGTCTATTTATGATTTGAATAGGAACCTCACCTATGAAAGTATAACTAAAATTTATGCATCTTATAAATGGTAATATGAGATAATTATATCATAATATAAGTAAATAAATGTTTTAGAAATTATTAATTAAGTGTTGACATTTTTATAAAACATAAATGTTTATTTTCAATTTTATAATTAATATAATGATTTAAAAGAAAATTTAATTTCATAATATTTATTTAAAAAATATTATTTTTTTTCTTATGATTATAAGTTAATTTTATGATACCTTAATTAATTTTTTAATGTGTTATAAAATCAGTTATAATTTTAAAATTGGTATTTTCCAAGTAAATGATGATTTTAATTAAAAATTATATTTATCATATTTAGATTTTTTTGTAAAACGAAGATCATTTTTTGAATTATACACATCAAAAAATAGTTAGGGTCAAGTTTTGGGATTTTCTAAAAAACTTGAATTTTTGGTGAATAGTGATATACAATAATTTATAATATAAATACATTATAAGTTAAATTACCTATTACTTGAGTCATTTATGACGTAATAAAAATAATATCTAAATAAATTTCATTATTTTAATATATTTAGTGACAATTCTCAAACTAGTAATATTCTTTACGCAAAATAATAAATAAATGAATAAAATATTCAAAAAACACCCCTATTCTCCCCTATAAATACCACCCATCACCAACTCTTCTCCTCAAACCTCTTAAGCCTTGAAGCTTGTACAATTAACACCCAATACTCTTCACAAGCCTTTTCTATATGTCCTATATGTTTTGGTCGGAAAAAAGGATCAAAACCAATTTCCTTATGGAGGTTCTCAAGGAGAAGAATTCAATAGGTGAAAACCTCTTTCCTTTTCTTTTAATTTCTTTTAAATTTATTTTATTTTCTTATTCTCTCCTCACCCACTCTATCAAAACATGAATGATAAATAAGGAATCTTATATATACTATAATTTTATTTTGTCAATGGAAAATAAACCATCATGTATCTTCTCCTCTACCTTTTATTCTAAAAATAAAAACATCATCTGTGAGGTGCCGATTTACCACCTTTGTGGATGATGTGTTCTCATTTTTTCAATTTTGCCATCAATGTTGGTAGTAAAACCATTTTTATGTTTACAAAATACTTTAATACGTTTAATAAAACTTATGTTATGTTCTATAACTAGTATATATTCTTAATATTAATTCATAACACAAAACTAGCGCGTGATGATCGAAAAACCGCCAAAGTAATCTAAATGATTATTACTAACGTCTTATCTAATGATCCATCCTCAAACAAATAACTAAATGAATTATATAACCATTAAATATTATTAATTTTAATTAATAAAATATAATTTCAATTATTAATAACTATTTCCATTTTAAATGATCTTTCATTCATGTATAGAAGCGAACCAATCATGTAAACTAAGGAAATGAACACTCCCAAACGACGAAATTGAATATCATAACTCATAAAAAAGGAAATAAATGAATATAATAAAATTATAATAAATAAAATAAATGTTTAATATGTTCTTAATTAAATTATTAATGAATATAATTTCATTATCTAGGACATTAAGCACAAGTGAAGAACACTTTCAGACATAAGGTTAAGTTTTTCCCATCTCACTTTTATTTTTGTGAGATATACCTTATTCACCACTATTTCTTATGTGTGGTATATTTATAATGAAAATTTATGTATCATATCATTAATATATTTATATTCATGGTATTAAATGTCTTATTTTATGATCATTAATTTAATGGGGAATACGGTTTGACTATTTGAAAAGTGGTAATGGATTATTCCTGAACCTCCATTTTTCATTCAGGTTACACTTTCTCTCTCTTTAACCTAATATATTTATTTTTTAATTTTATATAATTATTCTACATTATATTTATATGTTCCAAAATCATGTATATGTATTAGTTCATCTTTCTTTTATGGGGAAATACGTGTCTTTTATGGTTCCTATTTAAATTCTTTATGTTAAGCAAGCTTAATTAATGAGAACTTCCCAATTTCTTTTCCATTTTCAAATACCATACATAAAATATTTTAAGACACAATTTTTTTATAAAATCACTAATTTTTGTTATGAAAAAATATCTTTGTTAATTCCTGGTTTTATATAAACAATTATGAGTTTTTCTATTTTAAAGACTCTTTTTAAATTTTCCCTTAAACTGCACTAAAGTGGATCATTTCTAAAGTTTTAAAAAAAATCTTTTTACATGTTTTCACTTTAGTTGAAAATCATTTATAAATAAGATATAATATCATGGTCCTTACATTTTATTTTCTTGGATATTCATATTTACAATATTATTTTAGGACAAATAGAAATGATTTTACGAAATAATTTTTCTTTTCAAAGCAAAAGGATATTTCTCTAAAGAATTTATCAATGATTTTATTAGAGTATTTTCATTTATTAATATGACTAAAATATTTCAAAGTGGTATAGGAAAATTTTATTTAAATATATCTTTTTAAATTGATTATTTAACATATGAGAAATGCATTGGATATAGTAAGTGATGGGTGAGACCCGCTATATCCCCTCGATGCATCGGTAGGTCTGATGAGACAAACTAGAATGAGTTTTAGATGAGTCCTTACCCATTTATGTATAATTATTGGTTGAAGCATTGATGGTATGTTTATTATGTAAAACATTATGCATTCCCTCATTATGATATTAGTAATTGATAATCCATGAGATTATTCGAATAAAATAATATCCACAGTTAAGTTTCATTCTCATGTGATTATTTATATAGAATTATTTATTCAGTTTTTATTCTTTCAATATTATGCTAAAAATTATGTTCTAATGGTAATGTGTTTTTAGTCATTCACCATACCTTATTATTTATATTATCTTCCATTGTATTTATTACCCTTACTAAGCATCTGAGAGCACCCCTTTCTTATGTTTTATTTTCCCCCAAGATGTAAAGATGTTTATTATAAATTAATTGTAGGGATAATATTGGAGTTTATTAATTTTTCATATGGAGTTTCTTTTTTGTTTCAATTTGTAATGTAAAAATTATGTTCGTATCTGGTTTTCCAATGATACTAAACTATTCATTCCTCTGAGATGCGACTTCCTTGTTTATTATACTAATGTAATTAAGTAAGGCACTGAATCCAGGCTATAGGGCTCAGGGTTTTTATAGTTGGTAATAGAAGTATTTTAGTAGAAATCTTGGAAACTAGATTCAGAAAACATAGATTAGGGAAAAAAACCATAATATATACTTTGAAGATAATCATATAAGAACACCCTAGAATTTTGGTAAGGTAGAGATTATGTGGGTATTCTTAGTAATACATCCCTATCTGGATACTACAAGTGGATTTGGTTCTTGTATAGATGTACCTAGGGGTAAAAAATCTGACCAGGTGCATCAGGTCTAACTCAGCGGAACCTGATACCTGATAACAGGCTTTACTATGCACCTAGTTTGACACTTCCGAGGGATATGATTAAGATAATTTAAATTTTATTTACAAACCATTATGAAGGATTTAATTGTAAATATGTCCCTAAATAATCCATGTTTATTATTATGAGATTATATACACATAAAATTTTCAATTTATGTTAGTATTTCATTCATTTTGGGATTATAAATTATATTTCATAATGTTATGATCTAATATAGTATATGCAATTTTTTAGAAATGGTTCCTAGAAGAAGGAATGAAAACCACATCAATGAACATAATCCAAAGAGTAAGAATGATAGTTTATTCAATGGGTTTAATCTATTATTTTTAAGGGAAGTAGCCTCCCAAATTTTCTCATCATATGATGAAATAATATCATGTTATAAAAATATAGTGAAAGAATTATCCAAGTCTTATTGATTCAAAGGGAAGTAAGATAAGAAGAATAAAAAATCGGAAAAAGATAGATAAAGGGGAGAATGTAAAGAAGTATTTCCCAACATGTGATAATTGTTGAAGGAAATACCTTGGTGTATAATATAGAGGAAAATGATTTTACTTGAAGTGTGGAGAAAAATGGCACCATTCTCATAATTTCAAGAGAAGGAAATAATTTTCCAATATTTAATGATTAAACTATACTGATAAGAGGCACTAATAAAATAAATCCCCAAGCATCATGGGAATATATCTCAAAATAAGAAAAGGGATCATGGTCAAGCTTACATTAATACCTCAGACAAAGATGAATGATTAATATGTTTGTGTTTGTATTAAAGAATTATTTTATTTGAGTATTTTATCAATAATCATTTGGTTATAAGAATCACAAGATATATAAATATTATACTCTAGTACTTCTTCTTTAAGGAATTTAAAGTATGTGATGAATAACACTATTAATCTAGAGAAGTGTTTTTTTCAAAATTCTTCTTTAAAGCACATGAATTGGGAAAGATAAACCCAAATACATGATTTATGTTGAGATAATATTAAATAGATGTTTATGGGATAGTATTGGTGACCATGAGGGTGGTTATTGATATGGTGGTTTATATTATGTATGAATTATTAGATGTTTGGATTTAAGGACAACCTGAGATTTTAATCTTATAAGCATGCATGTTTTATAAAATTTTAAAAGAGATTAAAGTATTAATATATTTTGAATGTGATAATAAGAGAAATATTATTTGGATAATTTTATGTTAACATGATTTTGTAAATTTAGTGACCTTCCTTATAAATTTTTCGTTGAATGTGGATAGACATGTTTTAGATGATTCTAAATATTCGATATTTATGGAATAGATCAAGTTAAAATTTGGAAATTATTATTCATTTATAACATATTCTAAACTTCTTGAATTAATTAAACATCTAAAAGTCTAAGGAATTAATTAATGACTATATGATTCATTAAAAGTGATTCATTTGTGGAAAATTCATCATAAACATTCATTTTTAGGTGTAAGGGATGAAGTTAAAATAGATAAAATAATAACAAAATGATGAGATTATTCTTATGAAATGGAAAGTAATAAAGTATGTTTATTTTATAAGGTGCTTATATGAATATTAAAAGGATCACTGAAATTTAGGAAAAATATTTTGGAACAAAAATGTTATTCGTTTACTTTTTTTTCCTAATAAATCAATGGTCTTTTAATCAATCATATATTTATGGTTTTATGATGGTTAAATTTTTAATGAATTTTTTTTCTATCACTCTCCATCAAAACATGATAGTTTTATTCCTATTCTATGTCCATGTTATTTCTTTCCACTAATAATTTCCTACTCGAAATCATAGTTTTATAGTGACCTTCATTTTCCCATTTCCCTCTTATTAAGAGGATATTTTATTAAAACTATTTTCGATGTGGTTTTCCCAAAATGAATTTTCAAGTATCAAACTCTGATTTTTATTCAAAAATTTCAAATTGAGAGGAAAAAATTTATTTAAGGAGGGGGAAATGTAACACCCTAAGATTTTATGGTATGCATTTTTTAATTTAACTTCGATAGCTTACGATCTTAACAAATGATTAAATATTATTAGTTAATTATTATAGTTATCTCCTTGATATTGATAATAGAGGGAATGAATGAGATTAAGTAAATTATAAAAATATAGATTACACAAGTTTATAAAATCAGTCCATTGGTTATTAATTAATAAGTATGGAAAACCAATTGAATATAAAGGATGCATTTTTTTTATAAAAACTCTTTTTATTACATCAGTGACATTTTATATTAATAAATTAAATTAAAACACTATTATTGAAAGTTATTAATGAAATTTATATATTATATTTTCAATCGAATATTTCTATATTCATCCAAATGATTTTATAGGCATAAGATAAGAATGAATTCAATTTTATGAATTAAAATGCTATATTTTTCTAAAGGTAGTTTTAATGCCTTTTAATGATGCACTTGTTTTAAAACTAAATTTTTACACTTTCAAAAATTCTTTTGAACAAATTATTTTATCTTTCTCTGATGGGGAAATATGTGTTTTATAAGGTTCCCTTTTCAATTATTCATGTTAAGCATGCTTGATTAAAGAGAACTTCCCAATTCCTTACCCATTTTCATATACCATCCATAACACATTTTAAGAAAAAACACATTTAAAAAGTCTCTATTTTTTTCATGAAAAACTATATTTTTTCATTCCTAGTTTTATACAAACAATTATTACTTTTTTTATTATTTTAAAGTCTTTTATATTTTCCCTTGAACCGCACTGAAGTGGCCCATTTCTAAAGTTTCATAGAAACTCTTTTTACATGTTTTCACTTTTGTTGAAAATCATTTATACCTAAAATATAATTTCATTGTAATTACCTTTTTGTTTCTGGGATATTCATATTTACAATATAATTTTTGGAAAAATACATATTATTTTCCAAAAGAATTTTTTTTTCAAAGTATAAGGATATTTCTCTCAAGAATTTATCAATGATTTTATTATAGTATTTTCATATATGATTATGATTAAAATATTTCAATGTTTTATGGGAAACATTGATTTAAAGATATATTTTTAAATCGATTATTTGACATATGAGGAATGCGTTAGACTTAGTAAGTGACGGGAAGGGCCCGCAATAGTCCCTCAATTCATCGGTAGGTCTCATGAGACAAACTAGACTAGGTTTTTTCTGATACCTTACCCATTTATCTAGACTTATTGTGCTATGAATTGGTGGTATGTATATGATGTTTGGAATTATGAATTCCCTCATTTTTTTATTTGTAATTGATAATCCATGAGATTATTTGTATAATAGATTATCCATTGTTACATTTCATTCTCATTTGATTATTTATATATAACAATTTATTCATATTTTATTCCTGACATATTATGCTCAAGATTATATTCTAATGGAAATGTGTTTTTAGTCATTCACCATGGATTTTTTATCTTCTTCTGTATTTATTACCCTTACTGAGCATCTAAGATCACCCCTTTTTTATGTATTATTTTTCCCAGGATGTGAAGATGTGTATTATGAATGACATTTTGGGATAATATTGGAGTTTATTGGTGTTTCATATAGAGTTTCTTTATTCTTTTCTTTAAATTTGTAATGTAACAATTATGTTTGTATCTGGTTTTCCAAATCTACTAAACTATTTGGTCCTTTTAGATGCCACTTCCTTATTTATTATACAAATGTAATTAAGTAATGCACTAGATCTGAGCTATTAGGGTTAGGGTATTTACACCTCTAGCCTTCCCTAACAATTTACTCTCCTACAAACTATATTCTAGATAATCTATGTTGGCTAAAGATCTATAATTGTGGTATGTGAAGTAAAACCCTCCATTATTCAAGTTTCTTGTTGATCTACCTATTTTATCTTAAGATTATTCCTAGATCCGGTATTCGAATACCTTATATATGGATTCCAATTTCAAATAAAGATGATTTATTAGATCATTTATAGAATGGTGGTGGATTTGGCATGTCAGCAATATAACTCTCATCCAAAGCTTTATCCCTCTTGAATAGCAGAATTTTTTTGGTTAATATTATTTTGATCAATCATCACGAGACTATCTTCATCTTGAATCTCATATTGGGTGGTTTTTCTATTGAAATATTATTGGTAGATTGATGTTTATTAGCTATAATCAAGGTTATTTTCTAGAATTGATGAGGAATTCATGATCCATCATTGAATCGATAATAAATATGGTGAATTGGCATTATATTCTTCAACATATCTTAAATCTATTTCCATTGATGGAATCTATATGGTATGTAATTCTATAAAAACCTTCTTGAAATGGAATATTCTTGGGTACTATTTCTAAAAATATTTCTTGATGAACCAGAATCTGATATAGGAATCCTTGACGTGTGAGCTAGTTATCCATGGGTGTGAAATATGATCTAATATTTTATCTTTGATGAACCTTGGAGTACTTCATGAACAAACTTGAGGAAGGAAGTTACCATATTTTTTTTTCATAGCTTGTTGTTTGTGTTTTATGGTGTTTTATTTTGGGTGTGTATGTGGCCATGATACCCATATATGATCCATTATTCCATGAATATTGTTAGTGTAACTTGTCACCATTCTTGATGTTGATCAAAAGTTGTTATATGTTGTTACTATATTCTCACGATGAATTGTTACACTATATTATTATGATATATCCTATATGGTGTATTATCATGCCTTGCAGGTATTTTATTGGTACTCATAAAAGAAAAAAAATCACTGTATGTTTACCCCTTAGAGTGGGAATGAGCATGACATATGATGAAGACGATAGTGGACCCATACCTAGGGTAGGATCATGATATCCTTGTGGGCCGAATGAAACTCAATGCCTTGAAGATAATGAGAAATATGCTTGAACCTCGATACCTTGAGGATGTTGATTACATGTCCACTACATGGCCTTGTAGCCCGAATCGAGACTCGATTCCTTGAGGATACTGAGTTACTTATCACCATACATGTAGCTAGTTCTTGACTACTTCTAATATCTTTGAGCATCCTTTGACATGGAGATGAATATGGTATGACTGGGGATCATGGTAGATTGGTTGACACATGGGTGATCGAAATATATTTTTTTATTATTTCTTTCACATTTGTTGTTATATCATGGAATATAATTTTAATACATGAGTACACTTATTAAGGATGCATTGGTGGTGTCCTACTGAGTTTTATTACTAACTCCCTATATGAGAATGTTGGTGTGCATGTAGACTTCATGTATAGGGATCCAAGAAATATAAAGTGGCTCATAGAAGATGGTGGAGATGAGGAGTGTGGATTTGGTAATATAACTAGGACATACTCTAGTGGATTTCCCCAAAAGTTACCTTATTTATCTATCTTCATATGTTTTATACTCTGGTTGGAATTTCCACTTAGGGATATGATTTATTTATTTGTATAAAATGCATGCCATCTATTATTAATTTTTATGTTTAGACTTATTATTGATATTATGATTGATATTTCGTTATTTATATTTTATTTATATTATTGGGGTAAGGATATGGTATTGAGGGTATAGTCTCCTAACTTTTAGTGTCCAGAGCAATGTTTCTAGATAGAAACCTCTTGCATATGGGGTGGAACACATGAGGTCTTGTGTCTCTTCATACCGAACTTAATGGTTCCATTTAGAGAGTCACACTGTGTGTAAACTAAAGTGAAAAATGGAATTCCATACTAGTTAATATATGTGCAGAAATATATTTCATCATATACTTGTGCAGGGGGTTACAAAGTGTTTGTTAAGGCCATCTTTGGAAACAAACTTAAAACCCAAGGCTTGAAGTGTATCTTTATTGGATATACCAAGAAAATAAGAAAATATTATTTATATAAACCATAATATAAGATAGTAATAGTGATGTGACATTCCACATTCCTTAAGAGGGAGAACATCTAAAAATGATATAGTAGGAGGAATATTTACTTTAATGAAGTTGATGCTCAAGACACGTATGAGTTAGTACAAGAATAAATTCCATAAGTCCTAATGGAATAAGTTTCTCCACTGAAAAAAGTATTGCATTAGATCTTTAGTGATGTCAGAGAACTAGAAAGATAGTTTCCTAGTAACGGAGGAGAACGATTCGTTATTAGTGTAAAATAGTGAATGTTTGTCCTATAAAGAAGAAATAAGTAGCTTATAAGTTGTAATATCATAAGAATCCATGAATTTTGAGATGGATTCCCTGTACTAGAATAAATTATTAGTTCTAGTTGATCTATCAGTATATATAAATATTGTTAGGTGAAAATGGACATTCAAGAGGAAACTGTACATAGAAGGTAAAGTTGTTAAGTCCAAAAGGGTTTATGGAAGAAGGAATAGAGGGGGGGGGGGAATAGGAATTTATTAAAATAATCAGAGTTATTAAAAATCAAATGTAGAATTTGGTGGTATGAAATTATTAAATGATTCATTCTTAAAATAATAAGAATTTTGGATGTATGAAGAGTGTATTTAGAAAATTAAAGAGAATAACACAAGGAGTTTCATAGTGGTTCAGATTAAAGTAATCCTACACCTACTCTTCACACCTCAACCAATGAAGTATGGTACCCACTATGGAAGAGATAGATACTTTTATATGGGATAAATCTCAACACCATATTTTAAATGGGAGAAATCCCAAACCAGGACTTTATATGGAGCAACCCAAAACCTACATATAGCCTTTTGTGGGAGCAGATAGTAACCCAGGTTTTCTAAAGTAGCAACCCCAACCTAGGTGTTCTACTTTTTGGTCAGGTGGGATTAATCAAGGGATACTTTTTAAAGGTAGTAAAACATGTGTGGGAAAGGATTATGTGTAGAACTCTACCCAGAAAAAAATACAGAATAAATATTACAATTGGATAGAATAAAAAAGATTTCTTTTGATGAAAGATTTGATACATGCCCTTCAAATGGATTTGAAAGACGAAGTTTGAGTGTTTCCGAAATGGCATAGTATGTCTCTTAAAGAAGAATGAAATCAAATAAGATTTGTGCCTTCATTGAGAGTTCATCATAAATGATGTAAATGGTTGAGTATAAGATCAATTGAATGTCGAAAGAGTATGAACATATGAGATTGTCACGTTTATAGTGCATGTTTATTTCAAGCATCCTCAACTGCATTAAATATAATCTGTAGAATATAAAAAATCAATCTAAAATAGGGTAAAAAAATTCAAAAATACTAATAATAAGAAGTATCAAAGAGAGAGAGAATTTATTATTTCAATAATTATTTAGGAAATAGAAAGTAATCATTAACAATAATTGTAACAATAATTGTTTTAATTTAAAACATAAATAATAATTCAAAACAATTTTAATTACCCATTAAATAAGTCATATAAACTCTATAATAATCAGTCAAAGTAATTACATAATTATCGTAAGATATTTAGATAGTTTAAATTTCAAAAAAATTCCAATTATAGGTAGCGTTTATTAACTAATACATTTAATTATATTGTATTAAATATTAAAAAATAAGTTCAAATAATTTCATTTACATTAAATGTAAAATTAGAAATTAATAATTCAATGAAATTAATTCAAAGTCTAAAAACATAAAAATTATAAATATGTGTTGTAGGTGTTACACATGAATAAATAATAAATTAATATATATTTTAAAACTAATTAAAATAAATTGTAGAGATGTCAGGGAATTTAATCTAATTTAAATAAAAAGTTTGAATAAGTTTAAACGAGCAAATCGTTCAAACTATATCTATAAAACTCAGTCAATTAATACTATAAATATCACAAGTAGATTAACTATAAATAAATATCTTTTGTATAAATACATAAAATATAAAAAATTGTCCACATGAATTTAATACATTAATCTTTTTTGATGCCATTTAACCATATTAATAAACAACTTAGAAGAAAAAAAATTAAAATCAAGAATCTAAGAGTTAATAAATATTTTTAACAAATGTTGTATTTTTTTATAAAAACAATGAAAACAATATTTAAAATAATATTAATACATGTTTAAGGCTCTCTAAATTTATTTTCATAGATTAAACATGATTAATAAATAATTGTAAAAAAAATAAAATCATAAAAACAATTATTATAAACATGTAGTATTTAAAATATAGAAATATATCAAAAATAGAGCATGAAAAATATTTTGGAATGGTAGTATATTTTTTATAAATGATGGTAGCATGAAATTTAAGTGATGGTAGCATAAAAAAAATAAAAGTTACTATAGTAGAAAAAAATAAAAGTGATTTTATCATTTTATGCACAAGTATGTCAACATAAACTGCAGATAAATTTTAACCCATCTAAACTAAATAATTAGAGAAATTTCCATAATAACTAAATAAATATAAATACTATATATTTTTAACAGATTAAAAAGTGCTTCCATATTACTAGTATATTAAGAGATATGATCAAATAATAGTGAAAATATAAAATGTAAACTAAAAAAAACACTGAAATGTGTCATAAATTAGGCCATTTTAAGGTATATAAGTAGAATTTTTAGACTTTCATGAAGTTTAATAAAATGTATAAAAACTTATTAGATTTATAACCCAATAAATTGTGTGAGATTCTAATGTGTATCATGAGAGATATCAAATAAATAAAAAATATTTTGAATTTGGGAAATTCTGTAATTCCATATTTTTTATATGAACTTATGACATTTTTCCCCACTTAAACAACAATTTTAGAAATTAATTTATTATAATTAAATGTTTATAAACGTTTTTTTATTTCTAATGGAATAAGTTTCTCAAGAATTTGGTCTATATAACTCATTTTATAAAAGAATAAACAAATAAAACCTAATAACACAATAATCATAAATAATATTGTTCATACAAAAAGCATATGTCATGTTCAGATCAAAATTCGAACATGTTAGAAATTAAATTTTACTTTGACCTAGTTGAATAAATATTAGATAAAAGTTTTATCTTATAAATTAAATAGTAATTATAAAAATATTATCACTAGAACTCAAGATATAATTAAAACACAATGAGCTAGTAAAAATTTATTTTCACATAAAATGATAAGTGGGTTTTGAAATATAAAATATTAATTTTAATAGTAATAAAAAATGAAAAATACATGAAATCAAATGCATAGAAAATATCCCCCCTTTTTTATTGATTACAAGAAATGAATAGGAAAAATTTCTCCCCCTTTTTGTAAACAAACAAAAAGATAAATAATATTACTATTTAAAAATATATTATGAGAAACTAATAAATTATCCCCATTTTTTACTTTAAAAATAAGAAAATATTAATGAAAATATTAACTCTATGAATATGGAAATTTAAAAGATAAACACCTCCTGAAAAATTAAATATGATAAAACATTATAGCGAATGCTAGAAATAATTAATAAATTATATAAATCTACCCCTAAAAGAAATATAAAATTTGAAAGAAGATGCACATTGAATAAAATTGTTAGTGCATATAATTTTTTTAAAACTCTATATATCTCAATAAAATGAAACTTTATTTAGGGAGTAGCAACCACTTGGATAAACATTGACATATATGTGGTAGAGTCTTGTAAAAAATAAAATATAATAAATTTTTAGTACTCATGATATTTTGGATCTAATTGGATTTTTAATAAAACTTTTCAGTTCCCAAGCAGAATTAAGAAATTTATTATAAGGTGCTTGAGAAGATAAATTCTTAGAGATAGATATTCTAGTAATATTGAGTGATTTAGGGAACCTTTGAAAAAATTCATTGGCATAATGTCCTTACAATCAACATTTAAAATATGTAATTGTAGAAATTTTTCTATAGAATTTTAGAAAATATTATCATATACATTTTTGGAATTTGATGATTATAACCAAATATAGATTTATTGTTATATAGTTTCATCATTTCTACCATCTTATCGTAGTTTTATTTTCCATGAACAAAGGTAAATAACATTTATTATAAATTCATAATTTCATTTTTCAGATTAATATTCTATTTCTAATATCATCACCAAAATTTTTATTAATGAAGGAAAATTTCTTAAAATATGATTTTCCTTTTCAAGATTAGAAATATTATTTTCCATATTTTAAAATTTCTCCATTTCTTTATGAAACCAAAAAATAGAATTTTTTAATTTTTTATTTTCTAAAATAATAATTTTCTTTTCTTTAAAAACCTTTTTATGATCCTTATTCAAAATTTCATAATTTGTAGAAATTTTTTTAATTTCTACATGAAATTTATCACATAAAACACAAAACTCTTTAACTTTAGAATTTTCATGATCAGAAATAGAATATTATTCAGAATCATAATCATAATTAGAGGAATTAATAAACTTATATGTTTGTTACATTAAACACAAACTAGTAGGATTTACCATATCTTCAAAAGTATCTATTACCTTAGGGTGTTTTATCATCATAGAAAAGTTACTGGTCTCCTTTTCACTTCCAGATTTCTCATTGGAGTTCGATTCTTTAGTATAGCTCCAACCATATGATAATATTGTTTGATTTACTTTTTTTACTTATAATATTCCCCTTATTATTTTAACTTTGGACACTCATTTTTGGTATGGTCGGGTTTCCTGTATTCATAATAAATAATTGTAGATGTTCCTTTCTTACCTTTTATTTTGAAATAATTATTGCTTCTATTGTTTTTCCTTTATATTTTTGGTAGTATTTCTTTTATTTATGTGTAACAAATTTTATTTTTGCATATATTAATATGTAATATTATATTCATTATTTTTAGATTGAAATGCTGAGACTTTGTAAGATTTTGAGACCCAATGTGCCTGAAATTATTTTTTGAAATATATTATATATAATAATATCATGCGCGCGTATTTTTCCTCAAAAAATGGAATAAATCTTGAACATGGGTATATATCAGAAATATGTGGGAACCATTTATTTCATAATTTATTTTTTACCTAAATTTTTAGATAATATTTGTCAGTGTGATTCATTTTTGAAAAGTTATCGCAAGTGCGGAATTACAAAAATAAATTTATTAATTTATTTATTTTATTTTTCATTGACATAAAGACCAGGATCCTCTATTTAAACATGGTTATGCCTCAACCCTAGGGTTATTCGTATAACATATCAATGATAGTAACCTTTAGAGAGGAACCTATGGAGGATCATTGGCAGACGACGTCAGATTAGATCAGATCATAAATAGTGCGCCAATGAATTTTGTGGATCGCACCAACTACAGAAACACAAAACCATTCTTTATTAGCGATCGATCCAAAATCTAGGCAGAATGTTTGATTTTTTATTTACATATTTTTCTTTATCCCATGTTGAACATGAACCAATTCCATAAACAATAATTTATTCATGCTTCAGTGGTTGATTTATTTTATGATGGATTTATTTTTTTCGGTGATTATTTTCTCTTCATTAGTCTAAATCTAAGTCAATGGATCAAGGCTGAATGAAAAAATAATGAGGTTCACTAAATTTTTTTTTCATGCACATTATACCACATCCAATTTCAAAATTTACTAACATACTAACTAATGTAGAAGCAGTGAGTAAGTTTGAACCATAGAGAGAATGTGCATATCAATTGTAATATCCTCTAGAAATAATGTTCATGAAGATGAGTTTAAAAATTTATTAAAAACTAAAAATTATAAAAACTTAATCTTTATTTGAAAAATATTAATTAAACTTGTTAAAACTATCTAAGATAACTAAATTAATCTATGGAAGAATCAGGAAGAGGTGGAAGTGTTGGAGTTTCTTTGTCTATTTAGGTGAATACAATGAAAATTATTCAATTTCCACATATGAATATTTATTTATTCAGTTGTTACCAATTACAATTTTAATCAAAATACTATCATGTATCATTATCTAATGTTAGACAATATTCTAATTTTCACGTAAATCACCCATCATTTCGTTCTCTATTTTGATAAATACATTTCACATCACATTATCATCAAATAACTTGGTGAAATGCAATGATCCATTTCTCCCAAAGTTGAGGTATATATATATGCCATGTTTGATTGCATGAGATTACTTATTAGGTATCACTCATGAATGTTTAAAGGATAATATACACACAATATTGATTTTTCAATTAATATTTTTATTTTTTTGGAACTTTCTCACGTGCGATTTATGATTCTCTCACACGTGCAATCGACTTCCAAAAAAATAAAATATCTAATAATATCCTGCCCATGATTACTTATTAGGTATCACACAGATGAGTATCAAAGCATGTGTGAAGAGTACCTGTGAAAATTGATTTATATGTAGATATAATTAATTAAATAAACATCCAAATAATATTAAATTGTTTACAATAAAAAATGGAAGAAAATTAAAGGAATGCAATTACCATCATGTTCATCACAACTCCAACATTATGTAATTTAGCCTGACATCATGAAAACAAGACACATAAAATAATAAACATAGAGTATCACCGTGTTTTTTCCTCACCAATGTTTCCAAAACCTACCACTAATGATCACCCGGTAATAACCATAACTCATTGATCAGCACATTGTCAATGAAAACCACCAAACACATACATCCACATAAAAAAATGACCATATCTGTTTTCACTCTTACCATACAACATCTATCTTTCAAAATAAAAGATAATCCTTCATATGTAATGATGTCGCACTTGAACCACTTATGCACACTCAGAATTGAGGTGGTTCGTGTAGATGAAGATGATGGTGGTCCGCTATAGCATAAGAGAGAGGCTTGTGTAAGGGGTGTTTCCAACTGAATAATTCATAATGAATAGGGAGGTTCATAGTGAGGATGAGGTTTGGCTGGCGTGGGTTACACCTGGTGGATGGTTTGCATGAGGGTTCTCCAAGAGGATGGGTGTTAGCTTCGTATGTGATGGAGGGATGGGGATGATGTTACGCTTCTTGCTGGTGCGCGGAAGGAACCCATTAGGGGTTTTAAGTGGTGGGGCTATTCAAGGGGGAAGGCCAATGACTATTTATTGGGGTTCTAATTTTTTAGTGGAGAGGTGAGATCCTAGTTTTCTGATGAGAGTGATGAATGGGAGGCGCTTGCCATTATTTCTTCACAAGTGGTCAGGATGGGAGGTCCACTAGAAGTAGGGACATCATCCTGATGCATCACGATAACCCTCAATGGTTTTGATGAACTCTCCTTTTCTAGAATATAGATCCTCCAAATCCTACACAAAAATTTGAAAATCATAAAATATAATCATTAAAATATT
Source organism: Viscum album (assembly GCA_963277665.1). Taxonomy (NCBI): domain Eukaryota; kingdom Viridiplantae; phylum Streptophyta; class Magnoliopsida; order Santalales; family Viscaceae; genus Viscum; species Viscum album. The sequence continues at coordinate 376,847,305 of OY728123.1, forward strand.
AAATGTTAAATAATAATAATAATAATAATAGAACCAAAATGTTAGAAATTACAACAACAACAATAATAAAAACAATAACAATAATAATAACAACATGTAAGGTAATAATAATTAGAGAAAGAAAAAGTAATTGATATATTAAAAAAATCATTTTAAATAATTAGAAATAAGTATATATAAAAAAATATAACTATATATTATAATAATTATATATAGAATATAATAATAGTTTCATAAAATAATATTCTATACACATAATGATCATAATAATACTATTTATAAATATTAATAATAAAATAGTGTTAAAAAAATAAGGGATAATAATATATAAAATTACTCTAAACTAATGAAAATAATAAATTACTAATATTATCATATAAATTAACTAAAATTATCAAAAATACTAAATTACCACAAAACTAAGAAGATAACTAAAAATACTAAAAAAATATTAAACTATTAAATTAAAACTAAGTTAGAAAATTATAAAAAATGTTAGAAAAATCCACACACATCAAATCCCCCACACTTCACTCATGGTACAGAAATTAAAAAAAATACACAATTGGGACCGTATAAAACCAAAACTTTAAAATTAAAAGTTAAAAATTATTCAATCCCTTCTACCCATAAAATTTTATGCTTCATTTAAAATTTCATTTTTAAAAAACAGTTTCCCTTCCTCCAATTCTTTCCAAAACAATAATTTACACTTATAAATCAATGAGACCTACCTCATCATCAATATCGTCACTCAAAAAAATTGATTAAAGATTTTATCTATTATCATAAACATGCATGCTTACCATAGGGTTTCTATGAATTTCATATATACACTAGTGGAAATAAAAAGAATGTAGTGATCCCAAGGACTTCACATTAGGTTCAAATGTCTCTAAGGCTATAGGAGGATGGGGCGTAATTGTTTTTGAAAATTTGTGGAGAAATGAGGGTTTAATCTTAAAATAAATTCAAGATAAGTGACAATACAAATGTATTCCTTAAAATATCACTCCCTCATACTTTAAATGTTTCTTTTATCCAATCATATGATAATCGAAATGTCACACTATTTTTTTCCATATTTTTTAGGGAAACAAATTAGTCAAATAATATGGACTGAAAAATTAGTGAGTAATAGCTCCCAAACCCCATGAAATTTAAATAGTATAAAATCCTAAGAAAAGGTACACAAGTATCCGATACTTAGTATAATCTTAGATAAAGTATGTTATATAGAAAACTCTCAAGATCTTAGAGTAACAATTCATCAATTTTATAGGTATCCACAAAAGAGAGTGTTACCACATAATGCCCACAAATGTACTCATTGTTAGAACCAAAATAAATCTTTATTACCATATAAAAATAAATTTGATACATGTGGATATTTTGAAATATAACTTATATAATCATGATAGGATAATATCTATCCATGTGCATCAAATGTCTCATTGTCCCTCAAACACCCCTCTCCATGAATAAATCTATCTCCCCTACTTAGATTGAAAGTCATCACACAAATATTCAAGAAATGGGAATGTAAGGGTATCAGTTATGGGCTTATACTAAAATAATTATTTATGGATTATAAGGGATACACAATAGAAAAAATTTATAGGTGGATCAGTGAGTCAAAGGAGATAAATATCTCAAAAAACATTCTCAGTCATTTTTGTGAAACTTTTAAAATCTCTATCACTTTGATAGAAAAAATGGTAAGTTCTAGAATACATAATAGGGAAGATATTCCCTTAAGAAAAAGAGAAACATAAATGATGTAAAAATGGGTTAGAATACTCACAGGTATGAAAAAACACTGTTGGACAATACAAATGAGCATGAGTGAAAATAGGTGTCTAAAAATATACAAGTTTCCATTTTTTAAAGCATGGAATAATATAAAAAATCATCCAAGTAAACAAAAAAATATAAAATCATTCTAAGAGGATTCATGTGCTCATACTGACTAAGGAAAAAAGTGGTATATTTCTGACTGTGTTACGAAAATAAACAACAACCTTCATGTAGGTTCATTAATGACATAAATGTTAGTTTTTTTCATTATTATTATTTTTTGTGTTTTTTAGTTAGTAATTTTACATATATTTTTTAAAAGCATAAAATATAATAGAAAATAAAACACTTCCCTGAGTAAGTGTAGATAGACGTGGGAAGGATGCCTGTATTTGATGAATCCCTTGAAATGATGTAATTGTAAAATATAAACATAGGACAATACATACCCACATCATATAAAATAATCCACACCATAATCAAAATCATGTGGATGATAAAAATATGTTCAATAAATTCAAATCTACCATAGTTTTAGAAGAAAATAGGTTATAGTAAATTCAAGCCATTTTATTACTAAAAAAACTAAATGAATTGAAACTAAATACAGAGAAATGAAATCAAACTAATGATTGATTATATCTCATTGAGCGCTAAGTTTACTTCATCTTCATCCATAATTTGATGAAAATCTATTAGGATCAAAAAGAAATGTATACCATGCATCTGCTTCTTTATTGGTATAAGCGTGGAATCTATTCATTAAAAAGGAAATTATCCTACAAGTTTCACAATATCTCAATGGAGACTTATTAGTAAAATGGATATATGGGATAAATTAAAATATTCCAACTCAAAAGGGAATGAATATAACTCTTCTGAAGAGAAAATCACCAAATAATTACAGTATGTATAAAGGGAATCATCATAAAGATCAAGAACATCACTTTTTAGAATTTGTAGAAGAGAATAATTTCCCTTAATATATATTTTTAGTGGTTGACTTATATCTATAATATTATTGAATTTAGTATTTGGGTTTATGAGGTATTCTAGTTAATTTTGACCACCAAACAATAAGAAAGGTAATTCCACTAGTTTCCACCTCAATTCATAATCCACATTTTTAGTAATTATGACAAGGTCAAGAGTATTTCTAAAATCTGTGAGTATTTCAAATGAATCATTTTTAAACCCAATGAAATGAGTAGGTGGGGTGGGATCAATTAGAGTAGGTGGATCCATTGCATCAATAATGATTTTTTTTCATAATTTTCTTCTATACAACCCTTTTTATATTTCTTCTTTGGAACATGGGGAACTATGAACTTAGAGTCCTCTAGAAAATACCATTCTTCTATTTTTTTTAAAAAAAAATTATGAGTGTTCTCCACCAAAATCAATAAATAGTTTTTGAGTCCTGAAATGTTTCAAATGTCTCCATTTTGGAATTTTTTTAGACTTGTATATATTTTCAGAGAGATGCGAGTTAATTTTATTTGAAGTGATGTTATCTTTAATGTGGCAATTCATGCTGTCTAGGTTCAATTACAAATCTAGCATAATAAATAAGGGCCCCAATTAAATGTCTTATTAATCCTCAAATGGTTTAATTTTATAAACATTATATTTTTTCTTTTTAACTTTGGGATGGATGGGTTATGAAATCAAAAAATAAGAACATGAAATCATATTTTCTGAGGGACCATTATATTCAATAAAGTAGAAGACTAAGATATAATATTCTTAAAATGGTATTAGAATGGAAGAACTAAATTTTTATGGATATGACTCATCAATGTTATGATAAGAAGGTGGATCAATCAAAGTAGTATCATTATCAGAAATAGGAAATGAATATTGTTCAAATGAAACATGTACTATATTTTCCTCAAAATAATTATTTTGAATTGGATCATTGAGGGGTAGTGAGGTGGATATATGGAAAATATAATCCATTTGATTTTATAGATTCTTCATTTGATTTTCTGTATATTTTATTTGATTTTATAAATATTTCTTCAAGGAAGGAAAATTTTCATTGCATTCATGTTGAAGTTCAAACCTCTGGTTTGTCACAGTGATAGCATAAAAACAGGTTCCTAATTATTTAATCATTGGTTTCACTTGAATTATCATGTTCTAAATTTTCAGGAATTATTTGAATTTGAAAATAATTAAAAGATATATAAGTAATTTTATCCTAAAATGGTGAATCATTCCCATATGGATCATAACATAGAATTTGTAACACCCAAGACTTTTATGTTATATAAATCATCAAAGGAATCTTTTTCTACACACAACACTTGCTTGGCTTTCTTTACACGAAATCACGACCTTCCTCAATAGCTTGCGTCGTACGCAATACTGAGTTTCACTAAACAACAATATGCTATTAAAATATTATTAAAACTAGCCATTATGAATAGTAATAACCACTTTTTTAAATTTTATAAATTTTATTTTTCAAAATGGACTTCATTTTTGGATTCGGAATATCGAAATTAGCATAGGGTGAAATTTTGGTATTTTTCTAAAAACTTTCAATTTTTGATGAATAGTGAAACCACTAAGTGGTAGTTAAAAAACTGAATTTTTCATAAAACTTACCGCTTCTGTGAGTGGAATTTCGAAAATCCGATAGACACGGTTAATATCAAGGACTAAAATGTGGTTCAATGAGATGAAAATAATTTTTGGCGAATAGTAACTTTTTACTTTTTTTTACCATGGTTAAAAGTAAATAGGGTAATTAAGGGTAAAGATGATATTATTATTACCCTAACACATGTCATAATTCTATTGGACAAGTGTAATTCGACCAAAAACAACCTTAGGAATAAAATATGACCATTTAGGCCCACTTGGATTAGATTAGGACATTTATTATTAATTTATTTAAAGAAGGGTTAAATAGTTAAAATCAAAGTTTAATAAGTAAATCATTTTTAATATGGGGTTATACATAAGATAAATTCGACTATAAATATTAATTATAAATATAAAAATATTTCCTACATAATGATATTTTATTTTTAATTTTTATACATTAAATAATTTAATTTATTTATGACACAACGATGATGAAGTAATTATCTTATTAGTGAGATATTGACATAATTGATGTTATAAATACCCAAATAAACGTAATTTGAGGCTTTTTATGAATTCAACTAATTTCCTAGGTTAATATTACATGTTAGTATTGATTTAATTAACTTTTTTCGAACTAATCATTCTGTTATGATTATCACAAAAATCAATTACTAAATAGTGTCAAAATTGACATAAAATAGTTTTTAAAACAAATATTATATTAGTAATTGATATTTTATTCCTAAAAATCTAAGGTTCGGAAAAATGACTTATATAAGGCTATATATATTAATAATAAACAACTTGGGGTTCTTTTGGCTTGATATAGTAAGTTTATTAACCTTATAGTGTAAGAAAATAAGAAGACACGGTAAAAGTTAAATTATCTAACTTAAAGTTAAATCTAAATGATAAGGTTAAAATTGATACCTAAACTTGTATAAATTATATTGGATGAGATTATTTAGACTCATACCCACCTTATCTTCGAAATATATCAATTTGGAGCTATTTAAAACTGAATTTGACTTTATAATAAAATAATAGTTTTAGTTATTCCAATGGTGCCCCTCTCCTCCCTTATAAAAGGACACCTCCTCCCCCTCTTGCTCACACCACTTTGAGCCTTCAACCTCGGCCAAACCATGACAATTACTCCTCTTAACTTCCCTAGAGACATACTAGAGGTCCTGGTCTTATTCAAAGACCAATTTTAGTGCCCTAAAAGAAGGTCTCAAAGAAGCACTTCAAAGAAGAGGTAATGTCCATTACCGATTCTTTCATCTTTATTTCTTCTTCCACTTCTTCTTCTTTAGTTGTTTCATTATGAAGTAATAACATCAGTATCACTAATATACTGATATGTTATTATAAGTATGAAACAACCCTATTTAACCATCTATCCATCCTACGGAAAAAGAAATCACCGCGCGTGCGTACGTACGGAATACCGTCTCCACGCCGTGGTGTAATCTATTTTCCACCACCACCTTAATTGGATGGGTATAATGATATAAATAATGACTACATATGACTATTATAAAGTGATACTGATTCTGAAATAGTATACATACACTCCAATACAATTCCACGATCATCAGAACGATATCATCACTCGTGCGTACGTACGGAATACCGTCTCCACGATGTGATGCGACTCGTTCTACATGATCTTCATTTCATAATGATTATATAAATGAATTGAATGAATGAATATGATATATATTACACTAATACCATTCTGTAAATGAGGTATCTATAACCTAAATATAAGAATAAGAATTTATTCGACAAAACACGCATAAGAACAAAAAGTTATAAACACCCGAATAACAAGTAGCAATGAAATATTACTACTAAGAAGCTAATAAAATGATCATATATGATATCATAAAAATAAGTATGATTCTGGAATAAGTCAATAACATTATTTAAATCATTATACAGGAGGTTCAGACACTTACGAAGCAAAACGGACCTAAGGCAAGGGAAACATCACAATCTCATTTTTATCCGAGATTGTTTATACTTTGGAATTTAATGGGGGTGTATTTTATCATCCACATCCATGTTTCCTCAATATGTAATATTCACATCCTTATACAATATTTTATATCCAATTTTACCCTTCGGTGAGTTTTTAGTAAAAGATATGAAAGGAATCTTTTGTCGTTTTTCGTATGAGGTATTTTTTTGACTTTTCCGAAAAAAGTACGAGAAGAATGTTTTTTTAACTTATACGGCATGAATGGATTTTTAAAACATTATTTCCAAGAAGCTTCCTTTACAAGTTTTCAAGTTTATTTTTAATAAACTTCTTTTAAAATTTTATGACATGTTAAGAAAGGAAAATGTTTTTGAAGTAGAAAGGATATTTTCCTCAAGAATGAAGTTCAAGTGTTTTATCAAAATTATTTTCCATCTAAGATAATATAGGGTTCTGTTTATATCCCTATTATTAAATTGATATGATTATGTTGTGATGGATATATCTTTATGAATTCCTTTATCTTATATGAATTGTTTTATGATGTCATGATGTTTAAGATTCCCATTTTTATTACATGGGTTATGCTATGATGTATGGTTTATGATTTTGTGGCACACATAAGAATGGTATCATTATGAGATGGGTGGGACCTATATCTCCCTCCAATGCATTGTGTAAAGATTTTATATCTCATGAGATAGACATGGCTGGAACGGTAGGTTATACCGGTTCAGTGAAACAGGACTGAAATGAGGGTGACTCGATTCAGAAACGGACTTTGTCCACTAAGATAGTCTTGGAAATGAGTCTTGACTAATAAGATATGATTCTCTATGATTATGTGTGTATGCCACAACGTTTCATGTTTTATGTTATGATTATTGTGATTACATTTCACTGCCATGATTTATCCCATGTTATGAAATTATGATCTCTTTTGCAGGATAAGATTTCCAAAAGTTATGTGCTTATGTATATGATGTGATTGATATTTCTTTTGTTTACCCTTACTGATAATTTGAGCTCACCCTTTTGTATGTTTTGTTTCCCCAGGTCAGGAAGAAGGTTATTAAGTAAGATATGCCAAAAGGGACTATAGATATGATGAAATAAATGGGAGAAAGTGTAGACACTTTATGAACCAGTTTTTTATGTTTCCCAGTTTCTAAAGACACTATACCTATACGGTCCTTTCGTGGTTTTGTTATATGTTGTAATAAGTATGCTTCAATTTTGAAGTATTAATAATGTATGTAAAGTATGGGTCGTTATAGTTGGTATTAGAGGAAAGGTATAGTCAACCTTTGGAAACTAGGATGTGAAAGCCTTAGTAAGAACCCTAAGGATAAGTCTAAGCATAGAAAACAATCTTTGTGTTTTAGAAATGGCAATGAATAACCTAGTTTAAGACCTTAAGTGTGAAATTTTATTCTTGATTATGTGGTTTTCCTATTATAATTAGTGTTGCTCACACTATTCTTCTTGGTTTTAGTCAATGGCTGGAACCCGAAGGAATCGTGTTAATGCGGAATGCGACGGGCAATGCAATGATTGTCCCCCTGAGCAACCAAACGTTATGGGAGATGGAATGAAAAATCTTGTAGCCATTCTCACACAACTTTCTCAATCTATGAATCATGCAGGACTTCCAAACGAGCAAAGGAAGGAGAAACATTTTGTTGAATCCTTCATGAGATAGCGTCCACCTTCTTTCAGCGGGTCTACTGATCCATTAGTTGCTGAACAATGGATTAGTACTACTGAAAAGATATTTTCAGTTCTTCAATTTTCTGAGCATGATAAAGTCATCTTAGCAGTGTATCATTTGGAAGGTGATGCTGATCAATGGTGGAATCTAATTAAGAATACGAGGCAAAGGGATGAAATCGAGTCCATGGAATGGGACGAGTTCAAGAACTTATATTTCAATAAGTACTTCCCTCGTATTCTCCGAACAAAGATGGAGAAAGAGTTTCTTGAACTGAAGCAAAAGGATGATGAATCTGTTGGTACCTATGAAGCAAATTTTACAAGACTTGCAAGGTACGCTTCTGGTATTTTTATCCAACCTGAGAGTAAGATCGATCGATTCTTTAGTGGCTTAAAACCAAGTCTTCGAAGGGCCTTAGCCATAAAGGGCTTCAATAGCTACGAGGAAATCGTTCGATGTGCTCTCAAAGTTGAGATGGAGATTGGAGTAACCCATCAGTCATATGGGTTTGATAAGAAGAGGAAAATGGAATTCAAAGGAAAATCTAAAGAGCGCACTGAAAAGAAGATGAGCTTTCCCTTATGCTCAATGTGTGGAAAGAAACATGGAGGGAGTTGTCTTAAAGGGACAAGTAAATGTTTCAAATGTGGAAAGGAAGGTCATTGGGTATTTGAATGCCGCGATGATGGGAAGAAGATGTATAATGATGCAAACAAAGGAAGGGATACACAGAATGAACCTACTACACTTCAATGTTTCAAGTGCAAGGAGATGGGACATTATGCCAATAAATGCCCTAATCCAAGGGTTGATGATGATGGTCGACATCAACAAACTCTTAAGGCTAAAGACAAAGGAAATTCACATGCAATTTCTATCAGCGATGTGGAGTACGATAATGATGTGGTGAAAGGTACACTTACCATCCACTCTAAAGTAGAAAATGTTTTATTTGATTCTAGATCCACCCACTCTTTTATTTCTGAAGAATTTTCTAAGGGTATCACCGTATTACCTCAACAATTAGATGTTGAGTTAGCTGTGACAACACCTAATGGAACAACAGTCGCATCAAAAGTTTATAATTCTTCTCCGATCGAAGTATGTGGGAAAGTGCTTCCTGCAAATCAGGTGATCCTTACTATAGTGGAATTTTATGTGATTCTTGGCATGGATTGACTTTCTTTATATGGAGCTCATATCAATTTCCAAAGAAGGGAAGTCACATTTCATATTCCAGATCAATCTATGATCGTCTATCGATGCAAGGATGAACATAACCTTCCAGTGGAAATTTCATCCATTTTATGGGTCTTGATTCCACTAAATGAAGGTTATTTATCTCAAATGGTTGGTGAGAAAATCACGATTAAGAATATGCCCATTGTACTGGAGTTTGATGATGTCTTTCCGGAGGAATTACCGGGTCTTCCACCGAATCGTGAAGTTGAGTTTTCAATAGAACTCGTACCAGGTGATTTGGCTATTTCAAAGACACCTTATAGAATGGCCCCAATTGAGTTGCAGGAATTGAAGAAGCAACTCCAAGAGAATCTTGATAAGGGATTCATACTCCCTAGTGTGTCACCTTGGGGATCACCTGTTCTATTTGTTAAGAAGAAAGATGGATCAATGAGACTCTGTATTGATTATCGAGAACTTAACAAGATCACTATTAAGAAAAAATATCCTCTCCCACGCATTGATGACTTATTTGACCAACTACGCAGAGCTCAATACTTTTCCAAGATTGATCTTCGTTCAGGGTATCATCAATTAAGGGTCAAAAGGGAGGATATACCAAAGACGAATTTCCGTACAAGGTATGGACACTATGAATTTATAGTGATGCCATTTGGTCTTACTAATGCCCCTGCTATCTTCATGGATCTGATGAATAGAGTCTTTAGAGACTATCTTGATCAGTTTGTGGTAGTATTTATAGACAATATTCTTGTATATTCAAAGAGAAAGGAAGAACATGAAGATCACTTGAGAATTATATTGAAGACCCTGAGAAAGGAGAAGCTTTATGCCAAATTTACCAAGTGTGAATTTTGGCTTCAAAAAGTTGCATTTTTGGGTCACATAATCTCAAAAGAGGGGATATCTGTGGATCCAGCAAAAACAGAGGTTATCGAAAGATGGTCGAGACCAACAACAGTAGCTGTGATCCGAAGTTTTCTTGGTTTGGCTGGATATTATCGACGTTTTGTGAAATATTTTTCACGATTATCTAATCCACTCACCAAGTTGACTCGGAAAGGAGTTAAGTTTGTCTGGACGGAAGAATGTGAAGAGAATTTCAAGGAGATGAAAAGAAGGTTATCCAGTGCACCTGTGCTCACACTGCCTTGTAGTGGAGAAATGGTTGTGATCTACAGTGATGCATCCAAAAAGGGATTGGGGTGTGTTCTTATGCAAAATGATATGGTGATAGATTATGCCTCACGACAGTTGAAAATCCATGAGCAAAATTACCCAACACATGATTTGGAGTTAGCTGCGGTAATCTTTGCATTAAAGATTTGGAGGCATTACCTTTATGGTGAAAGGTGTGATATTTATACTGATTATAAAAGTTTAAAGTATATTTTCACACAAAAGGAGCTGAATATGCGTCAAAGAAGATGGTTGGAGCTGATTAAGGATTATGACTGCTCAATCCATTACAACTCTGGGAACGCAAACAAGGTGGCAGATGCATTAAGTCGACAAGACCATGCCAGTTTATCCATGATGAGGATAAAAAAAGATCCAATATTTATGGATTTACAACGGATGGATCTTGGAATTATAATGGAAGGGAAAAAATCTTATCTTTCTCAAATTAATGTTCAACCATCTATACATGTGAAGATTAAAGAGGCACAGAAAGAAGATGTCGAGTTACAAAAGAAGGTGAGAAATGTTCCTGAATTCAACCTTGATTGTGATGGGATAATAAAGTTCAGGAATCGGGTTTGTGTTCCTACCATCCCAGAATTAAAGAAGGAGCTACTGTATGAGGCTCATAGTTCTTCATTATCTATTCATCCTGGAAGCACGAAGATGTATAGGGACCTGAAAGAGTACTTCTGGTGGGATGGCATGAAAATAGATGTTGCTGAATATGTCTCTCGATGCTTGGTTTGTCAGCAAGTTAAAGCTGAGAGACAGAAGTCTAAGGGGATTTTACAACCATTACCCATACCCGAATGGAAATGGGAAAACATCACTATGGACTTTTTCACAGGACTTCCTAAAACTTCAAAAGGCAATAATGCTATCTGGGTCAAAGTTGATCGTCTTACAAAGTCTGCACACTTCATTGCTATTAGAGAGGATTTCTCTCTGGATCAACTTGCTAGGATATATGTAAAGGAAGTGGTAAGATTGAATGGAGTACCACTTTCTATTATATCTGCTCAGGATCCGAGATTTACCTCGAAGTTCTGGCGAAGTCTTCAGCATACTCTGGATACAGAGTTGAGTTTCAGCACTGCTTATCATCCTCAGACAGATGGTCAGTCTAAGAGAACAATTCAAACTCTAGAAGATATGTTGAGAGCTTTCTCTATGGATTTCAAAGGTGGTTGGGATCAACACCTCCCTTTGGTGGAATTTTCTTATAATAATAGCTTTCACTCCAGTATTCAGATGGCTCCTTATGAAGCTCTCTATTGAAAGAAATGCAGGACTCCAACTTGCTGGGATGAAGTTGGGGAAAGAAAGCTATTAGGACCTGATCTCGTTGATGAAATGGTAGAAAAGGTCAGATCTATTCAACAACACATAAGAGCAGATCAGAGTCGACAAAAAGTTATGCCGACAACTGAAGAAAAGACCTAGAGTTTGAAGTGGGTGATAAAGTGTTCTTACGAATATCTCCCTGGAAGAGGGTTATGAGATTTGGAAGGAAGGGGAAGTTGAGCCCTAGATATTTCGGTCCTTTCGAAATACTGGATCGTGTTGGGAAGGTAGCTTACTGATTGGCGCTTCCACCGAATCTCTCTCAAGTTCACGATGTGTTCCATGTATCTCTCCTGAGAAAGTACATACCTGATCCTTCACATGTACTCATCTCAGAAGTTGTACCGCTGGAGCAAGATCTTTCTTATGAAGAACAGCTGATAGAGATTCTGGATTGTAGCGAAAAATTCCCACGAAACAAGACCACTTGCTTGGTGAAAGTTTTATGGAGGAACCACCAATTAGAAGAAGCTACATGGGCGCTTGAGGATATGATGAAGGAGAGGTATCCTCATCTGTTTGTTACAAAGTGACGAATTTAGAGGGCGAAATTCATTTTAAGGGGGGTAGAATGTAACACCCGAGACTTTTATGTTATATAAATCATCAAAGGAATCTTTTTCTACACAAAACACTTGCTTGGCTTGCTTTACACGAAATCGCGACCTTCCTCGATAGCTTGCGTCGTACGCAATACCGAGTTTCACTAAACAACAATATGCTATTAAAATATTATTAAAACTAGCCGTTATGAATAGTAATAACCACTTTTTGAAATTTTATAAATTTTATTTTTCAAAATGGACTTCATTTTTGGATTCAGAATATCGAAATTATCCTAGGGTGAAATTTTGGTATTTTTCTGAAAACTTTCAATTTTTGATGAACAGTAAAACCACTAAGTGGTAGTTAAAAAACTAAATTTTTCATAAAACTTACCACTTCTATGAGTGGAATTTCGAAAATCCGAGAGACACGGTTAATATCAAGGACTAAAATGTGGTTCAATGAGATGAAAATAATTTTTGGTGAATAGTAACTTTTTACTTTTTTTTACCACGGTTAAAAGTAAATAGGGTAATTAAGGGTAAAGATGATATTATTATTACCCGAACACATGTCATAATTATATTGTACAAGTGTAATTCGACCAAAAACAACCTTAGGAATAAAATATGACCATTTAGGCCCACTTGGATTAGATTAGGACATTTATTATTAATTTATTTAAAGAAGGGTTAAATAGTTAAAATCAAAGTTTAATAAGTAAATAATTTTTAATATGGGGTTATACATAAGATAAATTTGACTATAAATATCAATTAGAAAGATAAAAATATTTCCTACATAATAATATTTTATTTGTAATTTTTATACATTAAATAATTTAATTTATTTATGACACAACGATGATGCAGTAATTATCTTATTAGTGAAATATTGACATAATTGATATTATAAATACCCAAATAAATGTAATTTGAGACTTTTTAAGAATTAAAATAATTTACTAGGTTAATATGACATGTTAGTATTGATTTAATTAACTTTTTTCGAACTAATCATTCTGTTATGATTATCACAAAAATCAATTACTAAATAGTGTCAAAATTGACATAAAATAGTTTTTAAAACAAATATTATATTAGTAATTGTTATTTTATTCCTAAAAATATACTGTTCGGCAAAATGACTTATATAAGGCTATATATATTAATAATAAACAACTTGGGGTTCGTTTGGCTTGATATAGTAAGTTTATTAACCTTATAGTGTAAGAAAACAAGAAGACACGGTAAAAGTTAAATTATCTAACTTAAAGTTAAATCTAAATGATAAGGTTTAAATTGATACCTAAACTTGTCTAAATTATATTTGATGAGAGGATTTCGACCCATCCCCACCTTAGCTTCTAAATATATCAATTTGGAGCTATTTAAAACCGAATTGGACTTTATAATAAAATAATAGTTTTAGTTATTCCAAAGGTGCCCCTCTCCTCCCTTATAAAAGGACACCTCCTCCCCCTCTTGCTCACACCACTTTGAGCCTTCAAACTCAGCCAAACCCTGAAAATTCCTTCTATACACTTCCCTAGAGACATCCTAGAGGTCCTGGTATTCTTCAAAGACCGAATTTAGTGCCCTAAAAGAAGGTCTCAAAGATGCACTTCAAAGAAGAGGTAATGTCCGTTACCGATTCTTTCATCTTTATTTCTTCTTCCACTTCTTCTTCTTTAGTTATTTCATTATGAAGTAATAACATCAGTATAACTCATATACTTATATGTTATTATAAGTATGAAACAACCCTATTTCACCATCTATCCATCCTACGGAAAAAGAAATCACCGCGCGTGCGTACGTATGGAATACCGTCTCCACGCCGTGGTGTAATCTATTTTCCACCACCACCTTACTTGGATGGGTATAATGGTATAAATAATGACTATATATTACTATTATAAAGTGATACTGATTCTGAAATAGTATACATACACTCCAATACAATTCCTCGATCATAGGAACGATATCATCACTCGTGCGTACGCACGGAATACCGTCTCCACGATGTGATGCGACTCGTTCTACATGATCTTCATTTCATAATGATTATATAAATGAATTGAATGAATGAATATGATATATATTACACTAATACCATTATGGAAATGAGGTATCTATAAACTAAATATAAGAATAAGAATTTATTCGACAAAACACGCATAAGAACAAAAAGTTATAAACACCCGAATAACAAGTAGCAATGAAATATTACTACTAAGAAGCTAAGAAAATGACCATATATGATATCATAAAAATAAGTATGATCCTGGAATAAGTCAATAACATTATTTAAATCATTATACAGGAGGTTCGGACACTTACGAAGCAAAACGGACCTAAGGTAAGGGAAACATCACAATCTCATTTTTATCCGAGATTGTTTATACTTTGGAATTTACTGGGGTGTATTTTATCATCCACATCCATGTTTCCTCAATATGTAATATTAACATCCTTCTAAAATAGTTTATATCCAATTTTACCCTTCGGTGAGTTTTTAGTAAAAGATATGAAAGGAATCTTTTGTCATTTTTCGTACGAGGTATTTTTTTGACTTTTCCGACAAAAGTACGAGAAGAATGTTTTTTTAACTTATATGGCATGAATGGATTTTTAAAACATTATTTACAAGAAGCTTCCTTTACAAGTTTTCAATTTTATTTTTAATAAACTTCTTTTAAAATTGTATGACATGTTAAGAAAGGAAAATGTTTTTGAAGTAGAAAGGATATTTTCCTCAAGAATGGAGTTCAAGTGTTTTATCAAAATTATTTTCCATCTAAGATAATATAGGGTTATGTTTATATCCCTATTATTACATTGATATTATTATGTTGTGATGGATATATTTTTATGAATTCCTTTATCTTATATGAATTGTTTTATGATGTCATGATGTTTAAGATTCCCATTTTTATTACATGGGTTATGCTATGATGTATGGTTTATGATTTTGTGGCACACATAAGAATGGTATCATTATGAGATGGGTGGGACCTATATCTCCCTCCAATTCATTGGGTAAAGATTTTATATCTCATGAGATAGACATGGCTGGAACGGTAGGTTATACCGGTTCAGTGAAACAGGACTGAAACGAGGGTGACTCGGTTCAGAAATGGACTTTGTCCACTAAGATAGTCTTGGAAATGAGTCTTGACTAATAAGACATGATTCTCTATGATTATGTGTGTATGCCACAAAGTTTCATGTTTTAGGTTATGATTATTGTGATTACATTTCACTGCCATGATTTATCCCATGTTATGAAATTATGATCTCTTTTGCAGGATAAGATTTCCAAAAGTTATGTGCTTATGTATATGATGTGATTGATATTTCTTTTGTTTACCCTTACTGAGCATTTGAGCTCACCCTTTTGTATGTTTTGTTTCCCCAGGTCAGGAAGAAGGTTATTAAGAAAGATATGCCAAAAGGGACTATAGATATGATGAAATAAATGGGAGACCGTGTAGACGCTTTATGAACCAGTTATTTATGTTTCCCAGTTTCTAAAGACACTATACCTATACGGTCCTTTCGTGGTTTTGTTATATATTATAATAAGTATGCTTCAATTTTGAAGTATTAAAAATGTATGTAAAGTATGGGTCGTTATAGACTTGAATAAATATCATTAAAATAAATAGGATTTCTTAGAGAGATCATGTGTGTTGAATTATCATACTTCATACCATGATCTGTGGGGATGTAGGGTGGGTGTTGATTATATATGTATGGTTTTGACCATTCCATTTAGATAATCTAGGTGTCATTTAAGTCCCTACAATTAAAAATTCACAGTGTAGTAAATTGATTTTTGTGTGTGTTTTAATTGTGTTTTTAATTTTTGACCTAAATCACCATTTTTAATGGTCTCTTAATGATACTATTATCCCTAGAAATGGTGCTATAAATTCGGAATGTGCATCAAAGTGAATCCAATTTGAAAATTTATTAACCTACTAACTACTATAGAAGCGGAAAGTAGGGTCAAACCATAGATATAATGTATATAGACATTAGGAATGTCCTCTAGAAAGAATGTTCTTGTAGATGATATTTAAAATATATTAACAAATAAAACATTGAAAAACTAAAAAACTATTGAAAAATGACTAATTAAATTTTCTAAAACTATTTAAGCAAAGTAAATTAATCTTGGGAAGAAACTGGTAGAGATGGATGTGTCAAAGTTGTGAAGTTTATTCAGGTGCATGAAATTATAACTATTTAATTTCCACATCTGAATATTTATTTATTCAGTTACCACCAATTCCAATTTTAATCAAAATACTATTAGTTCTTGTTCTTTGATGTTATACAGTATTCTAATTTTCAAAAAAATCACTTGTCATTTCTTTTAATGATTTGATGAATAATTGTCACGTCACATTAGTGTTAAATAACTAGGTGAAATACAATGACCTGTTTATCACAAAGTTTAAGTATCTATCCATTTCAGGTTCTCTCACATGAGATTACTTATTAGGTATCTCTCTTGAAAGTTTTAAGGATAATTTGAATAAAATATTTATTTTTTAATTAATATATTTATTTATTCAGAATTCAATCGTGTGTGATTTACGATTATCTCATGCGCATGATATACTTTAAGATAAAAAAATTCTATGATAATCTTCCACCCATGATTACTTATTAGGTATTACATAAAATACTATCAAAGCATACATGAAGAGTGACAATGGAAATTAATTCAAATTCATATATAATTTATTAAATAAATATCCAATAAATATTAAATTATTTGAAAAAATGGAAGTAAATTAAAGGCATGTAATTACCGTCACGTTCATCGTAACTACAACACTATGTAATTTAACTCGACATCATGATAAAATGACACATAAAATAATAATAAGTGAATATAAATGTGTTTGTTTCCTTGAAAATGTTACCACAACCTGCCGGTGATGATCACCCAGTAATAACCATCGCTCGTCAATCACTGCAATGCCCAAGCGAACCACCAAACAATTACATCAACATGAAAGAAATAATTGTATCAATGTACTATCTCTATGTGAAGCATAAATATTATAAAATAAAAGATAACCCTTCATAATAAATTATGTTGTAGATGAACCACCATTACACACCTATAATGAAGGAGGTCTGATTAGATGATGATAGTGGTCAACTGCATCATAAGAGAGAGGCCCGTGTGAGAAGTGTTTCACCTGGATGATGTGTGGAGATAAGGGAGGTGCACAATGAGGATGAGGGTTGGCTAGCATGGTGCACGCCTTGTGGATGGTGTGTGTGTGGGACTAGCTGGAGGAGGGGAATAAGCATGGTCTGTGATGATGGGATGGGGATAGCGTGTTGCTGCTTGCTGGTGTGTAAAAGGAACCCCCTTAGTGTTTTTCAGTGGCATGGCTATGCAAGTGGGAAGGTTAGTAACTCCTAGTTGGGGTTGTGGTTTTATGGTGGAGAGGTGAGCTTCTGGTGGTCTGATGTGAGTGGTGAAGGGGAGGCACCCACCATGGTTTCTACCTATGAGGTTGGGATGGGAGGTCCTCCAAGAGGAGGGCCATCAGCCTGGTGTGTTGCGATGACCCTCAAGAGTTTGGATGAACTATCATTTTCTAGGATAAGAATCCTCTAAATCCTGCATAAAAATTAGGTAATAAAAAAAACTAATAATTTAAATCTTAAATGTTAAATAATAATAATAATAGAACCAAAATGTTATAAATAATAATAATAATAGTAATAATTTGTAAGATAATAATAATTAGAGAAAGAAAAAGTAATTATTAGATTTAAAAAAATTATTTTAAATAATTAGAAAGAAGTAAAAATATATATATGCATACAATACTATATTCTAAGAATTATACATCAAATATAATAATAGTTACTTAAAATAATAATCTATACATATAATGACAATACTACTACTATTTACAAATATTAATAATAAAACAGTGCTAAAAAATATGTGGTAATAATATGTAAAATTAATCTAAACTAATAAAAATACTAAATTACTATTAGTATATAAATTAACTAAAAATTATCAAAATAACTAAAAGACAAAAAAACTAAGGAAATAAATAGAATAACTAAAAAAGATTAAACTATTTAATTAAAAATAACTTATAAAATTATAAAAAATTATCCAAAATCCATGCACATCAGTTGTTTGTGGATTTATCCCTCATTTCATAGCATTTTTATTTCGTGTGAATAATTTAGACCATAGTTTGATCGAATACTTGGTATTTTATTGTTGTACAACTGTTCTTCAACACAATAGATCAATACCGCAGCCGTAGTTTTCAATCGAGGGTGCAGTGATGAAAAAGGATAGTCATAGGTGGATTAGAGTGGATTTGTAGTTCCCATTCACATTGGGTTCGATGATGAGACTATGTATAGCGAGTGAGGGAATTTTCCGAGAAGGTTCAAAGGCTGAAATCTTGATCTTAGGTGACAAGAGTGTTGGAAGACCCCAGATCTATGATCTTTGGTGAGGATGGATGGGAAATCAGTGTGTGTCGGTGATGTAGAGGAAGAAACAAAGGGTTCTATAAATTTTTTAGATTACACAGCATGTCATCTTGTATTACACGCCATATGGGACCTCCCTGGTTGTGACACTAGGGTTTCTGACAGAGTTATATATCACACATCATTTGACCCTATCACATGCAGTATGGGATGTGATTGGAAGCACAACATATAAATCAGAGGTTACACGGGCATGGGAAAGCCAGAGTACATTGGAACAACTGTGACCTGGTATACACGGGCATGGCTAGGTGTATATGGGTTGGTACACGAGCATGGACAACAGTACATGGGCACAACCACATGACATAGGAATGGTGTCAAGTGATATATAGACACCGTGTAATATTCCCATACAACGTGTATATGGATATTTACTTTCCATGAGAGGAAGAACCACAAGGAAAGACTAGGGGTTGGAAGGACACACTCTGTACCCCCAGTACACACCGTGTATGCCCAACACACACCGTGTATGCTTAGTACACACAATGTTTCCCCTTTGAGAATGTTTTTATAACTTTGTTTCTTAATTCAGGACCGGTATCAATTGAGTATGTTCCCCTAGTCCATCCCCTCGAGGGTAAAAGTCTACATTATGTCCACATCTCAAGATTATGATCCCCTCCAAAAGATGAGTCTCAAATAGAGTTTGTGGTATCCCTCTCTGAGACTAGAGATTAATCCTATATCATTTTATAACCTTGGTGTAACTTATGGAATTAGCATAACCACCTTTAGAAGGGAATTGATCCTCTATCTAGATGGCCAGTTTATTAGGGTTCATGGTTTCATTGGTATATGATCCCTTACATAGTGGGTTGATCCAGATTGGGCTTGTGGTGTCCCCCAGTGATCCTGGGTGTGATCTTATATCTGAGTATCAAGATCTTCTAAGACTAGTGATCTTTCTTAGGTGGGGATCAATGATCATGACCTCTTGGATGAGTTTCTATGGGGATGGCATGGCTTGTGGAGTGTATTCTCCTAGAATGATAATTTCTTCAAGCAGAATCCCATGAATGGTTGTTGTTTGTGACCACCTAGAGGAATTATTTCCTTCCTGAGTATATTTGGGTTTCATTTTTTTATGTGATGATTGTAATATCTCTATTATGAGCTGTCTATTACTAATTCTATGTGTTTAGTGTTTTTGGGGTGCCCTACTAGGTATTTTTATACTCACCCCTACATAGGACCTGCCCACACGTGTCGTATCTTATGGAGACGAAGGTCTATTTGACGGTGTCATGAGAGGATAAGGAGATGGAGAAGCGTATCTTGACTTAGAAATACTGACGTGTTTTTTGGGTGCCTTCATTTGATCATAGTCATCACCCTTGGAGCAGGTTGGACTCTATGTAGTTTTTGGTTTGGCTTGTATTTGGCCCCATTTTCACTTTTAGTACTTTTCTATCATAATATGATTGTGGGATATTATATGTATTCATGAATTGTTTTATCTTTTTTATATTTCATAATTTTATGAGATTGGAGATGTGTTTGTGTCTACAAGTATATTAGGCTATTACCTTCCATGTGTGTGATATACCTACTTGGTGCTGGTCACCAACCCCTAGCCTATTAGAGGTGAGCTTGGGGTTGTTGTGGTTCAGACACTATTGGTACTAGTCATGACAGAGTTGTATCAGAGTAGTTAGTTCTACATTAGGACCAGAGTATGTGAGATTGATTTGGGGAAACAATTTTAATTGTTTGAAGTTTGGATTTGAGGCTAGGGATCCATTATTATTGTAGTGACCAATATATCCATACAATAGGACTCTGATCACCTACCTTTTGACTCTGTACATGTAGACATTGGTTACGTGGAAAAAATTAGTTCATGCATTATATAGAAATGATTTGTGATTTCCTTGTCCTTCTTGAGTTAGTTACCTCATATATAGTCTTTGACCATGGTCCATCTTGTTTATTTCAGGATTACTCTGTGAAGATATACATCCAAGATTCCACTATGTGATCATGAGGATGACCCGCCGAGTGATGAGGCATTATTATAGGGGATTGTTCTAGAGATAGAACCTTTGGGTGGGTTATCATCTATAAAACTACCCTTTGAGTAGCAACTTGAACTGAAAGTGACAGCTGAGGGTGCACCTAGGATGAGTACACTGCATGAGTTCTAGAGGAAGTGACCCCCTAGGTTTTAGGGTGTTCCACACCCCAAGTAGATGAGGACTAGCTAGAGGTAGTCACTCTAGGTTTTTACCCCTTGAGGATGCCTTCAAATCATATTGTAGTCCTCATGGTGAGTCTTCGTCAGGGATCCACTAGGAAATGGGGGAGTTTAGAGACTTAGTCACATGAAGAGACAACTATATTATGTTTAGACTTCAATCATCTCTTTAAGAAGGAGTTTTATCTAGCCACATTGTGATCAATGTTCATTCGGAAGATTCTGCATCTCCAACAGGGTAGTTTGACCATGGAAGAGTATTTGGAGAGGTTTACTGATCTCTTGTGATACTCCTTGGATATAGTGCATGATCCATTCTTCAGAACATGGAACTTTTAGTAGGGATTACACTAGGATATCAGGGCTTCATGATATCTCTTTTCATTACCACTTATGATTGAGTCCTGGAGCGATCCTTAGTGGTATAAAGCTTCGTGATAGAGTAGGCGATGACAATTGTTGCTGATTGTAGGAACCCTTTTAGATGAGACCTTGATGGAAGGTATCCAACAAAAGTAATAGGTATCCAATCATGTCAGATTCTTTAAGATACGATCCCAAGAAATAGGATTAGTGACGTATGGATCTCAAGATGGATTGAGTTAGTTGAGGGAGAGGAGATTTTTCTCCTATTAAGTTTAAAGAAATATCACATGGGATTTTCTGACATATCCTAAATCTAATCAAGAGATATTAAAGTGAATAATAAGGTAGAGATAGAGGTAGGATCATGGTAGTTTTCAGGGCAGAGGACGTGGAAGAGGGCTCGATAGTGGAACTAGAGATGGTCAGAGGTTTGACCTATTACCAACACCCCTAGGTGGTCCATTATAGTCTCATGGATATAGTGGTCAGGGATGAGGATATATATAGGATATGGAGGCTTATGACTCATATGTTCCATGGATGATATGAGGTACAATCTCTAAGTTTTGTACCATAAATAAAATATTGATAGACATAGGTGCAAGTCATTCCTTTATTTCCACATCTTTGGTTCAAGACTTAGAGATTCTAGTTGAGCCTTTGGATTAACACCTCTGGTTGGAGACTCCGACATGTGGTGACTCAAAATTTTCAAAATTTTGCTGATAGTTTGATTTGATGCTTATAGATGAGATCTTTGTATGGGATCTCTTTGTATCAGTGATGAGGCCTTATGATTTCATCTTCGATGCGGACTAGATATCCATAGTTCTTTCCTAAATTGACTATTTTAGGCAGAGGATGCGGTGTGTCCATAATAATGGGATGAGTTTTTCCTTTGAGGGTGAAATTGAAAACTTGGAAGAGCAAGAAGGTCTCAGGAATAGGAGAGTGCAACCAATTACACACTAGTTGGCTAGCGCGACTCTTGGAGGATTGGATGTTTTGGGATAACAGTTCCCTATAATAGTGGCGGAGTATGAGGATGTATTTCTGGAAGACGTGTCAAGGTTACCTCCCCACTATGATCTAGTATTCTATATTGAATTACACCCTAGGATTACCTCGATATCTGCACCAGTATATTGAATGGATTATGAGGATTTTTGTAAACTAATGGTTTAGTTATAGGACTTACAGGATAAGGGATTTGTGAGACCCAATATTTCCCCATAGAAAACCATAGTGTTGTTCACTAGTAATAAGTATTATATCTTGAGGTTATGTGCGGACTAATGAAACTTGAATCAGGTAACTGTGAAGAATAAGTATCCACTTTCGAGGATCATTAACCTCTTAGACCAGTTGAGAGGGGTGAAATAGTTCTTAGAGATTGACCTTAGATCAAGCTATTACTGGCTATGAGTATGAGATGAGAATATATAGAATAAAACATTAAGATGTCACTACATTCACTATGAGTATATGGTGATTCCCTTCACTGTGAAGAATTATCCAATAGTGTTTAGGGGACTCATGAACTTGATCTTTCAGCCTTTCTTAGATGAGTTCATGGTGGCCTTAATTGACGATATCCTAGTGTACTCAGCTTCCAAATAGTAACATGTGAGAAACTTTAGGATGGTCCTCGACACACTCTGAGAGAACCAATTGTGGCATCTTGAATCGGTTTACACTCAAAGGTGCTTCAGACTAGGTCATCCACTTTTCCACAAGCACACCTCCCCATACGCTATAGGTTACTGACTAGAAACGAGGGTGTAAGGTGTGTTTGTGGGGAGTCTATTCCCTCATGTTAGAGTGTATCACAACATATATGTAATAAAAAATCAATAAATATTAGAGGAATCATTATAATAAGTAAATAAGTAAGACCGACATGGGAAGTAAGTATAAAAATCCATCAATAATATATAATCTGCTCCAAAGATGTACAATATAATATATTAAAGATGATGATGTAATGGAAAGTATATACAAAACATGAAAATAGGTATACATGGAAGTACACAATACATTCTATAAAAAAGAATAAAAATACCAAAAAAACTATCCAATTATCCTAAGATCTATCTGAGTCATCTGTTACTAAGCTTTATCCAAAGCAAGCAAGAAATCAATCAAGTCATCTTTCCAAGACATAATGATTCCCCTTGTCTATACCTATGATCATATAATATTCCTAGGAAACAATGATAGCTTGGATAGGGTGTGAGATAAATCTCAGTAGGCCACCACCAATAAAATCTATACAATCCAATATGTGAATATAAACTGACAGTGTGAAGGTTTATATAAATGTGATCAATGCCAAATAAATAACTCATACCAACATCATCCTCAACATATAATGTCTCTAAACAAAATATCATTTAATTAATTCATTTAAGTGCAATTTATATAGAAAAGTCATATGAATTTGTCAAAAATACTATGATAGATCATAATAATATGAAAATATTATCCAAGGTATACCCAAGGTATCCTTAACCTCAAGGGTTAACCAACTCATAGTAATATCTCATGCAATTTGGTAGTAAAAGGGGTCTAAATGTAATACAAGGAGGAATGCTCAAGGCATTCCACTATGAATGATTCTAACTGAGTCCAAGTATCTCATCCAAGGTAATCATGGTCTAAGCATGATTGGTCCCAATGGGATGAATCCATGACGCCATGTGTCCGAAGTCATCAATCTAGATCAAAGGAGTGTATTTGAGGCATCCTAATATCCATAATATAGTGAAGGGATCCAAATACATCATGTTAGACATCCTATAGTATAGAAGGACCATATTACAAGGTGGGTATCTCCCTTGGCAACTGGCTCCTTGAATCAGAATGGAATCCTCTGAGTGCTCAAGTAATTACCTCAGGAATCCAAGGTTGGATCAAGTATAAATACTCTTATAAAGATAAAAAGGTTCATATGATTTATGCACCTTATACATATATCATTATATAATTTAGCTCATGTATTACTCATTCCATTTAATAGCTTAGTATATTCACTCCATTAACTTTCATACTAGGTGAAAAGGCTAAATAGGACATGAAACCAATTACCAATTCAGTTTATAAACATTTATTAGGTTCATTACCTTCCCTTTCATTGAGAATGATAAGGGATTTTAAGGACATATAACCAATTACATTTAATTATATTCATTTAGTAGGTTCATTCCATTTTTTATTATTTAAAATAATAAGGTAAATCAGGATATGAAACCAATTCAATTTCTATGTCAATGAAAAGGGATATCAATAATATACTTTCCATTTAACAATTGATTAATTAATTTATAACACTTTCCTTATCAAGGTCAAGTCCAGTGCACCTGAACAGTGCTGTAGATAAACCCACATGGGTTGCTGAGGAATAGATAATGAAGCACCCTACTTAGGGTGGAATACGTTGAGGTATCAAACTATAATGATGTGAATAATATGTATAAACGAGATCTATAATATGAGCATAATGATTAAAATTAAGGTATATGAATTTAAGAAGACACGCTTGGTGAAATCAGAATGCGCAGAATGAATTTTTTTTATAAATGATGATACTTTTAAGGAAAAGTCATATACCACCTACTTTAATCATTTAACGCTAACCTAGTCCAATATTGGCCCTTAGTTTGGCCTGGATCAGAAGAAAACAGAAGAACATATCAACACCATAAAAACAGGGTATACGAGATCGCACCAAAATAGTGTGGTCAATAGGAAGAAGAATAATGAAATGAGACTAAGGATGGAATCACTTACCTAGAGGAATCTAACACGACATTCGAATCTCGAATCAGTGGTCAGATAATGAAATGGGATCAAATCCTATAATAAGAGGCTTGAAATCTCATCTGGGAGGAAATGGGGGCTGTTGTATGCTATAATGAGAAATTAAATAAGGATGGTAAATATATAACTCACTAAGGTAAAAATAGTAAATTTTTTCCATTTTTTCTAGGTCGTACGGTTTTTCCACATGGTTGGATCAACCATACACCAACCATGTGCTAGGCTCTTCCTTAAGAGGAAACCTACATGGTTTTTCCACAAAATATGAGAAACTATGTACCAACCTTGACATTATCTTATTATATATCTGGCTTGAGTGTGAGGCCCTAGGAACATAGTTTTGGAAAATTGTGTTCCCTGTTGTGTCCTTTAAAATTCCCAGCATAGTTAGAGGAAACCATGGGGTATGCGAAACATGATTTCTACTAACTGTGTGCCCCATTGGTTTCTTCCATCATCTAGGGTTCCGAGATCAGAACAAGCCTCAGATTCCCCTAAAACATCCGTGAACTCATTAGGAATCCATAAAAGGTCCAAGATAAATAATTAGACTGAAATTTAAAGTATCCATACCTCATAGAAAAACAAATTCTTTACAATATGCCTCCTTAAAGAAACTCATCACCAAGTACTCTTCAAAGGGAGGAAAATCACTATCTAAGAACAAATAAGGACACTGAGCATGTACGTCTATCTCCCACTCTTTGGCCTTATCTAGTATATAGTCATGTTGTCATAGAATTCATACTAAAGAGACAGAACATCCTTGGAGATCCTTCGTTCTCTAATCAGATGTGTATGGTATACTCTTCAAATAAAGTATAAAAATCGAACTCAACCTCTTTGTGATCAAACTTATGAGGTGGCTCAACATGCGAATAGTGAATCTATGAAGAATAGAAGATGTTTTGTATAGAAAAATACCTATTGGGTAATAGAAAATGATAGGCCACCAACCCAAATCTATAAAATATCTCAAACGGCTTGAAAAAGCAAGGTAAAAACATTCTTTGCCTCCGTACCCATCTATGACCAAGCCTCGGTGATTCAGAAAGGAAAAAGTGATCTCTAAACTCGAACTCTAGATGTCATTAGTGGAAATAAACATATGATTTTTGTATAGAATGAGTAGTAGAAATATTATTCCTAATCAGATGTACTTGCTCTGAAGTCTCCTTCATGAGATTAGGACCTAGTAGCACTACTTATCCTGCCTATAACCAACATAGGGGTGAAAAACATGGCCTATCATACAAGACCTCATAAGGATCCATCTAAATAATATCTCAAAAGATATTATTGTTGGTGAACTAGATGATAGGAATATAATTCTCCCAAGAATAACTGAAATCTAGGACACAAGACCAAATCATGTCCTCCAAAACTTGTACAATCTGTTATGACTAGCCATCAATATGAGGGTGAAAATATATGCTGCAAAGAACCTGTATACCCAAATATCTCTGCAACCCCTTCTAGAACCTTGATGTGGACCAAGATTCCCTGTTCTGAAATGATTGTATGAGGAACCCTATATAACTATATAATTTCATGGACACAAAATCTTCCTAGATCATCAACTAATAAATTCTCTCAAATAATAAGTAAGTGGAACACTTCAGTCATTTGATCTACAAATACCCTAACCTATTCACTACCTCAAGGAAACCTCAATAATCCAAACAAAAAATCCATTTCAATGTATTCCCATTTCCATTTTGGGGCCCATAATAGATGTAATAAGAAAGTAGGATAATGATGATCCACATTTACCTAATGATAGGTGGAACACCTAATAATAAAACCTTCTATCTGATGTTTCATTATTGGCCACCAATACTAGTGACACATATCATGATACATCTTGGAGATTCCTAGATTAACTTACCACTAAGAAGCATTTGAATCTCGTATCATTTCCTATCTCATGTCTATGGGAACCCATATATGCCCATGTATACATAGGATTTTATCTCCATCAATATACCAATCTGGAGGTGGGTCCTCATTTTAAATACTCTCCTAGATAAACAAGCCTTTAGGATTTGAGGACTATATACTCTTCACCCCATCAAGGAGTGAAGAGGTAATATCAAAAGATGTATGATAATAATGCCTATGTATCTCATGAAACTCCAGATACATCATAGGGAATAGGGCCATGAATTTCTATTCATTAAGGGCTTCCTAAATTCCCTATTCCTGAGTCTTCTGGATCATCACATCATCTACAATATTTCCCTTCCCAGGGGTATAAGTAAGCTCAAAGTAAAAATAATGAAGGTATTCGAGCCATATTCTCTATGTGAGATTCAAGTCACAACACAAAAAGATATATTTTATAATTTTGTGGTATTTATACACCATAAAGAGATCACCCATCGGATAGTGTCTCTACCATCGTAAGGCATGAACAATAGCTACTATCTCAAGGTCACACTTCAGGTAATTATGCTTATGAGTTGTCAAATTGTGAGACCCATACATAATGAATCCATCCTCCTACATCAACATTGCACCTAGGAAGATGCCTGATACATAAAAATATATGGTATAACCTCTTCCAGGTTCTATATGAATCAAAATCGGTGTAGAATTAAGACTTATTTTCATCTCTTGAAAGGCCTTATCACACTCATCAAAACACAAGAACTTCACACCCTTCTTTATAAGAATAATAAGAGCTTTAGCAAGGCATGATAAGTACTATATGAAATGACTACAATATCCATCCATCCCCAAGAAAATATGTATGTAAAACAATTTCTTGGGCTACTCCCAGGACACAAAAACACTCACATTCTATGGTTAAACAAATAATCTTGATTATGAGATAGTACAACTCAATATGTGAACTTTTTCGATCCATAAGTGGAACTTAGAAATATTATCTTATAACTGATGCTCTCTTAGTGTATTCAAAATGATCTTAAGATGTTTATCATGGTTTCTTCAAGTATGATAATTCCCTAAGTTTTCATCCACAAAGACCATGAAAAAGGAATCCAAATAGTTATGGAAAAACCTATTCATCAAAGCTATGAAAATAGAAGGAACTTTAATAAGGTTGAATGGAATAACAAGATACTCATATAAACTGTACCAAATATAGAAATCCATATGTAGTATATCTAAAGGCCTAACTCACACCTAATGATAGCTTGATCTTTGGTCAATCTTTGAGAATACCCTAGATTATTAGAGCTGGTCTAAGAGATCATCTATTTTAGGAAATAACTACTAGTTCTTAATCATAACCTAGTTCAACCATCAATAATCTATAAATATCCTAAGGTCCCCATCAACCGTTTTGGTGAAAAGCATGCGTGAAACATAAGAAGAAGTGTTGGGTTTGATAAAACCTTTTGATTATAAATCCTCCAAGTATTTCTTAAGCTCCTGAACCTCAGTAGGTGCCATATTGTAAGAAGGAATTTTTACTGTGGATGATACTAGAATAAGCTCAATCATGAACTCTACCTCTATCTTAGGAGGTAATTCTGAAAAATCAACAAGAAAAACATCCCTAAAATGATCTACCATGGTATGAAAATCTATCAGATGTATTCCATGCTCTTCTTTAAAAATACTAGGAATCTGGGTGGTAACTCCACCTAGCCCATGATTATATGTTCTATCTTTACTAGACTAAACATTCCAATCACCCTTTTGGAGATAACTTCCACCATTTGGTTATGCAAGAAACACCCTGCGGTGATATAATTCCACTTAGGCATGATATAGAACCAAAAAATACATCTTGAGAATAATATCAAATCCTATCATCTCATTGAAGAAGAGGTACTATAATAAGGGATAAATGACAACCTCAAGGGGGAAATCCATTCATTGGTGTATACCCTCGGACCACACACCCAATGGGGTATCCAGGTTTATCACACTATAGAAGTAATAAATTTACAGCCCATGAATTTCCACATTCAATAAAGAGACAATGGAGTGAGATACACATATATCAAATAAATAAAATATGATATTAGAGGCTACTAGAATAATACCTCATACAGTCAATGGTCCTGCACTCTGATCCTCAAGTATCAGCTATAAAGCATGAAACTGGCCTGATCTGTGGCCATGAGTTATAGCTAGACTACCCTAAGTAGCTCTGCTCTACTGGCACTGATAATTAGAATACTGGATTTCATGGACAAAACCTCTTCCTTGGACTATCCTAACAATGCTACTCCAACTCCATTCCTAAAGTGACATAAAAAATACTACCCCTAAAGGTTGAGCTAGTATGTATCCTCTTCTACCAGAAGAGGGTGGAAATGTTTGATATAATCTCTAAAGATGACCCATACGATCACAAGAATGACACTCAATAGGGTCACTATAATAGTGAGGATTTATATTACCCTTCCATACACACTGATGGTATATAAAATAGATACTGGTATGAACACTCTGGCCACCATTTCTCTGACAAGAAACCTCAAGGCTACTCTTCTTGCTAATAGAATATTTATTGCCCTATCTTGACACTAAAACTCTATGATAGGTACTATAAATTTCTCTCACATTATGCTCAGTGACGAGCTCTTGATTAATGATCTAAAAAAAGGTAGGTATGAGAAAGACATTCACCTATGAGCAGATGTCATACTTGATCCCATCCTCAAAACATCTCGATCTTGATATCCCATCACCAGCTAGAAGTAGTGAAAAGTGTTACAACTCAATAAAACATGATGAATATTCTATGATAGACATAGAAAAATACTCTAGTTTCATGATTTTTTTGCTTAGTTATCTCTAATCTTATAAGGGAAAAAGTAACCGAATAAGGTTGTTGAGAAGTTTTCGTAGACCATTCCTTGATGACGACCATCCCGAGTAATCACATCCCACTAGCGCTTGGAAGAATCAGGAAGCATGTCGGTGGAAATATTGACCCTCATCCTTGAAGGAATAACCCTTTTATCAATGATAAAATGAGTGTATTATAGATAATACTTAACAACCTATGGACAACCATCCACCAAGAATATAGGATAACACTGCTGCTAAAACTGTTGAGTAAGAACAGCCATAGTAGGTGCAAGTAGTGAATCACACTACATGAACTAAATCATATTTAGAAAAACCTCTAAAAATTAATAATTAGTTACAAGTTTAGGGTTAGAAGTTGGTGCCTAATGTGGAACTACAGGAGGAATCACTGGTGGCTCATGGACCACCACCTTTAGAGCATGGTCGCCACCACCCTCATGGTTCACGACTAGAGGAATTCATGGTGTCATAGCTCTAAAAATGCTAAGAACACACCTTAGAATGAGATTTAAAAGTGTATAAAATCTCTAATATAAGAATATCACATTATTAAGGGAATAAATACCCACGATATACTACCCTAACTACCCGCTTAGAAGGCTAGGGTATTGGTAAGTTCTCAAGTTTGATTTACAAAGGTTCCAGTAGGTGGAGGTTTATTTTCACTTTTTTTCTTCTTTTATTGGAAACCATGTCATTTTATATAATGTTTTACATTTAAGGTTTGTATTTTATTGTATACATATATCAAGGTTTGATTTAATGTATCTTCATTCCAAGTTAATAAAGGTCCATACACTTTATAACTGAAATAGACACCCATTTAATTTCATTCGACCCCCTATACATTCGGTCTCTGAATGTAACAAGTAATATATGATGTCTCAACTCAGTAAATCACCCATTCCAATTCACAAGGTCCCATACACCTCATAAATTGAAACTATTATTCACTCAATTGCAGCCAAATCCCATATCATGTAACCAAAGGTACATGACTGGTATGTGTAGAAACTGACTATTTAAGAAGCCACCATTAACCTATATATGAAAAACTATTAGTTAGATGGTGAAACTTTAAATAAACAATCCTCTTACCCTATAAATGAAGTTAGAAGTATAATAATATATAAAAACCATGGATCACTCAACAATCACAATCAACACAAGTAATTAAAGGAGTGAAATGTACATATATGTCATGAAATATACATGGTCTATAAATTCTAGTCACCTATAATGATGAATGTAACAATTAACCTTTCCATACCAGGACAAGGAATAATTTTAATAAAGAATACCAAATATAAAAAATTCACGTGCATCACCCAATGGTGAAAGTATATCAACTATAATAGAAAAAATACAGAACAATAATTTCCCATTCCTAGAAAACATGGTGTTTACCCCTAATGTAGGTTAGCTACGTCTTGACCCGGGTTCCACTCAAAGGTACCCCTGACCGGGTTGGCCCCATGGCCTCATGCATGCCTCCCCATACATCGTAGGATTCCTACTAGTAGTGAGGGCCTAGGGTGTGTTTATGGGGAGACTTTTCCCTCGTTTCAGAGTGAATCAAAATAGATATGTAATAATAGATGTATAAACAATAGTAGAAGCAATATAATAAGTGAATAAGTAGGAATATAAGAAAAAGTAACCATAAAAATCCATCAATAATAATAAACATAAAATATGAAAAATGTCATATATAAAAGATTATGATCTAATGTCATGTATCTAAAAAAAGGAAAATAGGTATACATGGAAGTAGGCTATACATGCTATATAAAAGAATAAAAAGACAAAAAAAGTATCCAAGCATCCCAAGCTATAGCCCAGTCATCTGCTACCAAGCTCCATCCTAAATAGGAAAGAAAGAAAGTTAGGTGTCCGAGGTGGAAAGCTCACCATTATCCATACCCATGATTATATAATATGCTCAGGTACCAACAACAACCCAAATAGGGTGTGAGATAAATATCAATAGGACACCACCAACAAAGTCTATGCAATCGAGTCTGTGAATATAAACTAACAGTGTATAGGTATATATACAAGTGATAAATTCAATATAAATAAATAATACCTAAATCAACCATAGATGATAATGTATCTGAATAGGAGATCATTTAATTAATTCATTTAAGTTAAGTTTATATAGATAAATAATGTGATTTTTCAATAAAATTGTAGTATATAATAATAATAATAAAAGAGGATCCAAAGTATAACCATGGAATCCTTGACCTCAGCATTCAAAAAACTCATTATAGTAACTCATGTAGTCTGGATATAAAAGTGGTATGTGTGTATTTCAAGGAGAAACACCCAAGGAATTCCATTGTGAAGGATTCTAATAGAGTCTAGAGATCTCATCCAAGGTAAACATACGATAAGAATGACTGGGATCAATGGGGTGAATCCATAGTGCCAAGTGTCTAAAGGCATCAATCTAGATCCAAGGATTGTATCTGAGTCATCATAATATCCATAAGATAGTGAATGGATCCCATGAAATCATATCCGACATTTTCTAACAGACAAGGACCATGTTTCATGGTGGCTATCTCCCTTGGAAACCATCTCCTTGAATCAGAATGGAATCCTCTGTGTACTCAAGGAATTCCATTGGGAAATCCAAGGTTGGCTTATGTATGAAAACTACTATAAAGATAAAATGGTCCATATTCATTAGGAACCTTATAAATATATCATTATTTAATTTAGTTAATGTAATAATCATTCCATTTAATAATTTAGTGGGTTCATTCCATTTACTTTCATACTAGATGACAAGGGTAAGTAAGACAAGAAACCAATTACCAATTTAGTTTATAAACATTTAATGGGATAATTCCCTTCCCTTTCAATAGGAATGATAAGTGGTATTAAGGACATGAAACCAAATTATTTAATTATAGTCCTTTTGTTGGTTCATTCTATTTCCTTTTATTAAAAAAACAAGGTAAATAGGGACATGAAACCAATTCAATTTATAAGTCAATTCCAAGTGATATCTAAAATATAATTTCCATTTAATAATTCATTAATTAATTTACAAAAATTACCTTATAAAGTTTAAGTCCAATACACTCAAAATGACACCGCAGATCAACCCAACAGGGGTTACTGAGGCATAAATAAGGAATCACCCTACATGGGGTGGAATTTTTTTAGGTATTAAACTTTAATAATGTGAATATCATGTATAAAAAGGTCTCTAGAATATGATCACAATGATTATAATTAAGAAATATGAATTTAAGAATCAATTCCCAGTGAAACCGGCATGAACACAATAATGAAAATTTTTAAACTATAATACTTTTAGGTAAAAGTCATAGAACACCAACATTGAGCCTATAATAGTCTCCTATTCCAGTATCATCCCTTAGTTTGGCTTGGATTAGATAAAAATGGAATAACTGATCAATGAGTTAAAATAGGGAATATGAGATTTCACTAAAATAGTGCATGAGATAGGAATAAGAACAATGAAATGATCCTATGGACTGAATTAATTACCTGGAGGAATCCAATGTGATGATCAAATATCAAATCAGTGGTCAGATGATGAAATAAGATTAAATTTTAGAAGAAGAGTCTTGGGAGCCCATACATAAGGAAATGGGGGTTAATGTTCATTGGAATGAGAAAAGATAGAAGGAGGGTAAGGATATAAATCATTAAGGTACATATACTATTTTTACCACAATTTTTATGGGTCATAGGGTTTGGCCATATGGTTGGCCAAATGATGGACCAACCATGCCCCATGATCTGCCTTAATAGGGAACCCACATAGTTTGGTCGTACAATCTGAGAAACCATGCCCCAACCATTCCATTATCCTCTATTAAAAATTACATAAATATGGAAAGGTGTATAGCCCAGGGTGCATGGTTAGGAAAAATTTTATGCCCATCTATGCCCTCTGAAATGCTTTGCATAGTTAGGGGAAACTATATAGGATGGGCGACAGGGTTTCCACTAACCATGAGGCATAGTGTTTTCTTCAACTAATTGGGGTTCCGAGCTATGAACAATCCCCTCATACCCCCACAACTTCAATGACCTCATTATAAATCTATAGAAGGTCCAATATAAATAATTATACCAAAATTTAAAAGATCTGTACCTCATAGAAAAATTGGGTTCTTACACCAGCTTTATGGAAAGATCTTGAAGTGTTAGTTTTGTATTTTAGAGGTCCACTTCTTGGGACATGTCATATCAGAGGTAGGAGTGGCAGTGGACCTTGAAAAGGTTGATGCAGTGCTATCTTAGGAGCTACCCAAGAGTGTTACCAAGGTTTAGAGTTTCCTTACGTTTTCAAGGTACTATCAGAGGTTTGTACCCAATTTCTACAAAGTGATATCACCCTTGACAGCTTTGAATTTAAGGGGTATGCCTTTAATGTAGAAGTAAAGTTTCTATTAGTTATTTCAGGAGTTGAGGAAGAGTTTGATAAGAACTCCCATATTGAGATTGTCAGAGTAGGGTGTTGATTATGTAGCATTTTTCAAGGAAATAATAACCGATCTTGGTTATGTTTTGATGAAGAGAGAGGTAGTTATTTCCTATGGATCACGTTAGTTGAGACCACATGAGATGAACTATGTGATCCATGATTTTGAGTTAGAGGTGGTATTCTTCACACTAAATATGTGTCCACAATACCTACTGAGAAAGTAGTTTATTGTCTACTCTGGCCACAAGAGTATCAAGTATATATTATCTTAGAAGGATATTAACTTAAGATAGAGGAAATTACTAGATTTTCTATAGGACTATGACTTTGAGATTATCTATACTCCAAATAATGGGAATGTGGTGGCATACACTCTCTCTAAGCAATCCTGTTTTTAGTTGTTTGCCAAGGTGTTAGAGCAGTTAGTGTCGTTGCAGTAGTCCTTAGAGGAAATGGATGATACTTCATATCTTCTACTGATGGTTGTTACCCCCCTCTTTTATACCATGCTAGGGATTCTCAGTGTGATGATAACTGGTATGAGACCTTACATAATTTGATATCCAATGGGGATACTACTTATAGATATTCTAACGGTGGGGAGCACATTATCCTTTTCAGAGGACATACAATGGTACCATTGATTTTGCAAGAGGAGGTGATGTGGGAGTTCCATAAATCCTCTCTAAAGGTATATACAGGTGTGGTAAAGATATACCAGGACCTCAGATGCCAGTTTTAGTGACCATACTTGAAGATTTGTGTTGCAGAGTTTGTCTCTTGATGCCTCACTTATCAGCAAGTGAAGGCTAAGAACCAAGTTCCAACTAGTTTTTCTTAACCCCTTATGGTCCTAGAGTGGTAGTGATATGGGATGTCCATGGACTTCATGAAGGGGTTAAAATTTATTTCTATTGGAAATGATTCTATATGGGTGGTCATATAATGAATCACCATGTCATCCCACTTCTTCCCTATTCAATAGGAGAACTCAGTAGAGAGCTTGAGATGCTCATACGTGTTGGAGATAGTTTGACTCTGTGGTGTTCCCTTGATAATAATTTCAGTATATGATGTGCACTTTACATTGTGATTTTGGAGAGGATTGTAGGAGGAATTTAGAACTCAGTTTCATTTGAGAATGATGTTTCACCCTCAGATGGATGGTTTGGATGAGTGGACCATTCAAGTCTGGGAGGACACGTTGTAGGCTTGCATGTTGGATTTTGGCTATAGTTGGGAGGATCATCTACCCTTGGTGGATTTTGTGTACAAAAAAATCTACCATTCCACCATTGCTATGAAACCATTTGAGGCCTTGTACGGGAGACCCTGTAGGTTACAATTTTATTGGACCGATCCAAAGGATTCAACAATCATGGACCTAGAGTTGGTGTGAGCTACTGTAGTGAAGGTGCAGATCATCAAGGAGAAGGTGAGTACTACACAGAGCTATCATAAGTCCTGTAAAGAACAATGATGGAGACCTTTGGAGTTTGATTAGGGATACCATGTGTACTAGGGGGTCTCACCTCAATGTGGATCACAAATATTTGACCATGAAAACATGCTGTCTTTGATATTCATTGGCAATTTACAGATACTACATAGAGTTTTCTAGGTGGAATACTGCTTAGCTCTACCACTAAATTTGCTCTGGGTAAATGATATCTTCCATGATTTGTAGCTGAGGAGGTACGTGAACAACCCATCATATGTTTTCTACATGGGTGAGCTGGATATCGAGGATGGAGATACCTTTACTGAGTACTCAATAGAGATTGAGGATTGTAAAGAGAGGATCCTTTGGGGGAAATTTATTCCCCTAGTTCATGTTTTGTGGTAGCATGAGAATCTTGAAATGATCACTTAGGTGTGGGAGACCCAGATGCGAGCCTAGTACCCTCATCTTTTTGAGTAGGTTCTTATCTTTTAATGATAAAAATTTCTAAGGTGGAGAGAATGAAACAACTCTAATTTTTTTCCATGTATTACTTTGGAATATTATATGGATTATTTTTAGATCCTAGAACAGAGATGATGTAATATTCCAAGGATTGGTGTGACCAAAATTAATTTTTTAAATACATTAAATATATTAATATCATGCACGTGTAATTTTCCTGAAAAGATGGAATAACTCCTGAACAGGTGCCCAGATCAGAAATCTAAGGGAACCATTGAGTTCATAACTTATTTTTTACCCTATCCACGATATAACCCTTATTGAAGTCAGACATTTTTGAAATGTAGTGATCACATAATTCATTAAATTAATTAATTAATTGATTTATTTTATCTTTCTTTGACACAAAGACTGAGATCCTTAATTTGAACATGGTTATGCCTCAACCCTAGGGTTAAACACATAACCCAGTATTGAGAGGAAATTTTAGAGAGTAAAATGTATAAGATCATTAGAAAATAACATCATATTAGATCAAATCATGAATCATGCACCAACGGATTTCATAGATCACACCAATGATGAAAACGAAGAACCATTCCTCATCAACAATCAATCCAAACACCAGATAAGTTGTTTGATTTGTGATTTCCATCCATTTCATTATCCCGTGTCAAATACAGATCAATTCCATGAACAAAAATGGATTCATGCACTGATGATTTATTGATTTTGTGATGGATTCATTTTTTCATTGATTATTTCCTCTTTGTCTAAATCTTAAACAATGGATCAATAAAAAATGATCAAAGGCCTAGGTTCATTCATTTAATTTTTTGGTTTATATATTTCTCCCTCATTTCTTCCCATGTTCTTCCTAGGAAATTCATTTGGCCCATGGTTAGATGAAATACCTGAAATTTTATCATTGTGTGATCATTATTTAGTGCAACATATCAATAACATGAGCATGGTTTGAGATCGAGCATATGATCAAGGTGAGATGATGATGGAGGATGATTAGAGGTAGATCAGAGCGAATTTTCTATTCCTGCACATCTTGGTTTTGATGGTGTAGTTATAGGTGGAAATTGTGGTGTTTTCTAAGTGGATTCAAAGCCTAAAATCCCAATCTCCAATGATGTGAGTTTTTGATGACCCCAAATCTACGATCACTGGAAAAGATGAAAGTAATGATGTAATGCACATTTGACACAGAGGAAGAACCCGAGGGCTCTGAAAATTTACAGATAACACGACATGTCATATAGGATCACATACCAAGGTGGACCCCCATGGATATAGTGATAGAGTTTTTGATATATTTAAATATCACATACTCTGTGACTCTGTCACATTCCATGTGGATCATGCTTAGAGTCTCAACATGTAACTCCAAGTTTACATGGGCATGGGTAGGCCAGAGTGCACGGGAAGGGACACGATTGGGTGTACACGACCATGGTCAATGGTACACAGGCATAACCTGATGACATGGTAAGAGTGTTGAGTGATCTCTATACACTATATACTATTCCTAAATTCCATTTATATGGATATTTACATTATTTGTGAGGCAGTGCCACTCAGGTAGAAAATGGGTTGGTTGGATGCACTATGTACCCCCAGTACACGCCATGTACCCCCTTATAGTGTTTTTATATCCCTTTTTTATACATTATAGACTAGTATTGGTTGAGTGTGTTTCCTTGATTCATATCCTCAATGGTACAATGTGAAATTAAATCCACATATAAGGATTGTGATCCCCTATAGAGGATGAGTCTCATATAGAGTTTGTGGTGCCCCTCTGTGAGACTGGAGAGTGATCCTCTATCATTTTATACCCTAGGAGGGGTTTGTGGAATCATAAATTCCTCCTTGAGAAGGAAATTTATCCTCTATCTAGTTTTTAGTTTCAATAGGGTTAACAAAATCATTGGTATATAATCCTCTATATAGAGGGTTGATCCAGATTGAATTCACAGTGTCCCCCAGCAGTCCTGGGTGTGATCCTATACTTGAGTATTAGGGTCTTATAAGACTAGTGATATTTCATGGGTAGGGCCCAATGATCATGACCTCTTGGATGAGTTTCTCCAGGGATTTCATGACTTGTGCAATGGATTCTCCCAAAATGAGCATTGCTTCGAGTAGAATCTTATTGTTGGCAGTTGGTTGTGACCATTTAAAGGTGTGGTGGACTTTTTGAGTATATCTTGGTTTCATTTTTCTTATTAATTGATTCCTATATCAATTATATGAGCTGAATATTCATGATGCTATGTGTTCAGTGTTTTCGAGGTGTCCTACTGGGTATTCTTATACTAACCCTTGTATGGACTCTGCCTGTACATGTCATGTCTTATGAAAATGATGGTTCATTTGATGGTGTTCTAGGTGGATAAGGAGTTGGTGGAGAATATATTGATCTAGAAAGACTGAGTTATTTTCCAAGTGCTTGTATTTGATCGTAGTCATCACCCTTGGAGCTGGTTGGACTCTCTGTAGTTTTTGGTTGGGCTTGTATTTGGACCCTTTTTTGCATTAAATACTCTTATATCATACTTTAATTTTGGGATATTAGATGAATTCAAGAATTGGTTTCAGTTATACATTTCAACATTGAGTGGGTTTGGATATGTGTGCATGCATATAGGTACATTAGGACAATGCCTCCCATGTGTGTGATATTCCAACTGGGTGCTGGTCGCTAGAACCAGGCCTATTAGATACAGGCTTTGGGTAGTTATGGTTCGAGACCTATTGGGACGAGTCATGAAATTATGATACCTTGAATTAATTTATCAAATTTCCTTAGATCATCTTATTTCTCTAAGATAGAATAATATGAGGTATCACTAGAAGAGTTAGTAGAAAGATATTTAGATTTAAAAGAAACCCCCTTTCTTTCATTTGATGAATAAACTCATGTTTATTCAATTCATGCTCTTATTGTATTAGAGACAAAATCATTTAATATACAGAGTATTTTGAAGATAATTCTCTTTCTTAAATGGATACTTTATATGAATTCCACTTATTTGGTAAATCTCGAAGTATCCTTTCAATTAGTACTTAATTCTTCATAGTTTCATTGAGTGTGACCATGATTTTGAAGATATTTTTTGAATTTTTTGAACATATAAATCACACATTCATGGTATGACATTCTAAATTCTTGAAATTCATATCTCTAAATTCCAAGATCAGTTATCTTCAATTTTTTAGTTCTTTGATGAGTGAATTTTAAAGTTCTTAAAATGTTAAAAGTAGTTTTAAAATAAGATATATGACTATAAACACTACTACTTAGTGAGAAATAAAGATAATTCATGACTCTGTAATTTAAAACATATTTTGAAGCACTATTTATGGATAATGTTTTTATTTTCACTTTAGGTATTTTATAAGGTCTAACCATGACATTTCAACATTCAATAGATATCTTTTTCAAAAATACCACCATTCTGTCTTTCCAATATCTATAATAACTTCCATTGAAATGAGGTGGTCTTAACAGATTCAATAATTCAATATCCCAAGTTATCATCAACCTTAAATAGATATTTCCTTAGTCTTATTAAGGTTAAGGATATAAGTGAGCACAAATAATAAAATAAATAATATAGCTAAGTATCCTTAAGCATGGTCAACTTTGATACCAATTGTTATGACTCAAAGGGTTGATGGAAGGATTAGAGGGAGGTTAAACAGTCCTTTATTAAAATTATTAGATTAATTAAAAATTAATTACATAATTTTATATTTTGGAACTATTAAAGGATTATTTTTTAAAAGAATAATAATTTTGGATGTGTGAAGAGTGTATGGAGAAAATTAAAGAGAAGAACATAAGGAGTTTTATAGTAGTTCAGATTAACATGATCCAATGTCTAATCTTCACACCTCAACCAATGAAGCATGACACCTACAATTAAAGAGAGAGATAATTTTACATGGGAGAAATATAAACCTAAATTTTACATGGGGTAAATCCTAACCCATTAATTTGTGAGGAAAAACCCTAAAAATACACACTCCTTTTTTTGGGAGTAGATAGAAAACCAAGATTTCTAGAGGACCAGCCCCAACCAAAGTGAGATGTTTTTTGGTCTGGGGTTCATAACCAAGGGAAAATTTTTAAAGGTTGTATAACTTTTTTGAGAAATGATTATACGTAGAAATATACCAAGACAAAAAGATAGAACAAAGATTACAACTGGAAAGAAGAAAAAATATTGTTGCTGATGAAATAGTTGATAAAAGCCCTTCAAATGGATTTGAAAGATGAAGTATGATCATTCCAACAATGTTACAATACATATCTTCAAGGGGAATGATCTTGAATCATACTTGTTCTGCGAATATTCATCACAAATGTTGTAATTGTTTGAGCATGATATCACTTGAATGTCAAAAGATTATGAACATATGAGATCATCGTGTTCATGGTGTGTCGTGTTTACTCCATTCATCCATGACTCATTTAAGTAGAATATTAAAAAAACAAACCAATCTTCAAATAGGTAAAAAAAAAAATAATAACAAAAAATATTGGAGTGATAGAATTTATCGTTACAATAATTATCTAGGAAAGAGAATGTGATCATCCACAATAATTGTAACAATAATTGTTTGAATTTAAAACATAAAGACTAATTCAAACCAATTTGAATTATCCATTAAATAATTCATATAAACACCACAATAATCAGTCAAAGTAATTCCATAATTATCGTAAGATATTTTGACAGTTTAAATTTCAAATGAATTTCCAATTCCATGTAGCACGTATTAATTAAAACATTTAATTATACTATATTAAATATTACAAAATAAGTTTAAATAATATCATTGATATTAATTATTAAATTAAAAATGAATATGTTAATGAAATTAACTCAAAATATAAACACTTAAATATTGGAAATACGTGCTCTAGGTGTTACACATGAATAAATAATAAATTAAAACATATTTAAAAAAAGATTAAAATAAATTACAAAAATGTTGGGTCATTCAAACTAATTTAAATGTAACATTTGAATATGTTTAAACAAGTCAATCATTCAAACTATCTCCACAAAACATAGTTAATTAGTAGCATAAATATCAAAAGAAGATTAAATCTAAATAAATATCTTTTGTATTAAAGCATAAAATATAAAAACATTATTTAAATACATATAATACATTGAAAACATTTTGAAATCATTTGAAGATATTAATAGATAACTTAGAAGAAAAAAAATTAAAATCAAGAATTTAAGCACTAATAAATATTTTTAATAAATGCTGATTTTTTATACAAACAATAAAAAATATATTTTAAATAATATTGAAACTTGTTTAAAGCTCTTAAAAATTATTCTTAGAGTAAATATGATTAATAAATAATTTTAGAATAAAGAAAATAATAAAACCAATTATTATGAACATTTAGTATTTAAAATATAGAAATATATAAAAAAATGAGCATGAAAAATATTTTGGAATGGTAGAATATTTTTATAAATGGAAATAATATAAAATATAAGGGATGGTAGCAGAAAAAAATAAAAGCGGCTGTAGTAGAAAAAAAGTGATTTTACCATTTTATGCACAAGTATGTAAATAAAAACTTCAGATAAATTTTAGCCCATATAAACAATAGAATTAGTGTAATTTACAGCAAACTTAAATGAATATAATTATGATATATTTACAATGGATCAAAAATCACATCAATCCTATATGTATATTAAGAGATATGATTGAAAACCAGTGAAAAACATAAAATAGGAATTGCAATAATAAATACTGAAATGTGTCTTAAATTCATCCATTTTTTAAGGTATCAAAACAACATTTTTATACTTTCATATAGGTGGATGAAATGTATAAAAAATTATTAGATTTATAACCTAAAAAAGGTGTGTTATTTCAATGCGTATTATTGGAGATATCAAAGAAATAAAAAAGATTCTGAATTATGGAAATTTCAGAATTCCATATTTTTTGTATGAACTTTTGATATTTTTTTCACCACTTAAAAAAAAAATTATGACATAAATTTATTATAGTTAAATGTAGATAAATGTGTTAGATTTCAAATAGAATATTTTTTTTCAATAATTTGGTCCATATAAATCATGTTATAAAAGAGTAACCAAATGAAACTTAATAATATAATAAGCAAAAAAATATTGTTCATATAAAAATAATGTATCATGTTTAAATAAAAATTAGAACCTAATAAAAATTGAATTAGACTTATAAGTAGTTGAATAAAAGTTAGATACAATTTTTATCTTTCAAATGAAATTGGAATAATAAAAATGTAATTACCAGAAATCATTATATAATGAAAACAAAATGATCTAGTGAAAAGTGATTGTTACAAAACATGATGAGAGGGTTTTCAAATATAAAATATTAATTTTATTTGTAATAAAAAATATAAAATACATGAAATCACATGAAAAAACAAAACTCAGTACCCATAAGGTACAACCAATGGCCAAAGGTTTTATGAAACATCATGGAATAAACTATGAATAAACTTTTTCACCTGTTTCTATATTGAAGTCCATCAAAAGTTTTCTTTATATATAGCTTACCATAATTCTATGATTTTTCTAATGGATGTCAGAACTTATTTCCTTAATCAAAACCTTATGAAGTATTTCTATAGGAAAAAACTAGAGGGGTTTTTGAATTTAAGATATGCCAATAAGGTATACAAGTTTAAGATATCCATTTGTGGATTAAATTATGTATCCTAATCATGGACCATTCTCTTTGATGAACCCATAAGGTAATTTGGTTTCATAAATAATGAATGTGTTCCCCATATCTATAAGTAGTTTATTGGGAGTGAAATAATTTTCCTAGTAATATGTGTTGATGAAATTTTACTTATTGGAAATGAGATTATAGTTTTATAGTTAGTTAATAAACAGTTTAACACATCCTTATCCATGAAGACATAGGTGAATAAACTTGCATTCTTAGGATTGAGATCATTAACTATTGATCTAAAAGGACGATCGAACTATGTTAGGGTATATACATTGTCTAATTTATGAAGAGATTTAAAATATAACAATATAATAGGGTATTGTTTCCTATGTCACATGGTATATATCTCTCTATGAAAATGTTTCCTCAGACATAAGAGGATAAAAAAAGGATGATTATGATTCATTATGAATTAGTTGAAGTATTATTCATATATAACATGCTATGTACCAAGATTTATGTTTTCTACACCATATTCATGATAGGAAAATATCAAGTAGAACCCAGAGACTACCATTGGATGGAATTCATAACCATCCTAAAGTTCATGAGGTATATAATGAATATGTTCTTATCTTATAGTGGATATTAGTATCTAGTTATCATGGGATATATTGATTTTAGTTTCTATACTAATCAAAATGATCTGAAATCACAACCAAGATATGTATTCATCCTTAATGGAGGAACTGTTAGTTGGAATAGCTCAAAACATCCAACGGTTTCCAATTTTACAATAATGTTTGAGTATATAGAGGCTTTTGATGTAGTTGAAGAAGTAGTGTGTATAAAAAAACACATCAAGGTGTTTTTTAGTGCCTAATATTGTAGACCCTATCACATTGTATTGTGATAACACTTCAGTAGTGTCCTTTTATAAGGAACCAAAGTCACATAAAAAAAC
This sequence comes from Viscum album, assembly GCA_963277665.1. Taxonomy (NCBI): domain Eukaryota; kingdom Viridiplantae; phylum Streptophyta; class Magnoliopsida; order Santalales; family Viscaceae; genus Viscum; species Viscum album. The sequence goes on from OY728123.1 coordinate 376,891,482, forward strand.
AAAGAATATAATTAAAAACTATCACCTCTTGAGGGATTTTTAACAAAGGGATGATTTAAAAGTAATAATATTTTCCATTAAAGAGAATGTGTTGGACCCTTTGACTAAATCCTTATCTTATTAATGGCATGAATATTAATTAAGAGCTGGAAAAGTGTGTTTTTAAGCTTAAATCGTATGCATAATCCATTTTAATCAAAATTATCAATTTTTAGGAAATAAATATTTTTTTATAAAAAAGAATATATCTTTAAAAGTAATAAAAAATAAATTTTACTATTAAAATATTTTATTAAAATAAAAGATCAAAAAAAGTTTTTATTGGAAAATATTACTTAAGTTCCAAAAATATTATTCATAGGTTTTAAAAATTCAACATAGTATTTTTAAAATATGTATTTTTACTTATTAAATTCATATTTTACCATTTAAAAGTTTTCATATAATTCTAGGTTCTTCTTATAAAGTCAAAAAATTTACATTTTTTTGTAAAAACTATATTTTCATTATTCATCTAAAAATCAATTATTTTCAAAAAATACTAAAAATTTATACTAAGATAATTTTTAAATTCTAAATCAAAAAAATGAAATTAGTTTTATCTACGTTTTTTTTTAAATTTATGAGTTTAGTTTTAAAATAGGAAATATAATTATTTTTTTATAGAAAAATAATTTTTTTTAAAAGTCAAAGTGTGAAATGTGAAAAATAAGTTTGATAAATAAACTATTAAACTAAAAAATAATTGGTTATATCACCATAAATTCTAGTTACACTTCCTCTTAAAATATTCACATAATATCTATGCATAAGGTACGCTCTAGTGGAGGTCAAGGGCAGTGATTCTACTAGTATATATCTTGTGTCAATTTACATGAGCTTGAATTTCTCTCATTTATGAATTTTATCATACCATAACTATTCAATTTTATATTGAGATTGGTATAAATAAAAGACTATCTCAACTTCATCCTTCCCAAGATTATATAAATGAGCATCTTAAGGGTACTTAAGCTACTCAATCCTATTTCTTTCCTTTTTGATCATAGATTTTAGGAGTATAGTCACTTTCATTTATACTCGCTATCCGAACAACTATATTATTGATGTAAAATTTTATTTTAACTATCATATTTTTAATTTCTTTTAGTGTTTTATGGGAAACAAACTATTAATATTATATTTATTTAAGGAAAATTCATAGGTAAATATTGAGTTGTTACATTCTCTCCCTTAAATAAATTACGTCCTCATAATTTTAATAATTAATTTCTTAAGGGATTCCATGACTCAAGATTTAATTTACTATAAGGTTTCATCCTTACTATTATAGGTTTAACTAGTCGACCCATGTTTTCCCTCATAATAGGAATATAAATATTGTTGAGTTTTTCTTTAACCATTTGTGCTAAATACCCTAATACCATGGGAGTAATTTTTTTATAATGTGTTTTTAGTTATCCATATATTAATAAGAGATCATGGGTGGGTTTTTTGATATTATTTTCATATCTTGTAATTATCATTTTCAAGAGGTCTAATCCATGACTCATATCACATGATGTTTTAGTAAAGTAAAGATAATTGGATTTTATAGGAAACACATTCCTATAAAAATATATTAGAGATAAGTTATATACTTAGGATATGATAAACATGTCACTAAATTTTTCTTATTGATAATTAAACATATATATATTATTTTGGTTATTTTATATCCTTATAAAATATTCTAGGTTTAAATAAGTGGGCTGAATATGATACGAAACATCACTTGTAGTTTTGGTGTGGATGATCAGTGCTCCTCACTCCATACCATTTTCAGAACTAACTTTATTAGTTGTGGTTGCATAGGAATTTCATCATTACCTTAGCCTTGAAAGTTTTATATTCATATCATTATTACTATCCATTGTATTTGGTCATTTTATTTGATAATTCCCAAGTTCTCCACATTTAAGACACTGAACTGTAAGTGGTACTTCTGGGTGAACTCTTTTCTTCCTTAACTATGTCCACTGAGCTATTCATTTTTCATAAAACCTTAGTTTCTTTATTCCTTCCTTTTACATATATAAACCATCTTTAGTTTCTTTGAGATATTACCCTAAGTTACTCTTCTCACATTTTTGATATGAAGGAAATTGAAAAATCATTCCTTCATCATTTTTTCACCTGAATTTTTTGAGTCTCCATCCTTCTCTTATTTTGTTTGTTTGGTATTTTAACTATAATCACACTATTAATCATAATTCTTAATAGTTGGTTTGGAATAATAATAATATTTATTACTCTAGTTTTTATTGAATTAAGTTTATCATTGGGACAAGATCCACATTATCTATAGAATCCATTGTTAACTTGGTTTCTTTATGATTTATACATTACTAAAAACCATAATTAGTTAACATGAATGATGAAAAATTAACATCATAATAAAATTATCATAATATATTTCATGAAAGCTCATCCTCGAAATAAATTACTCTTGAAAACAATAAAATTAGTTTTTAGTGAAACCTAAATCACTCTTGGTTCAATATTGTTTTATTTAGTTTGGGTTATCTCATAATTCTTATCCTAATTCCATTACATAATAATAATTTATAATAGAATGTAATAATAACGTGATAAACAAAATAACACCCCCTAAAAGAGTAATACTAGGTGTGTAGTTAGCCTCTTTATCGTACACCAGGTGAAAATTTAGTTAATACCCAAAATTCTTTTTTCAGGGTAATTACCCCACCATACATCAATGATATAGTCTATGTCAACTTATAGAATCCAAAAAGGATTTTATTTCCTTGAAAACCTCAAAATCACCATTTTAAGTAAATTTCAGGATTTTATTCTATAATTAGAAACATCCCTTAGACACATCCCCAGGGTTTTTACTAAAGTTATCAAAACTAATACCAAAAATAAAAATCCTCCCTTTGATTCAAACTACAGAGAACTAATATAAATAAACACATTTATTAAATTATTCTACATGAATGATCATTACTTCTCACAAAAGTCACAAAAACCATAGAACTAGAGGTTTAGTGTATTGTAAAATTATCTATATAAACAAATTACTTTACAATACTTGTAAACATTTATACATAACTTATCAAATATAAACTTAATTTTAAATATCTCACATGAAATATCCCTCTTCATAACCCAAGGAATAGGAAAAATAGATGAAACAGGTGTGATCAAATGCTCGGTAAGGGAAAATATTTTGAGATAACAATCTAAGAACATACGATGAAGAAAAAGGGCATGTGAACTTAGTAAGAATACATGATCATACATAATAGAATCATACCCATAAAATCATTTATCATAAAAGAATCATGGCATAAAAATTTGGAAAAAACTGAATCATAAATAAAAAGGGATGCAAAATATAAACCAATAATCATGGGTCCTAAAAAACATAGGCATGTGGCATAATATAGAAATATATCATGGAAATTCGATATATAATAGGAATAAGTAATAAAGGGAATTTTGGAATAACCATAGGTATAATGGAAAAAACCCTTTATAATGACTCAGATATTACATGAATTATTTTTTGATATTGTATGGATTATTTTTGAGACCAAGAACTGAGATGGAGTTTGAATTTGAAGCCTGATGTTCCTGGAATAAATTTTTGAAATATATTATATATATTAAGTAGCATGTATGAATATTTTTTCTTGAAAAAGAGGAATAAATTATAAATAGGGGAATAAATCAAAAATATATTGAGTTTAGAACATCGGTTTTACCCTTGCCGTGACATAACCTTTGTCGGTACAAAGCGTTTGTGAAAAATTCATTATGGGCGTAGAATGAATAAAATAATTTAAATGAATTATTTTATTTATTAGTTGATGAAACAAAATAATTTGGTTTCTTTTTAAACATTCCAATGTAAGATTTATAAGGTTAGAAACATAAACCTACAAATCAAGAAGAGCCTTTGGAGGGTGTGGGGGAAGATCTATTTATCAACGATAACTGGATTGAGATTCCATGATTAGTGTGCAATGAAATCAGAGGATCTTGCCAATGACCACAAAGAACTTATTTATTTTTCAATGATCAATCCTAATCGAGGTAAGATGTTTGATTTGATTGTATTATTTCTCCATTATCTATTTCTATAATTAACGTGAATTAATCGACCAACAGATTGATTCGAGGATCAATCATTTAGTTGGATGGGTTATCTGTGGAGATATTCCTGGGGATATTTTCTTCTTGTTTTTTGTTTATCTCTTCATACACTATTCTAATGAAAATGGATCTAAAAAAACATGAAAATTTTACGAGGTTCATTCCTTGTGGCTGTGATTATTCATTTCTCCCCTATTTTCTTTATCAATCACATGAAAATCACTTAGCCCACCATTTAAAAAATGATGAGGGATCTAGCATTACACACCTATTTCTTGGTGCAACAATTTGATATTATAGATACAGACTCAGTGCGATGAGGGTATCATGTGAATATGGAAGTAGTAGCATATTGGATGGATTTGGGATACCCGATTAGTTTTATTTGATGCACAATGAAAGTTTGAAAAGGGAGGCCATTTTATGAATGGATTTATAGGACGTATCCCAGTGTTTGATGAATGTAGGGTAGGAAAACAATAAATTCATGTTTTTCTAGAAATTTTAGTGGCCTAATCATTGTCCATAGGTGTTGGAGTATATTGGATTTATAGATATTGATTTTTTAAAAATTTTGTAATACATGGTGTGTACTGAAAATCCAGATGCCATGTGGGACCCTCACTATGACATCTAGGTTTTGATGATGGAGTTATGTATCACACGGCGTGTGACTATGTCACATGGAATGCGACCCCTCTCTAATGGATCAATTTGTATCTTGGAGGGTACACATACATGACCTTGAGTACAAGGGCACGAGTGTGACACCTTAATCTTCCACGATACGTTTCCCTTTGAATAATGCAATAGCTTGCATTGTACCCAACTTCGAGATTCTAACACACCACAACCAATAAAACTATCCATTATGAATAGTAATACTGACTTTTTGAAATTTTATAAATTTTATCTTTCAAAATTGAATACATATTTGGATTTGGAATATCGAAATTAGCTTAGGGGGACTTTTTGGTATTTTTCTGAAAACTTTCAATTTTTGATGAATAGTGAAAAACACATCGTTATTGGTTAAAACTGACTTTTTATTTAAATAATTACTTATTTTATTTAAATTTATTCTAGGTCAAAATATATATATAATACCTATATAATTTCAATGTAATTCATTGGATTCATTTTATAATAATCTTAGATATATAAAAAGTTTATTGAACTTTTTACCGTCTTTTACCCACCTCCTAGGAGCATTTGAAAATTTGCATAAAACTTAATTTTACCACTTCTGTGAGTTGAATTTTGAAAATACGAGATAAAAAATTGATATCAGTAAGTAAAATGTGGTTCAAGAAGATAAAAATAATTTTTGGTGAATTGTAACTTTTAACTTTTATTTACCACGATTAAAAGTAAATAGGGTAATTAAAGGTAAAAATGATATTATAATTACCCTAACACATGTCATAATTCTATTAGATAAGTTTAATTCGACCAAAAACAACCTTAAGAATAAAATATGATCCTTTTGGTCCTCTTGGATTAGATTATGACACTTATTGTTATTTTATTTAAAGAAGAGTTAAAAGAGTTAAATTCAAAGTGTAATAACTAAACCATTTTTAATATAGGGTTACACACAATATAAATTAGATTATAAATATTAATTAGAAATATAAAAATATTTCCTACATAATTATAATTTAGTTATAATTTTTAGACATTATATAATTTAATTTATTTATGACACAATGATGATGCTATAATTACCTTATTAAAGAAAGATTAAAATAATTGATATTATAAATATCCAAATAAATGTAATTTGAAACTTTTGATGAATTAAACTAATTTTATAGGTTAATATGACATTTTAGGGTTGATTAAATATTTTTTTTGAAGTAATAATGCTGTTATGATTTTCAAGAAAATCAAATACTAAATAGTGTCAAAATTGACATAATTGAGTTTTAAAAAAAAATACAATATTATTAATGGATATAATATTCCTAAAAATACAAGGTTTGGCCAAAGGACTTAGATAAGGTTATATATATTAATAATGAGCCACTTGGGGTTCTATTGGAAGTTTATAGTAAGTTTATTAACCATATAATATAAAAATAAAAAGAGACATGGTAAATGACAAACTATTTAACTGAGAGTTAAATCTAAAAGATAAGGATAATATGGTGACCTAAACCTATATAAAACCTATTTGTTGTGATATTTTCGAACCATACCCTCATTATAATCTAAATAAATTATTTTGGACCCATTAGAAACAGAAAATGATTTTATTATAAAATAATATTTCAAGATTTTCCTAAAGTGACCCTCACCTCTCTTATAAAAGGTCACTTCCCATTATCTTAATTTCACACCTAAAAAGCCCTTTGGATTGTCGGAAACCTGCCCAAATATCCTCCAAACTTTCCTATATTAATCCTAGATGCCTTAATTTGGTCGGAAAGCCTATTTAGGGATCCATTTTGATCAAATCAAAAGGAAGAACCCGAAGAAGAGGTAAATATTTCATCACCTCTTTCAAGTTCTTTTCTTCTTCCACTTCCTCTTTCTTTGTTGTTTCCATTATAAATAATAAATACAGTATCTTCTATATACTTTGATGTTATTATAAAAATTTTACAACCATATTCATTATTCTATCCATCATATGAATGACAAAGTCACCATACGTGCGTACGTACGGCTTACCGTCTCCACGTCGTGGTGTAGTTTGTTATTCAAACACTTCATTATTTGGATGGGTATAATAATGAGTATAAATAATGTAAATAATAAATATATCATGTTAATTATTCTGTATATATGATAGAACATCCTATTACATACGATTTCATCATCAATATAATGATATTTTCGTTCGTGCATACATACGAATTACCGTCTCCACGAACGCGATGAGATTCATTCCCCATCGTAATCATTCAAGAATAATTTTAATTTTATGATTAAAAATAATTTTTATCAACATAATATACTTCTTTATATGAATCAAACACATCCTATCCATAACAAACATGGCTTACATAACCAAGCATATAAAGGAAAATGAATCAGTTAACACCCGAAACAATGATACTACTGAAATATTATTAACAAAGAAATATTAGAGGATCATATATGATATCATATTTATGTATATAGTTCTTTTATAATTTAATAACAATGTTTTAACAATTATACAGGAGGTTTAGATACCATCGACTAAGGAAAAGTACAAGGTAAGGGTTATTTCCTCAATCTCATTATTATCCAAGATTTTTTATGTGTAAGTATTTACTGGGACATATTTATCATCGATACCCATATTTCATAAAAATGTTTTCAAAAGGAATATTGTAATGTTTTATTGGGGAGTCTATTTAACTATATCATTATTTTAAATGTTTTAAAGATTTATCTTTCTAAATCCTTTTAATTAATGTCCATGTTTTCAAAATGATTTTAAATATTTATTTATATGGAAATGAATGTTTTGAAATGATAATTATTTTCAAAAGTTTCAAAATGGAATGGGACACTTTGAATAAAAAATCTATTTTAAAATATCTTCCTTTATAAATTATGTGACTTTTAAATGATTTCATTAAAAAAGGATATTTCACTCAAAGATTTTTACTGATCATTTTCAACTATGTGAACATCCTTTAGAGGATATTATTCTTAATAGTTGTTGATTTATTATGATATAAATCTTCCATATTGTGTTGATGGTTTTTTGATATGTTTGACTGTGGATGTATTATTTTTACACCATTCATGGCTTATGGATAAAGTATTGACATTTTTTATGCTAGTTTTAATACAAATGTTTATGTTATGTTTAGACCTTTTTATATGAGGAATGTATTAGACTTAGTAAGTGACAGGTGGATCCCGCTATAGGTCCTTGATGCATCGGTAGGTCTCATGATACAAACTAGTGTCTTGGAACAAGTCCTTGACAAAATATTATTTGTAGTCTTGGCACAAGGACTTGACTATGTGGTTATAAAGTCTGGAATTATGGATTCCATCATTATGGAAGTGGCTATTGATATTGCATCTGATTATTTAACACGTAGAATATCCATGTGAATAAGTAAATTGAATTATTTGATTTTATCTTTTCCATATTATGCTGAAGTTTAAGTTTAAAAGGCTTTTGTTTTAGTCTTATACATTTCCTTAAATGTTTATGCTTATTTATGAAAGTTTCCGCTATATTGTTATCCTTACTGAGAATCTAAGCTCACCCCTTTATATGTTTTATTTTTACCAGGATGTGAAGAAGTATTTTATGGTTGACCTACAGGGATAGGCTAAGGATATAAGTGTGTTCAAAAGGGGACAAAAGGTTGTTGATGTTTTTATTTCATAATGTAATGTAAAACTTATGAATGTATCTAGTACTTATAAGGATACTAAACTAATCTCTCTTTCAGGATATGATTCTTTGTATCATTACAATGTTATGTAATAATGCACCGACTCTTGGTAACTGGGGTTAGGGAATTATAGTTGGTATCAAAGGGAACAATGGGTTTGTTATTTATAGTGATGCTTCAAAGAAAGGACTTGGTTGTGTTCTTATGCATAATGATATTGTTATTTCCTATGCATCACGAAAATTAAAAATTCATGAAAGAAACTATCCCACTCATGATCTTGAGTTAGCAGCTGTTATCTTTGCTCTGAAAATATGGAGAAACTATCTATATGGTGAAAAATTTGAGATTTATACTGATCACAAGAGTTTGAAGCATATTTTCTCACAAAAATAACTCAACATGAGGTAAAGGTGATGGCTTGAACTACTCAAGGATTACGATTGCACTATACACTACCACCCGGGGAAGGTAAATAAGGTGGAAGATTCTTTGAGTAGAAAGGATCATGCAGTTTTGAACAATATGAGAATTGAAAGGGATCATATTTTCATGGATCTATCAAAGATGGATATGGGAATAACCATGTAAGATGAAACATCAATGCCTTTTCAAATGGTTTCCAAAATATCTTTATTAGAAAGGATAAAGAGTTCTCATAATGATGATGAGGAGTTCCAAAAGAAGATTAAGGCTGTGAATGAAGAAAGATTGATTTACTTCGTGTATTAAGATGGAATTTTGAAATTTGGGAAGAGAATTTGTGTTCCTGATATACCTGATCTAAAAACGGAATTGTTGGATGGTGCTCATAGTTCCAATTTCTCTATACACCATGGGAACACCAAGATGTATAGAGATTTGAAGGAACACTTTTGGTGGGACAACATGAAGAGGGAGATTACTGAGTTTGTGTCAAGATGTATGGTTTGTCAACAAGTGAAAGCTGTAAGGAAACATCCTGGAGGAGTCATGAAACATCTTCCCATACCAGAGTGGAAATGGGATAATATTACAATGGAATTTTTCATGGGGCTAACAAAGACTCCTAGAAAGAATCATGCAATGTGGGTCATTGTTGAACGTCTAACCAAGTCAGCACATTTTCTTTCTATAAGAGAAGATTTACCACTTGAACGTATATAAAGACTATATATTAATGAAGTTTTAAGACTCCATGGTGTACCCCTATCGATTGTTTCTGATCATGATCCCCTTTTTACATCAAGATTCTGGAAAATTCTTCAAAAGGCCCTAGATACCGAACTTCGTTTGAGCACTTCCTACCACCCTTAAACCGATGGAAAATCATAATAGACTATTAAAACCTTTGAATACATGTTGATATCTTGCTCACTTGAATTTCAAGCTACGCAGGATCAATATTTACCTCTGGTAGAATTTTACTATAACAATAACTTCCATTCAAGTATTCATATGGCACCATATGAAGAATTATATGGAAAGAAATGTTGCACACCAACTTGTTGGGATGATGTTGGTGAAAGAAAACTTATAGTCCCAGAACTTGTTGAGGAAAAAATGGAAATGGTGAAGGTTATCCAAACCTGCATCAAAGCAGCCCAAAGTAGGCAAAAGGGATATGCCGATAACTGAAGAAAGGAGTCGGAATTTTAGGTAGGAGACCGTGTTTTCTTGAAGGTATCTCCATGGAAGGGTGTTATACATTTTGATAAGAAGGGTAAATTGAGTCCCAGGTAAATCAGACCTTTCAAAATTCTAGAACGAATTGGGGATGTAGCTTACCGTTTGGCAATGCCTCCAAGTCTCTCCAAAGTTCATGATGTGTTCCACGTATCACTTTTGAGAAAATACATGCCTGAACCAAAGAATGTACTCAACTATGAGGAAATTTAACTGGAACATGATCTATCTTATTGTGAAGAGCCTGTCAAAATTCTTGATATGATAGAAAAAGTGCTGAGAAACTGGACGACTCGTCTGGTAAAAGTTCTATGGAGAAACCATAAGATGGAAGAGGCAACGCGGTAACCCGAGGAACATATGATGAAGAACCACCCAAATCTTTTTATGTAGTAATATTATAGAAATTTTGAGGATGAAATTATTTTAAGGGGGGGGGGGTGAGAATGTAACACCCCAAGCTTCCATGTTACATTTCCCTTTGAATAATGCAATAGCTTGCATTGTACACAACTTCAAGATTCTAACACACTGCAACCAATCAAACTAACCGTTATGAATAGTAATACCCAATTTTTGAAATATTATAAATTTTATCTTTCAAAATGGAATTCATTTTTGGATTTGAAATATTGAAATTATCTTAGGGTGAATTTTTGGTATTTTTCTAAAACTTTAAATTTTTGATGAATAGTGAAAAACACTGCATTATAGGTTAAAACCAAATTTTTATTTAAATAATTATTTATTTTATGTAAATTTATTTTAGGTTAAAAAAGATACATAATACCTATATAATTTCAATATAATTAATTGGATTCATTTTATAATAAGCTTAGATATATAGAAATTTTATTGAACTTTTTACCTTATTTTACCCACCTCCAAGGAGCATTTGCAAATTTGCATAAAACTTAATTTTACCACTTTTGTGAGTTGAATTTCAAAAATATGAGAGAAAAAGTAGATATAAATAAGTAAAATGTGGTTCAATAAGATGAAAATAATTTATGTTGAATAGTTAATTTTAATTTTTATTTACCACGGTTAACAGTTTATAGGGTAATTAAAGTTAAAAATGATATTATAATTACCCTAGAACTTGTCCTAATTCTATTGTATAAGTGTAATTTTACCAAAAAAAAACTTATTAATAAAATTTGATCCTTTTGGTCCACTTGGATTAGATTAGGACATTTATTATTATTTTATTTAAAGAATAGTTAAAAAAGTTAAATTCAAAGTTTAATAACTAAAACATTTTTTAATATAGGGTTACACACAATATAAATTTGACTATAAATATTTATTAGAAAGATAAAAATATTTCCTACATAATGGTGTTTTATTTATAAATTTTAGACATTAAATAATTTAATTTATTTATGACACAATGGTAATGCAGTAATTACCTTATTAAAGAATGATTAAATTAATTGATATTATAAATATCCAAATAAATGTAATTTGAGAATTTTGATGAATTAAACTAATTTTATAGGTTAATATGACATGTTATGGTTGATTAAATAATTTTTTTTCTAAGTAATCATGTTGTTATGATTTTTAAAAAAGTCAAATACTAAATAGTGTCAAAATTGACATAATTGAGTTTTTAAAGAAAATACTATATTATTAATGGATATAATATTCCTAAAAATATAAGGTTTGACCAAATGACTTATATAAGGTTATATATATTAATAATTAACCACTTGGGGTTCTATTTTAAGTTTATAGTAAGTTTATTAACCATATAACATAAAAATACAAAGAGACATGGTAAATGACAAACTATTTAACTAAGAGTTAAATATAAAAGATAAGGTTAATATGGTGACCTAAACCTATCTAAAACCTATTGGTTGATAGGTTTTCGACCCATAATCACCTTATCCTCTCAATAAATCATTTTTTAGCTATTATAAATCATAAATGATATTATTATAAAATAATATTTCAAGCTTTTCCTAAAGTGACCCTCACCTCTCTTATAAAAGGGAACTTCTCCTTCTCTTATTTTCACACCTCCAAAGCCTTTTTTCTTGGACAAACACAGCCCAAATATCATCCCAACTTTCCTATATTTATTCTAGAGGCATTACTTCGGTCATAAATCTAACCTAAGGATCATTTTTGATCAAATCAAAAGGAAAATCTCGGAGAAGACGTAAATATTTCATCACCTCTTTCAAGTTCTTTTCGTCTTCCACTTCCTATTTCTTTGTTGTTTCCAATATAAAATAATAACTCCATTATTTTATATATAATATTATATTATTATAAAAATGGTACAACCATATTCATTATTCTATCCATCATATTAATGAAAAAGTCACCATACGTGCCTATGTACGGCTTACCGTCTCCACGTCATGGTGTAGTTTGTTATTCAAACACTTCGTTATTTTGATGGGTATAATAATGAGTATAACTAAGGTAAATAATAAATATAAAATGTTAATTATTCTGTATATATAATATACCATCCTATTACATACGATTTCACCATCAATATAATGATATTTTCGCTCGTGCCTATGTACGGATTACCGTCTCCACGAACGCAATGAGATTCATTCCCCATCGTAATAATTCAAGAATAATTTTAATTTTATGATTAAAAATAATGTTTATGAACATAATATCATTATATATATGAATAAAATACATCCTATCCATAACAAACATGAATTACGTAACCAAGCATATAAAGGAAAATGAATCAGTTAACACCCGAAACGATGATACTACTGAAATATTATTAACAATGCAATATTATAGGATCATATATGATATCATATTTATAAATATAGTTATTTTATAATTTAATAATTTTTTTATCTATTATAAAGGAGGTTAACATACCATTTACTAAGGAAAAGTACAAGGTAAGGGTTATTTCCTCAATCTCATTATCATCTGAGATTGTTTATGTGTAAGTATTTACTGGGACATATTTATCATCGATACCCATATTTCATAAAAATGTTTTCAAAAGGAATATTTTAAAGTTTTATAGGAGGTTATATTTAACTAGATAATCATTTTAAATGTTTTAAATATTTATCTTTATAAATCCTTTTAATTAATGTCCGTGTTTTCAAAATGATTTTAATGATTTATTTATATGGACATGAATGTTTTGAAATGATAAATATTTTAAAAAGTTTCAAAATGGTATGAGACACTTTGCTTCAAAAATATATTTTAAAGTGACTTCCTTTATAAATTATGTGACTTTTAAATGATTTCATGAAAAGGGATATTTATCTCAAATATTTTTACTGATCATTTTAAACTATGTCAACATCCTTTACAAGATATTATTCTTGATCGATGTTGATTTATTATGATACAAATCTTCCATATTGTATTGAAGGTTTTGTGATATGTTTGACTGTGGATATGTTATTTTTATACCATTCATGGTTTATGGATAAAGTATTGACATTTCGTATGCTAGTTTTGAAACGAATGTTTATGTTATGTTTAAATATTTTCATATGAGGAATGCATTGAACTTAGTAAGTGATGGGTGGAGCCCGTTATAGCTCCTTGATGCATTAGTAGGTCTCATGAGACAACCTAGTGTCTTGTCACAAGGCCTTAAAAAAAATCTTATTTTTAGTCTTGGAACAAGGCCTTGACTATGTGGTTATGAAGTCTGGGATTATGCATTCCTTCATTATGAAACTGGATATTGATATTGCATGTGATTATTTGACTAGTAGAATATCAATGGGAATAAGTAAATGAAATTATTTGATTTTATCTTTTCCATATTATGACGAATTTTACGTTTAAAAGGATTTTTTTAGTCTTATACACTTCCTTAAATGTTTATTCTTATTTATGAAAGTTTCCACTATATTGTTATCCTTAATGAGCATCTGAGATCACCCCTTTCTATGTTTTATTTTTCCCAGGATGTGAAGAATTATTTTATGGCTGACCTGTAGGGATAGGCTAAGGATATAAGTGTGTTAAAAAGGGTACAAAATGTTGTTGATATTTTTATTTCATGATATAATGTAAAACTTATGAATGTATCTAGTACTTCCAAGGCTACTAAACTGATCGGTATTTTGGGACATGATTCTTTGTATCATTCCAATGTTATGTAATAATTGAATGACTCTAGGTAACTGGGGTCAAGGCATTACAATGAGCATGCCATGTACTCTAACATGGACATATCCAGGCCAAGTGTACATAGGAATAACCTTTTACTTGGACACAAGAAGAAGTATATGGGCATGGGAACACAATGTACTTTCACATGGACATGGGAATAGAGAATTTTACATGGGAAAGACCCTATTAAAAAGGGAAATATTGTGTACAACTTGAAAACATTGTGTAATCCTTCATAGTTTGGTTAGAGACCTTTTCTTTTTTATCTTGGACATGTATCATTAGGGTGCATTCCCCATATCTATTCCCATAGGTTTAGTTTGGAATCATGTCCTACAAAAATGATAATTATCCCTTCATTAGGACTTATTGGATAGAGTTTTTGGAATCCTTCCATGAGTCATGGTGTGAGATCCTCTATCATCTTCTTTCCCTAGGTAGAGTTATTGTTATTTTCATGTGTAATGATTAATATTTTCTATATATTGTTTTTAATATTATATGGATTAAATTTGAGGCCAAACATTGAGAAGTGTGCAATTCCAATGCCTATTTTTTCCAGAATAAATGTTTGATATATATTAAAATATTAAATAGCATGCACATGCGGTTTTATTGAAAAAGTGGAATAAATTATAAATGGGTTCTCAGATATGAAATCCGAGGGAACCATTGTGTTCCGAACATAAGATTTAACCTAGGTGCAACCTAATATTGTTCAGTATGGGTCGATTGTGGAAAGTCATCACAGGTGCTTAAATGAATAAAATAAATTAAGAAAATTTATTTTATTTTATTTAATCGATTCATTGATACAACTATCGGGTTTTCTTTAAATAAACCCTTTGTTAGAAGTTATGAGCTAGTCCCATAACCTTGGAATTCTCTAGAGACGATGGGAGGAATCCTCTAGAAAATCCTCTCGAGAAGGTGACGATAGAACCTCAGATCAAAGATCGATGAATTCCAATCTTAACATACCTTTCTAATGACGAATACGTGGTGACCAATATTTGACATAAAGTGATCCAAATCCTGGTAGGATGTGTTATTTTTATTTGATTTTCCCTTTCTGGATTCATATGATGAACGTGGACTAATCCATGAACAGGTTAGCCCGAGGATTGATCATTTATGTGGGATGAGATTATTCTGTGGGTTTTAAGGGTGATAATTCTTGTGAAAATTGGTTTGATTTGTTTATAATTATTATAGAAATGAATCAAGGTCAGAATGAACAACGACCAAGGTTTATTCCTCAGGATTATTCCATGTGCAATTTTCTCACCATATTTTCTTTTATTCTTTGTGCATTTTCTTCATTATTCCACTATATTTGATCAATCAATCATTGCACATTTGATTATTAGTGCAACAATACCAAACTGGAGATCCATAATCTTGACGACTCCATAGAGTTGCAACAACGATGACGACAGATGGATTGAAGTGATTAAGGAATACCCGTTCTTCAGGTGAGTTTCATAGGATGAATGAAATCAGATTTTCAAATCCAATTAAAGGCCCAAAACCCTTTGATTTGGTGTTAGGGTGGTGAGAAAACATTGGATTTGGATTTTTGATATGAACATACTACCATAATGAAATTCAGAATATTAACTAAGGCGTGCGGAGGAAGAATACAAGTTTCTAGAAAACATCATACACACGACCTGTAGTCTCAAAAACATGGTGTTTGTTCATCATTGAATGACTCAACATACATATTAGAAGTACAAGAACATGGGGTGGAGTACACAAGTTGGATGCATGGTGTTTAGTCCCCCACAGAGCATGGAATGAACTTGTTACACTGACTAGCCCATGTACTAGTACACAAGCAAGAATACACGGGATGACACAGTGTACTGGCACACAACCTGAGTACATGGACAAAACTTGGATGGATGAACACAACATGTAACCCTTACTACACAGAGTGTACCCATATTCTACATGACACGGTTTGGAATGGCACAGGACATTGTACATTATCATGACCCGTCCCCCGGGGCCCGTGCTGTGACTACCCCAAGCCCGCCTTCCATAGGACAGGGGCTGGCGACTTACACCAAAGGCGTAAATCCCTAAAACTGGGAAGGCATTGCCTTTATGACCTGAAAATTCACACAAAAGAGTAATAGTTGGAAGCAAAACACTAAGTAAAACTATATAACAAAAGAGTGCTGAAAAGTAAAAGGGGTCGGAAATACAAGCCCAACTGTAAAGTACAGAAAACTGAAAGTACAAGTACTGGGAAAAGGGGAAACAACTCCTTGATCATCCACCGAGAAATCCTACCTAGAGGGTAGGTACAGATAGCCTTAGCAACACTCCACATTCGTCTGTCACCTCCGTGTACCGTCACCCCGTGTTGTCCACCTCTAGGTACCGTCCAATCCTGGTATACTTAGCCTCGGTCAGAGCTGTCCGTCATCTACATCCAACACAATAAGGTGCAGGCATAGCCCATGCAGGGGTGAGTATAACAATACTTATTAGGGACCCCAAGACCCACAATATCTCACAAAAATCCAACAAGGATAAACCACAAGGTATGAAATCAATAGATAACCCCACTTAGGTATATGCCCGTACATATACCTAAGTTATCAAGTAATCCAACTCAATCATGAGGAAAACAAAAAAGTTATTGACTCAACTCACGCAGGTATACAACTCACGTAGAGTGTTAGAGCTGATTAGATTTAGCCACTAAATCATATATTCTATCGAACCCATGTGGGATCCAGGAATAGTAGTCCAAGCTATCGAACCCACACAAGACCTAGGAATAGTAAACCGAGATTTCGAACCCACACAGGATCCAGGAACAGTCATCAGAGCTATCGAACCCACATAGGATCCATGAATAGTAGTCTGAGCTGTCAAACCCACACAAGATCCAGGAACAGTCTTCAGAGCTATCGAACCCAGACAAGATCTAGAAACAGTAGTCCGAGCGCAACCAACCACACAATTTTCGAACAAAGCATTCTTGATTCC
Source organism: Viscum album (assembly GCA_963277665.1). Taxonomy (NCBI): domain Eukaryota; kingdom Viridiplantae; phylum Streptophyta; class Magnoliopsida; order Santalales; family Viscaceae; genus Viscum; species Viscum album. Next base: position 376,908,803 of record OY728123.1, read on the forward strand.
GGGAGGGTACGATTCTCAAGACAAGTGTCAATACATCAACTGACATGAATTCCCAAGTTGATGTATCCAAAAGATCCGTCTTTCCAATAGAAACCCAACACGATAGAAGATGCGTCAATCAGAAACCCGGTCTGAGAGTTTTTGGCATTTTAGTCCCAGGGGGCCAGTTGGATTCGTGCTCGATCCAACCTCACCGTATCTCAACAACACCCAAAAATCTAGTGGGGTATACACAAAGGGACCGTCGTGCTCCAATAATACCAGTGCCACTGACGGTTCATCAAATGGACATCTGGTGCCAAAGATATGGACACAAGAAAGTAAGGGTCAGTAGTAGGTCCGGGTTCGATCTGACTCGATCGGACTGACCCAACCCAACTTAGTCTGGGATGAACCGGTTAGGGTCGACCCGAACTGACCCATTGGGTCTGGCCTGGCCCGTTGGGTGGGCCGGCCTGTTGGGTTTGGCCCGGCCCGCTGGGCCCAACCCAGCAGGCTGCGAGGGCGGTCAGGCCCGGGCTCGGGGCCGGTTCAGCTCGGAGCGCCGTGAGGGCGCGACCCGACGCGACTCAGATCGGAGGGCGTGGCTAGGGCCGGTTCGGCCAGGGCATCGTGAGGGGGGCCGCGGGCTGGCTCGGGAGGCCAACGCGGCCAGGGTGCCGGTTCGGCTAGAAGGCGGCCGAGCAGGCTGGTGGGGCATGGCTAGGCCGACGGGCAGGCTGGGAGGTAGCCGGTGGGTGGCTGGGCAGGCCTGCGAGGCGCTGCCAGGCTGAAGGGTGGCCGGAAGGCAGCCGATAGCCGGCGCGGTTTGGGCCGGCGGGTGGCTAGGATGGCGGACAACGCGACTGGTGCGGCTCGGAAGCCAGTGGAAGGCGTGTTTCGGCCCAAGGCAGTGGATCCGATTCGGCCAGAGCGCCATGAGGGTGGCGTGGTTCACAAAGTCCACAAGTAGTGTGACCATTTCCTTCGTCATCCCGTCGCCTCATCGCCATGCCGAAGATCATCATAAACAAGAAAGACGGAGGGGTTGGTCCATGTTGGTTTGGCCCGCACCCTCTGCGTTTAGGGTGGTAACATTTGGCTCATCAAGTATGAAGAAAGATGAACTTCAATTTTTTTACATCCACCGCACTGATTCCATTTCAACCAAAGAAGAAAATAAGGAAAGTAAAATTACACAAATAAACCTCCTACCTTTTGATCGTTGTTTGATGATGAGGTCAAGGGAAAAAGATGGGGTTGTCGTCGTTCGTCACGTCCGCTGAAAACTTCAAATCCCGAGCTCACACATTGGTTGTGGAAGACGTTCCACGTCGGTAAGATCTGGGGATGAAGGTCGAAGGAGATCGTTGCCGGCATTCTTCATTGGAAGAACGCGTTCTTCATTCTTCGTTGGGAGCATTCTCCCAATAATCCTCCTCTAAAATCACCCAAGTGAGAAGTTGTGACAAATAATAGATTATAATATCTATTATTTCATTGGAAAGAATTCAAAAAGAAAAACTAAACACTTGGTTGTCATATTAAAAATTAAAGGGGACGATTTGGAACCATTAATTTGTGGTGTTGGCAACATTAAGGTGGAGGGGTGGTGGCACCATTAAGTGGGGAGCTCAAGAGGTTTCTCCCCACTTAATGGGGAGTTCAAGAGGTTTTAACCTCGGGTGGTCCCCACCACAATAATCAAGAAGAGGAGGTTTTAACCAACTAATAAAAATAAGTTTACACAACCTTATTTTTATTTAATTCATTCACTAAAAACCCCAAAACTAACTTTTATTCTCGACCAAATACCGTCGAGGTGTAAGTCTTCTTAAGTGAATACTGGTGCTGCGAGTTCAACGGTGCCCTAAAATTTCAATTCCGAGCACCCGTTAAAAAGTTATAAAAACCCACTTGTACATTTACTAAACGTAACTGAACAAAACTTCAAAAATTGATTTTGGGAACACCGGTCCTTGGAATCACACACCGTCAATTTTTACGAACTTGTAAAATTTCCATGTATTTAAGAAAAAAAATTTCCACAGAAATTCTAGGTCTTTAAATTCTCCCCACCTTAGGGATTTATGTCCCCGTAAGCTACAACTCGAACTAAGGGAACACGTGGGGGTTCTGAGCACGCATCTGAGCCTCCCGCTCCCATGTACTCTCCTGGAGGTTCCCGTGCTGCCAGCGAACGCGCACCAGAGGTATCGACCGTCCACGTAGGACCCACTCTAGTCTATCCTCAATATCTACTGGAACCTTCGTAAAAGTTGCCCCATCATCAACATCCAGCTCTCCATGGTCGATGATGTGAGAAGGGGCATGCACGTATCTCCTCACCTAGGATACATGGAAGACGTAGTGCACCCGGTTCAACTAAGGTGGAAGAGTTAAGTTGTATGCCACCTCACCAACTCTGCTGAGGACCTGAAAAGGTTTGATAAAATGTGGAGATAACTTGCCACCTTGGCCCAATATCCATATAACTCGTCAAGGTGAGACCCATAAAAAGACGTGGTCGTCATCCTCGAACTCCAGAGGCCTCCATCTCCTGTCAGCATATGACTTCTGACTACTCTATGCAGTCTTCATCTACTCCTAGATAATCTGCACCTTCTCCGTGGTAGCTTGTACCATCTCTGGTTCCACTAGTTCTTAATCCCCAGGGTCAGTCCAACACAAGGGTGATATGCAAGGTCACCCCTATAACGCCTCAAAAGGTGCCATCCCTATGTTGGAGTGATAGCTGTTCTTGTAGGAAAACTCAAACAAAGGTAATTGATCCTCCAAGCTGCGATCAAAGTCAAGGACAACGACCCAAATCCGGAGCCCCTAAACTGGCGTCCTGTGCCCGGTTTGCCACATGACCTCAATCACATTTTCCAAAACGCCAGAGGCTGCCGAATAGTAGCGAGGGACTTGGTAAGTTATTGGGGAAACTATGCCCTCATTTGGTAAGGTATACAAGGTACATGAAATAACAGTCAATAGCGGAAGCAGTAAACAACATACAAAAAATGGAACTAAACAACGTAAGCAATGTGTAATATAATAATGATGCAACATGGTACATGTATATAAGGAAATCAGAAAACACAACAACATGTGGAAATACAACTGAGAACAAATCACTAAAAGAAAACAGCAACTCCAACAACATCGCAAGCCTAATCTCGGTACTATGCTCTCTAGCTCTAACCAGCAATCATGTACTTGAAGTAGAAGGGCCACAATACCTATCCACACCTGTAACCATATAACCTATTTGGGCCAAAAAGCAGGACCCAAACAGGGTGTGAGACTAATCCCAGTAGGCAATCACCACAAGATCTGTGCCCTACTGCCAATGAACAATATTGCAAAAGTAAAGGAAATAAATGCAGCAGAGAAACATGAGTACTCTAAAGTAAATAGTTCTTCCAATCTCCATTCACATTTAATTATTAATTTAATTCATTCATCAAATTATCAACCAAGTAATCTAGCAAACAGCTCTATATTCTCAAGGCTTAGCAAGCAACGCAACATGTATCTCAGCAGACTACCTAACATAAAGCAATACAAAATCAAGCTTGTTCTTCGACATGGTGGACTCGTCACAACCAACCAAACAATAAACATGGTGAATCTCTAGGTGGCTCACACTGGAAGACTCCTCTAGTCAAGTAAACATACAAGGCACATACACTCTAGGAAGCTCTCACTGTCAATTCCCCTGCGGTCTTGCAACGATAACTATAGACTCTCCGAGGAAGAACTTACATCTAATTCCACCTATAGTCTCGATACGTATCTAAGGAAACTCTAATAAAGCACAAAGTACCATTCCCATAGGTCCTACAAACGATTATAATTTATAAAAGACTCTCTAGGGAAGCCCTTAATTGTTAATTCCCTATTTAGTCACCACACCAGGTTCCCACAACCTTGAGTAGTGTAGTTGTGTGTAATAAACTTTTAGAAGCCCAAAGTAATATAAAAAAACTACTTGTATAATAGCTAAAATTCATAAAAATCATATAAACATCAGGCCATACATGCAATCAATTATATCAAGTCATGCAAAAAATGAAACAAGGTATGCCTCACAGGACCCCTTAAATCAAATGGCGATAAACAACCAAAACAGGGGAAACACCCATGGGCTGATCCTAAAACATGCTAACAAGAAATTATCAATCATCTAATAACCTCAATAATACATTCAATCTAATGTATATAACAATACATGATCAAAACCCTAACCCGAGATACCCGATACATGGGTATCCAGCACTTTTGCCCCAAAAACTCAATGACATTCAACGTAGGGAAACATACCACCTACCTCGATCCTAGGAGATTGATATACTTGAACCTCGGCCTTTGAATCATCCTATAATGGAGAATATATGCAAAAATTTCTAAAATGTTCAACCTTAGATAACTCTCACACGAGAAGGAATTAGGAAATGTGGCCAAAGAAGAACCAAGAACTCACCGCTGCGATTCTATTGCAACCGACGACATTCGATTCGGACAGAAGGTGATGGATCGGTGGCTCAGAGAAGATCCGCGGCCATACCCTTGCCCTCGACCGAATAAGTTGGAGAAGAATATGAATTCGGGGTTAATTCACGACCCCGGTCTGTTTAATGAAATAAAAAGAAAAGTACACGACGTTTACTTTTAGAGTACATAGCATGTACTAGGCCTTTTCATACACCACATTAAGCGGCCTCCACATCATCCCTACACACCATGTGTGCAGCCAGGACACGGCCAGCACACCGCCTGGCGCGAGAGAAAAGTACACGGTGTGTACTCATAAAGTACATGGTGTGTACTTAGAAAATTTCCATATTTTCTTCTTTTTCTCAAAAATGACCAGAAACAGAAAAACAAACCTAAAACAATGATCCGGGTTCTTACAAACTTCCCCACTTAAAGAAATTCGTCCTTGAATTTCCCTAACTTGGTGTTGAAGAAGAAACCTCGAACAACTCTAGCCACTGCGATCACATATCGATCTCCCTCTCCCAAGTCTCATCCTATACACAACAGTGCTGCCATAGCACCCGTACCCGAGGAACAGACCGACCACAGAGTATATTTGCACTACGATAAACAATCCTGATAGGATGCTCCTTGAACGATGCATCCTGATCTAGCTCAACCTCCTCAGGTTGAAAAACATGAGACGAGTATGAGAAATAGCGGCAAAGCTGAGAAACATGGAAGACGTCATGCATAGCCTGGTACCTCTGAGGCAACTGCAACCTATAAGCAACCAGCCTGACTCTCTCCAGAACCTCAAACGGCTCGGTGTATCTCAATGAAAGCTTACCCTGTCTCCTGATCCTCTTGTGTCCCAACCTCGGGGTAAAACGTAGAAAAACCTGATCCACGAACTTAAACTCCAAAGATCATCTCCACTGATCAGCATAAGATTTCTGCCGTGACTGTGCAGTATCCATACTTTTTCGAATCAACTCCACCTGCTCTATGGTCTCCTGAACAAGACGAGGTCCCAACATAGCTTCCTCTCCTGCCTCTAGCCAACACAAGGGTGATCGTCATGACCTACCGTACAAATCCTCGTAAGGTGCCATCTGAATAGTTGCTTGAAAACTATTATTATAGGAAAACTCAACTAGAGGTATATGTATCTTCCAAGAACCTCCAAAATCAAGGACACAGACTTGAATCATGTCCTCTAGCACCTGAATCATGCGCTCTGACTGGCCATCTGTCTGGGGGATGGTAGGATGTACTCAGAAGTACCTGTGTATCCAAAGCCCTCTATAGCCCTTGTCAGAAAAGCGATGTGAACCAGGCGTCCCTATCTGAAATGATAGTACTCGAAACCCCATGAAAGCGTACAATTTCATGGATGTACACCCGACCAATCTCATAAAAACCGAATGTCTCCTTAATCTGCAAGAAGTGAGAAACCTTTGTGAGCCTATCAATGACAACCCATACCACGTCATTACCTCGAGGCAATATCGGTAACCCTGTCACGAAGTCCATCGCAACATCATTACAATTACACTCAGGAATGAGTAGCTGCTATAAAAGCCCTGCTGGTTGCTGGTGCTCTGCCTTCACCTGCTGAAAAGTGGAACATCTCATGAAAAAACCAGAAACATTTCTCTTCATACCTGGCCACCAATACTGGCGGTGTAGATCACGATATATCTTGGTGACACCAGGATGAACTTCCCAAATTGGGGAATGAAAGTCTCACATCAGCTCCTTGCATATATCTTCTAGCACCCTTATGCGTCCCTAGAAATGCAAGATCTCATCCTCACCTATGGTCCATCTGGGAAGAGGGTCCTCTCATGACATGCTTTCTCGTAGGACTAGGCCTTCAGAATCTGATAACTACCTCATTCAAACTCGGTCAAGAAGCATAGAGGTAACAGCTACAAAAGATAGGAAAGTCTTCCCCTGTCTGTCGTGAACCTCCAAATGCATCTCAGAGAATAGATCCATAAGCTACCACTCACTGTTGGCCTCCTGAACATCCTGTATCTGAGTCCTCTTGATTAGTGCATCAGTCGCTGCATTTCCTTTCCCAGGCGTATAGGCATGCTTGAAATCGAAAGACTGCAGGTACTCCACCCACCTCCGCTATCTCAGATTCAAGTCACGCTGCGTGAAGATGTACTTGAGGCTCTTGTGGTTAGTATACACCACAAAATGCTCTCCCAGAAGATAATGTCTCAAACAACGCAAATCATGAATAACTGCATCCAACTCCTGGTCGTGCGTAGGATAGTTCCTCTCATGTGGCCTCAACTTTCGAGATCTGTACACAAAAACACGATCCTCCTGCATAAGCACTGCTCCGAGCCCGATGCCAGATGCATCACAGAAAACTGTATAACTCTTTCCTGGATCCGACAAAACTAGAATCGGTGCTGAAGTTAATCTCCCTTTCATCTCCTGGAAGGATTAATCACAGGCTTCCGACCAAAAATACTTCACCCCTTTCTTATTCAAGCCCGTAAACGGTGCTGTTAGGTGTGAGAAGTCCTGTATAAACTGACTGTAGTAACCAGGCATCCCTAAGAAACTCCGTACCTTGAAGACGTTCTTCGGCTGCTCCCAGGTGACTACTGCTCTCACCTTCTCTGGGTCTACTGATACTCCTATCTCTAAGATGACATGACCCAGGAAGTGAACCTTATCCATCCAAAAGTGGCACTTTGAGAGCTTATCATATAACTGATGCTCCCTCAGTGTACTCAAAACGATCTCAAGATGGGTTGAATGGTCGTGTTGAGTGTGAGAGTACATGAAGATATCGTCCAGAAAAACCACCATGAAGGAATCCAAGTAAGGATGGAAAACTATGTTCATCAGCGCCATGAAAACTGTTGGCGTGTTTATGAGACTGAACGGCATAAGAAAATACTCATACAAACCATAACTGCTCCGGAAGGCTGTAAGAGGTATATCAGATTGTTTGACACGCAACTGGTGGTAGCCGGATCTCAAGTCGATCTCCGAGAACACTTTGGCTCCTTGAAGATGATCAAAGAGATCATCTATCTGCAATAATGGATATCGGTTCTTGACTGTCAACTAGTTTAGCTTCCGATAGTCCACACAAAGCCGTAATGTACCATCCGCCTTCTTTGCAAACAGAACGGGAAAACCCCAAAGAGAAGTCTGGGTCAGATAAAACCCATTTTCTGTAACTCCTCCAACTGCTTCTTGAGCTCCTGTAACTCAGGTGTAGCCATCCTATAAGGAGTAATGGATACCGGTGCTACTCCTGGCACAAGATCAATAGAAAAGTCCACCTCACACTCTGGAGGCAAACCTAAAAAGTCTTCTAGAAAGACATATGGAAAGAGACTAACCACTGAAGGAAAATATATCTGAGAAGTGCCATGGTCATCCAGATATAAGATAGAAATCTAGGCCATAACATCACCCAACCCATGAGGCTCTGGTCCAGCTCTGCTTGGTTGGGCATCCCATTTTCCCTTGTGAAGAAAAGATCCGCCTTCTAGTGATGTGAAACTCACCCTATGATGATAGCAATCGACAAAGGCCTGGAAGGAAACTAACTAGTCTATCCCAAGAATGAAATCATAGCCTGCAATCTCTAAAACATAGAGACTCCATGAAAAACGACACCCACCGACCTCAAGGGGGTAGTCTAAGCATTGACGTACGCTAGCAGTTCTGATTCCCAAAGGAGTTTCCATCATCATCATATCCTCAGAAGTATAAACAGTAAGTCTAAGTATTTCCACAGTATGAACAAAAATAAAGCTATGAGAATCCCCTGTATCGAAAAGTGCAGAGGATAAAACTGATGTTACTTAAATCATACCTCGAACTGTAGAAGGTCCAGGATCCTGCTCCTGATGAATCTGCTCTACAGGGAAAGTCTGGCCTGCACCGCGACCTTATGTAGTAGCATGAGATCCCTGAGCTGACCCTCCTTGAGCCTGACCACTGCACCCATGACCTCTACCCTATCCTGAACGACCTGAAGAACTCCATCCCCCAGTCTTCTACGGAACTGGTATTCCTGCTCCTGTACGCGGAGTCGAAACTGATTTACCTTCACTAGCCGCTGGCAGAAGAACCTTACAGAAACACTACAGATGACCCATCTTGCCGCTAGATCATCACTCCACTAGGTCCCTCGGGCACTAGGGCTTCTTATTCCCACTTTTTATACACTGATAACACCCCACTTGGTTTCCAGAGGGAATATTCCTTCAACCAGAAGGAATACCTCGCTTCCTCGAGTCACCTTGTGTAGACTCTCGGTGGTGCCTCCTACTATTTGTCTAGAGAGAATCAACCCTGGATGCTGAACTGCCCTGGTCCATAGCTCCAGCCTCCCTCAGGTTTCTCTCTATAATAAGCGCCTGGTTGACTATCAGAGTGATAGAAGTCAACTGAAAGACATTCACCTGTGACCTGATATCCGGTTTGAGGCCTTCCTCAAACTTCCTTTCCAAAAATAGCTCGTCATTCCCCATAATGGGAGTGAAATGCTGTAACTCTATAAAACAGGAGGAATACTCCATAACTCTGAGTGTACCCTACTGTAGGTTCATGAACTCTATGGCTTTGTCAGCCCTCAACATCACCGGGTAGAAGTAGTCATAGAACGTACGTTGAAACTCATCCCAAGCCATAGCCTGTTGGCGCCCTGTCTACGAAACCACATCCCACCATCTCTTGGCGAAATCTCGCAGCATATAAGTTGTGAGCTTCACTCTCCTCTCTGTAGGTGTTTCCAGATGCTCGAAGATGGACTGCAAGGCTTCTATCCATGACTCCGTAGCCTGTGGTCCTCCATCCCCTTTGAATGTGGGAGGATGTCAGCTCTGCCATAGATGGGGTAGGATACTGAGCTCCGTGGAAGGTCTGCATGAATCTCATGAAACCCTCTCTAAACTGAGCGTCGACACCAGTGTCTGGAATCACCGTAGGTGCCATGTCTGGAATGATAGGCAGAACTTCTGGTAGTCCCTGATTTTTCGTATCAGGCATACGGTCACTACCTAGTTCCTAACGTGCAACGGGAGGACATCTTGGTGCCATAGCTCTGAAAGGTCAAAAACACACCTTCATTAACGATTAACACAGATGAAACTTAAGAGAGAAAAATGGAATAGGAGAGAAAAACTTTAAAATTTTGGAAAACATGACTACACGGTGTGTAGTACTACTACACGGTGTGTTTCTTAAAAGTTTACCCTGGGCGTGTACCTTGGCCATACATAGCTGTGTAAACCATCCGGCTACACGACGTGTTCTTAAACTACACGACATGTACTAAACCTTTTTCCTCCATACCTATTCACTCCTAAACGGTTGGGAATACAGACTGTCCCAGCAGGAAACTACACGACATGCATGTTTGCTACATGACGTGTCCTTAAGATCTCTCCCCTGTCCGTGTCATTAGTCATATGGACTGGTACACAGACCACTACAACACGACGTGTCAAAGGAGAAACATCGTGTACTTGACATGCCTTACCTGACCCGTGTTGTTAGTGACACGTCCTGACACACGGTAGACACTACATGGCGTGTTCCATACGGACACGGCGTGTACGCGGAAGGATAACACCAACCCGTACTGTTGGCTACACGGCTGACTACATAGTCAACTATACACGGTGTGTTCCCAAGGGACACGACGTGCACTTGAAGGAAAACCCCAGACCGTGTTGTTCGTGACATGGACATATACCTATTCTAGACTACACGGTGTGCTAAGCTGGTACACGATGTGTTCCTACAGGAAAGCTTACCACCCCGTGTCTTTTCCAAACACAGTCAGGAACACGGCTAAAAACTACACGGCATGTATGCATAAAGTACACACCATGTATTCTGGGTTTTTCTGGACAGTAGCCTCAGAACTACACCAGAGCCCAGAATACACAGATAAACAAGTGTTAAGGTGCCAAATTCAGATCCGTGGGGTCCCATACTCCCCGCGAATCAAAGCTTGGCATCATAAAAATGGATATAACAAGTAAAAAGTATAACAACTCACGATCCACCAAATTACGATCCTCGAGGGCCCATAACACCTCTAAGACCAAAGTTTGGCATCCATGATAAAGAAGCTCTAAACAAATGATACCCTATCAATATAACAGGTATTCTATCACAACAGCTATCACAACAACATGCATCTTCTATCAGAAATTCTATCACAACAACATGAAAATTATAATGCAATCTAGATGGCATGAAAAAATAGATGACATGTGATTTTCTAACAAGTGCCTATATGATGCATGAGATGGCATACCCTCATCTCATTGGGTTACAACAAAATAGAACCATAATCATACAAACAATAATATCACAAAACAAGTGCACCACCCAATGGTGAAATCAATTAAACTGTAACATTTTCAAAAACTTGAAAATTGAAATATTCAAGGTAATCTAGCTTTTTCCCTATACACAGGTTCTAGAACGCCTGGGCACAACTATTTACCATTTACCTATTCCATCCTATCCCTGTCTATTGTCGCTAAACACTAATTCAATAGAAAAGGAAAGAAACTCCTTTGATACCACTTTGTAACGACCCGAATCCGGAGCCCCTCAACTGGTGCCCCATGCTCAGTTCACCACATGACCTCAAGTTCATTTCCCCAAATTCCAGAGGCCTCCGAATAGCAGCCAGGGCCTTGGTAAGTTATTAGGGAAACTATGCCCTCATTTGGTAAGTTATATAAGGTACAGTAAATAACAGTCAACAACGGAAGCAGTAAACAACACACAACAACTGAAACTAAACAGCGGAAGCAATGTGTAATATAATAATGATGTAGCATGGTACATGTATATAAGGAAAGAAGCAAAGAAATCAACGTGCTGAAATACAACAATGAACAAAGCACCAAAATTAAAGAGCAACTCCAGCAGCATCGCAAGCTTAATCTCGGTCCTGTGCTCTCCAGCTCCAACCAAAAATCATGTACCTGAAGTAGAAGGGCCACAATCCCTATCCACACCTGTAACCATATAACCTGTTTGGGCTGAAAAGCAGGACCCAAACAGGGTGTGAGACTAATCCCAGTAGGCAATCACTACAAGATCTGTTCCATACTGTCAGTGAGCAATATAGAAAAAGTAATGGAAATAAATGCAGCATAGAAAGAGAAGTACTCTAAAGTAAACAATTCTACCAATCTCAATTCACATTTGTTTATTAATTTAATTCACTCATCAAATTATCAACCAAGGAATCTAGAAAACAACTCTATATTCTCAAGTCTTAGCAAGAAACACAACATGTATCTCATCAGACTACCTAACAGAAAGTAGTAAAAAATCAAGCTTGTTCTTTGTCATGGTGGACTCATCACAACCAACCAAAAAATAAACATGGTGACTCTCTGGGTGGCTCACACTGGCAGACCCCTCTAGTCAAGTAAACATACAAGGAACATACACTCTAGGAATCTCTCACCGTGAATTCCCCTACAGTTCTGCAATGATAACTATAGACTCTCTGAGGAAGAACTTACGTCTAATTCCCCCTATAGTCTCGATACGTAACTAAGGACACTCTAATGAAGCACAAAGTCCCATTACCGTAGGTCCTGCAAACGATTCTAATTTATAACAGACTCTCCAGGGTAGCCCTTAATCATCAATTCCCTCTTTAGTCTACCACACCAGGTTCCCACAGCCTTGAGTAGTGTAGTCACGCATAATAGACTTTTAGAATCCCAAAGTAAGATAAAAAACTACTTGTATAATAGCTACAATTCATCAAAAGCATATAAACAGCAGGAAATACATGCAATCAATTATATCAAGGTAGGAAAACAATGCAACAAGGTATGCCTCACAATCAACCTAAGCCAAATGGTGATAAACAACCAAAATAGGGGAAACACCCATGGGGTGATCCTCAAACATGCTAACAAGCAATTATCAATCATCTAATAACCTCAATCATACATGAAATCTAATGAATATAATAATACAGGATCAAAAACCTAACCTGAGATACCTGATACATGGGTATCTGACACTTTTCCCCCAAAAACTCAAAGACATTCAACGTAGGGGAAAAACCACCTACCTCGATCCTAGGAAATCGATATACTTGAACCTCGGCCAGTGAATCAGCCGTGAATGGAGAATATCTGCAAAAAAGTCTAAAACGTTCAACCTTAGATAACTCTGACAATAGAAGGAATCAGGAAACGTGGCCAAAGAAGAACCAAGAACTCACCGCTGTGATTCTATTGCAACCGATGGCGTTCGATTCTAACAGAAGGTGACAGATCGGTGGCTCAGAGAAGATCCGTGGCCGTACCCTCACTCTCGGTTGAATAAGCTGGAGAAGAAGACATATTCGGGGTTAAGTCGCAACCCCGATCCATTTAATGAAATAAAAAGAAAAGTACACGGCGTGTAATTTTAGAGTACACGGTATGTACTAGGCCTTTCCATACACCGCATTAAGTGGCCTCCACATCACCCCTACACACCGTGTGTGTGGCCCGGACACGGCCAACACACGGTCTGGCGCAGGAGAAAAGTACACGGTGTGTACTCATAAAGTACATGACGTGTACTTAGAAAATTTTCATATTTTCTTATTTTTCTCAAAAACGACCAGAAACAAAAAAACATACCTGAAATGATGATCCGGGTTCTTAGAAGGACACAAGCACAAAGAATATCCTCGAGGGTCTAAATGGTACGCTCAGTATAGACATCCATCTAAGGATGGAAGGCAGTTATCATATGAAGCTGCATCCCGAAAGCCTCCTGCAACCCCTTCCATAACTAGGAAGTAAACCGTGCGTCCCGATCAGAGACAATAGGAGAAGGTAATCCATGTAGCCTCATAATCTCCTACACATAGAGGCATCCCAAGATCTATACTGAACCCTGCTCTCTAATTGGTAGGAAGTAGGCCGACTTGGTGAGTCGGTCGACGATCACCCAAATCGAGTCATGACCCCTAGATGCACGTGGAGGTACTGTCAAGAAGTCCATGGATATCCTATCCCACTTCCACTCTGAAACCTCTAAAGGCAGAACCAATCCTGCTGGTACCTGATGCTCTGCCTTTACTTGCTGACAAGTGAGGCACCGAGAGACAAATTCTACAACTGGATTCTTCATCCCCAGCCACCAGTGCTGTCACTTGAGATCCTGGTACATCTTCTCCACTCCTAGATGTAATACTAGAGGGGATGTGTGTAACTACATCAACACTCACTCCTGAAGTGACACTGGTACCAAGGTACGTCCTCTAAAGAGGATGACAGGCTCCCCACCTTCAGAAAATCCATCTGGTGCCTGCCCTGTGGATATCTGAGCACATCGTGTCTCACAGTCGGTGTCCGCACGTTGTGCCTCCTTAACTCATTGAAGGAGTGGGGGTGTGACTACAAGATACTGGAGGAAAGATGATTCATCTCTATCTATAAAGGATATCTGTAAAGCGACTAGCTGCTCTGTCACTTTGCCTAATAGCTGTAAACCAGATTTCCTACTGAGTGCATCAGCAACCATATTCCCCTTACCAGGAGTATAGACTATCTCGAAGTCGTAGTCCTAGAGGAACTCAAGCCAATATCACTGTCTCAGGTTCAGGTCCTAATGAGAGAAGATATACCTGAGACTCTTGTGATCAGAGTACACGGTAAAATGATTTACCATCAAATAGTGTCACCATATCTTCAAGGTGAAGACCACTGCTTCTAAATCTAGGTCATGGGTAACGTAGTTCTACTCATGCTGTCTCTGCTACTGAGAACCATATGCGATCACTACTCACTCCTGCATCAGGACACACCTGAGTCCGGTCCCTGATGCGTCGCAGTAGACTACGTACCCTATGCCTTCCTCTGGAAGCCTCAAGATGGGGGACCTAGTCAACCTTTGCCTCAGCTCCTGAAAGCTCTGTTGGCATCTCTCCGACCACACAAAGGGTTTCCCCTTCTTCATCAAGGCTGATAGTGGTGCTGCAACTCTAGAGAAGTCTGGAACGAATCTCCAGTAGTAACCAGCCAATCCCAAGAAACTCCTTACCTCCATCACACTCTTGGGTGGATCCCAAGCAAGTAATGCCTCAATCTTCGCTGGATCCACTGCAACTCTTGCCTTAGAGATGACATGTCCAAGAAAGTGGACCTCTTAGATCCAAAATTGACACTTTGAGAGATTACCATAAATCTGATGCTCTTAGAGTGTGTCCAATAATACCTACAAATGGTATTCATGATCCACATCAGTATTCGAGTAGATCAGAATGTCGTTGATGAAGACTTTGACAAAGCGATCTAGGTATGGTTGGAAGATCCTATTCATGAGTCCCATGAACACTTCTGGAGCGTTGGTTATGCTGAAAGGCATAACCAAGAACTCATAGTGGACATACCGACATCTGAAGCCATCTTCTACACATCCTCATCTCGAACTCCGAGATGGTGATAGCCTGATCTGAAGTCTATCTTCGAGAACCACCATGCTCCCTTTAGCTGATCAAAGAGGTCATCAATCCTCGGGAGTGGGTACTTGTTCTTCACAGTCACCTTTTTCAGGATACGGTAGTCGACATAAATCCTAAAGCTACCATCTGCCATCTTGGCGAATAGAATCGGTCTCCCCAGGGGGAAACACTGGGCCAGATGAATCCCTTCCCCTGCAAGTCCTCTAGATGTACCTGCAACTCGCGAAGCTCCGTAGGAGCCATCTGATATGCTGGTGTAGATATCGATCCCGTCCTAGGGTAAATGTCAATGTAGAAGTCCACCTATCTCTGAGGAGGTAGACCTGGGACATCATCAGGGAAAACATCAGCGTACTAGTCCACCACTACAGGATAAGTCAAACTCTCCGCATCAACTGTTTCGAGGGTAAGGCAAGACAACAGATGAGTGATCGACTATAATCTCCTCCGGTAATGTCCATCCTGTGCTTCAAAGGATCCATTATCACTGGTGAAGGTGAACCTGGTCCCATCCATGTAGACACACCACACTTTGCACCAAATACAGTCGATCTGAGCATGGATTGTATATAACCAGTCCATACCCAAGATGATGTCGTAAGGCCTCAACACCACTACTAGGAGATCCCAACCGAAGCTCTCGCCTCCTAGAGTAAGCTCACACTGCTGGCACCAGTTCATAGTCATCAAATATGCTCCCGTAGGAGTCTCTAGCTGTAAGGATCAAGCCAATGGATCCATCAGAATATCTGATCTCTGAACGAGGGTAGTGGAAATGAAAGAGTTACTAGAACCTGTGTCTATCAGAACTAAAAATATGTTGGAGTAGACATAGATCATACCTCGAATCATCTCTGTAGTGCCGTGATCGTAAGCCTCAGCTTCCTAGAGCTGAGCTCTCGCCTGTCCACTTGCTCCCTGCGGTCGGGGTGGACCTTCTGGTTGTGGTGGTGGTAACACCTCGTAACATCATCCACCACTAGCTGCATGACCAGCTCATCTGCCACGTCTACCTGCGCCCTGTAGATCGCCTCGATCGAACCTCTACCTCTACTTGGGAGGTCCCTCAACTTTCTGCTAATCATCCGAATGGTGGGTTTGACAGTCACGAGCCATGTGACCCTTACCACCGCATGTGAAACACCACCTATTACTCGTATGATTGGCTCTGTCTTGTGTGCCACGCACAACTAAACCCGAGTCCTGAGGTCATCCACCAGATGGTCTGGTCCGCTTGGATCTCTGCAACATCTGTCTGCTGCCTGCTATAGAAGACTCCACTACATGATGCCTGGTGGAAGGTCTTGCTACTGGTGGCTGTTCAGAAAAAAAAAACTCTCTTCTAAGAGGGCTCGCTCCAACACCCCTGCCTATGTTGTGATGCTGAGGGAGATCATTGAATCCCTGATCTCCCACCTGAGCCCCTTCTCAAAGGTCTGGGCCCTGAAGAATGGGTCCCACACCATATCCATGGAGTAGCGCGAGAGGTCGGTGAACCTCGTTGAGTACTGTGCCAACATCATGCTACCCTTTGGTAAATGTAGTATTGTATCCGCACTGCATGTAGGGTGGATGGGAAAAACTCCACCCAAAACGGGCTCTCGAAGTCTGCCCAGAGAAGTGTCGCCTCGTCATGCACCTGGAGCATCATGCTCCACCATCTACCTACTGCTGCCTGAAGGAGACTCGCAGAAAGGATCACCTTAAGGTCTGCTGGTGTCCTTACCCATTTGAAGACTCTTAGCACAACCTCCAGCCAATCATCAGCTGCCTGCAGGTATATCTTACCCCTGTACTTGGGAGGCCTTTATCGTTGGAACTCATGAAACACGCTCAGGAGGCGTGTACTCTCTGCTGCTGGGGCTAGTGGCATTGGTGGCCCAATGGGGGGTGGTACTGCTGGTGCCTCTGATGTGATAGGGCCCTACACCGAGGCCTCGTCACTCGGTGGGATGCCATCTTGTATGAAGCCTGAAACCCTGGATGGCTGTCTGCATGGATGCATACTGAAAAGAAACAGGCGCACCACGGTCAAAAAGTTATACCTGGTGAGATAACTCAAAGATATCACAAAGAAAACTCTTCAAAACAGACACATAATCAGTGTTTTCATGCACTGAGTCAGAAATTAGAAGTCAGGGTCCTGGTGTATGGATATGTCTGCCGCCGCACAAACATTGGACTCCCTGAACTGAAAACAACACTCAATACCCTTAACACTATTGCTTCATAGAAACGATTAGAGTCTTAAGTTCTGCGGTAGAACCAAGTCCTCTGATACCAATTCCGAGCACCCGTTCAAAAGTTATAAAAACCTGCTCGTACGTTTATCTGAACATACCCGAACAAAACATCAAAAATTGATTATGGGCACACCGAGCCTCAAAATCACGCGCCGTCAATTTTCACAGACTTGTAAAATTCCCATGTATTTAAGAAAAAAATTTCCATGGAAATTCTGGGTCTTTACATACATGGTAAGTACCTGAGGTTAAGGGACACAATGTGTGACCCTACTACACACTGTGTACCCCTTTCTACATGAATTTATTCTCTTTTCCTCTGTATCTTGGACAAGTTTCATTAGGGTTCATTCCCTTTATCATTTCTATGAAGGTTAGTATGAATCATTTTCTACTCCTAGGACTATGATCCTTTCAGTAGGAATTCCTGTATAGAGTGGTTAGAATACCCTGAGAGGCCTAGAGTAGGATCCCTTATTCATTATTCATTCCCTAGGTGGAGTTTTTGGTATCGATGTGACCAAAATTATGCGGGTGTCGATCCTCTACTTAGAGAGTTAATCTAAATTGAGTTTTTGGTATCACCCCATGACCCTGGTTATGATCCTCATCAATTGTATCATATCTATCTTCAAATGTATTAGTGTATCTCTCTCATGGTGAGACCCGATGAGCATTACCACTCAGATGGACGTCATCAGTGCTATCAGACTCAGGAGTGTGTTCTATCAGATGAGTGTTTCGTGGAATATTTGAGCTGAATTCCTAGGGTTGGTATGCAGTGGTTATGACTTACCTCTAGACTGTGTGTCTTGGTTGAGTATATCTATATTTTCTTGTTATATGTATTATAGACAGATACAGGCGTAGAGATGACTATTATTTTCTTTGTTATATTGCTTTATGGTTTCGAGGTGTCCTACTGATTATTTTTATACTCACCCCTACACGGAGTTTTCCCGTATATGTCATGTCTTGTGCAGATGATCAACCTTTTGATGGAGTCCTCGGGGGATCGGGACCTGACAATGCTTTGTGAGACCAGGTAGACTGAGGTGTGTTCCTATTGATTTTAGAGAGTAGTCCCAATAACTTATAGGTTGGAGTTGTGCTCACAGACTCTTTTTGATGAGATTATATTTTGGACCTATTTTAATTTAATTAATTTATGTCATAATCTAGTTGCGGTTTATAGTGGTATGCATGCATTATTTACTTAGTGAATTTAAAATTTATCATTTTGTGGGCTTGGATATGTGTGCATGCATAAAGGTACATAGGCAATGTCTCCCATGTTAGTGATATTCCTACTTGATGCTAGTCACTAGCCCCTGTCCTATTGGAGGTGGGCTTGAGGAGTCATGGTATGGGCCCCACTAGGATGGGTCATAAAAGAGTGGTATCAGATGTGGTCAGTTCTACTTTAAGACAAGGAGTATATGAGATTGGTTTGGGGAAAAATTGTTAAGTGTTTTGAGTTAGGATTTCAGGCTAGGGACTCCAATGTTGGTGTGGTGATTGACGTATCCAAACACCAAGACTCTAATAACCTTATTTTCAACTGGATAAATGAAAACAATGGTTTTAGGGAAGATAATGGTACAATCATTATATAGGAATGGATTTTGGTTTCCATGTACTTATTGAGTCATCTCTCAAAATATACTCATTGATCATGGTACATATTTTTTTCTTAAAGGATGCCTCTACGATGCAGACCATATAGGATTTAGTAGCTCTATCATGAGGATGAACCCTCAATGATGATACTTTTAAACATGGACAAGTTTCCTAGATGTTACCTCTAGGTGGTGCACCAGCCATACTGGAACCTCTAAAGAAGTATGTAGTACCCGCAGTACCGTCAGATGAGGAGCGCAGGTTGAGAATGCTTCATGAGTTTGAGGGATTGAGACCCATCAGGTTCCAAGGAAAGACCAACCTATATATTCTTGAGGACTAGCTTGAGGCGGTGATCTAATTTTTCCATCTAGTTAGGACACTAGCAGATCAGATGGTGGTCTTAGCAGCGAGCCTTCTACATGGCTCGATAGGATGATGGTGGAGTTTGGATATCCAGACTCACGAGAAGGTGAATCTTTTTTAGAAAAAGTTTGAGTGGCTCTTTAGAGGGGATTTATCATCAGTTATGTTGAGAGATATGCATATACAAGATCTTCTTCAGCTTTAATAGGGAAACATGACAATAACTTATTATTCATCGAGTTCCACCAACCTTTCCAGGCACTCAATGGATACAATTCAGGATAAATACTTCAGGTCTCAGACATCCAAGTGAGTTTTGTGTAGATTCACCTAAGATAGTGTTATCCCTCTGTGAATTTCAACTTATGCTGGGGGTGCTTGAGAAGGATTTGGTGGTTGGAAGCTTCTTGTCTAAGTAGATACAGCTTGTGATAGTCATTAGTGGGAAAGTAGGAGAAAAGACCTTAGCAGTAGGGAGCCGACATAAATTCTAGGGACCTGGATGTGGGATAAAATTTAATAGGAGGTTCCAGGATATAAGATCTATAGTTCAGGGTTCACAGGGTGGGTCCAACCATCTTAGAGAGAAGTAGTTCTATTCATGTGATGACAAGGGAAATATCACTCAAAATTTTCCAACCCATCGTATTGCTGTTAGGGAGACTGTGGATGGACCACTGAAGTAGTGAAAATTATAGGAGAAAGAAAATCCATAGGGTGGTAGACGTGGTAGATTAGTTGTGAGAGCAATATGATGTCATCAATGTTTTGACTTGCTACCACCACCACCCCCAGGTGGTCCACCCCAGGCTTAGGGAGCTAGAGGACAGGGGAGGGGACAACTATATGTGGTCAAGGCATATGAAATAGGGGCTCTAGGAATGATTTGAAGTACTATTTGTGCCTTTTCAACCTTAGCTTATGTACTGATATACACAAGTTCTAGTCATTCCTTTATCGCTACATATCTTGTATGAGACATATAAATTCCAATTGAACCATTGACCTGAACCTTATGATTAAATACCCATACCAGAGGACACACAATGATCACAAACCTATGACAACAGTGTGACTTGACCCTTGGAGGTGAGAGTTTCGATTGAAACCTCTTGGTGGGAGCGTTGAGGCTATAAGATGTCATTCTTGGTATGGATTGGTTATCTACAGTCCTTGATCAAATTGACTATTTTAGGAAAAGGGTGCTATGTGTCCCCTATGATGGAATGAGTTTTACCTTTGTAAATGAAAAGGAAACCCAGGAAGCATAGGACGGACTAAATTGTAGGAGGGTGCATCATATTACTCATCAGTTTGCTAGCCTGACCCTCGGTGCAATTGATGTTATGAGATTCTAGTTTTTATAAGTAGTGGTAGTGTACAAGGACGTATTTCCTAAAAATGTTTCAGGATTACCAACCCATCAAGAGATAGAATTATTCATTGATTTACTCCCCAAGACAACACTGATATATACACCAGTATATCAGGTGGATCCCATATAGATTTACAAGATGATGGTGAAGTTGGAGGACTTGTAGAGGAAGGGATTCATGATACTCAGTGTTTCACCCTAGTTATCCCCAATTTTTTTTTTTCCAAAAAGGAATATGGAATCTTGAGTTTGTTTATGGACTAACATCACTTAAACTCAGTGACCATGGAGAACAAGTATCCACTACCAAGTATCGATGACCTCTTTTATCAGTTGAAAGAGGCATGATGGTTCACAAAGGTTAAAATTAGATCTGGCTATCACCAACTGTGAATACAGGATGAGGATATATTGAAGATGAACTTTAGATTTCATTATGGCCACTATGAGTACTTGGTGATGATCTTTGGTGTGATGAACTACCCATCAGTGTTCATGGGACTCATGAACTGAATCTTTCAACCTTACTTAGACAGGTTCACGGTAGTTTTCATCGTTGATAACCTTGTGTACTCAGTGTATCAGGAGGATAATGTGAGACATTTATGGATGGTTTTGGACCTACTCAAAGAAAACTATATTTATATAAAACTCTTGAATTTCCAATTCTGGATTTAGGTGCTCTACTTTCTGGGACATGTTATCTCAGCAGATGGAGTGGCAGTAGACCAGGCCAAGGTTGAGGTAGTGTTATCATGGGAGCCACTTAAGAACGTGACATAGGTGTGGAACTTCCTCAGGCTAATAAGATATTATCGAATATTAATACCTTATTTATCTAGGATATAAAATACTATGATATATTTGACTTGAAAGGGGAAAACTTTCATGTGGATAGAGAAGTGCCAGCAGGATTTTCAACAGTTGAGGTGGAGTTTGATGAGTGCTCTAATCTTGAGATTTCTGGAGGGGGGTTTCGAGTATATTGTGTTATGCAATGAATCAAGAACATGTCTTGGTTGTGTCCTAATGAAAAGGTGAGTGTTTATTTTATATGTTTCATGCCAATTGATACCATATTATAATAACTAAACAACCCATGATCTTGAGTTAGAAACAGCAGTCTCCGCGTTGATTATGTGGTGACACTACCTGATGGGTGAGAGGTTTATCTTCTATTAAAATCATGAGAGTATCAGGTATATCTTCTCCCATAAGGATATGAACTTAAGATAGAGGCTATGTATATAGTTCCTACATGACTATGACATTAAGATTGTATATAATCTTGGGATAGGGAACATGGTGGTAGATGCTGTCAACAAGAGATCTAGTTCATAGTTGCTGAATGAGGTTCCAGAGTAGTTGGCCTCATTGCAGTTATCCTTTATCGATCGATATAGATAAGCTTACATCCAGTTTATGTTTTTTACCCCTTTAATATTATAGTGATTTGGGGAGGAACAACCTGGGGATACCTACTATGAGACTTTATGTGCTCAGATATCCATAGGATAGGCTCCTGATGGATATTAAAAAGGTGGGGAGAACAATGTTCTTTTTAGAGGATATATAGTAGTAATAGTAGAATTGTAGGAGGAGGTTATGAGGGAGTTTCATACATCCCCTTTGAAGGTACATCCAAGTGTGTAAAGAATGTACTAGGACCTCCAATGTCAGTTTTGGTGGTCAGGGATGAAGAAGAGAGTGACAATTTTTGTTTCTTGATGCCTTACATTTGAGTAAGTGAAGTATTAGAATTAGGTTCCAGCTAGTTTAGCTCAACCCCTTGAGGTTCCATAATGGAAGTGGGTTGTGATATTGATGGACATCATGACAGGTTTACCAAGTACGTATATGGGACACAATTATATCTGGGTTATTGTTGACCAACTCACCAAGTCAGACCACTTACAAGTTATCCAAGAGCAGAGTTTAGTAGAGAGATTGGGACACCTCTATGTGTAGGAGATAGTTCGACTCCATGGAGTTAAATTGATGATTTTTCAGATTGTGATGCTCATTTTACATCCCAGTTTTGTAAGGGATTACATGAGGCGTTTGGGATCCAGTTATGATTGAGCATAACATTTCACCCACAAACAAACATCCAGACAGAGCAGACCATTCAGGTTTCGAAGGACATTCTACGAGCTTGCATGTTATACTTCCATCATATTTGGGTGGATCACATACCAATGGTAGAGTTTTCATATGAAAACAACTACCATTTCACCATTGGTATGGAATCATTAGAGGTTTTGTACGAGTGACCCTATAGGTCACCACATTTATATACTGACCTAGGAGAGTCAACACTCATGGGCCCAAAGTTGGTGAAAACTACTACTAAGGAGTTGCATATCATCATGGAGAGTATGAGGACTACACAAAGCTTTTATAAGTCTTATGATGATAGGCAGTGGATGCCTTTGGAGCTCATGGAAGGAGACCATGTTTTCTTATGGGTTTTAACTCAACACAGATTATAGATATTTGTCTAGGGAATCTTGCAATCTATGATATTTATCAGACCTTTTTAGATACTACATAGAGTTGGTGAGATGGAATACTACTTGGGTCTACCCCAATAGTTAGACTGGGTACATAACATATTCCACGTGTCATAGCCGAGGAGGTACGTGCACGACCCATCACAAGTCATTGACTAGGGCGAGCTAGATATCGAGGATGGAGCGACTTTTGTTGAAACCCTCATGGAGACTGAGAATTGGCTGGAGAGGATCCTTCATGGGTGATCGATTCCTTTAGCACATGTCTGGTGGTAGCACGAGAATCTCCTGGAGAGCACTTGGGAGCATGAGGCTCAGACTCATGCTCAGAACCCTCATATTTCTAATTAGCCTTTTCATGGATTTTTGGGGATGTAGAGCCCTGAGGTGGAGAGAATGTAATGGCTCATATTTTATATATATTATTTTTAAATATTATATGAATTAAATTTGAGACCAGGTGATAAGACAGTGTGCAATTCTAAGGACCTATGTGCCTGAAATAAATGTTTAATATATATTAAAATATTAAATAGCACACACACGCGGTTTTACTAAAAAATAGAATAACATCTAAACAGGTACCTGGATCAGAAATAAAAGGGTACCATTGAGTTCAGAATAGCTAATTTACCCTAGGTATGATCCAACACTAGTCGGTTCAGGTTGATTGTGGAAAGTTGTCAAAATTGATTAAATGAATAAAATAAATTAAGAAAATTTATTTTACTTTATTTTTTCTATGCTGTGACACAGTGACGGGTTTTACCCTAAATAAACAATTTTTTAGAAATTCAAGGTTAGTTTCATAACCCTGTAATTCTTTGGAGATGATTGGATGAAACCTCTGGAGAATCCTCTCGAATAAGTGATGGTGGAACCTTAGATCAAAGATCGATGAATTCCGATCTTGATGGATCTCATCAATGATAAAGACATGATGACCAATATTTGTAGTCAAGTGATCTAAATCTTGGGATGATGTTTTATTTCAATTTTATTTTGGTATTCTTTATTCTTACAACGAACGTGGACTAATCCATGAACATGTTAGCTCGCAGATCGATCATTTATGTGGGATTGGATTATTCTACAGGGTTGAAGGGTGATAATTTGTGTGAATATTGGTTTTATTCATTTATCATTATTATGGGAATATATTGAGTCAATAATGAACAAAGGAAATGGTTTTTTCTTCAGGATTTTCCTTGTTCATCTTCTCCCCCGATTTTCTTGTGTTCTTCCTACGCATTCTAAGTTCTTCCACCGTCTTTGAACAATTGATAATTACACCTTAAATTCTTGTAGGAATGATTCAAAACTAGAGATTCCGCATTGAGAAATCTCAAAATAGGTGCGATGAAGGCAGGGGAATATGGATCGAAGTGATTCGGGAGCACCCGTTCTTCGGGCGAGTTGCGTCGGGATGAATGAAATCAGTTTTCTAAAGCCGATTAAAGGCCTAAAACCCATTTATTTGGTTTTAGGGTGGTGAAAATAACTTCAATATGGAGTTTCAAGGTAAATGGAACACCTAAATGAGTTTCAGAAGATCGGCCGAGGCATGTAGAGGAAGAAGATGGGTTTTTGGAAAACCCGATACACACATCGTGTAGTCCTGACTACTTGACATGTGTTCATTATTGGATTATTTGACGTGTAAATGGGAATTAACTAGACATGGGTTGGATTACATGTGTTGGCTACATGGAATGTACTCCCCCACATGGCATGGCCTGAACGGGTTCCATAGACTACCCAATGTACTTGTATATGGGAAGTGGTACACGGGTTGACACTGTGTACTGGAACATAACCAGAGTACACAGGTGGACCCTGGATGGAAGGATACATTGTGCAACCCTTACTACATGCTATGTAACCATCTTGTACATGAAACAATTTGTATTGACATGGGCCATTGTACACGAGATGTACTTAGGGTTAAGGGACACAAAATGTGACCCTACTACATGATATATAACCCAATCTATAGGGATTGATTCTATTTTTCTCTGTATATTGTAAAATATTCATTAGGTTTCGTTCCTTTTATCATTTACCTGAAGGTTAGTACAAATCATTTCCTACTTCCAGGATTGTGACCCCTTTAGTAAGAATTCCTAGATATAGTTGTTGGATTCTCCTAAGAGGCCTAGAGTAGGATCCTTTATTCGTTCTTCATTCCCTAGGCATAGTTCTTATCATCTAACTGACAAAAAATATGGGGGAATCAATCCTCTAATTAGTGGGTTAATACATATTGAGTTGTTGGTATACCCCCATGGCCTTGAATGTGATCCACATCTATCATATCACATCTATCTTCAGGTCTATCATCATATCTCCCTCATGGTGAGACCAGATGAGTAGTACCTCTCAAACGAACGTCATCAATTATTTCAGACACATGAGTTTGTTATCATGGATGAGTGCTTCATGGAATCTTCAAGATAAATTCCTAAGGTTCGTATGAAGTGTATGAGGCTTACCTCTAGACTGTGTGTCTTGGTTGGGTATATCTGGATATTCTTGTTATATGTGTTGTAGACATATACTTATGTAGAACTGACGGATCTTTCCTTTATTATATTTCTTTTTAGTTTCAAGGAGTCCTATTGAGTATTTTTATACTCACCCCTACATGATATTTTAATACATGTGTCATTTATTTTGCATAATATCGACCTTTTGACGGATTACTAGGTAGACTATGACCAGATGGTGCTTTGTGAGATCAGACAGATCGAAATGTGTTCCTGTAGCTATTATATAGAAGTCCCAGTACCTTTAATTGTAGGTTCAAATTTTAGTTACCAACTCTTTATAATGGTCTTTTATTATAGACCTAGTTTACTTTACTTACTTTCCATCATACTCTGGTTGTGGGATATAGTGGTATGAATGAATGTTTTACTTAATAGTTTTTACATTTCAACATTTTGTGGGATTGGAGTTGTGTGCATGGGTACAGGTACATAAGAAATTCCTTCCATGTTAGTGATAAGCCTACTCGGTTCTAGTCACCATCCCCTAGCCTACTGGATGATGTCTTGGGGAGTCACGACATGGGCCACACTGGGATGGGTCGTGACATTGTGACCAAC
Organism: Viscum album; assembly: GCA_963277665.1. NCBI lineage: Eukaryota > Viridiplantae > Streptophyta > Magnoliopsida > Santalales > Viscaceae > Viscum > Viscum album. The sequence goes on from OY728123.1 coordinate 376,934,989, forward strand.
TATACGTGGGTTTCAATCCTATACTTAGCAGGTTATTCCATATTATGTTATTGGTATACACCATGGCCTTGGGTATGATCCTCATATGTGTATCATATCTCTTTAGACTTCCAGTGTATTCTTCCTATGATGATAACTAGTGAGCATGACATCTCGGATGGACGCCATCAGTGCAATATGACTCATGGAGTATTTCCTCCTAAAATGAGTGCTATGTGGAACCTTTGAGCAGGAATCCTATGCCGGAATCACAGTTGTGAATTTTACTTGAGTATGTGTGGATTTGTTTAGTATATCTTGATATTATTATTATAAGTGTTGTATACATACACTATTATAGAGATGACTGTATTCTTGTTGTCATATGTTTTTTGGTTTTGGGGTGTCCTATTGGGTATTATTATACTCACCCCTTCAAAGGCTTTTCCCACATGTGTCTTGACTTATGTAGATGATTAACCTTTTGATAGAGTCCTAGAGGGACTAGGACCAGGTGATTATTAGTGAGATGGAAAGACCAAGGTGAGTTCCTATAGTATCTTAAGATCAATCCCCATATTTACTTTTAGGTTGGGCTTGTTTTCAGACTCTTTTTCGTGGTCTGGTATTTGGCCCTATTTACTTTCCATTTCTAGTTTTCATACTATGGTTGTGTAATTTAGATGTATTCATGAATGGATTTTTTCATTTTTTTTACATTTCATCACTGTATGAGTCTGGAGATGTGTGTGTGTATACATGTGCTTAGGTTGAGGCCACCCATGTTAGTGAAATTCATACTCAGTGCTATTCCCCAGCCCCTGGCCTATTGGATGTGGGATTGGGGAGTTGCGACACAGGCCCCAATGGGATGGGTTGTGACAGAGTGGTATCAGAGCAGTTGGTTCTACCTTAGGACCAGAGTTTATGATATTGGTTTGGGGAAATAGTGTTAAGTGTTTTGAGTTCAGCTTTCAGTATAGGGACTCTAATGTTAGTGTGGGGGCTGAAATATCCATACACCAGGACTCTGATCACCTAACTTCTTTACTTGGTATATGAGGACACTAGTTTCTAGGAAAAAAATTGTACATGCATCATATAAGAATGGGTTGTGGTTTCCATGTCCTTCTTGAGTTAGCTCTACAGATATAATCATTGATTATGGTACATCTTGTTTACTCTTAGGATTCCTCCGTGAAAAATGCCAGTTAGGATTCACCATCAGGATCATGAGGATGATCCCCTCAGTGATGAGGCATTAATACAAGGGTCTATTCTAGAGGTGTTACCACCAGGTGGTGCACTAGATACACCAACACCTATTGAGAAGTAGATGGTACCTATAGTACTAGGGGATAATGTGTGTAGGATGAGCAAAATTTATATGTTATAGAGCTAATGAACCCTCAGGCTAAGTGGTGAGCCCGAACCACAGCCAGATGAGGAATGAATTGAGGTAGTGATGCGAGTTTTCCATCTGGCTAGGACACCATCAAAGTTATGGATTAAATCCTTATCAATGTCTAAGCAGGACAATGGTGGGGTTTGGTGACCCATTATTACAATGAGGTGACTATAGAATGGTTAGAGTTTGAGAACATTTTTATAGAAGAGTTTTTTCTAACTTAACTGAGGGATGTTTTCATCTTAGAGATTCTATAGATCTAGAAGGACAATATGACAATATTTGAGTATTTATTGATGTTTTCCAACCTCTTAAGGAACTTAATGGATAAAATTCATGATCAGTTCTATTGTGATTATAAATTCAAGTGAGGACTGCATTGGGATATCTGATCTAAAGTTATACTTATTTTAATTCCTACGTATGATGGGGTGCTAGAGTGATTTTTGTGGTTGAAAGTTTTCAGGCTGAGAAGAAACAAATACTGGTTTCTAGAAGTGGGCATATAGGAGCAGAGACCTTGATAGAAGGGAGGTGATGTCATTCTCATTGACCTGTACATGAGAGGTGTTTCAAGAGGAGGTCCTAGGAGAGAGGTTCTATGGTTAAAGGCTTATAGGATGGGTCTAGTTATCCCTCAGAGGGGCGGTGCTACTAATATGATGGAATGTGAAATATTGTATGAGATTTTCTGACCCACTGTATAGAAGAGAGGGAGACAGTGGATGGAACACTGAGGTAGAGGTAGTGGTAGGAGTAGATAGGTCTTTAGGGAAGAGGATGTGGCAGAGGAGTTGGGAGGGAAAATGGAGGTGGTAAGAACATTGACTTGTTACCACCATCACTCCTAGGTGGTCCTCAAAAGACTCATAGATCTAGAGGATAGGGGCTGGGGTAGCTATAGGTGGTCGAGGCTTATGACCCAGACACTATGAGAATGATTCAAGGTATGATTTGCATCTTTTAAACCTTATCTTTAGTATAGATAGACATAAGTTATAGTCATTCCTTTATTGAAACCTATCTATTTTAATACTTATACATTCTGGTTGATCCCTTGGATTGACCCTTGCACATGGAGACTCCTACTAAAGATTACTCAGAAATCACACATTTGGGCTGATGGTGTGACCTGAATATTGGTGGTGAGAGTTTATGTTGGGATCTATTTGTAGTATTTATGAGGCCTTATGAAGTCATCTTAGTTATGGATTGACTATCTAAAGTTCATGAACATAGAGACTACTTCATACCGAGGATGCGGTGAGTTCGTAGCGATGGGACTAGGATTTCCTTTGTGAGATAAAAGGAAATCCAAGAAGCGTAGGATGAACTCATGAATAGGAGGGTGAAATCTATTTCTCATTTTTTTGGATATACTAACCCTTTGTGTAGTGGATGTTATGAGTTTATAGTTATCTATAGTGGTGGAGGAGTATGAGGATGAATTTCTTGAGGATGTTCCAGGATTATCTCCTCATAGAGAGATATACTTCTACATTGATCTACACACCAGAAATACCACAATATAAAAACCAGTATATCTGATTTCTTCCATAGAACTTTGAGAGATGAGGTTACATTTGGAGGACTTACAGAGGAATTAATTTGTTAGAAATAATGTTTAACCTTGGGCATCCCCAGTGTTGTTCTCCAAGAAGACAGATGAGAGCTTGTGGTTATGTGTGGATTTCCATCACCTAAACTAGGTGACCATAAAGAAAAATTATCCACTATTGAAGATTAATGACCTCTTTGATTAGTTTAGAGGTTCACTATGGTTTACGAAGGTTCAACTCAGACCAAGCTATAACTAGTTGCAAGTATGAGATGGGGATATACCAAAGATGGAATTCAAATTTTTCTACGGTCACTATGAGTATTTTATTATTATCTTGGCATGAAGAATTCCCAAAATAGTGTTTATGGGACTCATGAACCAAATATTTTAGACTTTCTTAGACCGTTTTATGGTAGTCTACATGGACAATATCATAGTGTACGCATCATCTGAAGAGGAGCACATAAGATACTTTAGGATGGTTCTAGACATACTCCAAGATCCCTAGATTTACAGGAAGCTCTTGAATTTCTAGTTCTAGATATAGGTGGTCCACTTTTTGGGACATGTTATCTCAGTAGATAGTGTAATAGTGAACTTTGTGAAAGTCGAGGCAATGTTAACTTGGGATCCACCCAAGATCATGACATAGTAGTAGAGATTCCTTGGGTTGGAAGGATACTATAAGATATTAATACATAACTTATCTAGGGTATTATATCCCATGAAATCATTAACCTGAAAGGTTTAACATTTCATGTGGATAGAGAGGTACCAAAAGACTTTTTAGGAGTTGAGGTATATATTGATGAGTGCTTCCATCTTTAGAGTGCCACAAGAGGGTGTTAGGTACATAGTATTCTGCGATGAATCAGGAACCAGGATTGGTTGTATTCGTATGTAGATGTGGGATATGATTTTTTATGGTTCATGTCATTTGAAACCACATGAGTAGAAGTACACCGCCCGTGATCTTGAGTTATCAGTGGTAGTATTCACTCTAATGATGTGGCAACACTATCATATGGGAGATATTTTTATCATCTACTCTGACCACAAGAGACTCAATTATATCTTCTCTTAGAACGATCTTAACTTGAGACAAAGGTAATGAATAGAGTTTATCTAGGATTATGAATTTTATATTTTCTATACTCTTGGGAAGGGGAATGTTGTAGAATAATATATTATCATGAGATTTTGTTCACATTTGCTGAGAGAGGCATTAGGGAAGTTTCCCTCATTACGTTTGTACTTTATGGATAGAGATAGAGAATCTTACCTCCAGTCGGTGGTTGTTACCCAGTGAGTTAGGGAGGCACAGCTTGGGGAAGCCAGCTGTGAGATCCTACATACTAATATATCCACTGGACATGATCATGATGTATTTTATGAAGGTGGGGAGGATGTAGTTATTTTGAGAGGTTCTGAGAGAGTTTCATAAATCTCCTTTTACAGTATATCTATGTTTTATAAATATGTTCCAGGAAATTTGGCATTAGTTTTGGTGGCCAAGAATGAAGAAGGGAGTTATAATGTTTGTCTCTCGACGCCTTACTTGTTAGCAAGTTAAGGATGAGAACCAAGTTTCCGTGTGTTTATATCAACCCCTAGAGGTTCTAGTATAGAAGTGGGATGGGATATACATAGAAATATGGGTGGGGTTACCATGTATGTCTAGGGGACACAATACCATCTGGGTGATCATATACCTACTCACCAAGTTATCCCACTTTATAGCTATCCAAGAGAAATGCTAAGTAGAGAGATTGAGATGCCTCTACATGAAAGATATATTCAGACTCCATGGAGTTCCCTCAACGATCATTTTTGAGCATGATTCTCACTTCATATCTCGATTATGAAAGGGATTTTAGGAGGTTTTTTATACTCACCTGTGTTTGAGCACAACTTCTCACCCTCAGAAAGACATCCAGAATGAGAGGACCATTCAGGTTTTAGAGGATATACTTCGATATTTCATGTTTTACATTGGATATAGTTAGGAGGATCAAATACCATTGGTGGATATTACGTAAAACAACTTCTACCATTCCACCATTAGTAGGGAAACATTCAAGGCCTTTTACGGGTGATCCTATAGGTCACCACTTTGCTATACTGACACAGGAGAGTCAACACTTATGGGCCCAGAGTTAGTGAGATACACTACTGAGATGGTGAGGATCATCCAGGAGTGTACAAGGACTACATATAGATTTCATAAGTCCTATGCAGATATGAAAAAAGGCCTTTGGAGTTCGATAAGGGAGACCATGTGTTACTATGGGGTTTTCCTTGATGTGGATTACAAATATTTTTTCGGGGAAGCAAGATATATATGAGGTTCATTGGATCTATCCAGATAATACATAGAGTTGAAGAGGTGTTATACCACTTATCTCTACTGCAAAAAAAAAGACCAAGTACACAATGTCTACCACATGTCACAGATGAGGAGGTATATGAACGATCTATCACATGTTATCGATTGGGGTGAGCTAGAAATAGAGGATGGGGGACTTTTTTTGAGTATATGGTAGAGATTGAGGATCAACAGGATACGATACTTCATGGGTGATTGATTACTTTAGTGTGTGTCTGGTGGTAGTATGGGAATCTCAAGGAGAGTACCTAGGAGAGGGATGATCTGATTAATTATTAGTACCCACATATTTTTGTATAGCCACTTGTTTTGTATTTTCAATATGTAAAGCTCCAGGGTGGGGAGAATTTAATGGATCATATATTCTATGTATTATTTTTGATATTTTATAAATTATTTTTGAGACTAGGCACTGAGGATATGGGTATTTCCAAGGCCTAGTGTTCCCAGGATAATTTTTTAAAATATATTATATATATTAAATAGAATGTGTGTTCAGTTTTCCTTAAAAGAGTTTAATAAATTCTAAATAGAGGACCTGATCAGAAATATAAGAGCATCATTGATTTTAGAATGTGGGTTTTACCCTAGTCATAACATAACCTTTGTTGGCGTGGGGAGTTTGTGAAAAAGTCATCACAGGCATAAAATTAATAAAATAATATAAATGAATTAATTTATTTATTTTTTGAAGCAGTGACCTAATTTTATTTCTTTTTAAACACACTTATGGAAGATTTTAATGTTTAGCTTCATAACTCAATAAATCAAGGAGATACATTGGAAAACATGTTGTAAGATCCATTGATGAATGAAGAACAGATCGAGGTTCCATGATTACTGTGCAACAGAATTATAGGATCTCACTAATGATGATGATACATCTTCATTATTCATTAGTGATTGATCATAATTGATGTAGGATGTTTTTTTGATTAGATTTTTTACTTGTTATATGTTTATATGATTAAAAAAATCAATCGACCAATATATTAATTCATAGATCGATCATTTTGTGGGATGGGTTATCTATGGGGCTCTTTCTAGGGAAATTTTATTCATGTTTTTTATTTAACTCTTTATTTATTGTTCAAATAGAAAGAAATTTAGGATATGATGAACATTTGATGAGGTTCATTTCTTGTGGTTGTGATTGTGATTGTGATTTTCTCCCCTATTTTCTTTATTAATCGTGGTAAAATCCCTTGGACCGCATTTCAAAAAATATCAAGGACTCGAGTGTTGCACACCCTTTTCTTGGTGAAATGATTCAATATCATAGATATAGACTAGGTTAGATGAGGGGATCTTGAAATGAGGGAAGAAGAAGATGATCAGACAGTTTTTAGATAACAAATTTGTGTTATTCAAGGAAAAATTAAAATTTGATGTGTGAGGATGTTTCTAAATGAATTTAATGGTCTAATCATGGTGTTTGATGACAGTAAGGTTAGAAAACCACATATTCATGTTTTTATGGAAAAGAGGGTGCTAGATCAGTGACCAGAGGTGATAGAGTTGAAATGGAATCCAAATATAGATTTTTAGAAAATTACCTAACACAAGGTGTGTACTACAGAGCTACATGCCATATGGGACCATCAAATTGGTGACTAGGGGTTGAGGATGGACTTAAGTATCACAGGACATGTGACTATGTCACATGGCATGCGACCCCTCTCTGATGGACTGATATATACCTTGGAGGGTACCTGGGTATGACCAAGAGTACACAGGTATGGGCATTCCATGTAATCTAACATAGACATGACCAGACAAGGTGTACATGGGAATAATTGTGTACTTGGACACACGTTTAAGTACATGGGAATGGGTACATCATGTACTTTTACATAGGCATGGGAACTCTCTGTTTTACATGGGTAGGACCCAGTGCTGAAGGTACACACCATGTACTACTAGTACACACTATGTAATCCTTCAGAGTTGTATAAGAGCCATTTCCTTCTGTATATTGGACAAGTGTTGTTAGGTGTGTTCCCCATATCCATTCACTAAGGGTTAGTTTGGAATCATGTCCTACAAATAAGATAGTGATCCCTTCAACAATAATTCATAGATAAAGTTTTGGGAATACTTCCATGAGGTCTGGAGTGAGATCTTATATCATCTTATTTCCCTAGGTGGAGTTCTTAGTATAATTTTGAGAAACACTACACATGCTCCGATCCTCTACTTAGTGGGTTATTCGAGAATTGAGTTGTTAGTATACCACATGGCCATGGGTGTGATCCTCATATGTGTATCATATCTCTTTAGACATACAACATATAAGTCCTCTAAAAAGACCTGATGAGCATGAAATCTTGGTGAACATCATCAATTCTATATGAATTATGGAGTGTGTCCTCCCAAAATGAGTTCTATGTGGAACCTTCAAGTGGGAATCCTAGGTCGACATCATAGTTGTGACTTTACATTGAGACTGTGTGTATTTATTGAGTATATCTGGATATCATTGTCATAATTGATTTAGAAATATATAGGTGTAGATATGAAAATTATTCTTTTTTATTATTTTGTTTTTGGTTTATGGGTGTCCTACTGGGTATTGTTATAATCACCCCTATAAGGTATTTTCTCGTATGTGTCATTTCTTGTGCAGACGATTGAACTTTTGATAGATTCCAAGATAGACTAGTACCAGGAGGTGATTAGGGATACATACAAACTAAGTTGTGTTCTGATGGTATCTTGATAGTAGTTCCCATCTTTACTTTTAGGTTGGTATTTTTTTTAGACTCTTTTTGATGGTATTTTATTTTTCCCTATTTACATTCCATTTCTTATTTCCATACTTTGGTTGTGGAATTTAGATGTATGCATGCATGGTTTCCTCTAGTTGTTTTACATTTGACCATTTTTTGTATTTGGAGATGTGTGTGTGTGTACAATTACTTAGGCTAAGTCCTCCCATGTTAGTGAGATGTCTACTCAGTGCTAGTCTCTAGCTCATTTCCTATAGGAGGTGGGATTGGGGATTTGTGACATGGGCCCCATTGGGATAGGTCATGACAACCTTCATGAGCCACACAATTATACCCATATATGTGAGTAACTAAATTGTGTCTGCGTATACATATCTCATGAAATATAAACATCTAAAAAATGAATAAGAGGGCAATATAGGCCCCTAATCATTATTCATCTATACTTACTTGGGTCACGAGAAAACCATCCAATTATCACATCATAAAGAACCCATATAAATAAAATGGTTTACATTAAAATTACAAATGAAAATAATTCAATTTAGCATAAAAAACCCATGGGTAGAAAATGGGTTTCATAGAATGTCCCAAATGGTATAAAATGAAACTAATAAATAAATCATTTGATACTGAAAACTTGATCACCAAAAAATAATCACATAATAAAAGTAAAATAGAGGGTTGAAACTTGGAATATATCTCCATTAGATATGGATATTTTTAATGTATATGAAGAAAATGAAAACCAAATCACACAAATATATTTCTTGATTGTTTTGTAATATTTGACATAAAATTCATAGTCACGTGTCTTTTAAAAAAGTCACCATTTTTTTATAAAATTAAGTGAAAATAAAACTCTTCATGGAAGTGGATTTGAATTAAAAAATATCTCCCCTAAATATATAATATATAACATCATTTAAAATGTAAAATTAATGAATAAAGTTAACATAAGGAAAATAATAAATCTTATAACTTTATTTAATAAGTTAGAGTTACTAAATCCATTACCTTTACTCTTTATTTTCATAGAAGTGATTTAATATTCTATATCACGAAGATAAAAATATTAATTACCTATTTCAGAATATTATTCATATTAATTTCCATTTATAATTTTATGTTTTAGCAATTTTCATCATTTATATTAGTTAATTTTTACATATTTTCAACATTGGGTGTTTTTAATTTGATCATTGGACTAGTTTCATAATAGTGGTGTGAATCCTCATTATTCTCCCAAAGATCATATTTTACAAATAGTTAAAGGTATTGGAATTGGAGTTTTATGTTAACCTATAAATTTATAATTTCATTACATGAGGGTTTTTTAATGTTTTGTGAATGGGAATTCAGTGAAGATTGAGTTTCTGGTTATTTATTTTCATCAATGGATTACTTTATAGTGGTAATTAATTTATATATTATACCTAAAGAACCATAATTAAATTATAATTCACTTATTTATGTCATATATTATCAGTAGGTAAGTTCTAATAGTCATCCATGATATACTTTTATATTATTATTCAAGTAAGTAGTTAAACAAACTGAAACAAACATACCATAATTTAATTGATAATCATTATTATGGGGTAATTTGGTTATAATATCATTATTATATAAGAATAATGATATTATTTATATGTTAATATGTTTTTTTAATAATATTTTAAAAGTGTTTGATAATGAATGAAAATTCTCGATGAAAAATAAAAATGTTACTTGTTAAAGTGGTAGTTTGCACGTACGCACGGTTAACGTTATCATTTCTTAGAAAATGAGAGGGGATAAAGGTAGAAAATAAATAGACTCATAATAATAATAATTAAATTATATATATAATTTCTTTTCATAATTACCATCATTAAAATCATCCTTGATAGACGGTGGTGAAAAATGGAAGACATCACTTTGTAGAGGCGGTAGTCTGCACAATACACAATCAACGTTCTTTTGATTTTCTAAGTGGATGAGAAGGAATGAAATAAGGTTTAAAAAATAATATAAAATGTATTGGTATAATAATTATACTTATTTTTTCATATTAAGGTGTTTATAAAATATTTTAATGAGTAATATTAAGAAGAAATGATTAAGGAGGTAATACATACATCATGAACTTGGGATTTCTATTAGAAATCTACTTAGAAATAGTTAACATCACATAGAAAACGGTGAAAAGAGGACCGAGGAAACGAGATAAGTTTCTAATAAGAAAAAATCTTGAGTTTTAGGAAGAAACTAAGGGGAAAAAGTGTATCTTAAAGTGGTGGAAGTGATTACATTTTATAAGTGAAGTGTAGGGAATGTTTGGAAGCACCCTTTAAATTTACAGTAATGTAATTCTAGTATTCAAGGTTAAAAGGATAAAAAATGTAAAAAAGATTATGGGAGGTGAGTTTTGGTCAGGACACACCACAAACATTCATTTAGAAACATTTTTAACTTGTTTTTGGTCATTTCATCTTTGTAAATCATTTTTACCATTTTTTACTTTTACCGGAGTATTTAATTTTCAACCTTAGTAATTAATATAAAATAAATAAGTAAAAGTAAAAATTTAAGATAATTTAAAGATTATTATTTAAAATTTTAAAATTATTTTATTAAGTAAAATTTATAATTGCATGAAATGTTATTTTTAAAACAAACTCACATAACACGTAAAAATTTTATTTAGGAAAAGTGAGTTTTTAACATTAAAAATTGCATGTAAGACATAATTGTCCCAATTATAAAATTTCAAGAAATGAATTGGTTTATTGTAAAATAAAATTATGTTTATTTCAAAAAAATAAAAAAGTTAATATTAATATAAAACAATTAATTAAATTAAAAGACCGAAAAATTTTAATGTAAAATATTACTTAAGTTCCAAAAAATTAAATAATATATTTTCTAAAATCATCCTTGTGTATTTAAAATGCATATTTTTAATTAATAACTAATTAATTGGTTTTATACAATTTTAGGATTTTTTACAAAATCATAAAATTTATAGTTTTGATACAAACTATATTTTTCATTATTCACCTAAAAATCATCTATTTTTGAAAAATCCAAAAGATTCATACTATGGAAATTTTGAAATTCTAAATCTGAAAATTGAATATTTTTTATCTAATTCATATAATAAAATTTATAAATTTTATTTTCAAATATAAAATATAATGAAAAAACTATTTTTATTGAAAAATAATTTTTTTTCTTTAAATGTCTAAATGAAAAATGTGTGAAATACATGTGATAAATAACTTGTTACCCTAATAAATACATTATTATATCTTTAAAATTTCTATTTAATATTCCCTTAATATCCCCCAAAATTATATAAGAATAAGGTATTTTTTAGTGGAAGTCGAAGGTGGTGATTCTGTTAGCATAGATCATGTATAAATTTCTATGATTTTGAACTTCTATCGCATATGATTTTGATCATACCATAATTACTTTAGTTTGTCTTGGACTTGGTCTAGATAAATCACTAGAAATGACACCACCTTATAAATCCTAGATAAAAAATCTCTATATGGGATACTTCCACTACCAGATTCTATTTCTTTCCTTTTTTCATATATTTCACAATATTTTTAATTCATTTTATACCCACTAACTTAACAATAAAATTATAATACTAAATTTTTATTTTAATATATAATGAATCATTTTCTTTTAGTTTTTCATGTTAAAAATGTAATTAATGTAATATTTATTTAATAAAAATATATAGTTAAATAACAGGTAATTATAATAAATTTATTATAGGATACCCTTGTTTGTATGTATTTATATATATATGTATGTATGTATATGGATGTATGTTTATGTGTTTGTCTATATGTGTGTGTATTTAAAACAACACATGACACTAACAACCTAAAAATATGAGTTTAATAAAAATAATTTCACATTTAAATATTCAAATTATATTTTTATTTTAATGTTTTAAATAATTAGGAAAAAAATTACACAAAAAAGCGTGAAATTGTACAAAATGTACATTTTTTCCATAAAAATTGGGCTTTATGTTTACACCCCTATTTCATTCAAGACACATTTTCCTCTGTTAAGACATTCCCAAAGTGTAATGTTTGACCTCTTTATAGTTCATAGTCATCCTTATATCATATGAAAAACATTTGAAAACATGGGATGGTTTGAAAAATCTCAACAAGGGTCATAAAAATTAAGGAATCTGATTAATTCATTTAAAACATGAAAAACCATGAAAATATTTATCTTTTTTACAATAAAACTATTAAAACATAAATAAAAAATTTAAATTTATAAAAATTAACCTTTTCTCAAAGAAAAAATTTATGAAACCATTATCAAGAATAGAAAAATCATTAAGATATCTTGAGGCATGTGTGAGATCATGAAAACATTTCAAACCTTTCACCTTTAAATGTTCATAAAATTCCTTTTCATTTTGAAATCAAACAATTTCCATAAAACTGATTTTTCCAAGAATAATACAGGTATCTTGGAGAATCATATTCATAACTCATGTTCACTTGTGTATAACCTGTGTTAGAATAACTAAATCCTAGTTAATTCAATAAGACTAACCAACCCGATTATCTCCCCCAGGTTTCACCATCAAAGACTAAATCAATAACATGTGCATTAGAGAGCTATATCAGGATCAATAGTCCTCACGATCTATATCAGGATCACCCATGATCATATATAATTATAGAGTACCATATAATTAATTTTTTATGTTTTCACATTTTCATCATAAATACCTTGAAAATATACTTTGAACTAATATTTTTTTTATATGTGCATAATCATAAGGAGAAATATTATTTTTTTTAGAAATATTAAAAATGAAAAATTACTAGAAGAGTTGGAATATTATCTAATTTGAAAAAAATTGTAAAAATATAGAGGAATATAGTTAATTAATAAAACCATGATAGTGGGAAAATATGGTAAAACCTTATATATTTAAAAGCATTCTTTTTTCAATTTTATAAATATTTTAAAATAACCCATATAGATAATGTTGAAAATATTCCTTTTTAATCCTCAATAAAGAAAATAAAATATAGTAAAAAATAAACTTTATAAAACTTTTATTCATAAATAATAATATTATTGAAGCATTTAAAAATCCTTGATATGGAATAAAAATATTTAGAAGGAAAAATTTAAAACAAGAGTTTTAAATGAAAGTCTCTTTCCTCGAGTACTTAATTATTACATCATATGTATGCCCTCATGAGTAATAAAATTAAAATTGTTTTATAATTTATTTATAATATTTTTCACATTCATTCCATTATTATTATTCTCTTTATCAATTTTTTACCATGTATTATTTATTTACTGAAATGATTATGTTCAAAATGGATGCTTTGAGGAAATTTAGTTCATAACCTCAAAATAACATCATTAAATTGAATATTATTAAAGTTTTTAAGGTTACATTAAATCTATAATCATAAAAAAATTATAATTAAAACATATATACATTATATAATTTTTTTAAAAAACAATGTAAGACGGTTATGAAAAATGTACCATGTCGTTCGATGGGGATGGTAGTCTGTACCTACGCATGAATGACAATTTATTTTTTATACTGGATGGAAAGGAAATAGATTATATAATATTTTACTTTTCTATAATCATAAATATGCTATAAATTTAACATATATTCATTATTTCCTTCCTTATGGACGTCCTTGTAAGGAGTAAATTAAAATCGAATCACATCGCTTCATTGATGTGGTAGTCAACACATACGCACATGTGAATTTATCATTTTATAACGGATTACAGGGTAAGAATTTAAATAATATATATTATCTTTATATAATCATAATTATTTTATAAATATCATTTATATTCATTTGATCCATAATTTTAATGATCCTAGTGATTTTGTGGTGAAAAATGAAACACATCACTTCTTAGAGGTTATAGTCCACATGTTTGAATAATCGACGTTTTAATTTCCAATAAGATCAAAATGAAGATGAAAAATGATTTTAAAATAATTATTATAAAATTTAATTATATGGGAAAAAATTATGTTATAATTTATTCATGAGGAGTTATAAGAATAAATTAATATGAAAAACTTGGTTAAGAATTATACCACTTATTTGGAAAACCTCACTTTTCTTACAACTTAAGCATTATTAGGACGGTATTTTGGTGAGAGAAAAACCTCTAGAAAGTGGAGATAGATTTTGGAAAGGTATTTTGTAAGGTATTTATCAATATAAATGGCTCAAAGTGTGTGAAAAATTGAGGAGTGAATGTATTCTTTTATAAGTGAGGGGAGTGGTACACTTGTAAATACCTAAAACTTTTAAATATATTATACGTATGTCTAAAAAAATGTGGCATAAAATGGATAAATTTAAAATTTAATATAGTTTAAGGTATACATAAACAAAAAAAAAATTATATTTATCCAATTTTTAGAAATATTTTATACTTTATCTCTTTGTTTAACCCCCCATTATCTTTTTTAACCTTTATTGAGGTGACAATGTTTTTCCAAGTTTACTATTCATAATGAAAAAAAATGAAATTGAACTTATTACCAAATTTAAACCCCATGTTTCCAAATATGAAATCCATTTTACCATATTTAATTTTTATAATTTTTAAAAATTAATTTTAATATAAATAGGAAAACTGCAAATAAAAACAATTTTTAGAAAAATGAATTTTTTAAGCATAAAAATGATTATATATAAAAATAAAGAATAATATTGATTAATATAACAATAATTAAATTTTTTTATTTAAATTTTAATAATTTTAGTTAAAAACCAATAAAAAAATATAATTGTACTTTTTAAATACATTAAAATAAATGAAAGATTTAGTAAAAATATCTATTTTTCCTTGTTCACCCTAAAAATCCTTATTTTCATAAAAATAAAAAAATTCATATTAAGATATATTTTCTATGATAATATAAAAAAAGAGTCCATATTATCAAATTAAATTTATTTAATCAAGAAATATAACTTTTAAATAAAACCATGTAATTCATGGAAAAATATTTTGTTAAATAAACTACTACTATTTGAATTTAAAAACCTTATAAAATTATTCATAAAAATATAATGAATATGAAACCATAAAATGAATAATAATAAATCATATGATTGATTTATTTTTAACAATACCTGGTTTATCACATTCTTCTTCCCTTTATGAAATTGTTTCCTCTCAATTTTATTCATTACTGAAACAAGAGAGGGTATTTTTCCCTCATAGCCTTTTCTAATTACCATATTACTTCTTTAATAATTTCGTTCTTCCATAAAATGTTAACTTTGTGAATAAACTTATTTAATAGTACTTTCTCTCTTTAATACAAAATTTAAACTAATTATTTTTCATAATATAGTTTCTTTTATAGCTGCACCACTTCCTAGATTTAAACATGATATAAATGAGGTATATACTTCCTTAATAATAAAACCTAAAACTTATCATGTTCCTGAGATAAAATAAATGATAAGGCTACCAGATAAGCAACTAAACCCACTTTATCTTAAATTTTATAGGGCCCAACGAACCATAGGATCAACTTTCCTTTTTTACTAAAACTAATTATACTTTTCCAAGGATATAATTAAATAAAAAAATGACATCCTACATAAATTGAGAGATGTTTCCTCTGATTATCAACATAACTTTTTTTGATTATTATGAATTTACCTTATATAGAATTGAATCAGATTTTCCTTCTCAATAATATATCATAAAAAATCTCTTCCCAATAACTTCCTTTCCAAAAATTGTCTCAATAAGATGGAGTTCAACAATTTTTTCTATATATTTTCTCAAAATGTTCCATCTGTATACTGGAATGAAAATTGTTAGTATATAAAAATTTAAATAATGAAGGATTATGATCCCAAATTCTTTGATAATATAATGAGAAATCTTGAATCATGTCATAAAATATATGAATGTATCACTCTAACAATCCCTTAGATTGAGGATGAAATGCTATACTAAAATTTAATATAGTGTCCAATTAATTTTGATGTCCTTTACAAAAATTTGAGGTAAATCTAGGATCACAATCATATACAATAGAGATAGGGTCTCCATGTAATATGGTTATGTTTTTAAGATAAATTAAATTAAGTTAAACCAAATACATATTATATTGAATAGTAATAAATGTAAATATTTATTCAAACAATAATAAATAACCAAAATGACATTATTACCTTGATATTGTTTTTGGTAATTCAACTATGAAATCCATGGATATATTCTCTCAATTCTATTCAGGCACTAGAAATGGATAAATCATCCCCTTAAATAGTTTCCTCTCAACATAAACCTATTAAAAAGTAAAATAATTCATGGTGAAATAAGAAAAATATTTCTTTATTCCACCAATCCAATAATACTCTTGAAGGCCCCTATAACTTTTAGTGCTGCTAGTATGAATAAGAAATGGATAGCTAAGAGCCTCACTTAACCATTCTTTCTTTAACTAGGGATCACCTAACAAACACATCATATTTAGAAATATCTTAACACCTTGTTTTTAAATGTTAAATTTAGGAAACTTATCATTCTTGACCAATTATTATATTTATTAAAAATTATGATATTCTCTTTAAGCATGCATAATACTATTAGAAATATATGATTGAAAAGACACCTAAAACAAAAGATCAGAGTTCTTACATGTATAATTCCTAATCCAAAATTCGATATATCATTAAACCATGGAACATGTCACAAAAAATAGCATGATTAATGATACGTTTATTGTATAGAAATCTCTTTTGTGGTTTTAATGATCAAAAACACCATATTATATTTCTAACCATTTTATTTCATAAATTTAAAAGTATATATTTTATAAACTTTTCTTGGAAGTTTTCAGAACAAATGGAGGGATAAAAATAATCATGGATAAAATTTTTATATTCTTTCACATGTAGGTACCAGTGGATTCTTGGTGTTTTTTAGACAAAAAAATCCATTTCTGGTGGTCCTTAACACCCTGATTAACCTTACAGTGGATCTCTATAACATTCAGTGGTTCCAGAATGGCTAAAAAGGAATTAGAGGATATGAATACATCTTCAAGGAACCTTGGATAGTACCTGTTACCTTGGAGATTATTTAAGATCTCCATTGTGCCATTTTTTTCTCCATTATCTAATTCTCTCTTACAATTTTCTATATTCTACCAATCTCTTGTTTTATTATTATTGGAGGGTGGAGGGTGTGATTCAAAGGGATTTAGTATAGAAAGTCTCTTATGTTTTCTTTTCTTGGGATCTCACTATCTTTGAGTATGATGAGGTTTTGTGATTATAAACCTGAGTTAGGGATATTTGGTTCTCACTACATTAAGTGTCATGGGTTGGAACACACTACCATTAATAGTGTTGGACATTCTGTTTCTATCCACAACCACTAAAAGGCTAGAATTATAAAAAGGTTTATTTCTATAACCACCTAAAATTAAGGTTATTAATTATTTTAAATGGGTTCATTAGAGACCTCTAAATCTAATGGGTAATAAGAACTCACCAAAAAATGAGATGAGGAGATATAGGGATCCAATTGTTGTTTTTTTTCTAAACTCCTTTATCAAAGTCTAATGAATAATATTTTATTTTTATATCCAATGCACTATAAATATTATATCTTAGTGTATTGTTTTAATTTTTTTAATTTCATATATTTTAGTTTTAATTTCAAATAATTTTTTAAAAGTGAATTCAAATCCCCTCCTTCTATCCTTACATGGACCAACACCATTATCTCTTTAACTCTAGGCATAAGTTACCTTATTTTCTTTACTCGGATGATAGTAAGTCAAGAAATAATAATCCTTAATCAGTTATTAAAATTTTCTTAACCTTATGATCAAATATTTTTGAGTGAATATATACTATATCCCATAGAAAGGATGGCTCTATATTTTTCAAGAACAAACCGACACTGTAAATTTAAGATCATGTGTAGGATAATTTTCTCATGAAGTTCTAATTAATGTGAAGCATATGAAATTACCTGATCATCTTGCATTAATATACCAAAAATTCCCTTTAATTAATCATCACTATAAATAATAAATTTAATATTTATTATTTTCAAGGCTAAAACTAGATCAATAACCATTCTTCTTTTTAATTCAAGGAAAATTTTATTATATTTGCAATAACCAAAAATTTTATGAATGTAAACTCTGATCTTATAATTATTAAATATGGTATAAATCCCGTAAAATCACATATATTAAACAATAAAAACTTTATAGATGAATAATGAATTAAGTAAGAGTCAATTCTAGAAGTTTAAGAACCCATACCAATGGAATAATAACTTGATATTTGGAATAGTAATGTGCAAATTAGGAATAGTAATATGAACAATAGAATAGTAAACTCACCTATGAAAGTATAAATAAATTTTTTGTTTCTTATGAATGAAAATATGACATATTCATTTCATGGTATAAGTAAATAAACATTTTAGAAATGATAAATTAAGTATTTGTATTTTCGTAAGTTATAAATATTTAATTACAATTTTATAATTTAATATAATGATTTAAAATAAAATTTATTTCCATAAAATGTATTAATAAATTAGTATTTTGTTTTCTTATTATTATAATATAATTTTATGAGACTATAAGTAATTTTCCAAAGTGTCATAAAATTAGTTATAATTTTAAAATCACCATGTTTCGAATAAATGATGATTTTAACTGAAAATTCAATTGATCATATCGTGAAAATTAATTTCCAAAAATGGAGTTCATTTTTTAATTCTAAAAAAACTATTAGGGTTATTTTTTCATATTTTTCTAAAATATTTTTTTTAAATAGTGTAATACGACAATTTATGGTATTTAACAAAAACATGAATTATTGAGTCATAAATGATGTATGGATGATGTAATTCGATAATCTATAAATATCCTTCATTATTTTAATATATTTAGTGATAAAGTTCAAACTATTGATATTCTTGAGGCAAAATAATAAAATAATAGATAAAATAATGAAACCCCCCCTCTCTTCCACTATAAATATGACACCTTACCACCCCTTCTCCTCAAACACTCAAAGATTTGAATATTGTTCAATTTCTTCAAAATACTATTACTAGGCTACTACAACATGTTATGTAGACTTTTTTACCAACATAATTCCTAAAAAAATCTCCCTAAGGAGACTCTCATGGAGAAGAATTCAAGAGGTAAAATCCACTTTCTTTTCTTTTAATTTCTTTTATTTTTTCTTTTTATTTTCTTATTACCTCCTTATATAATTTTATAAAAGTGGAATGATAACTCCAGTATATTATATGTACTATAATTTTATTATTTTAATGGAATAATATATCATAAAACCTCTTCTCATTTCCCTTTTATTCTAAAATTGGAAATGTCATCCGTGAGGTGTTGTTTTATAACCTTTGAGGATGAAAAGTTTCAGTTTTCTATTACCTCCTCAAGGAATGGTTATAAAACCTTTATATTGGTTAAAAAATATTTTCAAATTTATTTTATAACATTTTTTATCTTTTTGAACTAACTTATATACATAATGTTAAATAAGAAAACAAAACGAGTTCATTGTGATCAAAAACTGCCAAATTAATGTAAATGATTATCATTAACATTTTATCTAATGAATAATACTCATATATATAAAAATATAAGACCTAATATACTTATTTAAGTTCACTAATAACATATAATATGACTTCTAGATAATTTTCCCTATTTTAAATGATCTCCCATACATGTATACAAGTGAACCGATCATGAAAATCAAGAAAATTAACATGGCTGAAAGATGAAATTGGACACTATAACTCATAAAAATGGCCATAAAAGAACTTAATAAAATTAAAATTAATAAAATAATTTTATAAGAGGTTCTATATAAATTAATTAATGAATCTAATTATATTATCCAAGATATTAAAGTGAAGAAAGAATTCATACATAATGTATGTGTATTCTCGAACCCAATTACTTTATTTGGGTTATTCTCTCTTCCATGATTTGAATGTTCAACTTATATTATTAAAAATTAATTCAACTTTTTATTTTATATAAATTTTTAAAATATTATTTTTTGAAAAATCCAAATATTTTTCTAAAGTTACTATTCTTTATAAAACCCCACATTTTTTACTTCTCTTGATAATGTTTCTTCTTCACTCAAGATTGATGATTATTATAATTAACAAGTATGTTATTACCTTTTATTTTTGGACCCCAATGTTTATTAATAAATTTATTATTTATTAAAGTTTCATGAAACCAATTTCCTTTCCATGGATAATTTTATGTCTAATATTGATATATATTCTAAGTGACGTGAGTGATTATATAAATGTTATGATGTGATGGGTTCACTCAGAATTATATAGCACTCCAAAGAATTGGGTAATGTGATATATCTCTTGAGATAATGTGAAATAAACATGAAAATGATTCTATATTTGTTCACAATGATGATGGTATGATTATGCACATATGTTATTCATGAACATGATTCTTGATTTGTTCACAATTATGTGTGGTATTTTACCATGACAACATGATGTTTCATTTTTATGCATTTCCACACTCCATGAATTCATTTAATGATTCCTATAATGCTTAAAATGATGTTCCTATGATTATGTTTTGATGTTGATGATTATTTTCACCTATGTTAAATTGAATCATGTTCTTATCTATCCTATTATTGTGATTTTATCTCACCTATTTCTTTGATGTATATCCTTATGTGACCACTTATAATAAGGAGTATATGAGGGCCACTAAGAAGCTAGTGAATAAGGAATTAGATAATTTTTTTATTATATAAAATTTATGTATGGTCTTAATTTTCTCAAGATAATAAACCTTGGATCCTAGTTTTGTAATGGTTTTATGTTGTTTTTATTTAAAATGATGTAATAATGATGTAAGGAAAGTAGGGTCTCTATAGTTCGTATCAGAGGATAGTTTAGTTAATTTGAGAGTTAGGATTAGAGAACATTAGTGAAAATACTTAAGTATGAGGATAAGTATATGTAAGCACCCAATAAGATTTATTTTAGAAAAATTCTAAATATAGGGATCCCACAAGATATTAATTTAGAGTTAATTTAACAATGTAATAAATTAATTATTCACGAATTTTTGAATTATATATTTTTCAAACATTTTCTATTTTAGAAAATAGTGGGAACTAAGAGAAACCAAACAAAAAACCCATGCAAGCGAAAATGCAGCGATTGCTAGAATGACATACCCAATGCCTTGGGAGGTGGAGTTCAAAATTTCATGGTGATGATTACTTATATTTATTAGGCTATGAATAATCACCTAAATAATATAGAATATTTTCCTTCCCCAAAGAGGGAGAAACTGGTTATTGAGACTTTTATGAGGAAACGACCACCAAAATTTATTATACCTTCCAATCCAATAGTCTTGGAGTAGTGGGTTAAATCAATGAAGAATATCTTTTCTATGCTTCACTATTCTGGGATGGTGAAGGTGTCTCTATATGTTTATCATTTATATATAGAGGATGACCAATTATGGGTTTTGATTAATAAAACCGAGACAAAGGAATAAATTTAAGATATGGAGTGGAAATAATTTAAGAAAATATTTCTTAATAAGTATTTCCATCGAAATCTTCAGACAAAGATAGAGAGATAATTCATAAAGTTAAAGGAAAAATAAAGAGAATATATCACAACTTATGATGAAAATTTCACATGGCTTGTAAGGCATGCCTTGGGTTTTTTTATCAACAATAATAGAAAAATATATACATTATTTAGTGTTTTAAAATAATAGATTCAAAAGGATATAGAAATTTGATACTTTGAGAGTTATGAATAATTTGTTTGATTTTCTCTCAAAGTGGAGATGGAGTTTAGAGAATGGTCCCATAGCTATAGAGATAAGAAACAAAATATGGATTTTCAAGAAGTATGATCAAATCTAAAGGTGTAAAAAAAATCAACCACTCACATGTCAAAAGTTTTGGGAGAAGAATCATGGGAATTTCCTCAAAGGGATTGGGAAATTCTTCATGTGTGGGAGAGAAGGCCACCAGGATCATGAATATCTAAGAGACATGAGAAAACAAGACAATATGATGATGGAAATGATAGTACTAATAATGATTTAATGATTCAACTTTAGGAAGAATGGTCACTATGAAATCGAGTGCACTAAACCTTGAGTCCTTGAGGGTAATCAATGTTAGTTTCCACCATATCCAAAAAAGAATGGGAAAGATTATGCCATGACTATTGTTGAAGTGGATCCAAATAATGATTTGGTAATAGGTATGCTAGTTATTCATTCAAGAATATTGAATGTATTATTTGATTATCGTTCTACTCATTCTTTCATATCTTTCAAGTTTAGTATAAATATTGAAACATTAACTCAAAATATAGAGGTTGAGTTATCTGTGATAATAAAAAATGTGGAAATTTTTGCATCCAAATCATATAACTTATCCACAGATAATTTTTGTGGAATAAAACTCCAAAAAATATTTCCTTACTTCCTTTAGTGAAGTTTTATGCTATATTAGGCACAGATTGACTATATTTATACCAATACAACATCAACTATTGGGAAAAGATATCACTCTTGACATCCCGAGGCATCATCCAATCATGTAAAAATGTAAGGAGGAGGATGGATATAATTTATAATCATCATCTCAATTTTGGATATTATTTCATTATGATCAACAAATATATCTCAATTTATTGAGACAATGTAGAAAATGATGATAAAATACATGCCCATTGTGAGGGACTACAATGATGTGTTTCCTAAATAATTTACCAGTCTACCTCTTAAATAAGAGGTTGAGTTGTAAATTGAACTTATTATTGGATATCTTATGATATCAAAAACACCTTATATAATGACCACCATTGAGTTGGAAGAACTAAAGAAGTAGATACATGAGAATTTGGACAAGGGTTTTATACACCCAAGTGCTTCACCACGGGGTGCAGCAGTCCTCTTTGTCAAGAAGGATGGATCAATGCACCACTGCATTGATTATCATGATCATAACCAAATAATGATAAAGAACATGTATCCCTTTCCATGGATAGATTAATTTTTCAATCATCCAAACAGGGACAAGTATTTCTCTATGGCGGACCTTTGGTTGGGATATCCCCAATTAAAGGTGAGTAAGGAAGATATTCCCAACATAACCTTTTGAATGAGGTATGGACACTCTGATTTCATAGTTATGCCATTCAGACTCACTAATTTTCCATAAATATTCATGGACCTAATGAATATAGTCTTTAGATATTACCTCAACAAATTTGTGGTAGTATTTATCGATGGTATTCTGATATACTACAAGAGAAGTGAGGATCATGAGGAGCATTTGAATACTATGCTAAAAATCTTATGAATGGAGAAAATACATGAAAAGTAAAATAAATGTGAGTTTGAGATGGAGTAAGTATCATTATTTGGGTATGTCATCACCAATGAATAAGTATCTGTAGACCCTTCTAAGACAAAGGAGATCGAGAGTGGCCAAGGCTAACATCTGTAATTGAGATATTTAGTTTCCTTCATCTAGTTGGGTATAACTAAAAATTTGTGAGGAACTTGTCAAAATGGTGAAACCCACTAACCAAGATGAATATAAAGGGAGAAAAGTTTTTCTAGACCAGTGAATATGAAGACTACTTCAAAGAGTTAAAAAGGAGACTTATCACCTCACCAGTACTCATGCTTCTAAAAAGTGGGGAACTATTTGTGGTATATATAAATGCTTCCAATAAGGTCTTATGATATTTAATGATGAAAGATGATAATTTTATGGTCTACACCTCAAGGAAGTTAAAATTTCATGGGAAAAAATATCTCATGCATGATCTGGAGTTGGAAGCTATGATCTTTGCGTTAAAAATATAAGGATATTATATCTATGGGGAGAAGTATGAGATATTTTCTGATCATAATATCCTAAAATACATATTCACATATAAGGAGATTAATATTAATTAGTGAATATGGATATATCTAATCAATAATAATTAATTCTCAATCCACATCCATCCTGTAAAAGTAAATAAGGTGGTGAATTCACTATGTAGAAAGGATCCTGAAACATTTTCAATGATGAGAATTGAGAAGCATCCAATATTCTTAGAATTTGAAAGGATGGACATGGGAATTATTAAGGAAGGGAAAAAATCAATCCTTTCTCAAATGATTGCTCAACCATCCCTCATGGAGAAAATAAAGTATGATCAAATAAATAATGTGGAAATTTAGAAAAAGGTGGAAACTGTAAGAAATGAGAGATCCTTAGAGTTAAAAATTGATGAGTATGGAGTTTTAATATTTAGTTTATGAGTATGTATACCATCAAATTCAAAGATAAATAAATATTTTATGAGTAACACACATAGATTAACATTCTATATTCACCTAGGGAGAAGAAAGATGTATCATGATATCTGAGAGCACTGTTGGAAGGACAATATAAAAAATGAGATCACTAAATATACATTAAAGTGCCGGGTATGTTAGTATACTAAGGATGAAAAGAAAAATATAAATGGATGATGAAACCATTACCCAAACAAAAATGGAAATGGGAAGACATCACCATGGACTTTGTGACAAGACTTACGAATAAATCTTGAGGAAACAATTATATATGGGTTGTTTTTGATCATCTTACAAAGATAACTCACTATATCTCAATTCTCAAAAACTTCTCACTGGATTAAATTCCACAAATATATACTAGAGAAGTGGTAAGTCTGCATGGAGTACCAATATCAATTGTATCTAATAGAGATTTTAGATTCACCTCCATGTTCTAGAAAAGTTTACAAATTTCTCTGAACACTGAACTAAACTTCATTACAACTTATCATCCTCAAATTTTCGGGAAATATGAATATACTATTCAAAAATTGGAATACATGTTGAGATCATTTTCTATAGGCATCAAATATGGATGGGATAAACATCTTCCTCTTGCTGAGTTCTCTTACAACAACAGTTTCCACTTGAGAATCTGAATTGCTCCATATGAATCCCTTTATGGGAAAAGGTGAATAACACCAGCATGCTGGGATGAAGTCAGTGAAATTAAGATTCTCGGACCAAAAATGGTTGATGAAATGGTGGAAAAAGTGTAAACGATTCAGCGGAACATCAAGAAATCCCAAAATCGATAGAAGATCTATTCATACAATCATTGATGGGGATTAGTTTTTATGGTTGTAGACATGGTGTTCATCTACATATCTTTGTGGAAGAGGATCCTGAAATTTGGGTAGAAGGGAAATCTAAGTCCCAGTTACATCACCCCCTTTGAGATTCTTGATCATGTCAGAGTTGTGGCCTATCAAATTGCACTTCCTTATACCATTTATCAAGTACATGATATATTTAATGTATTCCCTTAAGGAAGTAAATACTAGATCCCTCACTTGTATTGAATCCATAGGTGGTATCATTGGAAAATGACCTCTATTAGAAGGAGAAACTGATGAAGATCATGGACTGTAGAGATAAAGTTATACTCAAAAATACTACTCACCCGATCAAAGTACTAAGGCAGAACCATGAGTATGAAGAGGAAACATGGGAACTAGAGTAAGAGATGAAGGAGAAGTACCCTCATATGTTTTCACCAAATTATGTAAAACAAAATTTTGAGGGAGAAATTATATAAGGGGGAAGAATGTAACAACCCATAATTTTATCAATGGAAACAACCTTATTATAATTATTCCATATGGTGTTAATAACATAAACTCACAAATAGAATACAATACAAACTTTATAAATTAAGAATGAATGGAATAAGAGGTATTTCTATAAGTTAATGAACCTATAAAAATGGAATAGTAACTTGACCTTTGGAATATTAATGTGACCATTAGGAATAATAATCCTACCAATAGAATAGTAACCTCTCCTATTAAACTATAAATACAATTTACGTATCTTATAAATGAAAATATGATATATTTATTTCATGGTACAAGTAAATATTCTTTTTAGTGATTGTAAATTATGTGTTGGTATTTTTTTGAGTTTTAAATATTTTATTACAATTTTATAATTAATATAATGATTTAAAAGAAAATTTATTTTCATAAAATGTATTCCTAAATTTTTATTTTGTTTTATTATGATTATAAGAAAATTTTATGAGACCTTTAGTAAATTTTCAGTGTCATAAAATCAATTATAATTTTAAAATTGATATTTTTCGAATAAATGTTGATTTTAATTAAAAATTATATTTATAATATTTAGAAAATTATTTTAATAAAATGATGTTAATTTTTTTAATTATAAATGTCAAAAAATGGGTAGGTGGAATTTTTGGGATTTTTCTAAAATAGTTGAATTTTTAGTGAATAATGAAATATGATAATTTATAGTATTTAACAAAAATATGAATTATTGAGTCACAAATGATGTATGTATAATGTAGGACCATAAGCTCAAAATATCCTTAATTATATAAATATATTTACTGATAGGGTTCAAACTATTGATAGTATTGATCCCAAATAATAAAATAATGAATAAAATAATGAAAAAGCACCCATATCCTCCACTATAAATACCACCCCTCACCACCCCTTCTCCTCACACCTCCATAGCCCTAAATTCGTTTAAATTTATACCCAATACTCTTTACATTCTCCTTAGTCATGTCTAATAACCTTTGGTCTCAACAAAATACCAAAACCAATATCCCTAAGGAGGTTCTGAAGGAGAAGACTTCAGGAGGTGAAATCATCTTTCTTTTCTTTTCATTTCTTTTCATTTTTATTTTATTTTATTATTATCTCCTCATATACACTTATCCAAGTGTCATGATAAATATAGTACATTATATATATTTTAATTTTATTATGTTAATGTAATAATATGTCCTCAAACCTCTTCTCATCTCCCTTTTATTCTAAAAATGGAAATGTCCTCTATGAGGTGTGGTTTTATCACCTTCAAGGAAAAAAGTTTTCATTTTACTTTAATGACTAAAGGGATAATCCTGAAACCCATATTTGTCACGAACCAACCCGGGTCGACCCCGAACCGGTCACCAGAGTCGGTCCGCGGCATGGCCCGAGAGGCGTTCCCGATCCTCCCGGGCTGGCGACAAGCACCAGGGCATCACAGAGTACACGTGGGAACAATTTCGCCTAATAAAATTTACTAAGAAGCAGAAATAAAGAAACGACAATAAAATAAAATATCCAAAAACATAACTAACCCGTCCTCGAACCAAACTACTCGCGACCCCGAGAGTCGATCGTCAAACTACAACCAACTCTCGTCCACGGCGAGCAAGCTCGAGTCAAACCTGCAACAGAAACTAAAAACAAGAAAACACTATAGGCGTGAGTATTAAAACTCAGTAGGCTAGCTCGATAAATCTATTCCCAAAGCACTACCATTAAAATAAGAATCTACCAACTTCAAGTTTGCACTACATTATAGAAAATATGGGTTTTCACACACACACGCTTTCCATCTTGAAAACAAGTAACAATCCATTGCCCTTTTTAATTTAGAACAAGTTTAATGTTGAAAGAAACAGGTGAATTGCATTTTAAAACATTTTGCGAACAATTAGAAAACCAAACTTTAGTTGTTAGTCAAAAATAAAATCACACACAACACACACTAAGGGCAATGGGAAAAAAGTGGCACACAAGGGTCGGCACCCAAACTCGACCTCTCAATCATCTGCCATATACAAATAAACACTAAAAGA
Source organism: Viscum album (assembly GCA_963277665.1). Taxonomy (NCBI): domain Eukaryota; kingdom Viridiplantae; phylum Streptophyta; class Magnoliopsida; order Santalales; family Viscaceae; genus Viscum; species Viscum album. The sequence continues at coordinate 376,962,860 of OY728123.1, forward strand.
GACATGAGTCGAACCTAGGAGATCGTGAACAAACCAGAACGTACTATACATGTGACTCATCCTGAAGGCATGCCCTAACTCGATGACGTCATAACGCCCTAACGCCCGGCATAGCCCTGTATGGCCTAACCGAGGGGCCCAATCCCCATAGCTGCAATAACTTAGTATTCCCCTGCTATGGGGCCACTAGCCAGTGCGTGATCTAAACTAGTGGAGCAATCGTTCTCAGAAAATTCACTCAATATGCCAGGTTCCCATGTCAATACGTATAAGAATCAGGGGTGAGTCAATAGTATAAAACTAGTCACGATGCACAAACAACACATATTCAGCTCACCCCAAATCAACACACAAAAGATCACACCAAAGATACTTCTCACACATTAATTTCATTGAAAGTACCAAACGGGCCTCATCCACTTATTTAATACCAAATCAATTTTGAAAAGAGGATCAGACATCCTCGTACTTAAAACCAGAAAACACTTTTAAAATCTCTTTTAGGAAATCCAAAATACCATTTCAATTCCGAAGCGCAATTATAAGGGCCAAAGGGGCATTTTCACTATTGCGCAACAACTAATCATGAAAAAGATTTTGGTACGATGCAGAGAAAGAAGAAGTTCCAATTCTATCAATATAACTACTCTAAAAATATTAATATTTTAATACTACATCTAATTTGATGAAAATTAAATAAATGACAAGAAATGAGTAAATTTTAAATTCAAAGGCATGTGCAGTGGGGACCAACCTCAACTCGCAGCTCGAACACGGCGACGCGACACGCCTCGCACAGACGTACAAGTACGAGCACGTCGATGACTGTGGTGTCGCGGAGTCACCTAGTCAACACGCTGCAATAAACGCACCGCAACTAAAAACACAAAACCATTTGACTTAAACAATACAAGCAGACAACCCACGCAAAAGAACCACTTGGACAAAAAAACAAAACCTTCTTCGCATCATCCACACTATTACTAAACCACTCTAAAAATTATGAAATAAGATTCAAAAAGTAACTCGCAACTTTACACAAACTAAACTCATTCAAAAACACGCTTTTGATCAAACACGCACCTAAGTCCCACTAAAACAAAAACGCACCCCTTACACGGTTAGATAAACCAATTTCACAATTTATATATAAAAAAAACAAATAAACAAATCATGACCAGTTTCCATAAAAATGCGTCTTAATTCGCATGTATGTGTTATAAGGTATAAAACCAAAACTAAGTTCACTAAAAAAAATTAAACTTCACATCAAACACATTAATCACAAATATGCCAAATTAACTATCCAAATGAAGAAACAACACTAACCTCACCAATCACGCTGCAACAAATGCAAAACAACTAAAACACAAAAACACTGACTTAAAATAATTTATATGAATCAGGAACGCAAAAATAACTAATAGATATATAAACATTGACATAAAATAATCCATGTAAAATCAAATAAAACCACACCTCGACGCTAGATTAGGTGAAACGGGTGATCCCAACACGCACGCCTTCGGCGGCAAGTGTTCAGTGCACACCTAGAAGGAACGAGGCGCGCGACTAGTCACGCAAACAGGAGCAGTGGTGCCGGACAGTGTAGCGGTGCTACGAGTGGCTAGCCGGGAAGCATGTGGATGCTGCGGGAGGCCTACGGGTCAAAGCGAATGTGACGGGTGCGGCGAGCAGGGCAGGGCGAGTGCGGCGCGGCCGGAGGCGGCTGGCTGGAGGCGGCTCGACCGGGACGAGCTGGCCGGAGGCTGCGCGACCGTAGCAGGTAGGAGACGAAAGGTGCTACCGGAGATGGCCGGGCGTCGGAGGTTGGCCAGGGGGCGGTTTATAGGGAAAAGATGGCAGGGGGTTTCGGCCGGAGGAGGGAGCGGTTCGGCAAGGGAGACAGGGGCGGGGGAGGTTGTTGCGTCACTGGATGGCCGGCCGGGACGCGCGGTGCAGGGAGCTGCAGGAGGGCGCGCGGACAGGGATGTGGAGGTCGACTGGAGGTCGACGGGTGGAGGCTGGGACACTGGAGGAGGCCGGATGAGGGAGGAGGTGCGGCGGCCGGCGACTGGGAAAGGAGGGGGCCAGGTCGCGCACAGCGAGGGAAGGAGGAGGCGCGGCCGCAGGGAACGCCGCCGGAGAAGGGAAGCCGGACGGGAGGCGGAGGGAGGAGGCATGGCCGGAATGCGCAGGAGGGAAGAGAGGGAGCAGTTTGCGCGGAGGAAGAAGAAAGAAAGAAAGAGGGAAGAGAGAAAGAGAGAGGAGGGGGAGAGAAAAAGAAAGAAAAAAAAGAAAAAAAATGAAGGGTGGCAGTGCTTAGGCTTACGGGGGAAAGAGGGAGAAGAGAGAGAAGAGAAAAATAAATAAATAAATAAAAGTAATAATAATAATAATAAAGAATAAAAAAAGGGTAAATAAAATGAAATAAAAGAAGACATAAATAAAATAAAGTAAAGTAAAATAAATAAATAAAATAAAATAAAATAGAATAAGATAGTTAATAAAAAGAGGTTGATAATAATAATAATAATAATAATAATAATAATAATTATTATTATAATTACAAACATATATGCACACATATATATATATATATGTGTGTATATAAACATATATATATAAACTTATATAAACAAATTTATAAACATACACATATGAACATACATAACAAATTACAACTTATAGACATGTATAATCATATGTATAAACACATTTACGCATAAACATATAATGTTATGAAAATATATATTTATCAGCATACGAGTATATATACACATATAAACATACATATATGCACATTACGTTAAAAATAATATTAATAATAATAATAATAATAATAGTAATAATAATAATAATGATAATAATGTATAAACATATATACTCATATACATACACATATATAATCATATATATATGTATATGTATATATATATATATATATATTAATCCACTCAATGAGCGAATTTAATAACGTTAAAACTAAAAGACCGCGGGGTACACGCGCACTGCACGGTACCCAAGAGGACTACAAACGGGCTGCACGTCACAACCGTATGGTGTTCGTGCACTATTCCAAACCATAAACTCATCCAAACATTAAAATTTTAGACCGGGACTCGCCTGCACACATTAAAAAACACCCGACGCTCAGATAAATAAAATAAATAAAATAAATAAAAACAGGTGTGACAATTCTCCCCACCATAAAGCTTTCCGCCCCCGGAAAGCCATAACAAGATCAAAACCCCAAACGAAAACCGACATTACTTTACAATTTAAAGAAATATCTAAAGAGCGATAGCAAAGAGATTCTAAAACACTCCCTAAAAGGGGAGTGATAATCCAAAAGAACTCATATAATATGAACGAATTACCCGCTAAGTGTCACCCGCCCCCAAAAGTGTGACCACCTCCAGTTGATCGCTTCAAAGGACAAAGAACTTTAACAATAGAAGATCCAGGCCCAACATACACCCACCTTAACACCATTCAACAGAACTCAACCAATTCTCCATATTCAATTCAACCTTAAAACACAACATCCGGTACAACGCCAATAAAAACACGACGACTCTTTTGAAACTAACAAACAAGTCAGATCCACATCCAACGCGTATCTCTTAAGACCTTACTCCAATCTGACACTGGAACTCTCACACCACAACTCCTTACCAAAAGATGAATATAGAATTTTTTTTTGTGGTTCCATATAAGACCAACCACAACCCAACCAACCTAGAACAAAACTGGGAGATTGACATGGGAAGTCCGAACAGACTCCCCACCATAAGAAAAAAGCTAAACTGAATTTAGCGAGACCCGTGATGGGTATCCACACCATAAGAATTATGTCAGTTCCTGGAATAGGACCAGAATGCCATCACCTGAGACAAAAATCATGATCACCAGAATTTTCAACATGGGGAGGTCGAATGGACTCCCCACCATAAAGATTTCGAGAAGAGAAGAATAGGAGGACCTCTCAGCATTATCACCAGCCATCACTGCCCACGGGTGGGAGGGGGGGCCCTGTCCAACACACCACCCTCACCCGAAAAGCATAAAGCGAGCAACTCTTAATAAATGAGAGAAACGACATGACCAGGCAGTTATTACACATAAACTAGGCATAATGAGGAAAAATGATTCTGACTGCGCGCACTTACTGAGAACAACACCCTGCCGCAAGACTTCACCTTTCGTTGGAGTTTCCCCGACTACGCGCTAGCTTTACTCCGAGACCTGTGGCTGGAGCTCTGATGAATGAAGCATCTTCCGGCTTTGCATTCAGGTTTATGAAACCCCAGAAGCATGACACCAAAACCAGAATTTTTTTAACAATCACACATCCATAAGATCAATTGCTTAAAAGAGTTTAGCCACAACCATTCTTTCGACTGAAAGAAAAGAACACCACAAAACAGTACAGGTAACGAATACTACATCCAAGAAACATTACAAGAAGAAAACATCAAGCTCATCCACCAACATCTCCCTACTCCTGCTAATGGGATGAAGTGACCTTCGACGATCCAGGTCTGGCTTTAGCGCACTTCCTGGAGACACCTCGGCAAAAACGCTTCAAGTGACCCATATGTCCACAGGTGTGGCAGGGTCTTGGAGCACTTGGACATGTCGGCCTTTTGTGACCCTGCCTACCACACTGGTGACAGATCACAACATTGCGTTGTGAAGAAGATGACTGAAGGTCTGAAGGCCTCTTGATTCCTCTACCAGCACCACCAGCATCAGATCGCTTCTTACTCTTCTTACTAGCATCATCTGAAATGCTTACCAAAGCTGGATGATTCTCCACCTCAAGTCCTCCTACTAGCTCAGCTTCAGCAAGAAAGGCTTGCTCGACAACATCCGAGAAGGTGGTTAGGTTGAGCTATTCCACTCTCGAACGCAGATCAGGTCGGAGTCCAAACTCAAATTGTCGAGCCTTCCCGGGATCATTCGCAACAAACCACTGATCATACGGAACTAGGTCTACAAAATGTCGATAGAACTCCAGTACCGATTCAACGCCCTGTTGGAGACAACACAACTCCATCCTCTTCCTCAGCTTTGTCAACTCAGAGAAGTGTTGTTGGATGAACGATGACTTGAAAAACTCCCATGTCAAATCTTCCCCAGGCTTGTTCCGAGACATGGACTTCCACCATTTCCAGGTTGGACCTTCAAGCATGAAGGAAGCCAACTTCACCTTTAATGACTCAGGTAGACCAATGGAACTGAACTTCCTTTCAATCTTCTGCAACCACTCCTCTGCCTCAAGAGGCCCTGCTTTCCCATAAAAGATAGGAGGGTTCAACTTCCGGAACTCCAAAACATAATCGATGGGATGACCAACTGGAGGATTAACTAAGGATGCACCACCTGAAGCTGCACATTGAGCATCCATCGAGCCTTCGTGGGGGGCGAACACTACGGAACAAAGAAACGAGGAACTTGATCAAAACATAACCAATACCATTTGAAATTCAACATTACTCAATGAGTTTCAAAATGAAGGAAAAACCCATTCACTAAAGTGGAAACTAGTAATGATGGTTGACTCGACCATATGGTTGGCGGCCATACGTCAGCCATACCATCGTCACTGAGAGCATTGTAGGGTGAAGTCTCCGGCTCCACAAGGCTTGCCAGGCCCTGTGAGCTCACGAAGCTACTTTCCCAACTCCCTTTTCATTTCCCAACATAAAACAATCCAGAAGACCCAAAAGACAGTAACAACCCAAACATCTCATGGTAACTCGAGGTTTAGAACGAGCAAGGGTTCATGACGTCCTTCCCGTTCCAACGCCTCGAGTTCGAGCAACTTTACTCCCTTTACCATGAAAACTCCAAATAGCAATGGGCGCTCTGAAAAACAAGGTCTTCTCAGGAGCCGACCTCCTTTGATACCATTTTGTCACGAACCAACCCGGGTCGACCCCGAACCGGTCACCAGAGTCGGTCCGCTGCATGGCCTGAGAGGTGTTCCCGATCCTCTCGGGCTGGCGACAAGCACCAGGGCATCACAGAGTACACGTGGGAACGATTTCTCCCAATAAAATTTACTAAGAAGAAGAAATAATGAAACAACAATAAAATAAAATAGCCAAAAACATAACTAACCCGTCCTCGAACCAAACTCCTCGCGACCCCGAGAGTCGATCGTCAAACTACAACCAACTCTCGTCCACGGCGAGCAAGCTCGAGTCAAACCTGCAACAGAAACTAAAAACAAGAAAACACTATAGGCGTGAGTATTAAAACTCGGTAGGCTAGCCCGATAAATCTATTCACAAAGCACTACCATTAAAAGAAGAATCTACCAACTTCAAGTTTGCACGACATTATAGAAAATATGGGTTTTCACTCACACAGGCTTTCCATCTTGAAAACATGTACCAATCCATTGCCCTTTTTAATTTAGAACAAGTTTAATGTTGAAAGAAACAGGTGAATTGCATTTTAAAACATTTTGCGAACAATTAGAAAACAAAACTTTAGTTGTTAGTCAAAAATAAAATCACACACAACACACACTAAGGGAAATGGGAAAAAAGTGGCACACAAGGGTCGGCACCCAAACTCGACCTCTCAATCGTCTGCCATATACAAATAAACACTAAAAGAGACATGAGTCGAACCTAGGAGATCGTGAACAAACCAGAACGTACTATACATGTGACTCATCCTGAAGGCATGCCCTAACTCGATGACGTCATAACTCCCTAACGCCCGGCATAGCCCTGCATGGCCTAACCGAGGGGCCCAATCCCCATAGCAGCAATAACTCAGTATTCCCCTGCTATGGGGCCACTAGCCAGTGCGTGATCTAAACTAGTGCAGTAATCGTTCTCAGAAAATTCACTCAATATTCCAGGTTCCCATGTCAATACATATAAGAATCAGGGGTGAGTCAACAGTATAAAACTAGTCACGATGCACAAACAACACATATTCAGCTCACCCCAAATCAACACACAAAAGATCACACCAAAGATACTTCTCACACATTAATTTCATTGAAAGTACCAAACGGGCCTCATCCACTTATTCAATACCAAATCAATTTTGAAAAGAGGATCAGACGTCCTCGTACTTAAAACCAGAAAACACTTTTAAAATCTCTTTTAGGAAATCCAAAACACCATTTCAATTCCGAAGCGCAATTATAAGGGACAAAGGGGCATTTTCACTATTGCGCAACAGCTAATCATGAAAAAGATTTTTGTACGATGCAGAGAAAGAAGCAGTTCCAATTCCAGCAATATAACTACTCTAAAAATATTAATATTTTAATACTACATCTAATTTGATGAAAATTAAATAAATGACAAGAAATGAGTAAATTCTAAATTCAAAGGCATGTGCAGTGGGGACCTACCTCAACTCGCAGCTCGAACACGGCGACGCGACACGCCTCGCACAGACGTACAAGTACGAGCAGGTCGATGACTGTGGTGTCGCGGAGTCACCTAGCCAACACGCTGCAATAAACGCACCGCAACTAAAAACACAAAACCATTTGACTTAAACAATACAAGAAGACAACCCACGCAAAAGAACCACCTGGACAAAAAAACAAAACCTTCTTCGCATCATCCACACTATTACTAAACCACTCTAAAAATTATGAAATAAGATTCAAAAAGTAACTCGCAACTTTACACAAACTAAACTCATTCAAAAACACGCTTTTGATCAAACACGCACCTAAGTCCCACTAAAACAAAAACGCACCCCTTGCATGGTTAGATAAACCAATTGCACAATTTATATATAAAAAAAACAAATAAACAACTCATGACCAGTTTCCATAAAAATGCGTCTTAATTCGCATGTATGTGTTATAAGGTATAAAACCAAAACTAAGTTCACTAAAAAAAATTAAACTTCACATCAAACACATTAATCAAAAATATGCCAAATTAACTATCCAAATGAAGAAACAACACTGACCTCACCAATCACGCTGCAACAAATGCAAAACAAATAAAACACAAAAACGCTGACTTAAAATAATTTATATGAATCAGGAACGCAAAAATAACTAATAGATATATAAACATTGACATAAAATAATCCATGTAAAATCAAAGAAAACCACACCTCGACGCTAGAGCAGGTGAAACGGGTGATCCCAACACGCACGCCTTCGGCGGCAAGTGTTCGGTGCACACCTAGAAGGAATGAGGCGCGCTGCTAGTCACGCGAACAGGAGCAGTGGTGCCGGACAGTGTAGCGGTGCTACGAGTGGCTAGCCGGGCAGCACGTGGACACTGCGGGAGGGCTACGGGTCAAAGCGAATGTGACGGGTGTGGCGAGCAGGGCAGGGCGAGTGCGGCACGGCCGGAGGCGGCTGGCCGGAGGCGGCGCGACCAGGACGAGCTGGCCAGAGGCCGCGCGACCGTAGCAGGTAGGAGCCGAGAGGTGCTACCGGAGATGGCCAGGCGCCGGAGGTTGGCCAGGGGGCGGTTTATAGGGAAAAGATGGCAGGGGGTTTCGGCCGGAGGAGGGAGCGGTTCGGCAAGGGAGACAGGGGCGGGGGAGGTTGTTGCGTCACTAGATGGCCAGCCGGGACACGTGGTGCGGGGAGCTGCAGGAGGGCGCGCGGACAGGGAGGTGGAGGTCGGCTGGTGGTCGACGGGTGGAGGCCGGGACACCGGAGGAGGCCGGAGGAGGGAGGAGGTGCGGTGGCCGGCGACTGGGAAAGGAGGGGGCCAGGTCGCGCACAGCGAGGGAAGGAGGAGGCGCGGCCGGAGGGAACGCCTCCGGAGAAAGGAAGCCGGACGGGAGGCGGAGGGAGGAGGCACGTCCGGAATGCACAGGAGGGCAGAGAGGGAGCAGTTCGCGCAGAGGAAGAAGAAAGAAAGAAAGAGGGAAGAGAGAAAGAGAGATGAGGGGGAGAGAAAAAGAAAGAAAAAGAAAGAAAAAAAAAATGAAGGGTGGCGGCGCTTAGGGTTACGGGGGAAAGAGGGAGAAGAGAGAGAAGAGGAAAAATAAATAAATAAAAGTAATAATAATAATAATAAAGAATAAAAAAAGGGTAAATAAAATGAAATAAAAGAAGAAATAAATAAAATAAAGTAAAGTAAAATAAATAAATAAAATAAAATAAAATAGAATAAGATAGTTAATAAAAAGAGGTTGATAATAATAATAATAATAATATTAATATTAATAATAATAATTATTATTATAATTACAATCATATATGCACATATATATATATATGTGTGTGTGTGTGAATATAAACCTATATAGATAAACTTATATAAACAAATTTATAAACATACACATATGAACATACATAACAAATTACAACTTATAGACATATATAATCATATGTATAAACACATTTACGCATAAACATATAATGTTACGAAAATATATATTTATCAGCATACGGGTATATATACACATATAAACATACATATATGCACATTACGTTAAAAAAAAAAAAATAATAATAATAATAGTAATAATAATAATAATGATAATAATGTATAAACATATATACTCATATACATACACATATATAATCATATATATATGTATATGTATATATATATATATTAATCCACTCAATGAGCGAATTTAATAACGTTAAAACTAAAAGACCGCGGGGTACACGCGCACTGCACGGTACCCAAGAGGACTACAAACGGGCTGCGCGTCACAACCGTATGGTGTTCGCGCACTATTCCAAACCATAAACTCATCCAAACATTAAAATTTTAGACGGGGACTCGCCCACACACATTCAAAAACACCCGACGCTCAGATAAATAAAATAAATAAAATAAATAAAAACAGGTGTGACAATTATAAAGGTTGAAAAATATTTTATAATTTTTGTTATAACATTTTTTTGTGTTCTGAAACAAACTTATATATACAAAATATTAAATAATAAAACAAAACAAATTCGTTGTGATAGAAAACTGCCAAATTAATCTAAACGATTATCATTAATATTTATCTAATGAATTATCCAAATATCTAAAAAAATAATAATATATAAGAATAATTAAAATTATTTATGAAAATTAATAACATATAATTTTAATTAGGGATAATTATCACAATTTTAAATGATATTCCATACATGTATACAACTAAACCGATCATAAAAATCAAGAAAAAAACTCCCCTGAACGTTGAAATTGAATACTATAACTCATAAAAATGGTCATAAATAAACTTAATAAAATTATAATGAATATAATAAATGTATAAGAGGTTATCTATTTCATAATTGATGAATCTAATTTTATTATCTAGGGTATTAAAGTGAATAAAGCATTCATACATAAGCTAAGGGGATTCTGGAACCCAATTCCATTATTTAGGTTATTCTCTCTTCCATGGTGTGAATGTTCATATTATATTCTTAAAAAGTCTTATACCTTTTATTTTTGATGATATAAATTTTTATAATTTGATTTTATAAAAAATCGAAAGATTTTTCCAAAATAACTCTTCTTTCTAAAAAACACTCCTTTTTTACTTCTCTTGAGAATGTTTCTTCTTCACTCAAGATTGATGGTTCTTATACCAACTATGTTATTACATTTTATTTTTGTAAACATAAAGATTATTCATTAATGTATGATTTATGAAATTATCATGAATCCCACTTCCTTTCTATGAGTTATTTTATGTATAAGATTGATATCGTTCTAAGTTGAATGCATGATCATGTAAATTTTATAATGTGATGGGTGTGCCAAAAAATTATAATACTCTCTAATGTATTGGGTATTGTGATTTATCTCTTGAGATAATCTAAAATATGTATGAACATGATGCTATATTTTTTTAGAATTATGATTATATGATTATGCACATATGTTATGCATGAACATGATGCTAGCTTTATTCACAATTATGTGTGTTATTTGACCACTAAGACATGATGTTTCATTTTTATACATTGACACATTCCATGCCTTCATATAATGATTCCTATAATGATTATGATGTTGATACTATGATTATGTTATGATATTGATGATTATGCTCACCCATGTTATATTGATTCATGTTCTTATCTATCCTCTTACAGGGCTTTTTCCTCACCCATTTATTTGAGGTATATACTCAGGTGACTACATATACTAAGTAGTACATTAGGGCCACTAAAATCTATATAAGAAGGAATTAAACAATTTTTATGTTTTATTATGTAAAATTTATCTATGGTTTTAATTTTTAACAGACACTAAACCTTTGCATCCTGGTTTTGTAACGATTTTAAGTGGTTTATATTTAATATGATATAATAATACTATAATTAAAGTAGGGTTGCCATAATATTCCATTATACATATTAATTTAACTCATTTTAGAGTTAACTAAGTTAGTGGGAATGAGAGATGCAGAATGTTTTCAAAAAATAATTAGTGGTAACCACCAAATCAAGGAAAACAATGAATCTCAATGACATTTTTAGGTCTTAGCCTCTCTTCAACCAGTATAGTTTTAATAGGATAAAAAATTATTCCATATTTAGAAACAATATACCCATGCAATGAAATATAATACAATCAAAATTAAAATTTATGGAATTTTCCGCACTACTTTTTTTATTTTAAATCCTGATTAAAATTCCTTTAGTTTTTCCCATGTTTCTTATATCTATTTGATTAAAATAGAATTTAAACAATTAAAACCTCCCAAAATTTATTCAAATACTCCTTTAAATCTCTATTCATAAGACCCATAAATACATCAGGTGCATTTTTAATCATTAATGGCATAACCACAAACTCATAATGCCCATACCCAATTCTAAACACCATCCTCAGAAAGTATTACTATTTTACATTCATATGGTGATAACCAGACTTAATATTAATCTTTGATATATATTTATCACCCTAGATCTAATCAAATAAGTCATTTATAAGAGGAAAACAATTTTTTTTCGTAATAGTGGTATTATTGGGTGGTCTATAATCAATGTAAAGTATCCTAGAACCATCCTTACTTTTAATAAATATAATCATAGAACCCTAAGGTTAAGTAATAAGGTAGATGAAAACCTTATTAAGAAGATCTTTTAACTACATTTTTGAATCCAAAAGTTATACTCGAGTGATTCGATAAGAGGGTTTTGAAATCAGATTTCTATCAAACATTAAGTCAATCTTAAATTCCAATAATGAATTACACTAGGAAAATCACAATGAAATAAATCTAGATATTCATTTACTAATGTAAAAAACTGATTTGAATAGTTTATTTCTTTCATGAAATATTTTCCAGGTAAATTTCACTTATATAATTTATAAGTCTCTCAGATTCTTGATATGATATCAAAGGTATGAATTTATTTTTATATAAAAAATAAAACTCATTATTAAAAACAATCTTTATTTATATAATTTATTTACTAATACATTCATTCTTGGACCATTAATATACCATTTTTGGATGTTGGAGGTGTTTAATAGGAGGATTTAGGAGGTTTCGTGGTGTTTGGAGGTGAAACCGAGCTACTATAGAAAATTAACACCATAAAAAAGGTACATGATGTGTATTGGTGGTTCAAGAATTATGTAGTCATTTAGTTTCACTGATTGTATATGGTTGAGGGGTGCCTAGGAAATAGATTCACATTATGAAAGAAATTCAATATGTGTAATTAAATAAAGGTTGAAGTGAAATGAATTTTAGTGGAATTTTGATTTTTTGGAAAATCGATGGATTTCGTATAATTAATGGGTTAAATGATGTGAAAGTGTTGATTTATAGGTTTCAAATAGGTCTTTTGGATGAATCCCTCCTAATTTTTCTATGTCCTTCCTCTCTCATTTTTGGTGAACCCTAGGCGGATCTCAGAGGATCTTCATCCCCTTCATACTACTCCTATCTGTTGGTTCCAATGAAACCCTATTGAAAATATGTGGTGATTTCTCCTATATTTCACATGTTTTTATCTTGTTATCCTCTCAAATATATATTATGGTGATGTATTTTTGATTTAGGGTGTTATTATGGATTGGGTTTTTGATAACCCTTGTGTTAGTTTAGGTTGTTCCATGGATTTTTTCTTATGATTGTGGTTTGTTGGTGTTTCATATTTTCCCTACAGTGTGTAGCAAGACCAGAAAGATCTTTTGAGGTAGGGAATCCCGCATTTCACACTTTTTATATTTCATAGAAGGGGTTTTATCTTTTTAATATATGAGGGATTATTTTTCTCTCTTTATTTAAATATAACAAATTGAATAATTGAAATTAAAGGGGAAATTAGAATGATTCACAGGTTTTTATAACTTTGATATTATTATGATATTTTGTTTATAAAATCTCACTCAGGATGAAGCTCACCATCAATATTTAAATGATGCGAGGGTTTATTCAGATACCCTAAAGGGTAAGAAAATTTTAGAAACTAACTCTCCAGTCATTTCTTAACCATTTTAGGCTTCTTCAAAAACCGTTGTGGGTAAGAAGGATTTCAGATTGTTTCTTACAAGAATGAAAATTCTATATCTATGTTTATTGCAGGTAATACTTCATTTTTTCAACATTTTGATGATGACAATGAGATTAAGGATACCACTTATGTCCCTCCTGATGAGACTCAGGAGATCCTTTCTTAGGCTACTGTAATCGAGGGAGTTGCTTCTATTGGAAAAGGAAAAGAGAATGAAGATTACTTTGATTCTGATAACACTGATGATGAGACACTTTTATAAAGGATTCAAGATTTTCCTTAGAGTAGAGGAAGATCAAGTGGTTTGGGTCATGGTCATGGTCACAGAAGGGCTTAGTGGCATGCAATTCAAGAATAAGATAGAAATCTATGTGCTAGATTCATGAAAAAGATATGTATATAGTATTCTTCATTGGGATCTACCTTATTTACCCTACTATTTTTGGATACGTTCTTTGGATTTATTTTTAATGTTAGATGCACTGCCTCCATATGTAAAAAAGGAATGAATTACCCAATAAAAATTATAGATATTAGGATATTTTTTACACCTTTTAAATATGTGTAGTGGATCCCATGTTGTTTGTTATTGTGATATCACCCCAAAATTGTTATTGGCTAACCAATTGTATTTGACTAATGAAATGGTTTCCCCAAGATTTATGGATTGTTTGTTAATGAACAAAAAATAAGGTAAAATTTTATAAAAAACATTTTTAAATCTATAAAATGATATTTTATGTGTTTTGTTTTTTGGTTATATTTTTGGGGTGGTGGGGTGATGGTTTGTTTATCCATTCTTTTAGGGTGATAGGGTGAATTTTTATTTGGATATGCTTTTAGAGTGGTGAAGTGATGGTTTTTTGGATATTCTCTTCAGATGGTGGGGTGATGATTTGTTTGTCCATGATTTTGGGGTGGAAGAGTGATGGTTTATTTAGATATTCTTTTTGTGTGGCGAGGTTATGTTTTTCTTGGATATTATTTCAGGTTGATAGTGTAATGGTCTATTTGGATGATCTTTTGGGGTAGGAATGTGATGGTTTATTTGGTCGTAATTTTTGGGCAGTAACGTGATGGTTAGTTTGGCCATGATTTTAGGGTGACAAGGTGATGATTAGTTTGGATGTGATTTTGTGGAGGTGAGGTGATGGTTTTATGGGAATGATTATCAACTTTTTATGTATAAAAACCCTTGATTTTATTACATTAACATTAAATTACTTCTCTATAATACTAAAAAACATTATATAAACAAACACCCAAATATAGTACTAGTCTAGTGCCTTTGGAAACATGGAAACATGGAAACATAAACACTAGTACATAAGTGAGCTACATTATCTATCACTAGGTTCCTATTGAATAAAAACCTTATTATAAATATCAAACATAATACATATCTTCATTACTCGGGGAAAGAAACCTAAAAATGGGTGAGATTAGATGCTCAGTAAGGGTAAATAAGGGAGATGTGTAAGGATAATAATGAGAATAAGGGTATGAGAATATGATCATTAAAATAGAATATCATACCCTGCATATCAAAGATCATATACATGTATCATGGAATAAGGATTGGTAGTTTATAAGACATGAATCATAAGGAAATAAATAACATAATCAATGAAAAAATAACATAGGAATAAGACATGGAATTTTTGAAAATACATAAATATATAATATGATTTCTATAATATTCAATGCATTGATTTCATGTATATATTAGTAGTATGAATTCACTCCCCATACCATCTTGGTAGTCATGGTTCACTCCCATATTAATATTAGTAGCATGACTTCACTCCCCATACCATCTTGATAGTTCTGATTCACTCCCATGGCCATCTTAGTAGTCAAGGATCACTCCCGTGACCATCTTATTCTATCTCATGAGATATAAATATTTACCCAATGCATTGAATGGAGATATAGGTAAAACCCATATCATGATGAAAATGTACATACAAGTTACACAAGATGATAATATAATATCATAACCCATGAAATGAAATGGGTGTCATAAACCTATAATCATATCTTTACTTTTGAAAAAAGATTGGTTTCATAATCATTTAATCAAAGAATAACCCATGAAAAGAAGCATGTTTCATAAGCAAAAAACCCATGTAAGGGGAGAAGGTTTCATGAACATATAACCCATGAGAGAGAAATTGGTTTCATAAACATCATGCTATCAAAACATAAACCATTTAGAGAATAAATGTGAATAGAATCTTTGAATAATTTCCCCAAAAAGGCATGTGTAACACAAAATAATGTCATCTTAGAGGGAAAATAATTTGGAGATATATTTAAAAAAATTTCTTGAGAAAAATATCCTTTCTTCTTTGATTTTTTTTAAAACATAAAACCTTTCAAAAACCATTTTATTTTGAAATAATTTTAAAATTAGAAATAGGGTTTGAAATTAGTTTTGAAACCTTTTTCCCTTTAAAACTTATAAAATAATATTGAAAACATTTTGAAAATAATTTTCTTTGGAAATAATTTGAAAACATATAACAGAACATTCAAAATCATTGAAATAATTTTCTTTGAAAACAACCTTTTGAAAACCCTTTTCTTTGAAAATAAACTTTAAAACATATAAATAATTCATTAAAACTTTTTGAAAAACATTTCTTTGAAAACACATAGAAAACTTATAAAGAAATCAGGAAAACGTTTTGAAAAACATTTCTTTGAAAACACTTTGAAAACTTACAAATAAGGCTTGAAAATGTTTTGAAAACCATTTTTTGAAAACAATTTGAAAAAATATAAAAGAATATTGATTTTTTAAAAACCTTTTCTATTAGAACTTATAAATAATGGTTTAAAACATATTTATAAAACATGGTTTCTAAAGAACACATATTTCTGACTGAAGAGAGAGGTAAATTCATAATTTCTTAAAATCACTTTCTTAATCATATTATGTACCAAAGATTGGAAAATGGTAACAATACATGAATATATCATGAATAATCATATTATAAGAAAATTCATGAGAGTTATTGAGATATGGATCATAATATTTCATCTATGTAAGAATAATCATAAACAATCTCACTAAACGATGAGATTGTTTTAATAAAATCTTACCACTTAGCAATTTTGAATTATACTCCCCATGTTAGAAAATGAAATTAAATGCAGTTTAGAATATAATTAAAAGACTTTTATTCATGATATAACATTTTAAATTTATAATATACTCCTCATATAAAAATATAGGTGCATAACATGATATGTGTCTCAAAGAAGGAAAATTGATACAAAATGACTTTACCGATTTGGTAAATTTTGAAACATAAAACCGATGAAAGAAATATAATAAAATGGATAATTTAATACCCATAAATTTAGTTATAAGAATCCTATAATTCATCCATGGTAAGTGTACACACCACAAAAAATAAATTGGTGGTGAATAAGACATATATCTCATAGAAATAAAAAGTGATATGAAATTCTCTTACCATGTGTCATGAATCTCATCGTAGACAAACAAAATTCCTATATAATAAAAATAAGTTTATTATAAATCTATAAAAGAAACATATTATTATATATAATACTATTTATGGTTTTATTATGACTTTATATTACCTACTTTTTAACAATTCTTTGTAAAAGTTTCACTTCGGGTGATATTAGTTTTGTTCTTTGCATGTGTCTTAATTTGTTATATATTTGGACCTTATACTTATATCATGACTTCCAAAAAGTATACGATGATATAAATTTAATTTATATTCAGTATAAGGTTATTATAATACTCCATATAGTATATAAGTATAAAATGGAATACACTGTTCATGGAGACCGTAGGTTATATGTACGCATGAACACTGTTTCCATTTTGATGTCGCATTGAAAGAAAAAAAAGTAAATGACACACACACACACATATATATAATTATTAAAGTGGAATTATTATATCATATATATCATATATTTTTACTGAACCCATCATTAATACAATCCATGTAGAGTGTGAAAAAATCACATCGCTTTGAGGAGGCGGTAGTCCACACATCTTCAAATAAAATTATCATATTTACACAAAATGGAAACTATAAAGATATGTGTTGTAAAAGAATTAAATAAGATTAAAGAAACAATAAGTATCATATATATCATATATAAATATTTTTTCCATAATAATTCCCAACCATGAAATTTGGTAAAGGAAAAATGAACAATCATCATTTTGTGGGGTGGTAGTTCTCTGTACACATAAACTTCTTGCTCCTTACCCAATAGATGGAATTGTGTGTAATTTTAGATATAAAACATAGTAAAAAAATATCAGTATATTGATTATATTTTTGTTTTTTTATAATCATGTAAGATTTTTAGTGTAGGTGGTGGAGAATGAAAAAAAACATAAAGGAGCTTGAGGAAAGATGTTACCTCTTATTTGGGTAACTCCTTTTAGTTTTCACCAAAGGATTTCCTTGGATTGACTTCTAAAAAAAGGTATGATTCAAGTAGGAATGGATGAATTTTTAGGAGATATTTGGTTAGATATTGGTTGTGAAAAACTAAATTTATATGTGTGATAAAGTGGGAGGAGAGGGGGCCTTTTTATTATGGAGGAGGAGTGACAGTCTTGTAAATTTTGGGAAAGGGAATTCCACCCATGTTTTTCCAATTGAATGTAGACCCAATATTGGCCCAAATTAGATAAAATTGATTATAGGATCTAAATATTTCCATAAAATGGATTTTTTATAGGTTTATAGGTCATTTGGGCCCTTAAGTTTAATATTTAGACCATTGTTAAGCTTAATTACACTATAATCGTTGTAATTAATTTTAATTACTTTCACTAATCCTTTTGGTAAAAACATAGTTGAACATTTTAGAAATTGTAAATTTTTATTATTCTAAATATGGAATCCATTTTTATAATTTTAAATCATATAGGTTGAAAAAATTAATTTAAATTTAATCCCATAGAGGGGATGATAATGCATGTTTTTAAAGTAAAAACGTCCAATTGTTTACTAAGTTTTTATACTCAATTTCAAAGTGAAATTGATTCCAGTGAAATAAATTGTATTAATTGATAAAAAATTAATATAATTAAACTTAAAAACCATTGTAAATATAATTTAATTATATAAATAAATTAGACGAAAAATATTTTTAAATTAAAATTCAATATTTTCACTATTCACTAAAAATGAAACTTCACAGAAAAATACCAAAAATTCACCATAAGATAATTTTTATGTTTCTATTTAAAAAATTAATTTTATTTTTACATATAATATTTATAAAATTTCAAAAAATTATATTTAAAATAGGTTCACCATTAATAAGCTGTAAAACTGCTTTTAAAAAAATAGAGGTTTTTATGTGTAATATTGGGTTTGTTCTTATATTATGATTATAAAATATATTGGCTGAATTTCAAAAATATATTTTTTTGAATATATAACACATAAATTTAATTAATATCATTTTCTATTAATAATTAATTTAACTTATTAAGATAAATTTTCTTTTTCAGATAAAAATATTCATTTATAAAATCACCCCCATTATATTCATTTGGTTTCAATATTCATTTCTAATTAATAGGTAACTAATGAATTCGAATATATATGTTCATAAGTTAATTAATCCTATAATAATCAATTTAATTTATATGTTATATCTTATTAAATAATAATATTTTAATATTATATTATTGTTCGGTAACACTCAGTCTTGCATGTTATGCAAGACATCAATGAAATTATATCGTCCATGAAATGTATTATAATCTAGGTGTTCCATGTAGAGAAAGTGAAAATTTATGTTGCATGTAGTGTATGATTAACTTAGTTTTGTGTATAATTCATGCCAGATATAGTGCTTTAATATAAACTATTTTTAGTGTTTCATGAAATAAAAAATATCAAAAAGATTAAATTAATACAAATAAATAATTCAAAAAATCTCAGGGTGTTAATTTCTACCCCCCTTAAAATAAATTACCCTATTGAAATTAATTTGAGTTATCAAAGGTTTAATAATTGAATTTTACTTTTATAGATACCCACTTCATAAAAATGAATACTAAAACATCCTTTAAAAAAGAGAAATCTAAAATCGTAATGGTTACCCAAAGTTACTCATAACTAGCTTCCTAGATAGGTGAACAAAGGCAGAAAGTCAAAACATGAACTTGGAAAAAAAGCATAAATATTTTTCGGGAGTGATTGAGGTAATAAATTAGAAAAAAGTAATTTATTAATGAAAATTTTAGGGCCTTAAAGTCATAAATCTATGATGATTTAAAAGGCCATTAGTTCAATAAAAAATAAAGGTATTAAGGAAATTTTTTTGATCCTTTTCCTAATGTTGAGTAATTATTTTATTGACCAAGAATGTAAGGAAATATAATTACTTGATATATTTATATAAATAAAATTTAATTATTTGTTTGTGCTTTTATAAATTTCTAATTCATCCATTACATCAAGAAGTGGATGTTTAGAAAATAACCTTGATGCCTAAATCACTAAAATACACTTTTAATGGATATTAAGGCACATAAAAGAATGAAAAGTCTAACTATTCCTCAAAATTAATATGGTTAATATATTAATATATAAACATAAAAAGTAACACTACTGGTTCATCATTAATATTTATTCATAAAAAATAATTACACATTAACCAGGACATCGCGTAGGTCAGTGGTAGGTGGGAAACCCCTATCATTCTTCGGTCATGGGTTCAAGACCCACGAAATTTTCACAATTGATTGGTTGTCACCAGAAATACAAGATGAACTTTTCTAAAAGAACACTAACATAACATCTGAAAGTAAATACGATGGAAATCCTTGAAATAAGGTTAAAATTTAAATATACTTTTAACTAATTTTTTCTATACACCCTCAATACATAGATAATTCCTCATTATTATAACATAAAATTTTGATGAATAGTTAACCATATAAACCTTATAAAAGATTAAAATAATAAAACTTTAAAAATAAAGTCACAAAATAAAATTAACATTAATTCCCCATATATCATAAAGTATCTCTTTGTTTTAACATTCCACACATGTCAATACCCTCATCGTAAATCCTCTTGAAACATGGTAATAATCTGAATTACCATAAATCCTTTTGAAAAAAATGAATTCTTCCTTATTCCAATGAATACGGGATATATTACTTAAATCCAATAAGTTATAAACATCATCCATGATGACATAGAACACCTTTTCAACAAATCCTTAATTGGTTATATGTTCATTGATACTATCCATTTTACTTTATCCTAAACTATCATCTCTTTATCCAAGTAAAGAAAATTTTTCTCTGTACATTGAAAAATTTATGGGTTAAATTTCCTTATTCAAAATATCACCTTTTCCTTAAATCACTTTTTTAGTCCATTAGAAAAATTCAACATAATCTTGTAAATCCTTAGTGAAAACCATAAACAGGAAGATCCTTGTATATTTTACCATTCATATAAAATAATTCTTGAATCTAAATACAATAAAACTTCTATTATTCCAATTAATACATAATCCATAATAATGTTACCTAATCATATTACTCAATACCTCTTTCCTTTAAAATTTCATCTGTAGTATCACCATTATCAGTAGTATAACCTTTACTCGTACCACATTGCTGATTCTCTTCATGATATTTCAACTTAGGATATCAATTTTCATAATGAACAATTATTCCAGAATTAAATAATTTTAAATTTGATTATATCTTAGGAAGGATGATATTCCCCTCCATTTAGTTAATGAAACCCTTCATTTTTTTACTTTTCAGTTACTTGATTTGTGTCCTTATCTTTGCTTGTCAAAACATCTTCTTGTTCCTCTGAGACACTTACTTAGGCAGTTCTTTCCACATTATTGGGACAAAGGGAACATAATATTCTGTCCTCCATGGTCTCCATTACCAAAACTCTCATCGAAATCCTTCATTATCTTCCTTGGTGTGTCCAAGAGTTGGTTAAGGTGCACATTTTTAATAATTTTCCTTGAAAATTTATTAGGAATGATCAAAACATCCTTCACTCCATTGATCATCCCAGTTGACTTCTCATTATCAAATTTTCCATCACATTTAACATTAACCCAGTTTATTCTAGTTCTAGCCATTGACTAAAACCAGAAAGTTTAGTTTAAGCAATACATATCATAGTGTAAAACCACATAATCATGAAATAGAATTAATTATAGGATGTAAAAATTACGACACCTTCCTTAAAATATGACACCATAAGTTTATCCTTGGTTATTCATAGACAACTTCTATTTAAATCATTTATGATGGTTTTTAAAGATTTTGTGAATTCCCAAAGCATATCCCCTAGTAGTGTCAAAGCAAGTGTGCAGTAGGACCCATTGTCATGTACCAGGTTACACTGAGTTAGGCCCAACACACCTTATAAGTGTTATTACTCTTAGGTACATTTGTTCCAGAGCCACATACACTTTTAGTATCTATACAGGGATGTATTTCTCGGAAAACACTCTATCCATTTCCAAAATTCTTATATATTTTCCGAACTGTCAACTCATCCTTATACTTATCCTTAGATACATTCCTAGATATATCCTTATAAATATACCGAGGTACCTCACTAAAGTTTTCTCATACTATCCTATAAAGGTTAACTAAACCTTTTCTTTGATACCAACTATAATGACCCTTGAGTTTCACACATTTACATTATATAAATTTTCGAAAATACTTAAAAAAAATTATAAAATAGACACCCAAAGGCTGTAAAATTCTGGTACCTTTGGAAATATGGAAACATAAAAAATGGTTTATAAGAGCGCTACATTATCTCCCTCAAGGTTCTTCTTAACTACCACCCTTCTTAGACATATCAAACATAATACATATCTTCATAACATGATGAAGGAATCATAAAAATGGATGAGGTCAGATGCTTAATAAGGGTAAAAAATAGAGATATGTAAGCATAATCATGAGTATAAGGGTTTGAGAACATGATCACAAAAATAGAATATCATACCCCTCATATCAAAGATCATATACATGAATCATGGAATAAATATTGTAATTTCACAAGACATGAATCATAATGAAATAAAGAACATAATCCATGAAAGAATAACATAGTAATATGACATGTAATTGTGGGAGACACATAAGCAGATAATATGATTTCCATAGGAGTCAAGTCATTGATGCCAATTCCATCTTAGTAGCATGGTTTCACTCCCCATACCATCTTGGAAGTCATGGTTCACTCCCATGCTAATTTTAGTAGTATGATTTCTCTCCCCATACCATCCTGGTAGTGATGGTTCACTCCCATGACCATTTTATTAGTCAAGGTTCACTCCCAAGACCATCTGAGTCTATATCATGAGATATAAATATTTACCAAACACAATGGAGGGATATATAGGTCCCAATAATATCATAATGAAATCATATATACATGTTCCATAAGATGATTAACAATCATATCATAACACATGAAATGAAATGAGTGTCATAAACATGTAATCATATCTTAACCTATGGAAGAATACAGGTTTCATAATATTTTCATCAAAGCATAACCCATGAAAATAAGTGGGTTCCACAAGTATAAAACCCATGAAATGGGAAAGGGTTTCAAAAACCTATAACCCATGAAAGAGAAATTAGTTCTATAAAAATCATGTCACAAAAACATAAACCATTAAAATAAAGAATATTAAAGGAAGTAATGAATCATGCCCCCAGAAAGGTGTTAGTAATACCAAAATTCCATCTTATATTGAAAATAATTTTGAGATGTCTTTTAATGACATTTATTTAGGAAAAGATATTTTCTTCTACAAAAAATGATTTTTAAAACATAAAAACTTTTAATTTTTTCTTTATAGATAATTTTAAACATATAAAGAAGGATTGAAATCATTTTGAAAACAATTTCCCTTTAAAACTTATAAAATAAGCTTCAAAACATTTTGATAATATTTTCATTTGAACATACTTTGAAAAAATATAAAATAATCTTCAAAATAATTGAAATCATTTTCTTTGAAAATAAACTTGAAAACTTATAAATAATTATTTACAATGTTTTGAAACCATTTATTTTAAAACACCTTGAAAAATTATAAATATATCTTGAAACAAATTTGAAAATGATTTCTTTGTAAATACATGGAAAACTTATAAAAATGTATTGGAAATTTTTTTAAAACCATATATTTGAAAATAATGGGAAAAATTATAAAGGATTATTGAAAACATTTTGAATTTTTTTTTAAAATTCATTTAATACTTTTAAATAAAGGTTGAAAACATTTTTAGAAAACATGGTTTTGAAAGAACACAGATTTTTGACTGAAGAGAGAGTTAAAGTCAAACATTATTAAAAACACTTTATTAATCATCTTATCTACAAAAGAGTGAAAAAATGGTACCAAACCATGAATATATAACTAATTACTAGAGTATAATAATATTCAAGAGATTTATTGAGAGATGAATTATAATATTTCACCAATGGAAGAATAATAATAAATAATCTCGATAAACAATGATATTGTTTCAATTAACTATTTCCACTTGGTAACATTAAATTATACTCTAAAATGAAATGAAATTAATATTAAAATATCATGAAAATATGGATATTCATGATATAAAATTTCAAATGTACTATATAAACCACATAGAAAAATATCAGTGCATAACATGGAATGTGTCACAAAGAATGAAAATTGAGACATAACGACTTTATCGTTTTGGTAAATTTTGAAAAAAAACCCATAAAATAAATACAATAAAATGGATATGTTTATACCATTAAATTTAAGTATAATAATTATATAATTAATCCATGGTAATGATACACAAAATACAAAATAAATGAGTGGTGAATAAGATATGCATCTCATGGAAATAAAAAGTGATATGAAATTCCATTACCTTGTGTCTTGACTCTCATCATACTCGTACAGTCTTCCTGTTTAATAAACATAATTTTATTAAAAATATATAACTGAACCATATTATTATATATAATACCATATATGGTTTTAATATGGTTTTATACTACCCTCTTGTTAAAAATTATATGTCAAGGTTTCACTTCGGGTAATTTTCGATTATTTCTTCACTTGTTTCTTAATTTATTATATCTTTGGTTCTTATACTTATATCATGATTTAAATAATTTCAAACATGATATAAAAATTATGTATATTCAACATATTTGTATTATAATAATCCATATAATATATATGTATGAAATTTGATACACCATTCATGGAGGCGGTAGGCCGCACGTACGCATGAACACTGTTTCCGTTTTATAGTTGCATTGAAAGAATTAATGGAAATGACATACATGTGTATATATATGTATATATATTTGTATATATAAAATTATTAAAATTTAGTTTTTATATCTTATATATAATATAATTTCACTAAACCCATCTTTAATACATTCTATGTAGAGTGTGAACGAATCCCATCGCTTTGAGGAGGCGGTAGTCAATACTTCCTCAAATGAAATTATCATATTTACAAAAAATAGAAAGTATAATGATATTTTTTGTAAAATAATTACATAATATTAGAGAAATAATAAGTATTATATATATATCATATATAAATAGTATAACCATCATAACTCCCTACCATGAAAGGTGGTAAAGAGAAAATGAACTATCATCATTTCGTGAGGTGGTAGTTCATCGTACAAATAAACAATATGTTCATTACCCATTAGATGGAAGTGTGTGTAAGTGCAGTTAGAAAAATTAGCATAAAATAATATTAGTATATTTATTCTACTATTTTTTTTTGTATAATCATGGAATAAAGAGAGTGGTGGGGGGTGGAGAATGGAAATAAGATAAAGGAGCTTGAGGAAAGATATAACATCTTCTTTGGGTAAATCCTTTTTTTTCACCAAAGGGTTTCCTTGGATTGATTTATGCACAAAGGGATGATTCAAGGAGGAAAGGAGGGATTTTAGGAGCTATTTTTAGATATTTTTTGATCAAAAGTGTCTTGATAGGTGTGAGAAAGTGGGAGGATAAGATGCCTTTTTATAGTGGAGGAGGAGTAACAGTCTTGTAAATTTTTTAGAAAGGAAATTCCACCCATGTTTTTCCTATTTCATGTGGATAAAATAATTTTAAAAATTATAGAATAGTGATGATAGGGTCGAAATATTTAAAGATAATGGATTTTTGAAAAGTGTCTAGGTCGTTTGGGTCCTTATGTTTAAGGTTTAGTCCCTTGTTAAGCTTAATTTCACCTAAATCATTGTAATTAATTTTAATTAAATTCACAAATATTTTTTTGTAAAAAACTAAGTTTAACTTATTATACATTATAAATTATGTTTATTACAAATATTGAATAAATTTTTCCAAATTATAGTCACATAATTAGCAAAAATTAATTTAAATTTAATCCTGCGGATGTGACAACAATGCGAGTTTTTGAAGTAAAAATGTCCAAAACTTTGCTCTATTTTTATATCCAATTTCAAAGTGAAATTAAATAAAATTACATAAAATTTTATTTATTTATAAAAATTTAATCTAATTAAACTTTGAAACAAATTAATAAGATAATTTATCCCTATAAATAAATTTGATGAAAAAGTAGTTTTGAATTAAAATTTAGAATTTTTCACTATTCATTAAAAAATTTACCTTTACAGAAAATATCGAAAATCACCCCTAAGAAAATTTTTATATTTTTATTTCAAATATTACGTTTATTTTTACCTTTAAGATTATAAAACTTTCAAAATTTAGATTTAAATTAGGTTCTCCATTAAAAGGTGATAAAACTACTTTTTAAAAATATTTATTTTTATGTATAATATCGTGTGTATTATTTTATTATTCTTATAAAATATATTGTATGAATATAAAAAAATACTGGTTTGAATATAAAACATATAAATTTAATTAATATCATTCACTCGTAAAAATTAATTTAAGTTATTAAGATAAATCTTTTTTTTCACATAAAAATAGTCTTTTATAAAATGATTCCCATTATATTCATCTGATTTCTATATTTATTTATAATTAATAGGTAACCAATTAATTTGACTATATATATTAATAAGTTAGTTAATCATATAATTTTCAATTTAATGGATATGTTATATATTATTAAATAATAATATTTTAATAATATATTATTGTTCGGTAACACATAGTCTTACGTGTTATGAAATCCATCATGGAAAGTTCATCTTGCATATAATGTAGTCTAATCTCAGTATTCCATGTAGATAAATCTAAAAATTATGTTCATTTAGTGAATAATTAAATTGGTGTTGCGTATAATGCAATCCATAAATAGTTCTTTAATATAAAATATTTTCAATGTAGAATGAAATGAAAAATATTAGGAAGATTAAATTAATAAAAAACAATTCACAAAATCTCAAGGTTGTACATGATGTGTGGTTTCATTATTCTAGAAATCCCAAGTAGTGATGGAATAATTATTTAATAATGACTGAAATGACTGGGGTTTTTATTGGATAATGGAATGGAAATGATTAATGAAAAAATAAGTGATGGGCTGTGTGTTTAAATGACATTATTAGTAAATAATGAAATGAATGTGCTAGTTAATGGAATTGTTTGCTGGTGTGAGATGTGACTTGTAACATCATGTTACCCACTTACAAGTATTTCTCTTCTCTATTTTAGTCACTATATTTGTTTGGGTGTGTTTGGGGACTCCAAAGGATGGAGATCATTTTCTTGGGAAAATGGCCTAAAGTTAGGGGATGTATGTTTCTTGAGTTATTAAATTTTGGTTATAAATGTATTAAAGGATTTGTGGGGTTCTCCTCGAGTTTGGATAATTACAGAGTTGTTTTGGGTTATTTTTAGGAGAATCAAGACTTTTATATATCTAGATGAGAAATAAAACCGTGTAAAGTTTACTCTATGTGTATTGATAGTTGGGAATATGTTATGAGCTTGGTTTAGAGTGTGAAAATATTACACATCATGAGAAGTTTATACATCATGAAAAATATTTTCACGTCATGTAATCAGTGCTAGGTATATGTCATAAAATGGTACATGGAATGAGGGGTTTACCTGTTATGATAATATTACTTATCATGTAATTATAAAAATTCACATTTTTAATCCATGGAGTCACATTTTTTTGTATTTTTAGGTTTCTTCGATCACATGACATGAAATGGGGTTTCAAGACATGAAATTCTCACAACTTGGGTTTTTATGATGTTTCATGGTTGAAGTTTATTTAATTGGGCCATCAGTTTACTCCCTCTTGACCTAGGATCTCTCCTATGTGATTTTGGAGACCTCTAATCCTTCTGGATCATTTCATTAAGCAATTGATCATCATTGAAATTAAGGTGAATTTATATTGGTGAGTAATCTTTCTATTTCTTAATTTTTTTAATCACGGTAGCACCGTTTTGTTACATTAGGGGATATGTTGATCTATGATGTTAATCTTCTTGATACTTTCTAGATATACTATGTGATATTATTATAGGGGCCAATCCTTTATTATTTGTAGCGTGGTGAGTGTGTTCTTTGAGATTTTTCATGATATACCCCTTCCACCATCTTTTTTGTTTTTCAGATATTATTTTAAGATACAGTAATCAATCTTAGGGCCTCCATTCCTATCCTTGTATCTTTTTGGTGGTTGGATCCCACTTCAGTTCTGTGCAAACCGAGTTTGAGGTAGGTGGTTCCATCTCTAGCCTATGTTGGATGAACTATATAACTTTGGATTTTAAAAATTATTTTATAAATGAATTGGAATAATTAATTGATTTATTTGTGTATGTGGGAATAGGTTTTTGAGAAAATATGGTTTTTCTATTTTTTGGAAGAAGAAATGTTTTTTTAAATCATTGTGAAATGGATTTAGGAAATGGTTTTCAATGAAATATTTTGATGAAATGGTTTAGAAACACATAGCACATACAAATACTTGATTACTTAGTTGGAAGGTGTATCATATTGATATCATCCATGTAATGTTGTGGGGTTCACTCATAGGGTGGTCCTCTGGTCCCTAGGCCAATAATTATAGGGAATCAATTGAAATTTTTGGGGTTCATTCATGTGGTGTTCCTCTATTATTAGTCATAATTTCTAAGGACTTTATGGTGCACTAATTATTGATTATGGTATGGGTATTATGCTATCCTGACCTGTATTGATTCTTTTTGTGATTTTACCTATGATTCAAATTTGTATTTTATTTGATATGACATTTGATTAGTGCATTAATTTGATTTGATTGGATTTTATTTGATGGTATTGATGTATATAAAATGCTTTGAAATTGTTTTACCAGTTTTATTTGGAATTATAAAAAAACGGGAAATGTTTTCCTTGGTTTTGATGAAAAAACTGTTTAACTATTTCTCTAACCCTATTTTCTTTAAACATGACCATGTTCATATTATTTTACAGAGACTTGTTATGGAACACCTGGGTGGGATCCTTCTGAGCTAGTTAACTTACACCCTACACACCCCTTCAGTGTTGTGTATACGTTTTTATGTCATTTTTTGTTGGGAAAGGAAAGACATTGTAGTGAGGCAATGAGGTTTTTATCATCTATGTTTGGGTAGATGGTGGTGAGATGGTGGGAGTTTCCCACGCTATCACATGGATAAGTCAGTTTCTATTCTAGTTACCCTTTGATGTTAGACTTGTACTTTGGGATGTTCTAATTACATTTGATTTGTATTGTTTATGTTTTATTCTTTTAGTTATGGAATATGTTTATCTATTCCACTATTTATCTCTATTGTATATGTATATATTCCGTGTTGTTGATCCAATAAGAGTGACATCATTCCCTCTAGTTTTTGTTTAATTCCTGAGTTCTATTCATCAACTCATGGTGATTGGGAATGTCCTTCAGGTATGTGGTGATTCGAGACGGGTACAAACTTAAAAGGGTATCCAGGTCGGGTTCTCCAAAGGTTGGTATCAGAGGTGGTGTATCCCCAAGATTACATGTCTTGGTAAATTTTATAGATTGTATATATGATTTTTGGGACTTGATAGGTAGGTTTTGATGAGTACCCGACCAACTCTTTCCATGAAAAGACTCAAGTGACCATGGGATATTGGGACCTATGTCTCATATTTTTATTTCTTGATATTAATCTCATTTTTTACTTATTTTTTTCTATTTTTAACTAATATTATCTTATTGTCTGATCATTATTTATATTTTGGATTATAGAAGTATTCCTCCAAGATGTGTTCCACGGATTCCTCAGGTGGGTTTGATAGATTCTTCTCAAGGGAAACCACCTCTAGATTGAAATCTTATCGAGGTAATCATATGTGCAGTTCATTATACTGATCAAAATGTATTATAATTCTAGAATTAATTTTTTGAGTTACAAATAGGAGCTCAAGGTGTTTGTGATCAATCATGGGAGTTATTACATGACAACCAACCATCCTTTAAGGGTATAAATTAACCTCAAGAGATGAAGGAAATGCTTAACATGATCAATAATATATTTGAAAACCTGGATTCACATGAATGGGGAGGAGGAGCAAGGAGCTTTCACCACAGCAGAAGCTAAATGTATTGCAAGAATGAGAGGGTATGGAACCTGTCATCGGGACAAGCCTGTGCATGCACGGGAGATCCTAGCCGAACAACCATGCGAAGGTGTAAAGCTGATTTCACGATGAAGATGCTGGGGAGGAGAAGTTCCAAGTAGTTATTCTGTGTTGTATGTAATGTTTGAAGCCTACAGGCAATGAATTCATATAAGGCCTAAGGGCCATGTAATGCTTTCACCTACGGGCCTTGTAAGGGTTCCATCTCACCCCTTGAAAGGTGGATTATCAAAAATCAATAAAAAAATGAAGGCCTTCGGGCCATTGGAGGAAAACTTGAGGGCCCCAACACGAAATTGTAGGATTCCATGTTTCATGTGGATAGGTTTGTGGGATTAAACCAAAAGGGTTTCAAGAGCCTTTTTTAGTAGTTTTATCTAGACTCACTGATGATGGAGATGTCTCTAGAGTAACTCTTTTTGAAGCGAGGAGATCATTAGGTTTTGGAATAAACCAATTAGTTTGTTGAGATTATTATTTTTTAATAGGTGGTAAAGAATTACTAGCTTAAGGCTTAGAAGTACCTGTAAGGATTGTTAAAAAATATTAGATTGTAGGTATTTATACTAAATATCTCAACCTATGTTGATATGGTATATATGGTCAATGATGATAAAGAATAATCTGGAATGAGAGGTTATATATTATGCCTCTTATCTTCCACCCAATGGTAGATTTAGTGGTGTATAAGGAAATAATTGAAAGGGGAAAGATAATCAAAGGAGTGGTGGAGGTAGTTCTCAGTGGCATGACTACTCTGCACCTACAGTTACAACTAGCAGTGTTCCCCTGAATTTATATCTATGTGGAACTATCAAGAAAACCCAAAGTTCATGTTCTTCACCTATGAAGATGTGAAATAGTTGTAGATTATATAGTAATCTACAAATTTTCTTTTAGGATATGTCTATTCCTTGTTATGTCCAAGGTTCGTTCTCTCTAAATTCTACAACAGTGTGGTCATGTGCTTCAAAGACTATAGGTCTCTAGCCATTGGACTCAGAAGTGAGGCACCTTTACATAGTAGATGAGTTTCCAATGGAGTTAGACATGGGTCAAATGATAGTAAGAGGTTTCATATTTGTTTCATCTTTAGTAGCAGTTTCTTTATTTGATAATAGTGCTTCCTAATCATTTATATCTAGCTATTTTTATGACATGATTAAGCTTCCAATGAAGCTCATTCCCTTTATTATGGAGTTTGTGACACCTCTTCGGAAGATTCAAGAGTAATGTTTTCTATGCCCTTCTTGTTTTCAATCAATAAATAATTAAGAGTTATTATGGGATTTCCTCATTCTCAAAATGAATATATTTGATTTCATCATTATGACATATTTGCTTGTTTCTCGTCACGCTGGGGGTGATTGTTTTCATTGGCATGTCCTGTTTCTTTTGGTCAATGGGAACTCATGTGTGTTTCAGGGAGAGTGGGATACTAGGTCTGGTCATGAAGGACCTTCCCACCTATATCTCATGAATGTTTTGTCTACTATAGCAGTTGAACCCAACAATGTTTCTTTTTTGGTTCATATTATCGCTGTTTTATGGGACTTTCCGAATGTTTTCCTAGATTATTTCTACAAGAATCCTCTAAATAGGTTAGTAGAGTTTATGATTTACCTAGTGCCAAGTACACACCTTATTTTAATACACACTTATCATATGGAACCACCAGAGATTAAAGTGATCAATATTCAGTTGGTTGATCTAATGGAAAAAGGTTTTGTTTTCCCTAGTGTTTCCCCTATGCTATTTCCTAAGAAGGTATATGGTTCACTCTGATTGGGTGTGGATTATTAAAATATGAACCCAATAATGGTTATGAAGAATTATCCTTTTCTTCATGTGAATAATTTTTTTGAATATTCAAAGGGGGAAATTGGTTTTCAAAGATTGATCTTCGGTCGGATTATCATTAGCTTATAGTTTAGGAGTATGATATATCATAGATGGATTTTAGGAGAAGGTATATAAATTATAAATATGTTACGATTACATTTGATCTAACTAAAACTTTTTTTTTTGTTTTCATGGATTTTATAAATTATATATTCCACATGTTTCTTGACCCTTTTTTGGTATTGTTCAGGAATTGTATTTTGGTTTATTTAAGATCCAACCATAAGCATGAGAACCATTTGTGTTTGGTTTTGGAAATCTATAGGAGTCAGCATTTCCATGGAAATATTTTAAAATGAAATTTATTGATCTGAGAAGTGAGGTTATTGGGGAACAAGATTTATGATCATGGATTATCAGTTGATCCTGATAAGGCAATTACTATTTTGTTTTGGAAAGATCCACAAAACATATTTTAGATTTCGATATTCCTTGGTCTTTCTAGATAGTACCGATGACTCATGAAGGATTTATCTAAGTTGGAATCACATTTAACTAATATTACTAGGAAAGGGGTGATATTCATATGTAATGAAAAGTTTCATTCTTATTTCAAAAATTTGAAATGACTTATGATATATGATACAATTATGATCTTACCTGTTCCTAGTAAGGGGTATATGACTTTCTATGCTATTTCTAGTGTTGGTTTGGGTTACATACTTATATAGGATTACCATGTGGTGGATTATGACTCTAATAAACTTCAAACACATGAGAATAATTACCCTACAACTGATTTATATCTTTTATTGGTTATGAATGAACTTATGTTTTAGAGACACTATATTTTTTTGGAGAGATTCACAGTCTTTTATGAACATAACAGTCCAAGTTATATCTTTTTTCAAAAATACAATAATCTTAGATAGAGGTGGTGGGTGGAATACCATCATAAATTTGACTTCAATATCACCTAAACCCTAGGGAAGTGGAATTTCATTGCAGACTCTCTCAATAAGAAAGTACCATCGTAGGCTGTTCTAGAATCAAAGGAAGAGTGGAACCTTATGAAACTCTTCACTAAATTTCACCTAAAATTTCAAGAGGATATTTTAGGTATGGTTTTGAACAATTTTCAGTTATCATCATCTAACCTTGATTTTTTTCTATAGAGTCAACAATAGGATGAAGAGTTCAGAGGAATTCGAGAAGCCCTATATGGTGGGGAGATTGTTTCTGGTTGGTTTATCTTTTCAGATGGTATTCTCCATTTTGGAGATCAATTTGTTATCCTAGTATCGATGAATAGATTAGTTTTTCTTTATTTTCATAGTTCTCCATGGTATGTTCATCAGGGCACTATGAAGATGTATTATGACATGAGATAGTGATTTTGGTGACCAGTTATTAAGCATGACATTTCTGATTATGTGTCTCACTACTACACATACCAAAATAAAAATAAAAAGCATATGAAACCTTCTGGTTTTATCCATCCCATTCCTATGAAAGTTCCAAAATCGGATGAGGTTCCCATGGACATGGTTTTTGGATTACCATGGAATCCCTAAGGGATGAATTCTATTTGTGTGGTAATTTATTGGTAAAAAAAATTAGCTGATTTAATTCTAATCAAGGACACCACTAAAGTTGAAGATGTAGGTAAAATGTATGTGCAAGTGATCATGAGGTTTTATGGGGTTCCTTATTATATTTTTTAGATCGTTATTCTAGGTTTACATCAAGGATTTGGGGGAGCCTCCAAGAGGATATGGTGACTCAGGTCAGTTTGAGTACCGATTATCATGCACAAATAGATGATCAAAAGGAGAATGCTATTCAGATCCTAAAGGATGTACTCTATTCATGTCTCTTGATTTTTTTGGAATATTTGGGTAGCAATCTAGGATTGGTTAAGTTTTCTTATAAAAATAGTTATCATTTGTCGATTAGAATGGTTCCCTTCAAATATTTTTATGGTCACTTGTGAAGATCACCTCTTTGTTGGGAATAGGTGGGAGGGGCCTCCCTTATGTGACCGAATCTCATTCAGGAGATTGAAGAGGTGATTTAGGATATATATTTGTGTATTGTTATAGATTAAATTTTACAAGAAGTGTATGAATATCAACTGCATCTTCCTTTAGTGATTTATTTTGGTGATTGGTTTTTGTTGAAATTTTCTCCTCGGTTGGGTCATCTTTTTCTTGGAAAGTAGGGAATTTTGGATTAGAGATATGTTTGACCATTTTAGGTCACTGAATGGCTTGAGAAATTTGATTATCAATTACAATTTTTTACTTGGTTTATGGGTATTCATGATGTTTTCCACATTTCCCAACACAGGAAGTCCCATCTTGATCCCTCATAAGTTTTGAGTTGGGAAGAGATTGATTTGGAGCCATATGTTTTTGTTGTAGAGATGACGGAGGAGATTGTTAATTATATGGTGAAAGTATTATGTGGGAAGTAAATTTCATTGGATAGATTATTATATTGAAATAGATTAGATTATCATGTGGCTTGGGAGCATAAGTCGTTGATGAGGGAGCATTGACCTCACCTCTTTTTTAGGCATCAATCTTCTACATTACTTCTCTAGGATGGAAAGTCATATGGTGGAGGATATTTTGACATCTATTTACCCACTTACTTGTATTTATCACCTATATTTTCATTTCCCTATTTGTGTGTTTGCATTTGAGGACTCCCAAGGATGGTGATAATTTTTGGGGGAAAATGACATAAAGTTATGGGATGTATTTTTTTAATTAATCGAGTTTGGGTATAATAATATTAAAGGATTTTTAGGTTTCTCACAAATTTTAGAGAACATTGGATTTATTGTATTTAATATTTAGGGTAATATTGACAATTTTTATATATGTAGGAGAAATACATGCTTTGTATCAGTCTTCAGAAAGATTTCAGAAGTTTGGTTTAGATTATGAAAATCTTACATGTTGTGAAAAGTTTACACATCATGAAAAATATTTTCATGTCGTGTAATGGGTGCTGGGTCGATATCATGAACAGTTACAAGGAATGAAGGGTATACACACTTCTAAAATATTACATATCTTGTAATGGAAAAAGTTTGGTTTTTTATCCAAGGTGATTCGTTTTTCATTGTTTTGGGTTTTTCATGGATTACAAGATGTGAAATAAGGCTTAGAAACATGTAATTATCACATGTTTTGTTTTTTATGGTGCTATATGGATGATGTTTATTTCATTAGGCCACAAATTTCCCCCATTTTGACAAAGTAGCTATCCTAGGTGATTTTGGAGACCTCCTCTCCTTCCAGATCATTTGGTTCAGTGGTTGATCATCGTTACAGTTGTGATGCCTTTCTATGGGTGAATAATCCTTATGTTTCTTCATTGTCATTGATTTTGGAAACACCATTATGTTATATTGTTGGATCCATTAATCTATGTTGATAATATTCTTGGTCCTTTCTAGATCTGCTGTGTGATATTCTTCTGGGGCCAATCATTTATTGGTTGTGGTGTGGCAGGTGAATTTCTTGAGGTTTTTCATGATCTACCCTTTTCACCATATGATTATTTTTGGATGTGATTCTATGAAGTTGGAATAAATCTTAGTCCCTTCGTTACTATCCATGCATATTTTTGGTTGGGGGATCCCATTGTGGGTGTGTGTCACCTAATTTTGAGGTTGTTGGATCCATATATAGCCTATGTTAGATGAACCATATTGATATGATTTTTATAAATAATTTTTTAAATGAAATGTAATGAATGATTTATATATTTGTGTTCATGGAAATAGGTTGTTTAGAAAATATGGATTTCCCTTAATTTGGTAAAATAAAAGGTACTTTTCAAATAAGTTTGAAAGATTTATTAAATGGGTTTCAAATCATGATTGTGATGAAATGGTTTAGAATAATGTTACAGTTGGGAATCCTTGGGTACCTAGGTTGAAGGTGTATATTAGGGCCATTATCCATGTATTTATGGGGGGTTCCCTCAAGAGGCATTCCTCTACTTCCTTGGCCCATCATTTTAGGGACTCGATTGAAATGTTGGGGGTTTACTCATGGGGTGTTCTTATGTTATTAGGCCTATGTTCTAAGGACTTCAATGTTCACTAATTATTGATTGTGTTATGAGTAGTCTACTTGAAAGACCTTTAGTGATCCTTGGGGTGATGTTAACAATTATTTTGATTTGGATTGGATTTTATATGATATGTGATGAAATATTTGATTTGATTTGATTTGACTATCTTGATGTATATGAAATTATTTAAAACTATTTAAACTATTTTATTTATAAATGGGGAAAAAGGGGAACTGTTTTTGCATGATTTTGATATAAAAAATGTTTAACTATTTTTCATTCCATGTTTTTCTTAAAGTTTAGAAAGTTAAATTTTTTTAATAGAGACATGATTTAGAAAACATGGGTAGTATCATACTAATCCTGTTAGATCAATCCCTACAAACCCCTTTGGTAGTGTGTAGTCCATTTTTTGTCATTTAATGGGGGGAAAGGAAAGGTACCATAGTGAGGCAATGAGGTTTTTTTTCATATGAGTATAGGTATCTAGTGGGGATATGGTACGAGTTTCTCATACTGTAGAGACCCAAATATTGACGTACATGGATATTATATTACTTTTTCGGAATACTTAATACATAACAAAAACAAACACAGAAGGTCCGTAATAGTTTAGTTTCTTTGGAAACTCAGAAAAATAATCTTCTAATCACGATGAAAGATCTTCAATATCTCCTATAAAGATCTTACCCTTTTGTTTTCTTACATAAAACCTTTCTTTATATCCTGGGGAAAAGAAAACATTAAAAGGGTTATCTTAAATGCTTAGTAAGGGTAAGCATAGAGAAAATAAAATAAACCATATACATTTGAACTTCAAAACATGAACATAAAGTTTAAACGTCAAAATCTTGAGTTGTGAAATAAATCATGGTAGTATGTAAGGCATAGATCATAAAGGAACATCAATCATGATAAAATAGCATGGGAATAAAACACGTAATTGTGTCAACCATTAAGCACATGATATGATTTCCATAGTAGCCAAGGCATTGCTGCCAAGACCATCTTAGTGGACAAAGTCCCTTTCTGAATCGAGTTCACTCCTCATTCCAGTCCTATATCACTGAACCGGATTAACTTACCATTCCATCCATGTATATCTAATGATATATAAATCTTTACCCAATGCATTGGATGGATATATAAGTCCCACCGATCTCATAATGAAATCATTCTTATTTGTGCCACAAAATAAACATAAATCATTCATCATAACCCAAAGAATAAAAATGAGTTTCATAAACATCATCCCATCATAACATAATCCATATAAAAAAATGGATATCGTTTTATCATAAGAAAAGTGAAACCATGTAAATCATATATATATTTTACTTGAAACATACACATATGAAATAATGTCATCTTAGATTGAAAATGGTTTTTGATAAAACACTTGAAAAGAATTCTTGAGGAAAATATCCTTTCTTCTTAAAAATCATTTTATTTTCACAAAATGCCACGCAATTTTAAAAGAAAAGGATTTTATTGAAAATAACCACGAAATCTTGTAAAGTAAACTTCAAGAAAATAAGGCGTTATGAATCTGTAAAAATCCGTTCATGCCGTATAAGTTAAAAAAAAATTCTTCTCGTACTTTTGCTGGAAAAGTCAAAAAGTACCTCGTATGGTAAAAAAAAGTAAGATTACTTACATAATATGTAGTAAAATTCATAAATGGGTAAAAATTAATTTAAACATACATGAAACCATTTTAGAAAATAGGTACATGGATGATAAATATAACCCCAGTAAATACTTATGAATAAACAATCTCGGATAAAAACGAGATTGGAAAAGTTATCCTTTACCTTAGGTCCGATATGATTCGTACGTATCTGAACCTCCTGTATAATGATTTAAATAATGTCATTGACTCATTAAAGAATCATATTAATTGTTATTATATCATTTATGGTTCACTTATGACTTTATATTAGTCGTTCTTTTGTAAATTCCATGTTAAAGCAGCGTTTTGGGTAAAATCATTTTATTTATTGTACGTGTTTGGACTTATTGTTCTTGATATTATTATTACTTATATCATGATTTAATTAATTCCAAAATGTAAATCATGATTTATATATCATATATATTTAGTATATATATATATATAATATGTAGATAAATGAAATAAAATACACCGTTCATGGAGACGGTAGGCCGTACGTACGCATGAACGCTGTTTTCTTTTCCTTATTGACTTGAATGGAAGTAAGTAGATGACATATATATATATATACATATATAAATTAGAATTATAATTTCATATATTTCATTATTATTCATTATATATACTTTATAATCATTCTTGAGTGGTTAACATGGAGAATGAATCTCATCGCGTCGTGGAGACGGTAATCCGTACGTACGCACGAGCGATGATATCGTTCCCATAATTATTGAATTGAATTTGAGTGGATGATATAATATCTAAGAATCCGTATGATGTTATAATAACTATATATAGTTATTTTTTACCCATTATACCCATCCAAGTAAGGTGGTGGTGGAAAAACAGATTACACCACGGCGTGGAGACGATATTCCGTACGTACGCACGCGCAATGATTTCATTTTCGTTAGGATGGATAGAAAGTGAAATAGGGTTGTTTCATATTTATAATAATATATAAGTATATAATTAATACTGATGTTATTACTTTATAATTAAAAAACTAAAGAATAAGAAGTAGAAGAAGAAAGAAACTTGAAAGAGTCGGTAGAAGAGATTACCTCTTCCTCGACGCACCTCCTTTAAACTTCTTCTTAGGGCACTAGAGTTGGTATTTTGAGAATACCAGAACCTCTATGATATAACTAGAGAGGTTGAGAAGAGTAATTTTCAGGGGTTTTCCGAGATTCAAGGATCAAAAGGGTGTGAAGAGAAGAGGGAAGGGGTTCCCTTTTTATAAGGGAGGAGAGGGGAACCTATGAAAAAATTTAAAATATTATTTTATAATAAAGTCATATTTGGTTTATAATAGCTAAAAATTGATTTATTTAGAATATAAAGTGGGTATGGGTATAAATACTATCAACCAATTTGTTTTAGACAAGTTTAGGTTATGATTTTAACCTTATCATTTAGATTTAACTCTAAGTTAAATAATTTAACTTTTACCGTGTCTTCTTGTTTTCTTACACTATATGGTTAATAAACATACTATAACAAGCCAAACGAACCCCAAGTGGTTAATTATTAATATATATATCTTTATCTAAGTAATTTTTCCGATCCTTAGATTTTTATGAATATAATTTCAATTAATAATATAATATTTGTTTTAAAAACTATTTTAAGCTAATTTTGACACTATTTGGTAATTGATTTTTGTGAAAATAATGACAGCAATATTAGTTCTAAATAAGTTAATTAAATAATTACTAACATGTCATATTAACCTATAAAATTAGTGTAATTCATAAAAATTCTCAAATTACATCTATTTGGGTATTTACAATATCAATTATTTTAATATTTCATTATTTAGGTAATTACTGCGTCTCCATTGAGTCATAAATAAATTAAATTATTTAATGTCTAAAAATTATAAACAAAATACCATTAGATATGAAATATTTTTATCCTTATAATGAATATTTATAATCGAATTTATCTTATTTATAAACCTATATTAAAAATGTTTTAGTTATTAAACTTTGATTTTAACTATTTTAACCCTTCTTTAAATAAATTAATAATAAATGTCCTAATCTAATCCAAGTGGACCTAAATGGTAATATGTTTTTTCCTAAGGCTGTTTTTGGTCGAATTATTCTTATCCAATAGAATTAGGACATGTGTTAGGGTACAAATAATATCATTTTTACCCTTAATTACCCTATTTACTTTTAACCGTGGTAAATAAAAGTAAAAGGTTACTATTCCCCAAAAATTATTTTTATCTTATTGAACCACATTTTTCTCCTTGATATTAACCGCGTCTCTCGAATTTTGTAAATTCCACTCAAAGAAGCGGTAAAATTAAGTTTTATGTAAATTTTTAAATTCTCCTAGGAGGTGGGTAAAAGACAGTGAAAAGTTCAATAAAATTTTTATATATGTAAAATCATTATAAAATGAATCAAATGAATTACATTGAACTTATATAGGTATTATGTATCATGTTTTACCTAAAATAAATTTAAATAAAACAAATAATTATTTAAATAAAAAGTCGGTTTTTAAATAGTAACCAAGTGTTTTCACTATTCATCAAAAATTGAAAGTTTTCAGAAAAATACCAAAAATTCACTCTAGGCTAATTTTGATATTCTGAATCCAAAAATGAAGTCTATTTTTAAAGATAAAATTTATAAAATTTCAAAAAGTGGGTATTACTATTCATAACAGTTAGTTCATATTATTATAACAATATCTCGTTTAGTGAAACTTGGTATCGCATACTACACACGCTATCGAAGAAGGTCTTGATTGCGTGTAATGAAAGCCAAGTCAAGGATTCATGTAGTGAAATATACGTTTGGTGTTGCGTATAACATAATCAAAACTTATTTCATTTATACATTAAAAAAAATCTATACTTAATGTTGCGTAGAATAATTTCCACAAAACGAACTTGAATTTGTGTGTAACACGAGCCAAGAATAGTGTTGTGTATACTGTAAGCTAATACGGTGTTTCATATAGTACAAGCTAATCTTGGTGTAGTGTATAATAGAATACATCAAAGAAATTAAAAATTAAATATCTCATAAAATCTCAGGGTTTTACAAATACTATAACTTGGAGTAGTCATTTTATATTTTTGTTTTCCTTTGATGTTTTCTTGTACTTTGGGATGTTATGACTACTTTTGAGTTGTATCATTTGCACCATATTCTTTCAGTTATAGAATATATTTATCTCTTCTATTTTTCTCTATAGTGTACATATATATATTCCATGTTGTTGCTTCATATTTGGAAAAATAGTTCTATCTAGTTGCTTTTTGGGGGACAAGTATTAGTCACCCGCCTGTGGGGATTGGGAACTCCTATTGGATATGTGAAAATTTGGGTTGGGTACTAGCTTGATAGGGTATTCAAGTTAGGTTTTCCACATGGATTGTGTTTTTTGTGGTGTTATGCATTTAGAGGTTTCAGTGAAAGTGGGGATGTTGTGGATTGGTTAGTGTTTTTTTGTGAACCCATTGGTTGATATTATGTGTGTCTATATGAATATACTTGTATATTACTTATTATTTATATACTCACCATACTCGTATCGATAATTATGCATTGAATCCCATATTTTCACACATGGGTTGTTTTTCCTAATATCCTAGTGTTGAGGATGGTTGTATGGTTACCTAATCTTTCTAGCTCTATCTTCTTGATGAGTAGATATTTAAAATATGTGATGGAAAAATGTTTGTTAGTGCACTAGGTGATGGACCAAGTGTATGTGGGGAAGATAATATGTGATAGTGTTATAGGGAGGTGGCCCAGGTGTTTTTAGGTGAGATGAGATATGTCTATATTGTAGAGAGGCTTATGGTGGAGGTCACTCATGATAAGAGGAGGGAATGAGGTTGATGTCTTAAATGTTCATGATAATATACTAGTCTGGTTATGATTATGATGTGATGGCCCAATTGTCTATGGGTGAGATGAGATGTGACTTTTCTATGGGGTAGTGGCCCATCTGTCTGCGAGCGTGATGTGACCATCCTATGCAGAGGTGGTATATGTTATTCAGAAGATATGGCAGCACCAGTACCTATTATGTTGGGGTGTGAGACTAGAAAATAAGTAGTAAAATGATGCAGGGTACACTTTATCTATATGTTTATTATTATGGTATTATACTTGGATTGCATTATTTTTTGAGTATTTCTTGGTGATATTGGGATGGATAGTTAACCTGTTTAGGTGTTATTGGTTTTTCTATTTACTCACAGTTGTATTAGTATGAGTTTTACACATGTTCATGAGAGAATTTTTTCCCACTGAGTATAATTATATGCCCACCCTACATATATAAACTGATTTTTAGGTTTCCAGGTGGATTATTTGGAATTTTATGGATAGTACTAGCTCAAACATTTTTGGATAGTTTCTGTGTCATTTATTTAGCTTTTCTTTTGGGTATTTACTTTTAGATACTTTTATCTTTACCTATTTTATTTATACATGCATTGTGGGATGGTTTTGGTTTCATTTTATATTATTTCACGGAGTTTCTTATGGATGATTCATCTCATCTCCTGATACTATATTATTATAGAGGGCAATTTTTCATATTTCAGGATATTTTTATACTCTCAATGCTAGTCACCAACCTAGGGCCTTCTGAATGTGGGACTTGGGGGCCATTATATCTCTCCCCTCATTGTGACCTCTTTGGAGGGAGGTGGTGGAGATAGAGTGTTATTTTAGGGAGGTTAGTAGAGAGATAGGATATATTTTGGAGTTTGGTACAATGAGGATTACATGTGTTGGAATGGAGATAGTTCTATTTGACCTTAGTGTGTGACATAGGCTAGGGAGAGAGGCTAGGAAACTAGATATTAGGGCCAACCATGATTTAATGCATGAACTATGAACTTATTTAATAACCAAGTGAGTTTGAATTCTTTATAGGGTAGAGAACTAGGAGATTTATATTCATTATGATGACTTATGATACAGTTTGAGTTGGGTTATTTTGGTAGGTTAAATTAATAAAGTTAATTAAGATTAAACTAAATAAAATTTCATACTACTATTATTATGAAATTCAGGTTTATTTTTCGTCTATATATCTTATATTTCATCCATGAGTGGCACAAGTATTTAATTTTGAGTAGGCTAATCTTCTTGATCTCCATAGGGTTAATATGGTAAATAAGTATGAGTCTTGGTAGAGGGTGTTGTGTGCTTTTCTGTAGCTAGATTTAGGGATGTACAAGGGTAATGTTTCAGATGTCTAGCTAGAGAGATATCTAGAGGATCTTGAGATCAATTTCAATTGGATTCAATACCTAGTGAAATACTAGGTCCCATTAGTAGTTTTTCAGTTGTGGGGAGATGTGAGTTAGTGGTGCATGTTGTATTAGGGTGGGAAGGAGGATACAAATAATTCATGATTCAACTTTTAGAAAGATTTTGGATAGAGTTAGTTTCGTTGACTATGAAAGTAGGGAATATGAATTATCTTCTTTCTCTTCAGAATGGGATTATGTTAGTGTGGGAGTTTGGAATCTAGTTAAAGGAAATTATATGCTTTTCCCCATATCTTTTTATAGTTGAGTAATCTCATGCGAGACATCTTGAGGAGGCACTCCATCCTTCTATCAAGTATTTGGTTACTCATTTTAAGTTTCAAAGGTATTTGGAGGTTAAAAATAAGTAGGAGGTGATCAAGTAGATTCACTCAGGAGGAGGTTTACCATGAGAGGGGAATTAGTAGGGTTCCTTGTGGAGGAGGGTTTTTAGTGGAAGGTCCTAGGAACCACCAAAAGCTTTGAGGTTTTGATTAGTGGGGATTCAACCTTAGAAGCTTCCCTTTTGGCATTCCAAGGTTAGTGGTTTCTATTATTTTATAGAGGATATTAGGAAAATGTGTTTTTTCTTGTGGGGTTCATGTCCGTATCCAGAATTAGTGCCCATTGTTTCTTCAAATTCATATCTGTGGAGGTGAACATGATCTACGCTAGAATTAGAAACACTTTCTAGTGAGACCATTTCAGTAGTATGGGAAACATGCTTATGCACTACTGATGGGAGATGAAGTTAGTAGAGGCGAAACTCAGGATGTTCTTTGAGTTAAGGGACCTTTACTAGAGCATGTTCATGGAGTTTGTTTTTAGCAGAGAGGTAGAGGAGATCAGTGTGGTCAGTTTTATGTAGTGGAGGTAGGAGTTCTAGAGGGGAA
Organism: Viscum album; assembly: GCA_963277665.1. Taxonomy (NCBI): domain Eukaryota; kingdom Viridiplantae; phylum Streptophyta; class Magnoliopsida; order Santalales; family Viscaceae; genus Viscum; species Viscum album. The sequence goes on from OY728123.1 coordinate 377,006,764, forward strand.
AAATATCATTGCAGGTTAGATCAGTTTATTATCTACCCTTGTTTATGTCTTTTTTGATTCCACATATTTTCACTTTTTTTGAACCCTCTCTAGTCTATTCTCTGGGACAAGATGTAGAGAAGATTCCCATTCCCCTTGCATTGACTATGCTAGTTAGAGGCCATAATATCTTGTATGATGTTTTACAGGGGTGTAGACTAATGATGGGGATACATCAGTCCCATATGGATCTTTTATTAGAATAGGTGCAACCATATTATGTCATCATAGGAATTGATTGGTTGTATTCCATACATATTATTTTCTATTTCTTCTATATGAGAGTCATATTTTTGGATGCAGATCACTTGCATCTGGTTTTTATTAGCGAGGGGGGTTGTCAGGTGGGTTTCTAGTGTGTGGAGACCCTTATTTATTTTATTGATGAGTTGTTAGTGGAGTCAGTAAATGCTATGATAGTGGGGGTCCCTAGGGTCATTAATGAGTTTCAGGATGTTTTCCCTAAAGAGGTTGCGATGCTACCCCCTTGATGTTATGATAAGTTTGGGATAAACATGCATCCCGGTGCTTCACTGATTTTTATGGATCCTTATTATATGGAATCATCTATGTTGTTGGAGTTAAGGATTCAAATTTATGATCTATTAGCGAAGGGTTTTATCTAGCTCAGTGTGTCATAGTGGGGTCCTCCAATGTTGTTCACCAAGGAGGATGGTAGTATGAGGTTGTGTATAGATTACCGAAGGTTGAATTAGGTGATGGTTTGAAATAGTTACCCTCTTTTGAGGATAAATAATCTTTCCAACATGATGAGAGGGAAAATTTGGTTTCTTATTTTTTTTTTGTATGGATAGAACCATATGAGGATGATGGTGGGTGAGATCCCAAAAAATGCCTTCAGATTCTGGTATAGGAACATCAAGTTTGTATCCATAAAGTTCGGTGTTATGAATAAACCACTTGTGTTCATGGGGATTATGAACCCCATGTTCCATGATTTCCCAGACTAGTTATTAATCTCAATCAACGATGATATCTCGATCTACACAAATTCATAGGTGGATCATGCTAAGCATCTCAAATCTATTCTAAAGTTCCTTATACCCCACTAGATTTATTGAAAGTTTTCCAAGTTTGATTTGTAGATGAAATAGGTGTATTTTCTTAGGAATTAGGTATCTTAACAGGGTGTCATAGTGGATCCATCTATGTTTGAAGTAGTTGTTTATTGGGATTCACCTTATAACATGGTATAGGTGTGCAATTTTCTTGGTATTGCACAATATTATCAGAGGGTTTTTCCTAGTTTATCTCAATATTCATCCCCATTTACAACATTGACCAGGAAGGACCAAGATTTAGTGTGGATTGATAAGTGTTAGGAAGCATTCATTTACCTGATAGAAAATTTGGTCAATGCTCTAGTGCTTCTATGGTGTGAGGAAGGTGTGATGTTTGATGTGTTTTGTGGTGCTTCTTTTATGGGATTGGGATATATGTTATTGTATAAGAGGGGATTCATATCTTAAGTGAAAAGGAAGTTACATCCCCATGAGAATAACTATTCCATCCATGATATGGGGTTAGAAGTAGTTGTGTTTTCATTGAAGTTGTGGTGACATTACATCACTATGGAAAAATTTATGGTATTCATGGATCATAAGAGTTTGAGGTATATCTTTTCCTATCATGATATGAATTTTCAGAAATGGAGGTGATTCTATTCCAGATTAGGATTTTTATATCTCCTACACCTTAGGAAAATTTAATGTTGTGTCTAATTCTTTGAGTGTGAAGTCATGGAAGGATGTTGTTTAGGAGTCTTGGGATGTTTGGAAAGGAATGAAGGAGTTGGAAGACTTGCACATAGATGCAAGGGTGGATGATGGTAGAAGATATTTTTTTTCTAATTAAGGTACTTTCTTCTTTGATGTGGGAAGTGAAGGAGTCTCAGTGGGGATACTCAGAGGTAGAGGTGATGAGTGATTGTGTTGACAATGATGATGCTCTGGAGGGATGGTTGGAGGATTGTAAGAATTAAATGTTTTTTTATGGAAGGTTATTTATTCCAATAGTGATGCCTAAGTTATTCCTTTAATATTTTCATATATCAACTTTGGAGTTAAACTTAGGAGTATCCAAGATTTATTGTTGATTGAAGATGTAGTTTTTGTGTCTTGGGATAAAATATGTGGTGGTGGAGTTTGTGGAGAAGTTTTTGGTTTGCTAGTAGTTAGAGACCATGAATTATTTTTTGTGTAGTTTTTTGTAGTCCTTTGATATACTTTAGTGGAAATGGGAGGGAATATAAATGGATTTCATCACAGGTTTACCCCAAGATTAGGGATGATATGAAGAATTTTGGGTGATAGTGTATTGACTGATGAAATCTGTTCACTACACAGAGATTCATGAGTCGAGTATCGTGGATATTTTGTTGAGGTATTATGTAGATTATGTTTTTAATATTCATGAGGAACTGAGGAACATCATCTCTAACTGGTATCCTCATTTTACCTCATGAGTTTGTAGGGGATTAAAACAAGATTTTGGATCCTAGTTGTGACTTAGAACTACTTTATACCCTTAGATAGATGAGTAGATGGACTAGACTATCCAGACACATGAGGATTTGTTTTGGACATGAATATTGGACTTTGGTGGATCTTGGGTATGACACATACCCTTTTTTAGGATTTTTTACTTAAATAGATATCACTCATGCATTGGTATGACTGAATTTGAGGATTTTTATGGGAGACCATATTGTTCTCTGTTGTGATTGATAGAGGATGGAGAGGTAATATTTCTTAGTCCTAATGTGGTATAGAGAATGATAGAGAATGTTGAGATTGTTTATGATAAGATTAAATCAGTGTAGGATTGGAAGAAGTCTTATATAGATCTTAGGAGGAGTCCCTTATATTTAAAGGTTGGGGACCACATGTTCTTAAAGGTTTATACTCAACATGAGAAGAAAATATTTGGAGTGGGGATTAATCTTTCTCCCATGATTGTTAGTCCCTTTTAGGTACTACAGTGAGTTGGTGAGATGACATATCGGTTGGCATTTTGACCATTGCTGGAGAAGACCCATGAAGTCTTCCACATATCCCAGCTTCATCGATATCTTCATGATGAATTCCATATCATTTATTGGGGAGAGTTTGATATCTAGGATAACACAATGTTTATGAAGTATCTAGTAGAGATCCCAGATCACAAAGAGGAGGCACTTTATTGATGAACTGTTCCCATGGTTTTCATGTTTTGTAGGCATAGTGTCCTAGAGGAGAGTAGTTGGGAGTGAGAGATGTAGATGGATCCCTATAACACTGAGATGTTTTGAGTTTTCCCTTAATTTATTTTTCTTGTGTTTTGATGTTTAGATATTTTTATGCTATGCATTTTTCCATTTTCTTGATGTATGACGTGTGATAAAATTATAATATATAGAAAGGGGAGTACATGATTCCTAATCAATACACATTAACTATGATGCAATTATACCCATGAGAGTGAGGCATTGTTTCCCAAAGAGGATAATATATTAACATGGAGGATCAAATTCCTCGACTCATGTGTTTGAGGCATTGTATTTGTTAGTTTTAACATTTATTAGTTTGGGATACAAGGAGGTTTAGATAATTGTGTGGCTATGTGATTATGTGAGAGGAGGTGGTTTGTGGATGTACAATTCATGTCATGGGTATTTCCTTTAACATGTTTGGATAGTGTTAGCATTGAGTAGTAACAATATCCTTTATAGGTATCTCATGAGGTGATTGTTTGGAACCCCTTTCTTTAGGGATTGGTTTTTGATTCTTGAGGGAAAGAATCATTTGATAGGTATATTATGTAACTTACCATTCCTTCCCAACCTATTAATTTTCCGGTTTTAGGTATTAGAGGTGTTTTGGAGGAGGCTTGAAGAGGTTTCGTGGTGGTTGGAGGTGAAACCGAGTTGCTCTAAGGAATTAATGTCATGAAACATTTACACGATGTGAATTAGTGGTTCACAACATGTGTATTTGGCTAGTTTCATGACTTGTATGTGGTTGAGGGGGGAACTCATGAAACATATTTTCATAGTGAATGAAATTCATGAATTGTAATTAAAGAAGGGCTGAGGCAACTTGAATTTCCACAGAAGATAAATATTTTGGAAAACCCATGGATTTCACATCGTTAATGGGTTACATGAAATGAAAGTTTTTATTTATAGGTTTTAAATAGGTGTTTTGGATGAATCTATCCTTATTTAACCCTGGATCTTCTCTTTGTCTTGGGATAACACAAGGCAGATCTCTGAGGATATTCAACCCCTTCCTCTTACTTTGATCCGTTTGTTCTAGTGGATCCCTATTAGAAATATGTGGTGAGTTTTCCTCTATTTACCACAGTTTTATTATGTTTTTATCTAATATATCTATTGCGGTGGTGTGATTTTGTTTGGGGGTGTGAGTATGGGATGTGTTTTTAATAACCCTTGATGCATTGTAGGTTGATCGAAATTTTTTTATGTGATTATTGTTTTTGGGTGTTTCTTATTCATCTTATTGTGTGAAGAAAGACTGATAATATATTTTGAGGTAGGTAACTCATTATTTCTAACTTTTTTATATAATAAGGGTGGAGTTTACTCTTGTAAATCTACGGGGGATGGTTTTTATGGATTAATTTAATAATAAAGAATTGGATAATTGAATTTGAATGGGAAAGGGTAATGATTCATTTATTTTTAAAGCTTTGATATTATTATGATATTTTGATTTTTCGGTCTCAATACCCCACTAAATATTATGTCCATTGAGGGATTTTTTTTGAACTTGTTTGATATGTTTTATGTATCCCTTATTTCATGTTGTTGTGATAGCACCCCAAATAGAAATAGGCAAACCACTTATATTTGGATAATAAAATGGTTTCCCGTAGATTCATTTCTTGTCTGGTAAAGACCCTAAGATAAAGTAAAATGTGATAAAATATCCTTTTAAAATATATAAAATTGTATGTTATGTGTGGCTTTGTTTGGACCTAATTTTTTGGTGTTGGGGTGATGGTTTGTTTGGCAATGATTTTGGGGTAGTAGGGTGATCGTTTGTTTGGTTGTGCTTTTAGGGCAGTGAGGTGCTGATTGTATGACTGTGCTTCTGGGGTGGCAGGTGTTGGTTTGTTTGGATGTTCTTTTGGGATGGTAGGGTGATGGTTTATTTGGACTTGATTTTAGGGTGGTGAGGTTATTTCTAGTTTAGCATTGCTTTTGGGGTGGTATGGTGATCATTTTTTGGTCGTGCTATTAGGGTGAAGAGGTGATGCCTTGTCTGGACGTGCTTTTGGGGTAGTAGGGTGATGTATATTTTTTCCATGCTTTTGGGGTGGAGCGATGATGGTTTGTTTGACCGTTATTTTGGGGCAGTGAGGAAATGGTTTGGTGGGAATGATGAGATTCTTATGATGTGTGGCTGCATTGTGCTAGAAGTCCAGGTAGTGATGGAATAATTATTTAGTAATGATTGAAATGAATGGGTTTGGTTTGGTTAATGGTTTGAAAATGATTAATGAAGAAATAAATTATGGGTTGCGTGGTTAAATGCTATTGTTGGTAAATAAAGAAACGAATGGGGTTGTTAATGGAATGGGATGGTGGTGTGAGATGTGGATTGTGGTTTATGTGGTGTTATAAATTTAGATGTGGCATAGGAAGTGAGGATGTTGTGAGTTGGTTAGTGTTTTTTTGTGAACCTATAGGATTGCCTTATGTGTGGATATATGTATATACTTGTATATTACTTTTTCTATAAAGACCCAATTCAAATTGAGAATTATGTTCCAAGTCTTGTATTTTCACATTGAGGATTTTCCCAACATCCCGGTGAGGAGGATGGATGGATAGCTTCCTGATATTTCTTTTTATCTCTTCTAGGTGAGTAGATATTAATATCCTGTGATGAAAAAAGGTCTATTAGTGCAATAGGTGATGGACCAGATGCCTATAGGCTAGATGAATTGTGATGGTGTTGTGGGGTGGTTTCCCAGGGGATTTTAGGAGATGTGTAATATGTTTTTTTCTATGGGGTGGCTTATTGTGGGGGTCATTCATGGTAGGAGGAGGGAATATGATTTATTTCCTTCTTGTTCATGATACCCAACTACTCTGGTTATGGTACTAAGGTGATGGACCATGTGTCTTCATGAAAGATGAGATGTGACCATGCTGTGAGGTGTTGTCCTAGGTGCCTACAATTGTGATGTGATGTGATAGTGCTATGGGGTAGTGGTATATGTTATTTAGAATATATTGTAGTTCCAAAACGTATGATGTTGGGGTATGATAGTGTAAAATTAGTGGGAAAGAAGTGTGGGGTACCCTTTATCGATATGATTCTTATTATAGTATAATACTTGGATTTTTTATTTGCTGATCTTTCATTGGTGAGGTTGGGTTGTGTAACGTCCCAAATCTGGTAGCAACACAATGGGAGACCCAAACCTTGTTGTTCACCCGACCTAAAGTGCATTTTCCCAAATGGCATAGGCTGTTGACTAGAAGCAAGGGCCAATGACTGATAGTGGGGAAACTATTCCCTCATTGGTCAAAGTGTAGCGCAATAGAATAAAATCTATAATCATGGAAAAGCGGAAGCAGTAAAAAATATAAACTTGAAATGGACAATTGAAGTAAAGATAACCAACAATCATATATATATAATGATGCAACATGTCACTAATTCTAAGAAAGCATCCAAAATAGGACACACTAAAATCAGATACAATACATCACAAGGTGAAAAAGTACATTAAACAAAACCAAAACAGTGCAACAGGAACTCAGCAGTATCGTAAGCCTACGATCGGTACCATGCTCTCCTAATCCCCCTTCAACAGTCATGTACCTGTGTAGGGACTATTTCACTTATCAACACCGACTTCAATATAATCTGTTTGGTCCCAAAACATGACCCAAACAGGGTGTGAGAAATAAATTCCAGTAGGCAACCACCAAAGGCCCGTGCCCAACTATCAGTGAAAATGTGCTACAAAAGTGGGAAATAATGAAATGTAGTAAACTAAGAAGTACTCAAAAAGTAACTATTCTTAACAGTTACATTGTAATTTTAATAATTATTAAAAAATTACAAGCCTGTGCTTTTTCTTGGCAGGTACCACATAATAAATCACCATAGTGAATATTTAAAGTAAACAATGTGCCCCGAAATGAAAGCCTTTACCCTCAGGTAAATATAAACAAAACCCTTAGGTTACTGCCCTCAGGCATAAAAAATATTTCCCTCAGCCATACGAGATATTTCCCTCAGGTATGGAAGTTAATATCCCCAGACATAAGAAACGTTTCCATCAGGCTAAACAAAACACTGCCCTTAGGCATTCCATAGAAAAAGACAAGTAATCGGGCCGAGACCAACGCATAAGCAAGAAATTTATATATGTTTCCTCTGAAGAAAACTCCAAAAAACAAGCTATAATCACGGAATACCCACGGGTATCCTGGCGAAACAACTAAACAAGAAAACCGTACTCTCGGGGTGGCCCTGGATCAAAGAAATGATCCCAAACAACAATTTATACAAAATAAAAATATTACATATGCAATTAAAGGTATCTTAAATAGTAAAGGCCTCTGCCACACGACACCCTAAACATGGGTTCATGGCACAACAGTGCAAAAATCAACTAGAGGATCCATTGGTAGCTCATGGCCTACCATCTCTGGAGTATAACCATCGCCACTTTTTTGGTGAACAACTTGTGGTCGTCTCGGCGGCATGACTCTAAAAGGTCAAAAACACAACTTAGTTTCATTTAATGTCGAGGTTTATTTTGTCTAGTAAATTGTGACCATGAAAAAAGGGGAAAGAAAATCACAAGAACTAGAAAAATAGGCTACACGGCATGTATAAAGTGTACACAGCATGCACCCTTATGCCCTTACATGGTCGTGTTCTGATGCCATCCTGGGCGTGTCTTAACCCTAGGTACACGACATGTTACACCCGCAAACGGTGTGTGCACCATTCTGTTTCCCCAGCCACATGACCAAATCCACACGGTCTCTTACCGGTATAAACTACATGGTGTGTCCCATAGGTACACGACATGTACTAGATGGACTTTACCGACCCATGTTGTTCGAGACACGGCTGGATACATTGCTCACAATGCACAAAGTGTTCTAGAAAGACATAGTGTGTACTTGAAAAGATAACACCGACCCGTGTTGTTAGCTACATGGCCGAATCTCAAGATTACTCTACACAGCGTGTTTAGAATTGACACGACGTGTATAAGTTATGATTTCTCCGTCCGTGTTGTTAGTCACATAGGCGGACATACGGGTCAACCCTACATGGCGTGTACAACCAGTACACGATGTGTCTCCGCAAAAACATCCTTATCACGTGTCTCTGACCACAAGGCCTATGACACAGTAAGAGACTACACTTTGTGTACATAAGGTACACAACATGTACTTAAGAAAAACAGTTTCTTCCCGAATAGAAGAACACATGGCGTGTAGTGAAAACTAAACAGAGTGTATTGTGGGTTTTTCCAGATAGTAAGCCTCATAAACTACTCCAGAGTCCAGAAAAACACTGAAACAAACACTAAAGTTCCAAATACTGATTCGTGAGGGCCCATACTCCCTTTGAACCAAATCTTGTCATCTTATACATGTTCTAAAAATGGTCAACAAGTCAATGATCCACCAAATTCCGGTCAATGAGGGCCCATACTCCTCAAAAACCAAAGTTTGGCGTTCATTATACGAAACCTCACACAACAATACCTTATCAATTAGAAGGTATTTTTTTATCAAGGAAACTATCACAAAAATATGCATTTTCTAGTACAACATTTATCACAACAAAAAGCAATTTATAATGCACCTACATGGAATGGAAACTATGCATGACATGTGATTCTAGCATGTGCCTAAATGATGCATGAGATGGAATACCCTCATCTCATCAGTTTAAAACTAAATAGAACCCATGTATAAACTATAAATAACACACCACAAGTACATCACCTAATGGTGAAATCATATCAACTGTAATAATAATAAACAGAAAATCACAATTCAATTTGAGGCAATCCAGCATTTACCTGTACACGGGGTAGCTACTCCTGGGAACAATTTATTACCAAATCCCTTAACAATCTATCTCTTTCTGTTGTCTCCAAATAATAAAATAACTCAGAGAAAATAAATGCCTCTAATACCACTTTGTAACGTCCCAGATTCGGTTGCCGCACAACGGGTGCCCCAAACCTGGTTGGTCACATGAACTCAAGCACATTTCCCCAAATGGAAGAGCCTACCGAATAACAGCAGGGGCCAAGGACTGATAGTGGGGAAACTATGCCCTCATTTTTCAAAGTATAGCATAGTGGAATAAAATATATAATCATGAAAAAGCAGAAGCAATAAACAATATAAACCATAAATGGAAAACTGAAGTAAAGATAACTAGCAATTATATATATATTGATGCAACATGTCACTAATTCTAAGAAAGTATCCAAAATAGGATACAATACAATCAGATACAATACATCACAAGGTACAAAATTACACAAACAAAACCAAAACAATGCAACAAGAACTCAGTAGCTTCGCAAGCCTAAGCTCAGTCCCATGCTCTCCTACTCCCCTGAAATAATCATGTACCTATGTAGGGAATCTTGCCCTTATCAACAACTGAAAAAATATAATATTTTTGGGCCCAAAACATGACCCAAACAGGGTGTGAGAAATAAATTCTAGTAGGCAACCACCAAAGGCCTGTGCCCAACTGTCAGTGAAAATGTGCAACAACTGTGTGAAATAATGAATTGCAGTAAACTAAGAAGTACTCAAAAGTAACTATTCTTACCAATTAAATTGTCATTTTAATAATTATTAAACAATTCCAAGCCTATGATTTAGTTTGGTAGGTACCACATAAGAAATCACCATAGTGAATATTTAATGTAAACAATTCCCTCAGACATGCAAGTCTTTACCCTCAGGCAAACAGAAATGAAACCCTCAGGTGGCTGCCCTCAGGCATAATGAATATTTCCCTCAGGAATATGAGATATTGCCCTCAGACACGAATGTTATTTTCCTTAAACATAAGAAACATTGCCCTCAGGCTAAACAAAACACCACCCTCAGGCATTCCATAGAAAAAAACAAGTAACCGGGCCGATCCCAACACATAAGCAAGCAATTTATATATGTTTCTGCTCAATAAAACTCAAAAAATGATATAATCATAGTATACCCACAGATATCCTTTCCAAAACTCTAAACAAGGGAACCATACCCTCGGGATGGACCTAGATCAAAGAAATGATCCCAAGCAACAGTTTATACATAATCAAAAGATTACCTTTGCAATTATAGGTATCTTAAACATTCAAGGCCTCAGCCACACGACACCCCGAACATGGGCACATGGAACAACGGTGCACAAAGCAACTCTAAAGTTGGAAATAAACACAAGACCACCTACCTTGATCTCCTCTGATCGATATACTTGAAAGGAACCTCCCGAAACGACCAAGAACGACATAGATCTGAGATAAAAAATTACCCATTAAAACCCAAATAACTTCCATTAGGGAAAGAATTTGAAGAAAAGATTCAAGAAGAGGGATGGCCTTACCCATGCGGTCCAAATGAGATCGACGTCAGAAGAATCAGAGTCCCAGTGTGCGATCGGGAGCTCCTCCAAGTCTGGGCCTCCTTTCTCATGACTCCTGGAGAGTTCTCTGTCTTCTCTGCCGAATAAGGAGGCTACTGCCTGTTTTTAACAAAAAAAATAATTACATGGAATGTACTTTTATGTACATGGTGTGTAATTTCCATTTTTTAACTGTTCCACTGGTGTCATCAATCCACCGCTTCATTGTTCATCTGTCGAATTGATCACATGACATGTATTACTAAGTACACGGCGTGTACTATCATTCTTCTGGTGGCTACTTTCACCGCCTTACTGTTCACCTACCGACTGATTAAATGATGTGTATTACTAAGTAAACGGAATGTAGTTAGTTTTTACACCCTTAATCGGTGAAAAGCCTACACGCCCTGTATTCTCACCCCACACGGCCAAAGTACATGGCGTTTGTACAAAAGTACATGGAGTGTACTCATAAATTTTGTATTTTTCCCTTATTTCCATTGTTTTCTCAAAAACACTTAAAGAAAAAGGAAAAGAATAAACTTGTTCCTCAATAATATGAACCGGGTTCTTACAGGTTCGATATTTTACCTATTTAGGGGCTATTGGTTCTGTTGTTTACTCATAGGTGCATTAGTATACATTTTTGACATGCGCTTGAGAGACATTGGTTTTCCTACTAATTATACTTGTATGCTCAACCTACATAAATAACATGACGTTTAGGTCTCTTGGAGGATTACATGGAATGTTTTGGATAGTACTAGCTCAAATCTTTTTAGATGGTTACTATGTCATTGCTCTAGATTTTCTTTTAGGTATTTACTTTTAGAGTCTTTTTTCTATACCTACTTTATTTATACATGAATTTTGGGACGGTTTTGGTTTCTTTTTATAAGATTTCATGGATTCTTTTGGTGGATGATTCATCTTATCTCCAGATATTATATTATTATTAGGGTAATTCTTCCAATTTCATGATATTTTTATACCCTCGATGCTAGTCACCAACCTGGGGCCAAATGGAGATGAGACTCGGTGGCCATTATATCTCTACCATAACTACAATATAATTAGCGGGAGGGGTTAATAAAAATATATATTAATAGGATAAACTTATATCCTATCCATAACCAAAATAACATCAAACTCTACAAAGGGAAATACAACCAGTTTTATAGGAAAATCAATCCATATATGATAGTAGGATGATTTCAATAATTTTTTATTTCAATTATACTGCCCCAAGATTTTATAAAATATTTATTAGTATATTTAATGAGGTATTATTTAAATTTTATATTCCATGTTCCTAAATAAAAAATAATGTATAGATCCAAAATCAAACAAGACATTGAAATAATCTGAATAAACAATTAATGCACCGACCACCACTACATTTGAGGGTCTAACATATACTGCAGTAGTAGAATTTTTTTACCATAACTCTATATTTATGATCATGATTATCCAAAACCGGAGTAACTAACCTAAAACATGCATTGGAATAATTTCCCTACTCATTGTAATAAAAACATCTTACTGATAACTAACTATATGATTTCCCATGACTTTTTTGATATGAAAATTTTTACATGCATCCAAAATCCAATTGACTAGTCTTACCACATCAGTAACATTTTAAAAATCCTATAAAAAATTATTCAAAATGAATTTTAATACATTTATAACATTTGGGGTGCTTTCTTCATTATTTATTAGTTCACTAATTCAATACTTCTTTCCACCAAGATTGCTTCTTAATCTTTTTTTCCTGAAGTATATAAGTGTTGAAAAAATCCATCTCAACTTTATCAACACAAAAAATAATTTCATCATAACTTTAAAATTCATTATAGGGCAATGATATTCCTAATTTTTTCCGAACTATTTAAAATATATCAATTTAACTCTTATGGTTTAGAACAGAATTCAGTGCATACCTAGCTAGTCTAGTAAAATTTTCTTCATACACAACAATTAAGTCCAATTCAATTTTATTCAGCTCTAGATATTACCTTTAAATTATATGTTGATTAATATTAAGAAAATAATTCTCATGAAAAATATATTGAAATACTTTCTACTCCATGGAATCAATCTCATCCCTTTCCTCAGTATTCTTAATTAGAGACCACTGTCATTCGACTTCACCATCAAAAAGATAAATATAAAGAATTAATTTTTTATATTCTCTACATATCAAAACTTTTAATATATTATCCAATGAATTTATCCATCCTTAACCTTTCAATGGGTCTAAATATTCACCAAAACTTAGAGGGCAATTTTTCATGAAATGATCTACTATAGGAATGTTACTGTATAGAGAATTCAATTGATATATTTCATGGGTTTGACCATTAATAGAATATATAAACTTATCTAACGCCTCCACAAACTTTATTATTCCAATCATTATTGGTTTCTGATTTGTAATGTTATTATCCTCTTGATGCCTTCCTACTTTAGTTTCATTATTTTCTATGTGGAAAACCGGTATGAATAAACATAGATTTGGTGAAGAAAAAATGAAATCTAGAAAATATTTCTCAAGAGAATATAAAAATAAATATAAATTTCTTAATAGTAACTTTCTATATTCTCATAACATCTAAAGTTATCTAAACCGCTTCTCCAATTCCAATTGTAATGACACATTACTTTAACACCCCATAAATATGTATTAAATAAAAAATACTTAAATTTTTTATATATCCCATGATATTTTTTAATAGTTTTATATAATCTGGAAAAAAATTATATAAAAATGTTGATACTTCAACCTAGTTTACAATTTTATCCAAAAAAATAGGGATTTAGTTTTACACCCATGTTTCATTCAAGATAATTTTCTTCTTTTAAGAAAGTCCTTAGAAGGAATGTTTAAAATTTATATAGTTAATCCTCAAACTTATATATCATTGAAAACAATTAAAAATATTCATTAAGCACAAAAATATTTGTAATGGATATTAAAATAAAGGAATCCTATTAGTCTTGTGAAAATATAAATACCTATAAAAATATTTACATTTTCCTAATAAAACTATTAGAACATTAAAACATTTACATATACAGAAATCAATCTTTAGAAAAAAAAATTTGATAACCCATATTTAATAATAGGAAAACCATGAAGGAATCATGGGGTATGTAGGAAATCATGAAAATATTTTAAAACTTTCAGCTTTAAAAGTTCATAAACCTACCTTAGCTCATTAAATCATATGATTTAGAATTTTTTTTGAAAACATAATATAGGTATCTTGAAGAATAATATTCATAACCTCTATTCAGTTATGTTTAAACTATGTTAAAATAAATTAATCCCAATTAATTCTATAGGTTTAACCAACCTACTAATATCCCTTAATTTTCACCTTTAAGGACTAAATCATTACCTAATCCATTTGAGAGCTATATCGGTCTCAAATAAACCATGTGCTATATCAAGTTTATCCATCATCATCTATAATGGTAGAGTACCATATAAGGAATAAATAATTCATAATATCTCACTTTTTTTTATCATAAATCCCTTAAAAAACTCCTTTGATACCATAAGAAAAACATTTTCTATTTTTGCATAATCCTAATGAAAAATATAATTTTGATTTGAAAACGCATAAAAATGAAAAATTTATAGAAGTGTGAGTATATAATATAACTTGTAAAACCATGTAAAATTTATAGGAATACTGATAGTGGATAATGACTATGACTACGAGAAAATTTGATCAATTCATATATGCTAAAAAATATTTTTTAGCATATTTGTAAAATGTCAAAAAATAACACATGAGGAAAAAAATGAAATGATTACTTTTTAAAACATTGTAAAGAAATTTAAATATTCTTAAAAATTACCTTTATCAAAATTTTAAGCATAAATATGAACATTCATGAAACATTTAAAAGAACCTCATCATGGATAAAAATGTGTTGGAAGGAAAACATTAAAACAAGATTTTTAAAAGAAATTCTCTTACCTTAAGTCCCGACTCATTCTATTCGCATGTATACCTTCCCGAGTATTAAAAATTATTTAAGTTTTATTAATTATTAATATTTTTTTATACTATCGAATTATCATTTTTCTTTTTATTTCATTTTTAACATGTTTTATTTAGATACTAAAATGTTTAAGTTCACATTGGACATTTTAAGGATGTTTGGTCTATAACCTCAAAATAACATCGAAGAATTGACATTATAAAAAGGGATTCTAGTTATATTAATTAAATAATCTTAAAAATGTTATAATTATCATATCTATACATTATATTAAATTATAAATCCAACCATTTAAGGAAGTCATGAAAAATGAACCACGTTATTTCATGTAGAGGACATACCATTTGTTTACATGAAAGATATTTTAATTTTTATACCGAGCAGAAAAAAGATAATATTTTACTTTTATAGAATTATAAATATTATATAAAATTCATATTTATTCATTAATTTCATTCTTATTTCCATCCTTGTAATATGGAAATGAAAAATCAGACTACTTTACTTTGTGGAGGTGGTAGTACACAAATTCACTCGAGCAAGGTTATCATTTTATAAATATGGTAGGGTAAAAAGGTAAGTAATATGTAATTTTTATAGAATCATAAACATGTAATTAATTTCATATATATATATATATATATTCATTTTATAAATCATTTTAACTATCCATATGACTTGATGATGAAAAATTAAACACATTGCTTCATAGAGTTGGTAGTCCAAATATATTCATAAGCGATGTTTTCATTCCCCATAGGATGGAAAAGAAGATGAACAAGAGTTATAATATAATCATAATAACATATAAGTATATGGAATATAATTATGTTTTTATTTTATCAATGTTAAAGAACATTCAAATGAGGTATAAGAAGAAATAAACATGAGAAACACCGTTTAAAATTATACATTTTCTTTAGAAAACCTCCATTGTCTTACACCTTATGGCTTCGAAGGTTGGTTTTTTGGTGGGACCAAAATCTCTGGGATATGAGGGGAGGATTCTAAGATTGTATTTTGGTAGGTATTTTTCAATCTAAATGGTTTAATATTCATGAATAAGTGAGGATACAAAGTGTACTTTTATAAGTGAGAGGAGTGTCACATGAAGAAATATTTTAAACTCTTAAATATTATATGTATATTTTTCAATGGAAAGGAAATAATAATGGAAATATATATAATACAAGAAAGGTTAAGGTGAAAATCCACTCAAAAAATCATATTTATCCTTTTTAGAGATATATAATACCTTATCATTTAGTTTAACCCATGTTAACTCTTTTAACCTTTACCGGGGTGATAATGTTTTATCTAGGTTACTATTTATAATGAATAAAAATAAAATTATCATTATTACAAAATTTGAACCCCCAAATTAAAAATATGAAATAACTTTTACAATATTCATTTTAAAAAAATGGTGAAAATTAATTTTTATATAAATATGCAAATTAGAAGAAAAACCATTTAAAGAAAAATGTCATTTAAAAGACTAAAAATGATTTTATACAAAAAATCAAGTATACTGATTATTACAATAGAATTAATTAGATGTTTTTTAGTCAATTTTGAACAATTTATAATTAAAATCAATCCAAAATATAATGATATTTTTTAAATACTTGAAAATTAATGAGATCTTTAATAAAAATCTGTATTTTTTACCACTCACCCAAAAAACAACTTTTTAGAAAAATACAAAAAAATTTCACACTAAGATATAATTTATATGATGAAAAAAATTAAGTCCATTTTATAAAATTCAATTTATAAAATCAAGAAATTTATCTTTTTAATAAAACCATGCGATTCATCGAAATAAAATTTAGATAACTAAAAATATTTTATTTTTATTTGAAAAATTATATAAAATTATATAAAATTATCTATAAAATTATGATGGATATGAATCCATTAAATAAATACATATAAATCATAAGATTGAGTTTTTTTAGTATTTTTTATATTATCACAGTATGTGTGTGTCAATGTATGTCTATGTATATCAATGTATGTGTATGTTAATGCATATATGTGTAAGCCTATATATGTTTTTGTATTTGTATATATGTGTTTCCATGTGTATGCATGCATATATGTATGAACATATGTGTCTACATGTATGTGTATGCGTGTGTCTTTGTATGCATGTGTATATTGTGTATATATTTATATTATATATATATATATATATATATTTTTTAGAATATATATAATTCCCAATATAAATTTATACTTCAATGAAAGCAATGTTTTTATTTTAATTAAATTAATTTAAAAATTGATCTTTAATTACAAAAAGTAATTATTTAAAAACTACTAATATTTAAATATATTATTTGTGATTGTAATTATATAATTATATAATTAATGATATATTTTAAAAATATTTATTTAGTTATATAAATAGTAATGTTTTTAATTATATTTAATAATTAATTACTTTTTCTATAAAATCAATAAAATCAATAAAACCAGTAAATCTATAATTTATAAAATAATATATTTATATATATTAATAATCATAAATATATATCAATACAATTATTAAAATTCTTAAATTAAATTTCATAGTTTCATAATTAAGAATATGTTTTGAGAAACATTCATACGTTTATATTTTTTACGTAGCTGATAAAAAATATTATACTATTAATTTATTTATATTTTCTTAAATTGATAATAATTTAGTATTATTTGATATATAGTAGATAGTAAATTTATTATTAGTTAGAAATATAATTAAAATAATCCTTCAAAAAATAATTTTATTTATAATATGAATATTCATTTATTTATAAAATTAATAAATGTTTTTAAATATTATTAAAAATAATTAAATACAATTATTATTCATATAATATATATAATTAGTATTATATGGATTTAAATAAATATTAGTTTATTGTAAATATGTTACATTTAAATGTAATTATAAATATTAGTCATTTATATTTTAATATATTTTATATTTAAATATTTTTTTAATTTATATAATAAATATTATTTAATATTTTTTGTATATATTGATGATTATTTTTTCTTTTTTAATATTATTTATTAATTTTCAACATTTGTTAATTTAAATATTTTATAATGTATTCAATGTTAATATTTATTCATTTAATATTTTTATAATTTATTAATTTTTAAAAATTTCATTATAATATTTTATTTATTAATATATAAAAAAATTTAATATTTTTTTGATTTATATAGTTAATATTTATTAATTATTAATATTTCGTTTTTTTATTTTAGTATTTTTATATTTTAATATATATATTTATTATTTATTTTTTTTATTTAGTATATTATTAAAATTATTTTAGTATTTAAATATAATTATTTATATTTATTCAATTGTAATATTTTTTAATTTATATAATTGATATTATTTATTTATTTTTTGAATATTTTTTTTAATTATTCAATTCTATTTATTCATTTATAATATTTATTCATTTAATTATATTATTTAGTTTTTAATATTTATTTATCTATAGTATTTCTACTAATTTATATTTATTCAATATTAATATTTCCCACCTATATATTTTTATTAAAGGGGAAACCATACATATTTTAGAATTATCATACATATTGATTAAATTTCTCTCGTATTAGGTGTTTATCACCCCGAACTATAACACTAATATCGTTTTCCTTTACCAATCCTAAATTTAACATAGATGAAAGGTATCATTATATGGGTTTAATGGTTTATCACTGATAAAAGTAATTTTATTAGTGCTATATTTATCTATAATTAAAGCTTTATTTATTAGTGTTTATTATTTTAGTGGTAACAAATGTTACTTTTATCAGCAATTTTTGATTTGCGCTGATAAAAATCTATCCATATTTTTAAAAGAACCCAAACTGTTGGGAATTTCTTTCTCATAGTTTAGGTTTTTACAGAACCATAACCTTTCTCTCACCTCTCATAATTTTTTTTGGCAAATTGACCCTCAAAATCAAATTTAGGCTATACATAACTTTTTTTAATGATTTCTCTACCGATTTTACCAGTGTTTTTTCATATTTTTTTTTGGGTTTTTTCTTCACATATCCTTATATAAATCTAATAAATCCCCAGTTAATTATATATGTGAATCTTTATATATGTGGGTATATATAAATATATATACAAGCCATTTTATTCTTTTGATCCCAAATTATTTTGTTTATTCCCCTCATAATCATCTATATATATTTATGCGTATATAGACACAAACACACAAACACACAAACACACATATGAATCCTAGGGATTTACATAGAATTAAGATCTCATATAAATGACTAGTTTCTGATGCCTCCGGTGTATTGTTTCCTTATGTTTCCAAGTCCAATAGTGATTTAGAGTCTTTGTGCACTGTTGATATTATTAAAGGGATTCATCACAATTCATCATATGTACCTTATAATCAATCATTTTATGGGATCTATAAGGATCCAATTTCTTAAAGTATTATGAAGGAGAAATAGCCTTTTTAGAAGCTATCCATGGTACCATTTCTTGTTAGTTGAATGAATGCAAGCGTTCAGTAATAAGGCATTTAACTTTTCTAGTCAAAGAAAATCGATTAAATATTTTAGATCCTAGAAAACATCTCACAATTTCCTTGAGGTTTTATGAATGGAGAATCACATCCATCTCTAAAGGATTCATCCATATTTTATTTCCATATGTGTCTCTGAATTCCAAATCCTTAGGATATGGATTCATCAACATATTGAATATAAATAACTCTATCACTCAAATTTAGGTTAAAAGTAGATTACTCAGCTGTTTTGTTTGAAATCCACAAAATTTTCAAGATATTTTATCAGTTATCGGGGTTCCTGTCAAGATGGATAGAAAAAAGGAGATATGGCTATTTTCCCCACCCATTAGTTAAGGTCTAGCTCAATTCCCCTCTAACTCGAATAGTATTTTTTACACCTAAAAAAATCATATTGGATTTTATTTTTTATTATGAGAGGATTACTCACTACTATATGAGCTAACAAATATTGGACACTCTTTTGACAAATTCGGCACGAGGGAGGTGTTGGTCAGAGAAGAATAAATTGAAAGAGTGGTGGGGTGAATTTTCCTTTAAAAAATAAAATGAAAACAATCCATGTATAAAAGATTTTCTTTAAATAAAAAATAAAAAAATAAAAGTATGTACCCACATAAATAATAAAATAGAATAAAAAAAGGATGTTTAAAAATAGGGTGATTTAAACAATTAAATGATTTGAATATGAAAATGATTAATCAAATAATTTTTAATTTAAGGCCTAAAAAATAAATAAAAAATCAATTAAAATAGATAAATAATTGAAATTTGGGAAAGTAAATGAGAATATGACTTTATAAGTACACTCTGTAGTTTCTCTTAAAATGAGTCCCTACGTCTACCACCTAAATTTCTTGAGGATGTCATGTATTTTTCTGTTGACATTATCGGTATCAATGATACCAAAACTATCTATTTATTTTTATTTTATTACAAGAAACCAAATACAATAAACACTTTCTATTTAATGATAAAGCTATAAAACATGAAATAAATATTCCCTGTCATTTATAATGAAATGGAAAGAAAACCATGTTCCCTTACTTTAATGGTAGTAAACACAAAATTTATGAGAAATAAGAAGGATGGGGGGATTTCTAGGAAGCAATAAATTTTTATCTTAGGCTTGATTCTCCCAAAGAATAATATGAATGATAAAAGATAATTAGAATATTTAAATAGAGTGAAAATATATAAAATTTTGGAGCACAATAGTAGAGACTTGGTTTTTTCCATGTAATCCTTTATAATATTTCTACATAAATTTATAGAGTTAGGTGCCGAGACAACCTGTGATTCCGAGGCTCGGTGTACCCAGAATGAATTTTATAAAAATAATGAGTATATTTTATATTATACATGTGATGGAAGTGGGATATCTCTCAAAGAGTAGCTTAGATCATAAATCCAAGGCTATGATTGAGTAAGGAGTGTTCCATTTACCCTAGGTGGGGTATAATTTTTATGGGCGCATGCCTTCTAGGTAAAATTTTATTGAGGGAATTCTTGAAAATAAATAAATTAATCTATTTGGGACATCAGATCAATTAAATTTTGAACAGAGTTTCATATAGAAAATACGAGACCACCGTTGAGTTCATAATGCTATGTTCACCCAAGGAGTGATATAAAATGAGAGGGGGTAGAGGATTCAGATTCCGTGACTATTGGTGGGATTTCCAGTGTTTTTATATAAATAGTAATTTAAGAGGTTAAAATTAAGGAAATCCCCTAATTCTCTCTCAAACGTTCTTTATCCTTTCTTCATTGAATTGAGGATAATTATTTGGTAGAACCTTGAAAGATCAAAGAAGGAGCACAACGGATGCGACATCAATGATTTGATATTTAATCGAGGTAGGATTTCTCTTAATTTTGAGTTTCAGTTCAGTTTTAAATTGAAAATCCATTTCATTTCCTTTTTTTCATAGTTTTCTTATCAATAATCTATGGCTGCACAAACACGGTCTTTGATCCATGTTTCAAACCTATACATTTTATCTGACATCCGTATGTTCTTCATAGATATTTGTCTGCCACTTTTGGATGCATCAAACTACCTATGGATTTTCAAGTGGAGACCACCGTTGTGAAGATCCCATTATGAGGATCACTGATCTATTTTCAGATCTATGATTGGGCAACTAGAGGAGTCTGTATGGCGTGAAAAAGTTATAGGCTGTCCCTACAGGTCAACTAGGACAAGATCTGGTGGTGGGCGGTCTGCAACAACATGAGGAGGAGGTGCAGGTGGTCTAAGATGATGAGAGTATGCGATGCAGGTGGGGGGGGGGGGGGTCTGGCAAGGAAGTGGCCACCACATTGTGTGATGCGGTGGTTAATGCGGCTCCCAGCGATGAGGTGGTGCGCAACAGGTGGCCGGGACGGTGACCTGTTGGTGGTACCCCGAGTGTGTAGGGGAAAAAAATCATGGGGAAAATAGGAAAAAGGTAAACCCTATGGGTGGGGGAATAAAAATAGAAAAATAGAATAATAATAATATTATTAATAATAATAAACATACTAATAATAACATTAATATTGTGTATTTTATTTAAAACCCCCATAAATTCTCTATATGGTGTCCGATTGACAAGCCATTAGTGGTGGAATGACCCCATCGATGACGCAATCATTTTAAGACGATTCTGGATAATTATATTTAACTCATAGCCTGATCCCATAAAATTCTCGTGAAATATTATATTTAATATTATTATTAAATATTTTACATTCTATAACTCATGTGTCTGATGTCCGATTGATGTGACGTCAGCAGTGATGTGACCCTATCTTCAAGATAGTTGATTCAGGACTAATTTTGGATATTTAATTTATGTTCATGGTCGGTGTCCATGAAACACCCAATAATAATAATAATATTATTGTCACATAATCTTACATCATAAAAAAATCTTCTATGCGACATTATATTTGCGTGTCATCAGTAGAATTGTGATCCTTCCATTGAGGTGGCCTTTTGGAGACCCACATCGTGATTTTAAATTGAGATCTAGGGGGAAAACCCCATGAAGTTCGGTTCAAGAATCTTTCAATGAAATGTGACTTTTTCACTCGGAGTCCGATTTGGACAAATAAATAGTCAACCCCTATGTTTTTCTATGAGGATCAAAATAGAGTTATCCGTGTAATTAATTAAGAGATTGAGGCATGTGCCCCATAAGATTCCCTTCCATTATAATGCTGTGATTTGTGAAATTGCCATCAGATTTACTATTGACGTGAATGAATAGTCGATCTTGTGCATTTTTTCCCAAGGATCACAACTATGTGATCTACTTGAACATGCAGATCCTTTTTTGTGATCTCATTAATTTTAGAAACATGAAAGGAGTATCAGCCGAAGATCTTTCTCCAGTGTTTGAAGAGCACCCTTGAATTAGGTTATCATTAAATCCTGTGAGAGTGGAGAATATGTATGAAGAGATGCAGTCAAATGTTCTGGGGCTGTTTGAGGAGGCATGTCAGTGAATTACTTTTTCACCCTTTGAATAAACATTGACCATCGTGTTCCCTATATCATTTTTTATAGATATGCTATGTACTATGGGAGTACATTGGATTTCCTAGAGGTACTTGATCACAGTTTTTTACCCGATAATGGATAGGTACACAAACATACGATGAGGCGGGGTCACACATTGTGTGGGCCCCACATGGGCTATGTACCACTTTATGAACCTTCTACCTCTTGTAACTCATTCTAAACTCTGATTTTGGCATGCGACTAGACTATTTAGAGTGTTTTTTTGTGTAGTATGTGATGATTCCCTCTGTAGTGGCTTCTGAGTTGTAATGCGATATGTTTTGGGTGTGACACCTCTCCGGGGAAACACCCTATGAATACAGTGGGGTTTTTATGAGAGGTACCATCCAGCAGGGATGGCCAATATTCCATGGTGCTTTCTGAGAGGTACCATGTAGCAGGGATGACCAGTGTTCCATGGTGCTTTCTGAGAAGTACCATCCAGCAGGGATGACTAGTGTTCCTTGGTGCTTTCCAAGCGGTACCATCCATCAAGGATGACCCGTGTATCTCCTCAGTGCTTTCTGATAGGTACCATCTAGTAGGGATGTCCATAGCAGTTATGGGCTTACCCCCAGCTTGGCAGTGGGTCCTCTATGAATTAGAGTGGAATCCACCTGACGCATCAGGGTGTGGGCCCTCTATGGTGACTATCTGAGTGGAATCCTCCTAAAATTCTAGGGAGTGGGTCCTTGATGAAGTATAGTGGAATCCCCCTAATGCATCAGGGTGTGGGTCCTCTATGATGACTTTCAGAGTGTAATCCCCCTGACGCCGTTGGGAGTGGGTACTCTACTATGAGTTTTTGATCCCTCGGCTATGCGACATAGTGATGAGATGTGATTGATGTACATTTGGGATCATGAGAAAGTGGGATTATTTCCCCACCGAGATGTGTCCTTGAGATGAGACCTAAAACCGTACAGGAAAGACAAAACTGACCAAAGTAGATAGTATCAAGGTGTGGTGATTTATTCCCTTTGAATTTCATATTTATGGAAGACGTGTGGGTTATTGGGCATTAATGGTGGTTCCTTCTAGGATTGTTGGATTCTTATTTCCTTTGGATGATCTATGAGATAGATATCCCCTTACTCTCTCATTTGGGTTTCTTTACTGAGCATATATATTCTATTTTTAGTACCCACTTCTTGGGGTTTGGTTACTCTCCTTATAGGAGAGGTGAAGACACACAGTGTATGTTACATGCTTTCCATGTATATCTTTATGTGGTTGGGTGAGTCTACTCTCCTATTAGAGGTAAAGAAGACTCTAAGAGAAGTTCTTATTCTCACTATTTCTAGATCTTTGTGTTTGGATGATCTTACTTCACTCTCTTATTAGGTTTAGTTTCACTCCTTTTACTGTACCATGTATTATCTACTACTTTCCCTTTCTGAGTATCTCTCATGGCTCTCCTTTCACCTTTTCAGGGAATATATTGAGTATTCTTATACTCACCCATATATGGGATTTTCCAGTATGTGTCATGCCGTATGCTGACAACAGACCGATTGATTGTGACTTCATAGTAGCATAGGGATATAGGTTCTTGGACCATGTACAATGGTTGTAGTTTGGGATTTAGGAGTATAGATCAATCATCTATTTTACCTTTTTTTAGTTACTTCTAGGTTTTGGAAATTTTCTAGTTGGGTGTATATTTTCCCTTTTTATCCTTTCAGTTTATTGTACCACACTTCCACTATTTAGTGGTTCATTCATTTTGGTTTATTTATAGCAGTGTTGCATCTTTTGTTCCTTTACCTCTTCACCTTTTTGCATTGAGATCGCTGTGTGTGGGTATAGGTTCTTAGGAAAAGACCTACCTAAGTTTGTTGTGACTATGGTTATAGTAGCAATCCCCTAGCCAATGAAGGTGGGCTTGGGGTATTTGTAGCACAAACCCCGACATAGGCCAAGTTATTACAATATGGTATCAAAGGTGGTTCGACCCTTGGTAAGTTTTTCAGACATTTCCCTAAAAAGATCTTGGTTGGGTTTAAGGAAAAAGTGTCAAAGTGTCCTGAGAGTGTCTCTCAGACCAATGATTCTAGTGATCAAACAGACGACTGACATATCCATTCATGAGGACCCTGATTACCCGCTTGTCGACTCGGCACCCTAAGAGACTTGTTGTAGGGAACAATGGTACATGTGTTATATAGGATTAAGTATTTGAATATCCTTCTTCAGTCAGTTCCCCATGGTTGATGGTATATATATATATATGCTCATCTAATCGTATTACTCCTTGATAACATTCAATATGTCTTCATGATGATAGCCATCCAAGACACCAGCTCTGCTTCATAATGATGACCATGTGAGCGACAAGGCCTCAGTTTAGGATCCATCATACAATACCCTTCCTCTAGGTGGGAAGGTATTTGTACCTCCTCCTGTTGTGCAGTAGACAACCCAAGTAAAGTAGGTTGAGGACGTTCGTAGGCTGAGTACACTCCGTGGGTTCCAGCACTAGAGACCACTAAGGTTTCATGGAGAGACAAAACCTCATGTAGTAGAGGTTTGACGAGAGTTGATGGTGTAGCTCTTCAGGCTTGCAAGAACATCGATAGATCATATGGTAGCTTTAGTATCCATCCTTTTCCACTGAGTGGTTGGGTGGTGGTGGAATCTGTTTACTCAAATACTCGATGAGTCGTCACTCTCATGGGACGAATTCCAGCAGCTATTTCGTGAGGATTACTACCCCTCATTCCAATATTCTATTCAGATTCAAGAGCTCTTATAGTTCTAGCAGGGAGGAATGAAGGTGGATGAGTACACAACTTGGTTCACAGACCTTAAATGATACTATATGGACATGATCCTTGATGGCCACATCCAAGAATAAGAGTTTGAGTAGAGAATCTACAAAGAGATCCATGTTATCATAGTACCCTTGTGAATCCACAACTATGCTAGGGTGTTGGAGCAGGTGTTAGTGATATAGAACCTTCTGTTAAAGGGATTCCATACAACTAGTTTTAGAAGTGGGTAAAATAGAGTTGAGACATCATTCATAGTTAGCAGGCATCGAAATAAAAGATCTCTATGTAGGATACCTTCTCATTATCAAACTCATGCATGTGTTCAGGTAGCACCGAGTCATCCCAGAGAGGCCTGGTGCTATTCTTATTATGGGTGAGGTCACATGGCATGAGGTTTTCTAACCACATGTGTTGTGAACCCTAGATAGGTAGTATAAGGACCATTGCGGTAGAGGTATCACCGTGATTAAGGATCTACTAGGTCAGGACAGGGTGGTCCCCACGGAGGTAGTGCTGGCAGAGGAGAAAAAGGATCTAGAGGTGGGGGAAAACATTATGAGGTATTTACACTACATCCAGGTGGCCCACGTTAGGATTAGGAATCTAGAAGATGGGGCCACAGATAGCCATAAGCTTTAGATGTCTACGATCCTACAATAGATGAAATAATAATAGGTACACTTTGTGTATCTTCTGTTTCTTATAGTGGAAATTGTTATAAATTTGGTGAAATAGTATTTTCTCCATACTCCATGCTTGAGGTTTTACCAAGGTGATGTAGGGAATCAGTGTAACCCTATGTCAGTGTTGTTTGATGCAACTTTGAATGCATGATAGAGAGGGGTACTCCCCCCCACTAAGACAAGTTTTTTGTGACATGAGAAAAACCACGAGGGTAAGTCAGTGCCACCCAAAGTGGATAGTATCAGGGTGTGGTGGATAAATTCCTCTTAATAGTATGTTCAGTTAGAGGTTGTGTGATAGAGTGTCGAAGAAGGTCCTCACATTTAAGATGGAGTTTTCCTGCTTGAAACTTTTTGCTTGGGATTTCACTAGTGGGTGTAATAGAGTATGTAGTTTGTGGATTACTCTCCTTATAAAGGGAGAAAAGAAACATGGGGTATGCCATATTTTTTTCATGTCTAGATTCTTGTAGTTGGATGAGTTTACTTACCTAACCTGTTCATTGGTACCTTTGTGTGCTCAATGTCAACCTTGATGCACCAGTTATCAAGAACATGTCAAGGAGATAGAGTCCCCATGAATAAAACTACACAAATCACCATCTTGTACTGATAGCAGTAGTATTTTCCTTATTAATGTGGAGACAGTTCCTTATGGGAGAGTGATTTATGGTTTGTTTAGACCACCAAAGTCTCTAGTACGTCTTCACTCAAAGAGACTTAAACCTGAGGTGGCGACACTGGTTAAAATTCTTGCAGGACTATGACTTTGAGATAGTCTATACTATGGGAAAGGGAAACATTGTAGTATATTCTATTAGCAGGAAGTCCCAAGATCACATATTGTGGGGTGTTTTAGTGTAGCTAGGTTCCCTACATCTGGCCCTAGTAGAGAAAGAGGGAGAAGTAATTCTACAGTCGATGGTGTTGAATCCTTCGCTTCTCGAGCCTGTAAGGGAGTCTTGGTTGTGAGACTTCGACTGTGAAATTATGCATAACTAGATACCCTTGGGTGTTTCACCAGATGGAAATTATGAAGGAGGGAATCAGGAGACCTTGTTCCAGTGAAAAAAAAAGTGTTTCCCACCATGATGTGGGATGTAGAGGTTTGGCCGGGGAGGAAAACTGTCCCCTGAGTTTCTTAGGACCTTTCGATATCATGCAAAGAGATCTCGAGGTCTCCTACCGCCTTTCCCAACACCCGAGTAGTTGGAGTGGGCACATGACATCTCCCACGTGTCATAGCTAAGGAGATACATGAATGTTTATATGCACGTCATTGACATGAGAAGACATTTTGAGGATAGACTATCCCTTTGGTTCGCATACTATGACAACATGAAAATGTGTCGGTTTTTCCTGGGAGTGGGAGAGCTAGGTATGAGCTTAGTATCTCAAGTTTTTACCTAGTTTTTCTTTTCTAGGATGAAAATATTGAAGGAGAGAATGATAAAGAGACCCGGTTTTTTCCTTGTAAGACTTTGGGATATTTCTACATATATTCCCAGAGTTAGGCGTTGAGATAACATGCAATTATGAGGCTCGATGTTCCTAGAAAATTTTTTATAAAAATAATGAGTAATTTTTATACTATTCATGTGATAGAATATGGATATATCCCAAACGGAAGCTCGAATTAGAAATCCAAGGCCACTGTTGAGTCCGGAGAGTGCCATTTACCCTAGGTGGGGTATAAATATTGTGGGTGTAGGCCGTCTGTGGAAAAAGGTATCAAGGGTGTTTTTGTAAATAAATAAATAAATTTATTTTTGATGTTAGATCAAATAAATTTTGAATGGAGTCTTGTATTAGATATCCAAGACCACCATTGAATTTATAATTCTGTATTTACCCTAGGAGTGACATAAAATTAGAGGGCACCGAGGTTTCAAATTCCATGACTATTGGTAGGATTTCTTGGATTTTTCTATAGATAGAAATTTAAGAGGTTAAAATTAAGGTAACCCCTAATTATCTCTCAACCATTATTAATCCAGTATTCATCAAATTGAGGATATTTATTTGATGGAAACTTGGTGGATTGAAGCGAGAGTATAGCGGAAGCGACGTCAACAATGAGAGATTGAATCGAGGCATGATTTCTCTTACTTTTGAGTTCCGATTTAGTTTTAAATTTAAAATAACTTTTGTTAACTTTTGTTCATTGTTTGATTATCAATCATCAATGGAATCACTAACACTATCATTGATCTGTGTTTCAAACCTATAAAATTTATCAGAAATCTATCTGTTCTTCACGGATATTTGTCACCCACTTTTGGATGCATCGAACCACTGATGGATTGTTGAGTGGAGGAAGGTGTTGTGAAGATATTTTCATGAGGATCAATGATTTGTTTTTGGATTTGTGATTGGGAAACTGGAAGAGGTGGTATGGAATGTGGAAGGTGGAGCCGGTCCGTACGGGTTAATTGGGATAGGATCCGGTGGCAGGCAGTCCCCGATAGCGCAAGGAGGGGAGAAGGCGGTCAACGATGGCATGAGAATACACTGCATTGGGGTCTGATGAGGTGGATGTGTCTGATGTGTGTGAGGTGGTGGTTAGTGTAGCTCTCGACAGCGAGGTGGTGCATAACAGTTGGCCGGTACGATGATTGTCTTGGTGCACCAGGGTAGTGGCCCACATGGAAAACAGGGGAAAGGGAAACCCTAGGGGAAAGGGAATAAAAAATAATAATAATATTATTGTGTATTTTATTTAAGCCCCCTTAACTTCCCTGTGTTGTTTCCGTTTGAAACTCCATTAGTAGTGACATGACCCCATTGATAATACGATCATTTTAAGACCATTCTAGATAATTCTCTCTGACTTGCAGCCTGGGTCCTAAAATGCTTGTGAAATATTAGATTTAATATTGTTATTAAATCTTTGACTTGCCAAAACACTTATGTGCGACATCCGATTGACATTCCATCAGCATTGATATTACCCTGTCTTTAAGATGGTAAATTTATGATTAATGTTAGATATTAAATTCAGGTTTAGGGTTTGGATCCATGAAACACCCAATAATAATAATAATAATATTATTATTATTATTGTTTCAGAATCTTACATATGTCGTAACTCTTACATATAACATCAGATTTGGGTGCCATCAGTAGAGTTGTGATATTGACATTGAGGTGGCCTTTTGAGACTAATATCGGGATTTTAAATCTAGATCAATTTGTAGGCCCCATGAAGTCTAGTTCAGGCATCCTGTGGTGAAATGTCACTATTTCAATGGGAGTCCGATTTGGATAGATGAATAGTCAATTGCATGTGTCTTTCTGTGAGGATTGCAATGGCACAATCCATGTAATTAATTTAGGGATCAAGGAACGGGTCCTGTGGGACACCATTCTGGTTCAATATAGTGATTTGAAACTTTTCCATCGGATGTATGATTGGGGAGAATGATAGTTGATCTTGTGCATTCTTTCACAAGGATCATAATAGTTTGTTATGTTTGAATCTGTGAAGCCTTTTTCAAGACCTCATTAATTGTAGAAACATGAAAGGTGTATCGGTGGAAGATCCTTCTATAGTGTTTGAATATAACCCACGACTTAGGTCAGCACCGAATCCTGTGAGAGTGGGGAAGATGTATGAAGAGATGCGGTCATATTTTCTAGGGGAGTTTGAGGGTGCGTGTTAGTGAATTACATTTTTAACCTTCGAGTCAACATCGATCATTAAGTTATCGAAAAAATTTCAGATAGATATATTGTGTACTCTGGGAGTACACTAGCATGCTTAGGGGGTACTTAATCACTGTTTAGTACCTAAGAATGACTAGGTACAAGACCAGGTGATGAGGCTGGGTCACATGTAGTGTGGGACCCACATGCACTATGTATCACTTTACATACTTTTTACCTCTCATAACCCCTTCTGAACTCAGATTTTAGCATACGAGTAGCCTATCCTGAGTATTTTACCCTTTAGTACACACTAATTCCCTCCGTAGTGGCTTCCGTGTTGCGATGCAATATGTTCAGGGTGTGACCCCTATCCCAGGTAGCACCCAATGGATACAACGGTGTTTTTCCGAGAGGTACCCTCCAGAAGGGATGACCAGAGTTCCTCAGTGCTTTCTAAAAGGTACCATCCAGTAGGGATGGCCAGTGTTCCTTAGTGATTTTTGAGAGGTACCATTCAACAGGTATGGCTAGTGTAGTTCCTCAGTGCTTTCCAAGAGGTACCATCTAGCAGGTATGTGTAGAGTTATTCTAGGCTTAACCTCTAGGTGGGCAGTGGGTCATAGATAGACTAGAGTGGAATCCACTTGATGCCTTAGGGTGTGGGTCTTCTACGATGACTATCTGAGTGTAATCCCCCTGACTTGCTAGGGAGTGGGTCCCTGATGAACTAGTGTGGAATACCCAAGACACATTTAGGTTTGGGACCTCTATAATGACTATTACAGTAGAATCCCCTTGACACACTAGGTTATGGTTCCTCTACAATGATTTTGTGATCCCTTGTCTATGCGACAAAGTGAAAAGATGGGGTTTATGTACCTTTGGACTCACGAGAAAGAGGGATACTTTCCCCATAGAGATACATCCTTGAGACATGACCTAAAACCATGCGGTGGAGATCGACCCTCCCAAAGATGATAATATCAAGGTGCGGTGATTGAGTCTCTTTAACTTGCGTGTTCAAGGAAGATGCATGGGATTATGGGTGTCGATTGTGGTTACTTCTGGAATTGTTGGCTACTTATTTTCTTAGGATGAGCTATGATATGGAGATCCCCTTACTCTCTTGTTTGGGTTTCTTGAATTAGCACACACACACATACACATATTCTATTTCCAATACTCACCCCTTGGGTTCTAGTTACTCTCTTTCTAGGAGATTAAAATATTCACGGGGTCTGCCATGTACTTTAAAAGTATAGCTTCTTATAGTTAGATGAGTCTACACTCCTACTACAGGTATCAATGACTCAAGGAGAAGTTCATCTTCTCACCTATTCAAGTTCCTTGTATTTGTATAAGCTTACTTCAATCTCTTGTTGGGTTGAGCTGCACTCCTTTCACTGTACCTTGTATCATCTTCTGCTTTCCCCTTCTGAGTATCTCTTATGGCCCCCCTTCACCTTTTTGGGTCATCTTACTGAGTTTTCTTATACTCATCTCTACATGGGATTTTCCTGTGCCTTTTGTAAACGATGGACAAGTTAATTGTGACTTAGAGGAGCATTGGGATATGGGTTCTTGGACTACGTACGATGGTCATAGTTTTGGATTTAATAGTGGGGCCCTCTTAGCTATTTTACCTTTTTCAGTTAATGCAAGGTTTTGGCACTTTTCTGGTTGAGCGTGTATTTTTCCTTTTTTCATTTTAGTTTACCGTACCATACTTGTACTATTTAGTGGTTCATGCTTGTTTGTTTTATTTATAGTAGTGTTGCATCTTTTTTTCATTTCTCCCTCCATTTTTTTTCATTTAGTTAGCTATGTGTGTGTATATGTTCTTAGGAAAAGTCCTCCTAGAGTTTTTTGTGCCTCTAGTACTATTCGCCAGCCCCTGGCCTATGGAGGTGAGATTGGGGTAGTTATGGCTCAAGCCCCAAAATGGATTGGGCCAGGAAAATAATATAGAATGAGAGTAATGATTTAAGAAGAGAAATTTTGTAGAAATTTAATTAATTTTCATTGAAGTTAAAATAAGAAATATATTCGTTGTTTCATTTTTTCTTTGGAAACCCATGGTCCCTATTTATAGGATCCAAAAGCATTAGTAATAATTTGGAATCCTTCAGGGGTCTTTAAGTTGAAGGCATCCATATTCGATGTATTTTTACCACATTAAATTACATCCTCATATTAGTCTTATCAGTGAAATCGGGTAGCTGGTAGCATATACTAGAAACCTGGTTGGATCACTGCTACATGGTACTTACTTCCTGATATCAGTGAATGGATAATGCACCTCAATATATGGATGGTGGGATCTTGGAGGTTTGATTCTCACTTTCAATCAACATCATATTTCTGGTGCTCCTCCCCCAGGTAGTTGGTGGGGTTATGCTAAATAAGGGAAGTATTGGGTATGCCACTATCTAGCCGGCGGCACAACATCCGCTAGTCATTTATAAATGTATCCATGAACTTCATAAAGTGATTTATCCACTTCCTTAAATTATCCTCCAAGGTTCTTCTAGCCTTCTTCAAAGGATTTTAAACATCCTTTAACACATCTTCAAGGTTTCTGAAAGGGGTTCTAATATGAGTTTTCAAACCTATCTCCACATCACATAAATGAAAGTATTAAAACACTTTCAAAAGTTTTTAAGCTAATTAAAATCAATTACTGATGATAAAAAAAATTACCCCTTTTTGATTATCCAAAAACACTTGAATAATAATTAAATAAAAAAATAAAAAAATAAAATAAAGATAAATAATTATTGTGATAGCCAGATATCGATATTTTCTCCCCTTTGAAAAATAATGAAAATTTATCTCCCATTTTCATACCACAAAATTCTATTAACTTAAAAAAAATAAACTCTAAAATTCGTCCCCTATTAAGATTATAAAAAAAGAGTTAAGAAAATGAATATAGAATGAATAAATATATTTAAAAACTATTTTTATCATCCTTAATGATCTTTTAAGAGAGGAGAAAATAATGTTTTGACAATGTTTTGAATTTTTTTGAAAGGTTTTAAAAATAGATTTTCAAAAAATCTCTAGAAAACGTTTTTTTGTAAAATTTTATTAAAAAATTGAAAAAATATTTTTATGAAAATATATTTTTGAAACATAAATAAATTTTTAATTTCAAAATTGATTTTTTAAAACATTATCTTATAGGATCAGTATTAATAAAATTATCTACCCCTCAATTAATACATAATGAGAGTTAAAGGTATCATCCCCATTAAATAAAGAATAAAATTAAGAAATAAACAGATTTGGAAAATAAATATTTTGAAAAATTATTTCAAAATTATGTTTCAGAAAATATTTTTTTAATAAACCATATAAATCCCCAAGGTGTGTCAAATTTGGTGTGTATTAAAGGCCCACTCAATATGGCAGTGATATAGAAAGGGTTAAAATATAATCATCTATTTTATGAATAATTCCTTAGGAGAAACTACACTAGAACTACATCCAATTATTTTCATTCATATAGGAATTTGTTTTCATGGAGTATTATACTCAATTTAATTTTCAAAAATTATAAAAGGTTTTTAAAAAAAATTGATAGTATGAAATGTATTTTGAAAAAATAATTTAAATTGAAAATCTTCTCAAGATTGACAAGTGACGAGGAGATAATTATCAAAATCTAATCATACCCAACATTCCTTTCATGAACTACAAGTAATCAGGAGTACGAGTTCTAGAGAATATTTAAGCATGTTTTCGGTTTGTGAAGAAAATTTAAGAATGATATTATTTTTTGATATTAATATCATGAAAAATGGTGTCTTAAGTCAATGTACTAAGTGTGAGAATTCTATATGGGGTTTAAAAGAAAACAAATTTCACTAGTGTTGTCACAATTTAAAGGTTTTTAATAATATATCATTCTGTAGAACAGTAAAGTACATTTAATCCATATAAATTTAACACAAAAAATCCCAAGGGCTATTTATTTTTATTCCACTATAGAAAGAGAAATAATTTTTTATTCTTGTTTCTTCTAGAGACAAGGTATTTTAATAGTAGATGATAAGTTTGACAAGTAATTTTACTATCTAGTTGGAATCCTCCAAAATGGAATTGAAAAAAAAGAATGTTCAAAATATATTTCTTCAAGATAAAATAATCTAAGGTTTTTAATTCCTTTAAGATAATGAGAAATTATTTTTAGGGATATTAAAATTAAATTAATTTGGATTGAATTGAAAATAAATATAAAGGAATTCACTGAGCATGATTTCCATGTGGTTCACAGTAATGTAAAGTAGAATTCCAATAATACATTGATAAATCTTATTATTGACTGATTGAACAACTTCATCCAATGTCATCATATAAGTTACACTAATGGGAATACTAATTTCATTAGCATGATCCTGGAAAAACTTCTTTATAATATTATTATTTTATTTAATTTGGTTTAAAAAGGATTCATTTAAACTTTTTTAAATTTAAAAGCTAAGGAAGAAATTGAGGTCTCTCATAAAAATAATTTAAAGATATTTATTAATTAAATTTTAAAATTACTTATGAAGAGTTTATTTTGTTTAGAAAAAAATAACATCAACAACATAAATTGTAAATATTAATAAATGACTTGAAATTTTTTTGATAAAAAATATGGAATCATCTTTTACCATATGGAAATCATTTGATAAAATATATTTACTTAACCTATCATACCAAGAATGAGGGGTATGTTTTTAATATTATGGAGATTTAGGTAACCTAAAAATGGAATTTTTAATTTAAATATTTTCAAAATCATGTGGTTGTTCAATGGAAACATTTTTTAAAATAATAAATTTTATAAAATAATATTTGAAAATGATTGAAATTAAAATGAGAGTTGAATGAAAATAATATTATGACATATTTGAGTAGATAAATGGGAGGAAATGTTTCCCAATAATTACTACCTTATTCTTTATAATATCCTTCAACATTAAGTCGATTTTTGTTATATATAAAATATCCATGTTCCCCAGGGTTGTTTCAAAAAACTCACATGGTGATAATAATAGTACGATTTTTGGGACATTCCGTGTGAGTCTAAATATTGTACCTTTGAAATTGGTTCAACTCCTCTTTCATGGAAAGTATCTGATTCTCATAATTAATATTATCATCAATGGAATTAGGTTTATGGTTAGAGAGAAATTTTGATGCTTAACCTCATTTAATACCTACCTTCTAGTATGATTTCCAAACTATAATTATATGATAATATTGTCAAGATAATGGTATTTGGATTAAATCCACAACTTGAGAAAAGGAGAAGATATGTATTTTAAAGTATCATTAATTAAATTTGAATATTGAGGTTTAAGAATGGTTAAACAGGTAAGGTCTACATCATTATCACTTTATGAAAAAGATTTATGAAACTTATCATCAAATATTATGTGAATATAATCTTCTATTGACTATTTACTCTTATTAAAGACTCAAAAGGCTTTACATGAGTTAGTGTACCCATGAAATATTCATTTATAGGATATATGGTTATAATTTCCTTGATTATCATTGGAATTAAGGATAAATAATTTACAATTGAAGATTTTAAAGAATCCGACTTTTAGAATTTTTCTTTTCCAAAGTTCGTAATGAATTTTTCATAAGATGGGCCTTTGGAGGACCCAATTAATGATAAAGAAAGTTGTATTGAACACCTCAACACAAAAGTATTGATGAAGGGAAAACTCATTTAAAGGAGTCTTAGAAATTTCTTAGAGGGTTCTATTTTATAATTCAATAACTCCATTTTGTTGAGGTGTTCTAAGTGAGGTAAATGACTGATGATACCTTGAGAATACCAAAACTCATTATATTATTTGTTTTGAAATTATACATTGTGGTCACTATAAAGATAAAGGAGGTTGTATCAATTTTCATTTTCATATTTAATTGAAATATTGATAAAGACATCACAATCCTTATTCTTATGAGCTATGAATAAAACCCTTGTAAATCTTATAAATTCATAAATAATTATAATGGTTTAATTTTTTTACCTCTGATACTAGAAACCTGAGTTAGTCCAAAAAGGTAATGATGAACTAGTTATAATTATTTAAAAGTGGAAATAGTATTTCAATGTTTAAATTAAGTCTAGTGTTTATTTCCTATTTAGAAAGGTTCCCAAAATAAGTTATCATTAAAAGATGATTTTGGTAAATATCATAAAACTTGTGTATGGTTGAGCTTAATAAGAGAATGAATATTATAATTTCCAAGGTACCTATGAAAATTAAAATAATAATTATCTTGTATACTTAAAAACTTATCATTTAAAATTGAAAGATATTTTAAATAAATAATTTTAACATTTTCAAAACAAGAAACGATAAATAAAATATTTCCTTTAAAAATAAATCCATTATGAAAACAATTTTTAAAATTAATCTTAAAACTAATTTTAAATAATTGAGTAAAATGCATTAAATTATAATTCAAGAATTTAAAAAATAATCAATATTTATTTAATGAATATTTGTAGAAACTAATCATACATATACTAGTAATTTTAGAATTATCTCTAAATGTGACTTGTCCTCCATGAAAATCTTCAAGATGATTGAATTCAGAAGGGTCCCCACACATATTCCATGAGAATATTCTATCCATATACCATTTAACTTATAGTATTTTACTCTTATTCTAAACAATATTAAGAAAATATTTTTTGGTGCATATATCTTGGGTATAGTTATGATAAATAATAAATATTTCTAAATCTAAACTTGTTTGGAGTATGTTTTTTCCAAATAAAAAATGATGACAAAAATGAATGATTTTTAAACATCCATATGTATATTTTTTGTAACTATATTCACAAACTTGATGTATAACTTTCTTATAATAATTAAAAAAATTATTAAGAGAAATTACCTTTATAAAAATTGTTCTTTTAGAATTGTTGAAAAAACTAGGCTATTTTGAAAAACCAAAACCATAACAATTTTTGATAGATTTTAAGAACCTAAAATATTATTTTTATTTTCTTTTTCAGTTTGTTAGAGTATATCCATGTATAATAATTTTATAAACATGATATCTAATAAATTTATGAAAAGTATACAAGTGAATTTTAGAATAACCATTATTACTACCATTAAGAAATGGATCACGAACCAAAGATTTCCATTTCAGACCACTATGGGTGATTTGAAAATCTATTTTTTCAAATAGATATTTATTTTAAAAACCATTTAAATATTTTGAAAATTAAAAATAAACATTTAAATAATTTTAAAATAATGAAATTTAAAAATCATAACCCCTTTGATATGAAATTTATGCTGTAGAATAATAAATTACTAGAGGGGGGGGGGTGAATTTTCTTTTAATAAATAAAGGTAAAAAATGCAAGTTTATTTTTTTTGGAAAAAAGGAAAAAACTAATAAAATTATGTAAGTTCAAAAATAATAAAATAGAATAAAATGTGGAAGAATAATAAGAAAGTGCGATTTAAATGTTTAAGTGATTTTAATATAAAATATATTAAGTGAATAAGCACTAATTGATGGATTGAGGAAATAAAAAAAATGACTAAGATTGATAAATAATTGAAATTGTTGAAGGTAAATAAAAAAATATATTTATAAATTATGTTCAATAATCTCTTAAAAATTCCTCCTACTTTTAGAACCTCGATTTCTAGAGGATTTAATGTATTATTTCTTTGGATTTATTGGTAGTAGGAGACCAAAACTATCAATTTATTTTTAGAATATAGAAAGAAAACTTATACAACAGAAATAATATCATTAATAGTAAATCTAGAAATTTTGAAAAAAATATTCCCTTGTCTATTTTAAGTGAATGGAATGAAAACCAAAAATCCCTTAATTTAATGGTAGTAAGAACCAAATTTAGAAGAAAGAGGAAGGATAAAGTAATTTCTATGAAGAAATAAATTTATAGACAGTCTTGATTATCCCAAAGAATATGTATAATTCTCAGAGATAAGGATAATATTAAAATAGATTGAAAAGTTATACAATTTTTTTCACAAACTCTATAAAGAGAGAGAGGATTTAGAAAGAGAGGTATTTGAGAGAAATTTAGTGCATTGGAATTGAATATAAGATGAGAAAGTGAGTCATTATGTCAACTTCTTTTTCCAAGGCCACCCAATTTCTATATTTATAGGCTATAAAAGAACCAAAAACATTTTGGAATCCTTATAGGGTGTTTAATTCAAATATTTCAATGTTTTAAATAATTTTATTACATAAAATTCCATTATCATATTAGTCTGCGGAACACCACATGTACTTGGTATAATCCAATAATTAGCTGTTGGGTTCCCTACTACTTGGTGACTACTGCCTGCAACTACCGATTGGCCAGTGGACTCTTAGAGAGTTCATAATCACTACCCATATTCATTGGCTAGGTGGTGATCCTCTACTAGGTATCCGGTGAGGTTCTATTATATGAGGTAATTCCTAGGCATGCCATTAATTAGTCGGTGGTACTACATAAGCTATCTGGTGCTTCATGTATACATGCCCTTAAAAAAGTGACTTCTCTAATTCCTTCAATGCTCCTCCAATGTTCTTTTATCCTTTTTACAAGATTTTCTTAAAATATTTAACACATATTCTAGGTTAATTATAGGAGTTATATAATAATATTATCAATATAGATGAAAATTAGTTAAACGAAATCCTAAAAACACTATAGGAACATTTGTGATTTCTAAAATAAAATAATGGTGATAAGAATAATAGGATTAATATCAGTATTATAAAGCTAAAGTTTATAAAAATAAAAAAAATATAGGAAGGGACATTCTAAAAAGGCCTGGGTCTATGCATGTGATTTAAGGGGAGATTGTGAACCTAAGGAGGGTACTCCAAATATCGACTTTCTGATGAGAATTTAGTAATGATGTGATATTAATATTCAAAACCATAATAATTATAACTTTGTGCTGAGACAAAATAGTATTAATGATAGATTATTTAATTCTTATTTATTGTGGAATGGAAATGATGACTTTAATAAATCTATGAAGTTTTATTCTTCAGAAAGAGTACCACAAGTTGGAATCAGATGACTTACATAAATAAATATATGTCAAATATGTTAAAAAAAATTCATTACCTATAATGTTTATTTTAAGGATAGAAAACTCAAGGGAGTTGGTAAACACGACAACCTATATAATGGAAATAATGTTATGTATATGGAAGCTGGTGTTACCCTTGAATTGAATTCTAAATGTGAAAAGGACACTATGTAAGATAATCAAATGGTTGTTTTAATGGATGGAGGTAGTAGTGGATAGTCACCTATGGGAGACTTCATAAGGGATATATTCCTTCAGGTTATAAGCTACATGATCTTTATAACAACCCAACCTGAATCATCCTGTATGGGTTGATGTAAAGCATGAACGCATGTTTGTCGCCCCATATACAAGGGGCTACAAACTAGAAATGATGGATTATATAGAACTTAGGGTGTAAAAATCCATAACCAAAATCCTATATTTGGTAGTTATATTATATTTCTGGTAAAAAATATAAGAGTTTCTAAAATACCCAACAACTTAGTTTCCTTAGAAGACTAGATACATATATATTTTTCACATCACACTTGAGAACATAAATAACAACATTAAATCTCGATGAGGACATTATTATATATTCTAGAATATCATTGAGAATTTTAGATAGTTCTCTTATAGGTTTTATAGGTAAATGAAAACAAAATAATAGAAATATCAGATACCCTATAAGGACTAGTGTATAGAGGAATCTATCATAACATAATCATGACTTAAATTGTTTGGACGAAATAAAATTAGTTGATCAAAATAATTACATAATGAAATGAAACTGAGGGAATATTAACACCCAAACATTATAAAAATAACACTATATTAGATAGAATACGTAACACACAATACTGAGATTAAACGAACCACAACATATTATTAAAATATTATTATTTAAATATGAAAGTTATAACATAGCTTTTGAATTGGTTGGTATGAATAAGTTTAAATATATTATAAAATATATATAAAGGTTCTTATCAATATAAATTTATTTATAAATTCTCATGAAATAAGAACATAATTTTTTTAAAAATAGGTTTTCATCCAAAATGATTTTTATTGATTTTTATGAGAAAATATTATAATTATTTTATATATTTTTTATAAAATATATTGACTAAAATTAAATTAATTTTTAAATCAATACTACAAAATTATCTTAGGGTGAAATTTTTGTTTTTTTCAAAAAATATTTATTTTTCATTGAATAGTTTAAAATACAGATTTTTATAAAACTGTTATTTTATTTTTAAAAAATAAGTTATTTAAAATAAACTTTATTATTTTTATTTTATTTAAAATTGAAATATTAATTAATTACTTATATGTATTTCAATTAATTACATTTAAATTGTCATTATACTTGATTTTAGTATAAGTTTATTCCCATGATTAAAACCATATTTTCTATGATAATTGTTTTGAAGTTCATAATGGTTATCCATTTTACTTAATTAAAATATCCTATAATGTGTAATGAATTAAATGAAATTTATATATTTATATCTATATTTTTTAATTTAAAGTCATTCAATAATGATTTATATTTATATGGTTAATATGATATAATTTTTCCTTGAAAAATTCATTTTTTGGAACACCGTTTTTTTTCACACTTGCGAGATTTATTTTAAATTAAATTAAGACACTTATATAAATTAAATTTGATTAAATGGATTACATATTTTTATTCAAATTAATTTATATTATATAATAATTTCATCTTAATTTTCATTAATAATTAATTGTAAAAACACTAAACAATTAGTTACTGTGGTAAAAGAATTAAAATGGTAAAAGTGTGTAACCTTAGAGGTAAGAAGGATAAAATGTTTAAAAAATGATTCTTTTTACAATTATAGGTGTGTATTGGACTTATATATCCTCCGATAATTTATTTTTTAAATTTGGAGGCACTTTCCTTGAGTGAGACTTCCCATTATTGAATAGTTTTGGGTATTTACAAAAATAACACTTGTCTTTAATTATAAAAGAGAACACCTCCCCTTAATTTTTTACACATATAAACCCATTTTTCTCAATATAAAACTACCAAAATATCTCCTTGATACCCTTATACACATTCTATATATTCTTTTCTTCCCATAATACCAACCTTAGTGTATTTAATAAGAGATCCAAAGGATGTTCTTCAAAGAGAACATAATAGTCTTCACTGAGCTCTTCATTTTTTACGTATTCAACTATGAATTAGAAATCACAATATTATAACAAAGATTTATTCTATATAATTAGATTTTATTATGTTTATGGAATAATATTATTCCATATCCTCTTCCATTAAATGAGAAATTAAACCAACATTCGTGTGTATGAACTACTACAAAGAAGGGATTTATCAGCGCTCAAAATGGGCTTTATCAGAGCTAAAAAAGCTCTATAAAGATCAGTACTGATAAATGGGGGTCCCATTTATTATAGAATTTATAGAACTGATAAAGAAATCCTTTATCATAACAAAAAATCACTGATAAAGGAATCCATTATCATTGTTAAAAAAGTGATGATAAAGGAAACCTTTATGAGCGCTAAAAACGTGCTGATAAAGGGAAACTTTATCAACGCTAAAAAGGTGATGATAAAGGACCCCTTTATCAGTGCTAAAAAAGAGCTGATAAATATGTATGTATCAGTTCTAAAAAAGTGCTGATAAATTCCCTATCTACTGCAACAAAAAATTATGCAGTAGCACCCCCAAACAACACTTGCAAAAAATTCAGCATCTCAACAAGTAAGTATACCCATACAAAATTAACACATAAATCATAAGGTAATTACACCAAGTATACCCATAAAAAAAGTATACCCATACACCATTAAAACATAATTCATAAGTTAATTAAATAAATAAAGAATTTAATTCAGAATTCAGGGGGTTGGGGGGGGGGGGAATTCAGCGGTTTGGGGTGGCTATCCAAGGGGGGGTAGGGGTGTCCGGGGGGATGGGGGTGTCTGGGGGGATATGAGTGTCCAGGGGGGGTGGGGTTGGAAGGGGGGGGGGTCCTGGAGGTTGGGGGGATGTCCAAGGAGGGTGGGGGTGTCCAGGGTGTTAGGGGGGGGGATTTCTAGGGAGTGGGGGGGAGGGGGGGTTTCTGGGGGGTGGTGGGTGGTCCAGGGGTTGGTGGGGCTGTCCAAGGGGGGTGGGGGTGGTGTCCAAAAGGGTGGGATGTGGGTGTTCGGGGGGATAGGGGTGTCCAGGGGGTGGGGGTGTCTAGGGGTGGGTGGGTGGGTGGGTGGGTGGGTGGGGGTTCAGGAGGTTGGGGGGGGGGCTGTCCAAGTGGGGTGGGGTGGTGTCCAAGGAGGTGGGGGGTGTCCAGGTGGGGGGGGGGGTGTCCAGAAAGGTGGGCTGGTTTATAGGGTGTTGGGGGGGGGGGCTTTCCAGGGTTTGGGGGGTGTTTGGGGGGTGGGGGCGGTCTAGGGGGTTGGTGGGGCTGCCTAAGGGGGGTGGGGTGGTGTCTAGGAGGGTGGGATGGGGGTGTTCTGGGGGATAGGGGTATCCCGGGGGGTGGGGGGTGTGCAGGGGGTGGGGGGAAATTCTAGGAGGTTGGGGGGGGGGGGTATCCAAGGGGCATGGGGTGGTGTCCAAGGAGGGGGGTGTCTAGGTGTGGGGGGGGGTGCTGTCTATGGGGTGTTCAGGGGGGGGGGGCTTTCCAGGGGGTGGGGGGGGTGTCCTGGGGGTGGGGGGCGGTCCAGGGGGTTGGTAGGGCTATCCAAGGGGGTTAAGGTGGTGTTCGGGAGGGTGGGGGTGGCCGTCCATGGGTGGGGTGGGGGGTGTCCAGGGGGTGGGGGGTGTCCTGGTGGTGGGGTGGTGTCTAGGAGGGGCGGGGGTGCCATCCTTGTCTATTTTAAACAAAAGAGATACACTTTGAGTGATAATAGCCACACCGTGCCTCAGATTGTGGCGAGGTTGACTCTTACATGTCAAAAAGGACCCATGGATCGTTCTACTAAAGGATCAACACAATCTGAATGCGTTTGGTTAGATTTGCGTTCGTCAGTTGTTGTTTTCACTTAAAATTCTGTCCATTTTTAACAAAAGAGAGACCCTTTGAGTGATACCAGCCACATCATGCCTCAGATTGAGGCGGGATTGACTCGTACATGATAAAAAGGACCCATGGATTTTTTTATTAAAGTATCAACACAATCCAAATGCGTTTGGTTGGATTTTCGTAGGTCAATTGTTGTTTTCACTTAAAATTGTGTCCATTTTAAAAAAAAGACAGACACTTTGAGTGATATCGGCCACACCCTGCCTCAAGTTGAGGTGGGGTTGACTCGTACACATCCCCAATGCACCCATGGATCGTTCTCATAAAGGATCAAAAAAATCCGAATGCATTTGGTCAGATTTCTGTACTTTGGTTGTTGTCTTCACTTAAAAAACATGTCCATTTTAAACAAAAGAGAAACACTTTGAGTGATACCGGCCACACCATGCCTCATATTGAGGCGGTATTGACACGTACACATCCCCAAATCACCCACAGATCGTTCTCATAAAGTATCAACACAATCCGAATGTGTTTGGTTGGATTTCATATGTCACTTGTTGTTTTCACTTAAAATTTTGTCCAATTTAAACAAAAGAGAGACACTTTGAGTGATACCGACCACATAGTGCCTCATATTGAGATGGGGATGACTTGTACACGTCTCAATGGACCCATAGATCATTATTATAAAGGATCAACACAATCCAAATGCATTTGGTCAGATTTTCATACGTCAGTTGTTGTTTTCACATAAAATTCTGTACATTTTAAACAAAAGAGAGACCCTTTGAGTAATACTAGACACACTGTGCCTCGGATTGAGGCGGGGTTGACTCTTACATGTCAAAAATGACCCATGGATAGTTATCTTAAAGGATCAACTCAATCCGAATGCGTTTGGTCATATTTCTGTACATCAGTTGTTGTTTTCACTTAAAAATATTTTGATTTTAAACAAAAGAGAAACACTTTGAGTGACACTGGCCACAATGTGCCTCGGATTGAGGCAGGGTTGACTCCTACACATCCCCAACTCACCCATGGATCATTATCATAAA
Organism: Viscum album; assembly: GCA_963277665.1. NCBI lineage: Eukaryota > Viridiplantae > Streptophyta > Magnoliopsida > Santalales > Viscaceae > Viscum > Viscum album. The sequence continues at coordinate 377,050,879 of OY728123.1, forward strand.
GGATAAAAAAAATCAAAATGTGTTTGGTCAGATTTCCGTACTTCAGTTATTGTTTTAACTTAAAAATCTCTCCATTTTAAAGAAAAGAGAAACACTTTGAGTGGTTCATCATTCTTGCATGTTGCTGGTGCATATCATCTGTTAAAATGGGAAAATAGCTAATTGGAGAAAGGATGTTTTATTTAATAACAATTACAATTTTCCTACAAACATTTACATACAACAATGTTTTATGTTTTTATCCCCTTAACCCCTCTAAAAAATGACCTCCAATTGTACACATCCCCAAGTCAGATCTTCATGCTATTTGTGTAAAATATTCCATCAGGTATGTGACACCCTAATTTTGGAAAAAATCTATATCGTCTTGTGATTATGAGGATTTTCGGTAGTCAGAGTAGTACTGCAAGATATACAAATAGAGAATAAATAAATAAATTAAATGAAATAGTAGTTGTTTTTGAAAATACCTCTTTAGGGATTCTAGTTTCTTGATGAAAAATGATCTCTTTTATAAATTTACAAACCTAATAACCGAAATAATTATCATTTTTTTGTTTTGTACACTGCAAAAAATTTGATCATTAGGAGAATAAGTAACTTGTGTTGATATGTGTTTGGATTGTGAATTTTTTTATCTATACGATGATATTTGTCCAGACGTAGTACTTACTCACCTCCTTATACTTAGCCCCTGTCCTCATTCCTTTTTTAGACGATAATGATAAACCATCCTATCATAATAGAATCCTCAGTAATATATAATATAAATTATATTACATGATGTTTAGACCTAAAATGTCGGATGTAGTGTCTTACAGATTCACTAACTCCATCATGTGTGGTCAGTTTGATGGATATCCTTTCTTTGAATCCAGAAAATAAATCTTTGGAGCATCCAGGTTCACTGCAATTTGCATCAAATGTTTCCTAAAAACATAACAATGATAAGTAATAAAATAAGTGAAAATATAATTGATATGCTTTAATCGTAGAGATTTACCCCTGCATGGTTGGTATTAGGAAGAGTCTGTCATATGTAATCTTTAATTCAAATGTTTTCAGAAATCCTTTCACTATTTCATTCTTTTTTGATGGATCTAATTTTCATAGATGTGATGATGTGATATGAGGACTAACAAGTCTGAATTTTGGCTCATGTGATAATTATTTCAACTATTTTACATATATACATTTGTCAACAATATAAATTCATATAGTCATAATTTTCACATTAGATCAGATTTTAGAAAATAAATTCATGAAAACATACCCCACATATATATTTACAATAGTGACACCTAGACAACTATTTTCAAGGACCTCATTTACATTTTCAACAGCAATTAATTCTTGACTTTCCTCTCCATATATATTCTTTTTGAAAACTACTATATGACTACTACCACCTCTTAGCTTCGTATCCACATGAGCATTCAATGCTAGTAAATGTGGATAGAGAACATGTGGTGTTATTGTTCTTCCAGTAGCTTTTTGGGATCAGTTGGTCGATCCTTTAGATGGCTTTGAGCTAACGTTTTTCACCCCTTCCCTTTCTCTATCTATAATAACATTCATTGGTTCAAACCCTTTTTTCATTAATTGTTAAAGGTTTAGCTTAAAAAAAGGAAATAAATACCTCTTTGTCTGCATGTACTCTTACAAGTTGTGACGGACATGCAATGAATTTACTAATAGCCTATTCTATCGTATGAATATTATCGTCATCATGTGGAATATGTAGCTCTGCATTTGGCTCATGAGCTACAGTAATCATCACTTTTAGATGATCTTTCGGAAGTGGTCTATTATGCAGCGTGTCATCTGGGATGTTGAACACTGTAGCCCACACTACACGGTGATAGGTGGGTGTTGACAGATATAAATCACAATCATTATCACCTTGTAGAAGATCAGTATAGGAAAAGTATCAGTGTTTGTTTGATTCACATTTCATGGGAACAATTATTAGAATATTGATTACCACGGCTAAGATAGCTCTTTGAGGGGAATGGCTCGCCTCAAAGCTGGTGGGGGGTGGGGCGGGATCTACATGCGTTGGTTGTTCCTCAGTTGTGTCTTCTCCTTTATTCCCACCCATAAAAGTTTCTAGAAACTCTCCCTGCCATTGAAATCATTCCTCAAGAGTTTCTAGTCTTTCTCTCATTTGTTTCAATTTTTCATCTCTATCATCCATTTTTTTCTTCATCTCAAAATATAATTGGGATGTCACCCAAAACCCCGCACCTCTAACACGAACGTATTGTTCTGGATGCTTCAAATCCGTCGATAATAGGTCTGAATCTGCTACAGGAGTAGCTGATTCCTGTGACTGTCAGATATAGGAAAATAACTAATTATTTTTTGTAATATCAATTTAAAACAAATATTTTTATCATTTTGTCATACTTACACATATTTCCCACACTTTTTGTGTGTTCTCATCTACTATCTTTCCTTCCTTATTCACACGCGCCTCCTTCCATAGCACATGACATGGGATGAAAGTGTCTTTGGTTTTAGATTCATCAATACACACATATATATATAGAAAGATAATTATGATGTTGTTTATTGTCACCTAACAATATTACTGTAAATTCAAAATACGTACCATTTTCTTTTCTAGTGAAGTTTACCCCATCCTTGCTTTACGATAGGGGTATGTTGGTTTTGATGCACGTTACTTATTTTCAATACAGAGTTTCTGTTTCATAAATGAAATATTGACAATCAAAATGATGAATACACATATCCTCAAACAACGTATTATCACCCACAATGTACCTAAAACATATAATCCCCACGGTAGATAATTAATGGTTCCCATGCTTCTTGGGATATTAGGTGAGCATAGACAATGGGTGGGTGTGGGTTTATTTTACCTTTGGAATCTTTCAGGTGACATCTTGTTAAAATAGTGAAAAAACCTTGATGAATCCTTCCTATAATCCTTAGTACATAATCCTTGTGTGAATCGTCTACTATAAATGTAATCTGCAAGAGATTGAGAAGAGTAAGACATTGTTTCATTATTTTATTTTCCAGTAAATTAAATAAATAATATCACAACGTTATTGTAATTTCTTCCCATATCACAGCCTTCAGCCTAGACACAACATGGTTCCATGAGTCTATGTCAATCGACACACGTTGCCGAGTGAAAAATAAAATGTAACTACTAAAAATAGCCTTGTTGGGATTCACATGTTGGCCTCGTTCATTCCATCTGACATAAAATTTGATGCCTTTTCTTTTCGCCTTAAGAAATTTGGCTGACACTTTCAAAATACGACGCACCTGTGTTTTCTGCGACGTCAGTCCTTCATTCCCGACCATTTCAATGGTATCAACATCATCTATATGTTCATATGAAATGGTAGCAACGACATGTGTTGATGGTTGTTGGAACTCAACAATAGGAGCAAAAATAGGTTTAGATTCTGGTTGTTGCTCTGCACTGTGAGAACTTGCAGCAGGAGCAGCAGTAGTCACAGCAGCAGCAGCTTGAGAGACTGGTTCAATTTCAAGGTTAGGAGCACTAGAATGCGAAGAAGTCATTATCTGAAAAATTGGTTGAACAGTTAATTTAGATTACATAAATTCAGTAATGATAAGATAATAATATGAGATAACAAGATATATTTTACAAACAAAATATAACCTGTTTATTTAACTCCCTTTCTTTTTTTCAAAGGATGAAGGGATTTGACACCTCTATTGATTATCCAAATCCCTTCATTGTTGTCTCCTCTAACATACAAAACATCATCTTCATTGGAACCACTGCGAAATGATTACAACTTACCACTGAAAGGATCATCCTCAACTAAATTTTCATTGGACCCTTTAGTAGTTTTGGATGATAACAGAACAATCGACCACTTTCGATTTGCGGGATCTGGAATATAAAAAACTTGCACCGCTTGTGATTCCATCATAAACTGTTCGTCTTTGTACGCTTCTTTACTAAAATCAACTTTTACAAATCCCCATTCATCTATTTTAACACTACTATTGTTATCAACCCATTTGCATTGAAAAATTGGCAATTGGAATGTCGTATAATCAAACTCCCATGTTTGTTTGATAATGCCAAAGTATGACATATTTACATAAATTGGATTTCTGTCCTTACTATTAGAAACAAGCATCACTTCATCCACTAGTGTAACTCCACTATTTTGTATGGTAATATCTTCATCATGTTCATATGTAAAGAATGTATAACCATTAATTACATAACAATTGTAAGATAATACCTACACACTTGGTTCGACGACTATCCAAAAAAGTCGTTCTAAAATTGAATTTGGATTTTCATCCAAATCCTTAAAAATATGGTCCTGAAACCATCCTATAAATTGGTGATTATGTGTATTTGATTACCATTTTTCATCCCTTGATGGATTCAACTGCATATGAATTTCTTTTTGAGTTTCAATATATGGATAAACCTCCCAAATATTATGAAAAACATAAAGGTGGGCTTGCTCTCGATCTATAATACTGATTGTCACAACATCTCTTCTAGAAATTCCCTTACCCTCAATGCATCCAGTGTGACATGATTTCAGGAGACAAATTCTTTCCACATCAGATAGGTATTCGGGACAAAATTCAATGGATTCCTCAACAATATATCACTCCACTAGAGAATTCAATTTTTGACACACCCTTTCAAAATCTTCATATACCATTCAATGGGGTACATCCATCTATAGTGCACAGGACCAAAAAGTCGAATCACTCTCACCAAGTGAATCATCAAATCAGCCATCATATCAAATAATGTTGGTGGGAAGAACATTTCTAATTCACATAATATGATGACAATTTATTTTTCAATAGATGAAAATTTTGCTGGGTCTAAAACTTTACTACATATAGATTTGAAAAAGAAACAAAGTTTGGTAAACATATGGCGAACATTATTATGAAAAATGCAACATAAAGCTATAAGAATTAAATCTTGAATCAAAACATGGAAGTCATGTGATTTACAACATTTTAACTTCAAATCATTCATTGAGACAATGTTCTTGATATTTGATGAATACCCCTCTGGAACCTTCACATCATTGAAGAAGTTTCAAAACTGACATCTCTCCTCCCTAGAAAGAGTATAAGTAGCTGGAGGAAGACACATTAAATTTTCACCCTTCACAGGAGCCAACTCTTTGCGTATTCCCATGTCAACCATGTCCAACCTTGCCTTAATTCCATCCTTTGTTTTTACAGGGGCATTTAGAAACGTTCTGATAACACTGTCACATGCATTGTTTTCCACATGCATCACCTCAAGAAAATGTATGATGTATAAAAAATTCTAGTTTGGTAATTAAAAAAAAACTCATCTAGTTTTCCAACCAATTTTCATAAGGTTTTTCCAAAATGGTTTACCAAAAAAAATGTTCACATCTTTTATTTTCTCAAACAGCTGATCACCTGTTAGTGGAGACGGTGCTACACATTGTTCTGAACTTTCATTGAATGATGTCGTCCAAGATCGATACATATGCCGATGAGGTAGAAATATACGAAGTCCTAGAAACACAGATTTCAATGAATGTTTCAACCTAATTGATTCTTTATCTTCTTCGCACACGGGACACCCTTGAGTTACTTTAATGCTATAGTCTGAAAAATTTCCATAAACAAGGAAATCATTTATTGTCCCATACAACATAGCTCTCAACATGAAGTATTCAATTTTATAAGCATCATACCACATAACAACTGAATCCCACAATAACTTCAAATCCTTGATCAAAGGAGCCAGATAAACATCAATATCGTTACCTGGTTATTTTGGTCCAAATATAAGCATAAGTAACATGAAGAATTTTTGCTTCATGCATAAACTGGGTGGCAAGTTATACTTTACCAACATAACAGGCCATGTACTATGAGTGGTGGTTTGAAAACCAAAAGGATTCACTCTATCTGTAGATAACACAAGATGAAGGTTTCTCGGCTCTTTTCCAAATTTAGGATACTCATGATCAATTTTCTTCTATTGAGGAGAGTCGGCCAGATGATGTAATTTTCCATCTTTATTAATTTTATTTTAATTCCATGACAATTGTATTGCAGTTTCATTACTTACATATAGACGCCTAAACCTTGGAATGATTGAAAAGTTCCATAAAACTTTTATAGGATTGGATTCATCTTTCTTGTATCAAGAAGCACCACACTTTGGGAATTTTATAAGTGAGTTTTTATCCTTGAGAAACAATATGCATTCTTTCAGGTAGGCTTTTATTCTTTCAGAAATCATACCCATTGAGCGTAGAATTCTATTAGATTCAAATGTCCGGCTTGGGAGCTCATTATCTTTCGGGATCATGTCATTCAAGAGAGTAAGTAGTTCCATACAACTGACATCACTCCATCCGTTGCCTGCTTTCAATTTATACAACTTCAGTACAGCTGTCAATGCTGTATATTTAGTGCAACCAGCATACAATAACATTTTTTTCACAACTCTTTAGCTTCTCAAACAGTTTTGGGAAATCAAAGACTTCATCTTCAATTGTCTTTGTAATTTCCTCAATCTGATCTTCATCATCATTGACATCTGTAATCACATCCTCCATACGGTCTTCTTCATTATCCATTTTTGTATTCATATCTGATGATCTATAAAACACAATTTTATCCCAGCCATAGCTACATTCACCTTTCTCCCTATTTAATCCAACATTTATAACCTCGATCTATTCCATGACATATCATATGTTCTTCCAACTCCTCTGGAGTAACTAGTCTAGAATAACAACAATGTAAACACGAACAAAGGATTTGAGATGGATCCTTTGTGTGATCCTTTGCAAACTTGATGAACTCTTTTACTCCATTCTCATACTCTATTGTCAAACAATTAGCATCCATCCAATATTTATTCATCTCCATCCTATTTGACTCACAAATATTAGTATTTGTGGTTAAAGTACACAAAACAAGACTTCCAAATACAATAGAAGAGAACCAATTCCTTATAAAAATAGATATTAATAGAGCCTAACCATTTCTAATAAAGATTTGGAAATCAAAAGAACTGGGATAGACCCCCCATCAAAATCAACACAGTTTCCCAACACAAAGGGTTCGCGGGGATAATCACTTTTGTCCTAGACGGTAAAACTCACACGATATCATCCTCTATGGCTCATCCTCCTCTATCAAGTCAACCCTTCTATGGTCAACTAGTCCATCCTTTTATACCTCACCAACCTAAAATACATATTGATGAAAACCAGTAGACAACTCTATAAGTAAATAAATGATTATAATAATCTTTACAATATGAAATTCATTAAATATAATTACTTTAGATTCATTATAGTTTCCTAAAATCACCCCAGTACAAACACAAGAATAATCAAGAATGATACTTCTACAACTCCTAGGTCTCTTCCCTACATTCAATATCATCATTCCTAATATTTTTGTTAAGCTCAAGTTACTTACTTTAAATCACAGAGGGGATAATCACTTGTGTCATAGATGGTCTCCCATGTTATTCCATATGATAATTTTATCATATATTATTGACCTATCATCTCATTCAATCCTCATGAGTGTCTAATTCGAAACTCCATATTAAGTGTAATATCAAAAGAATATATATTAATAAATTAATCCACATCCACTTCCCCACTAATATAGTCATTCTCACACTATAAGGGAATATTTATTATACTTCAACCCCTTATATATAATCTCATAACCATATATCCACACAAACACACATCATAAACACATAAAAACTATATCCACATCACAACCACACATCACATCCTCATCAAAGTATGATATCGTGAACATGAAAGACATAAACATTATACTCTCCTTTTACAATGCAGAACCCCCAATATGTATCCACACCAAATACACCTAATCATGTCAAAAAGAATAAACCATGATGTCATCCATAAATACTATAAAAAATAGTTGAGATACTAGTGGAAAATCCTATTCATCATAACCATTAATATATATGGAGTGCTGGTTCTGCCGAATGGCATAAAAAAATACTCATAGTGTCTATACCTACTCCTATATGAGGTCTTTGGAATATCAAACTCGTTGATGCTGAGCTGGTGTTAACCAAACTAAAGACCGATCTTAGAGAACCAATCCCCCTTTAGAAGATATAATAATTCATAAATATAGGTCAACATATACTTTTTATTGATCATAACCCGATTGAGATTCTGGTAATCAATACACAAGCGAAGGGTTCCAATGACATTATTGGTGAAAAGCACCAGTTCTTCCCAAGGAAACACACAAGGTTAAATAAATAATTTGGAAACCAATTCATCCCACTGATTATTTAGTTCCTTTAATTTAACTAGTTCTATATGGTAAGATAGAATAGATATTGGTTTTTTACCCATCACCAGGTTGATAGAGAACTCCACCTCCCTCTCTAGTGGTAAACCAAAAAAGACTAAAGGAAAAACTTTTGGAAATTCAATAGCTACTAGGGGAAGTTCACTATAATAGTCTTCCTACTCCAGTTCAATAGAATAAAAGGATATCATCCCACTCAACTCTGGAAGAAGGGGTCTAGATCGACTAGACCTCAGGTATGATTCTCTATGGAAAACATGGAATTCCCCATCGGGGGGTAGTGAAGGACACCAACTGATGATAATAGTAAATACAAGATTTATTAGAAACTATCCAGTCCATTCTGAGAATAACATATAGGGGAATCATTTTAAGAACAAAAAAATATCATATGATCTGAATCACTGAAAAAGAGAAAGCATGAGAGGGGAATCAGAGACCTTACTCCCTCTTTATCTAGGGAGATGTTACAATCTCTATCCCATAATCCATGAGATCTATTATAAGTTTCAATAGTTCTATATTGAGGTTTGATATGAAATAATGATGGGAACCAATATCAAATAAATATACACTAAATAAAAAGAAATGGAAATGGTGCCTCTCACTATCGCAAGGCCCACATCAGTTCCTACTAGATATTAATCCACTGCATGAAGTTGTTTCATTCCTAATACATGTTTCTAGGATTCCATTGTTATTGAATAATATTACTATGATGTGGTACCTCTCAATATTTATGATTCCATTCCACTACACAAGGTAGTAAAAACTTGTAAAACCCTCTTCAAGTGGGTTTAATGTCTGTACAAAATGTAAATCTTCAATGCTTCCATGCAATAATGATTTGAGTGATCAATATTTCCACATTGGAAAAAGTCATTTGGCCTTTACTGGACACTAAAGATGATCTGGAGGAAGTTTTCTATAAAATACCACCACCACTATTTTCACTATGAGGCTCATTCTACTTTCTATTCCACTTATAGGAACCACTAAAACTACCACTGGGAATATAAGTAACTCTAGTTAAACCTGACAAAATAGTCATGCCAATTTCTTCCATCACATCCCTATATAGAAAATCAAATTTTTAGGTAATCTTTAACATAAATACTTGATATTGGATATCTGATCGAAGACCCATATAAAACCTCCGGGACATAAGATTCTTGTTTGACACCACTTCAAGTGAAAACTGAGAAAGTTTAGAAAAATTATTAGTATATTGAGTCAATGTATAATAACCTTAGATAAGGTTGAGAAACTCAATAGACTTACCAGATACCATCGAATCTAGATATAATTCCCCCATAAAAAAGTTCTTGAAGTATTTTTAATCTAAGAACCCATTTATCTTAACTATAATTATATAATCCCATCATATACTTCTAGACCCCCCCAAGATTGAATATGGCGCACTTTACATTAGTGGAATATGACATCTCCAAAAACTCAAATAGCCTTTAAATATTTGACAACCAATAAGCTTCCTCTTAAGGATCATTTGTTCCTTAGAAGGATGGTTATTTCAGATGAATAAAATCCTAGGCCTGATCTCCAATATTTTCTCTTTGAGGTGACACCACATTATCCTAAATGGGGGTAGGTGAGGCTCCCTAGACCATAGCTCTGACTATGTGTAGTACTTCCTCTATGAGGTTCTAGTTGATTAGAGGATTCTCTTTTTTTGGTTCATTAGTAGATCCCTCATAAAACATGATTATATGTCTAATTAGGGGCATGGTACTATAAAATATTAACAGAAAACAAGGAAACATTAGTCGAGAGACACAAGAATATCAAAAATATCAATTATAACTCAACCGGGGAACACAAACCTCTTATTAGGATTTGGGAAAATTCTAGAATTAGATTAATTAATTCCTCAAAGACACCTTTTTCAACCACCCATGGTAACTTAAAGATCAATACAAAAATAGATATTCAGACACTCACGTATAACCTACTAGTTAAGTAACGAAAATCATATCTCTTACCTACCATGTCATATCCAACCACATCAATCAACTATCACCATTATAATAATAGTCATAAATACCCCATACATAGTAGCATGAAAGGAAAAACATATAAGAAATTTGCACTAGAAGTTCTATTTATGACCATTAACCATTAGAACCATAATAGAAAAACACAAAAATCGTATCAAAATTGTTGTCACATCCTTCCTAAGAAGAAAGTTCAAGAAGAGAATCAAGAAAAATAGAAAATAAATTCACCTTAGAGGAGGAGAAGTAGAGAACATTCTGCGCAACATCAGGAGGGGAAGGTGCGACAACCAGAGGTGGAGGTGAACGGGAAGAGCCCCCAACTGAAGGGAAATGGAGGAGTAGGGTTTTCGAGGATTAGGGTTGAGCAAAGAGGAGGAGAAGTAGGGGTTTTGGGGAGGAGGATCTACCGATGGGGTTCGAGGGGGAGGATTAGAAGAAGGGATAGCGGTAGAGGTCCGACAACATGAAGATCGGGGGAAGTGGGGGTCCTGTAATGTGAAGATCAGGGGGGTGGTGGAGGGGAGTCGTTGGGTTACATTACTACAAGAGCTTTAGGTCGCGATAAACCAAGGAAACCATGCTACCAAATTTATAAAATATGGGACCACAGTTTTATCAGTTCTGTTTTAGGTCTGATAAAGAGGCCCTTTATCAGTGGTAAAAAGCACTGATATATCCTTCCTGTATTAGTGCCAACATTTTAGTGCTGATACATGCCTTTTTTATCAGTGCTTTTCTAGCACTGATAAAGTGGATATTTATCAGCGTTTTTATAGCGCTGATAAAGGTTACCCTGTATCAGTGCTAAAATTTTAGTACTGATACATGACAACTTTATCAGTGCTTTTCTAGTGCTGATAAATAATCCCTTTATCAGCACTAGAAAAGTGTTGATAAAGATGCCCTGTATCAATGATAATTTTTTTTGTGTAGATATAGGGATTCTTTATCAGCGGTTTTTGCTTAGCGCTGATATAAGGTGGCACTTCCCTTGCCTGTTTTTATAGTAGTGATGCCCGACTACCGCCACACAAACCAATATAATTTTTTCCATCATCACCTATAAAAGGAGTTAATTATGATGTATTTATTGTTAATATATTATATTCTTGAAATATTAGTCACTATATAAAATTAATATATATCATATATCTTTTCACATTACCATCTATTGAAATATGATAACATAGTTTGTTTTTAGGATAGACTACTGCCTCACGAAGTGATGTGAATAATTTTTTATTACAACATCAATTGGATTGTATGTGTATGTGTATTTAAAAATAATACTATCATGTTTATGATATAATAATCAATTAATAAATATTATATAACACCTACCTTATCTCTATCATGATTTTTGAAAAATAGAAACTTTACTCATGGGTACATACAACCTATTATATCCATGATTATAATATAGATAATTTTCATAAAAATATTTCATGGTTTTTTAAAAGTATAATTTATTTATAAAAATGATGAATATTTTAGTATTATTATTTTATATATAAAGGAACAACAACCCATTTGACTTTGGTCAACACACTAATGCTGCTATGAAATTATGAACTGAGTGTCCTCAAAACACACATCGTGGATATAAATGAATAAGTAATTAAATATATATTTAAAATAAATTAAATAAATGAAATAAATGATTTAATTATAGGTTATTAATTCAATAAAATTTAATTAAGAAAATGATTATTGATATAAGTTTATTTTACAAGGGATAAAATACATTAATGATAATGTTTGGGTATGAGGTAAGGTTTTCATCTCAAAAATTCCTTCTTTGAGACTCATATTATTTATGAACCAATTTTTTTTAAATGGTATATATACTTTAAATTTACATATTATATCATTAATTATTCATATATCATTGTATTTTGAGTTATAATTCATATACGTCATTCATCGGAAGTCATGATTCAAAAATTTCCAAAGAAGTAAGGGTTTATCTTTCAATCATATTTTAATTTGGATTATTTATTCTTCAATTTACATTGTTTGAACTTAAATGATCATTTTATAAAAAAATATATTTAATTTTATTCACCTATATTTATTACTTAAATTTTCATTTAATACTAAAATTTCTCCCTATTTGGTACATAAATTTTTTGAGAAAATGTTATTAAGAAATGAATACTTCATTTCTCTCTTTAATAAAAAATCCTTTTCCTCCCATATCCATGTTTTATAAAAATATTTCCAAGAATATTTTTAAAATTATCTAAAATATTTAGTAAAGAAATATTTTCCCTTTATTAATAATTTAAAAAATCATTTGAAAGGATTATTCTTATTGTTTTACTAATAAGTAACTTTTTAACATTTTTACAACAAAAAGAATGTATTTTTTTAACTTATAAAACACGTGAAAAAATACCCTCATAATGACAACTAAAATCTATGAATCTTATGTTATAATTTCCATTTTTCATTTTAAAGTAAATTTTTTCTATAATATTTTTGAAATTCATAGTTGTTAAAAAGTGATTTTCAAAGTGGGAGAGTCATTTACCTTAAGAATATTTTTCATATTTTCAAAAGTATTTCCATTCATTAATGAAAAAAACCTATATTGTTATGGAATTATTCTATATAATGTATAATTGAATATTACATATAAAACTAGTTATCTCTCCATTACTTTGTTAGGGTAATACATTCCTTATAATTATTTCTCAAATTCCATATTTAATGAATCACTTTTGATTATGTTAGGAGGAAAGATTATTAAACTCATTTTATTTCCATGAGTATTTTTTTATATTTATAATTTATTATTTATTTCATCATGTGGTACACATATTATTGTAAAGTATATTAATGTGATGGGTGGGAAAAAAATTATATATTCCTTGAATGTATTGATTAACGATTTATTCTCATGAGACATCATGTATGGGATTTAAGAGTGAAGTTATTCAATTATTTGAATTTTTCCACCATGGGATGTTGTCTTAGTAGTCATCCTTTTCTTCTGTTTATGTCACATCTTATTTTTCTTCCACATTTCCTATACATATATGATCTTATTATACCATGTCCTTTATATTATGCATCCATTTTATGAATCATGTAACTTCTATTTTATGATATCATGTTATACCTTTGGAACACATGTTATGTTTCCCCTTAATTTTCCACCCTTACTAGGTTTTCTAGATCACCCCATTTTATATGTATTCCCTAGGTTATACCATGTATTTTTAGGAGCTATAAAGTATTTAGAAACTCATTATAGAGTATAAAATAATGAAGTTTTATTTTAGACATACTTTGATGTACTATGAACTTGGTCTTCCAAAGACACTTGGCCACATGATATTTTATTTGTAATTAATATATTTTCTTATTAAAAATCATGTAATAATATGTATATATGGCTTGGGTCATAATATTTGGTATTAGAGAAAGTTTTAGTAAACCATTGGAAACTGGGATCATAAAACTTTAGTATAAACCATAAGGATATGTATAAGTATCAAAAAATATCATAGAATTCTAGTGAAGGATAACGACAATGGTTTTTGAATAATTGAATCCTTGTTTGGATAATAAAAGTGGATGTGGATCTTGCACAATTTTACGTAGGGGTAATAGCTCTAAAAAGTGTGCATTGATCGGGATTCAATCATTACCAAATGCATAACAACATGAAATAATGCACATATTCTTTGAAACCCATAGGGAATATGCTTTGGAAATTTATAAAACCTTTTACCAACCATTTTGAAGGACTTGAAAAAAAATTTAGGTTAGAAAACCTAATAGGTAATATTTCTATTTTTAAAATAGATTGAAACTTAGAGATTTATAAGTTAATATATACTTATAATTTACAAGTTATTCCATTTTTTCTTATAATAATCCCATTTTATATGTTAATGAATTATAATTTTGTTTCTTTTATTATTTTTAGTTAATGGAGGGAAATAAGAGAAATCATTAAAACAACTAATGTGATGGGAAAAGTAATGATTTCCATATAAATATTCCTAACCTAATTAGAACATAAGTAATACATCTAATGATCATTCCAAATGAGATATCTTGAATTATGATTTATAATTGGAACATAGTTGAATGACCAAACACATCAAAGAAGAGAAGGTTAACATATCGTGGAAGTTTAAGTGTTAAAGTTGTTAATGAAAACAATATTAGATTTCCTACATGTAAAAAATGTTTGAATATGCACTATACAAAATTAAGTAATGGAAATATAAGATTCTTTATGCATGGAAAAGGATGACAGAAAGAATCTATTTTCTGAGGAAAAATAAAAAATCAAGTTAACAAGACATGGGGAAGTAAAGTTCATTAAAAAGAAACCACTAAGAATTCAATGTCATATATTTTGGGGACTTGGTCATTATCTATGTCAATTCCTGAATCTAAGGATTAATTCCTGAGGGTATATGATATGATAATCACTAAAGTGGAATGATTTGAGTGTTTAGATGTTGTAACTCAAGAATCTTGTTGTTGAAATATTTTTATCAATGGTATGCTGGTTATAAGAATCAAAAAAATTATAATTATTGTCCTATAGTAGATTTATTTTAGGATTTGTAAGAATATTATGAATGGAAATAATGAACTACAAAGGCGATTTAATGATAAGGTGATATTTTATGGGAAATACATGATTGAGGAAAGGGTAATCATTATTATATGTTTGATATTGAGGTAATTATAGTCAATTAATATTATTTTATTGAATAATATAGTGGTTAAAAATTTATATAATGATTAATCTTATTTTGATGAAGTTTATCATATTTTTGGGATCTTTATAAAAATTATATTACTATAGTTTTGAAAATGGGCAACCTGTATACTAGATAGAAACTCATCGTATCTCGTAAGGTTGCAGGGCTTGAACCAATAACCGAATGGAGATAAGGGTGAATCAAAAACCACTATACTACAAAATATACTAGTTTCTATTATAATTTTTAATTAAATTATTTGATGTATAAATACTATGTTTATTTTAGTAAACATAATTTTAGTACAAAATATTTCTGAATTTTTTAGATTTTGAGATGATTAATGATATTTTTGGAAATGTTTTATTAGGTTAAGATATATATAACTCTTAGTTACAAAAAAGATTTAATATTAAATAATATTTTAGAATAATAACAATTATTTTTTGAAAATTGAGGTTATTTGGGGAGTAAATTTATTAATTTATGTAATTACCTAAGTTGAACTTGGGATTTGGAGATTAATATGATGTTATATTCATTTTGTGAATTATCTTACCTTATAATAACTATTTATGGTTTTGGTTAATGTGTAAAGATAAAAGGAATATATTGATATCATTAGTTGGATCTTATGATCCATTAAAAGTTAATTTTTGTGCTTTAGAAATAAAAAAATTATATTGGATATTAATTCATTAGAGTAAGAGGTGAAGTAGAAATTAATCAAATCATAATGAAAGGATGAAATTATGTTTATGAAATAAAAAGATATCAAGTATGTAAATTTTATGGTATTATATATCTTGATGTTATGATAATTCCTTTACTCTAGGAAAAGGATCTTGAAACAATTTTTTTTCTTATTACCTTCATATATAATAAATCAATGATATTTTAATTCATCACAGATTTAAGATTTTGTGGTAGTTAACTTTGTAATTATTCAAATTCTTGTGATCAATTATCCCTTTCTCTCTCCATGATTTTTTAAAATTTTCTTCTGTTTCCATATTTCCATTTCCCACCAACGAATCTCTTACTTTGAAACATAGTTAGGTGTTATTATAAATGACATTTATATTTTATTTTTTCTCTTTTAAGAGGAACTTTTATTAAACCTTTTTACGATGAAGGTTTTTTTACAAATGGAATTTTCAAGTGAAAAACCATTTATTATTGAGAAAAAGTTAAAATATTGATGAATTAATTAATTAACACGGTTATAATGTAACACCCTAATATTTTTAATAGAACACTATGCTCGACAATGTATACAATAAATAACATTGAGATTCAATTAACAATGAAATATTTTTAAAATATCTTTATTTAAATATAACCATTATAGCATAACCATTAAATTTTTAGTTATGAATAATATTAACTACTTTATTACATAGATATAAATTTTATAATCAATATAAGTATATTTATAAATTCTTAGGAAATAAACACTCAATTTTTTGAAAAAACATGTTTTTTAAAAAATGATATTTATTGATTTCTTTTGAGAAAATATTATAATTAGTCCTCTAAATTTTAGAAAATAAATTTTAAAAAAAGAAACTAATTTTATAAATTATCACATAATGAATAAATAAGGGTGAAATTTTGGGATTTTTTGAAAAATAATAAAATTTCAGTGAATAGTGGAAAATACCGATTTTTTGTAAACCTATCAAATTATTTTAATAAATTAAGTAACTTAAAATTACCATTATTATTTTAATTTTATTTAAATAATTAATATTTATTTATATTTAACCCAATTAGAAAAATTTAAGTATTCTTTATATTGGATTTTGGTATAAGTTTAATCTTATGCTTAAAAAATATTTTTTTTTCTGAAAAATATTTTTAATATCCTAATGTTTCTTCATTTTAATTAATTAAAATAACCTATAATGAATAATTATTTAAAAATATATTTTATATATGTATATATTTTCAATTTAAATTCTTATAATGATGAACTTTATTCATACAATTAATATAAGATCATTTTTCATTGAAAATTACATTTTTCCAAACATCAGTTTTTGTCATGTTGTATGATTTATTTAAAATTAAAATATTCCAATTGTATGAAATTTATTTGAAAAAATGGATTAAGTATTTAAAATAAATATCATTAATATTATATAATAATTTAATATTAATTTTTTTTCATAATGAATAGTAAAAATAATCAACAGATAATAATCATTATAAACAAATTTAAATTATAAAAGTTAGTAACCATATAGGTAAAGAGGATAACATGTTTAAAAAATGTTTTTTAGTGTTAGAGTTTTTTATCAACCTTATCTATCCTCTAATGTTTTATTTTTTAATTTCTTTGGAACTTTTCTGGAGAGTGACTTCTCATTATTGAATTGTTTTGGGTATTTATAAAAATGGAACACATCTTCACTTATAGAGGGGCACACATCCTCTCACTTTTCACTCTTATAAATCCATTTGGATCAACCAAAACTGACCAAAATCTCTCCCTAAAAGCCTTATACACTTTATAAATCTTCCTATATTCTCAAAAGACAAACTGTAGGGTCATTAATAGGAGTTTCAAAGGATGATCTTCTAAGAGAAGGTTATCATCTTCACTAGGCTCTATATATTTTACTCCTTAATTTTCCAGTTTCAATTATTTCATATAAATACCTATATAATAAAAGAATTATATGATATATACTGATATTTTATTATTCCGATGAAAAAATATTCATCCATCTCCACATCCATCTAATGGGAAATGAAACTATTATTCATGTGTATGACAGACTATCACTTCACGAATTGATGTAATTCATTTTCCATCATAGAATACCATGAATAATCATGATGATGGATTAAATGTTTATAAATTATATTAATTAAATATTAAAAATAATATAAAAGTAATATATATCATATAATTTCTTACCATACCATCCATTCAAAATATGATAAATTCGTTCTTGTGCATGTCTGACTACCACCTCTTGAAGCGATGTGATTTGTTTTTTAATACCGCATCACATGGATGATATATGTAAGAGTATTTAAAGGAATAATGTTATGTCTATGATATAATTATAATTATGTAAATATAATATGACACATACCTTATTTCTATCACGATCATCAAAAAATGGAAACGTTATTCATGAGTACGTACGACCTACCATCTCTATAATTATAACATAGTTAATTTGTCACAACCATATTTCATGGTTGGAATTAAAATTTTAATTTATGTAAAAAAATTCTAATAATTTAATTATTATTATTCTATATATTATGTAATAATGAACTATTTGGCTATAGTCAACACACTGATGCCGTTTTCAAATTATGAACTGAGCATCCACAAAACACCCATTATAGACATAAGTGAAAAAGTAATTAAATATGACATTAAAGTATGTTTAGTAAATGGTTTAATAACAAGGTATTAAAAATTTAAAAATTCCTTAATAAAACAAATAATTTTTAAAAATTTATTTGATAGGAGATAAAAAACACACACGACAACATATAGACTTCAGGTATGGGCTTTCTCTCAAGACTTGTTTCTTAGAGACACATGTTCTTTTATTTACCTAATTTATTTTAAATTGTGTATGTAATGGAACTTTAAATATTATATCATTAATAATTAATAATTCATTTTATTTTAAGTTACAATTCAACTACATCCTTTGTTGGAATATATTATTCAAAAGTTTCTAAAGCGTTAATGATTTATGTTTCAATCTGATTTTAAATGGGATTTTTTATACATGAATTTATGCCATAGTAAATTATTTGATCATTATCTAATAAAAAATTTAATTTTATTCTAATTAAATGAATCATGAAATTTTCAATTAATATAACTTTTTTTGTTTTCTTTGGTACTTAAAATGATGGAGAAACTATTTTTAAGAAAATATGGATTCATTTCTCTCTTCAGTAAATTTTTCTTCTTATATATAATGGTTTAAAAAAAATATTATCTAGAATATTTTTAAAATTCCTAATAACATTTATTCATAAAAAGTTTACACATATTTTATTTTTTTGAAAATATTTTGAAATGAATATTTTATTCATTATTCAAAAAAGGAACTTTTTTTTATCATTTTCATAATAGTATTGAAAGAATATTTCTTTTGACTTATATGACATTTAAAAAATTAAATTCCATTATGATCAATACAATATTTCAATATTATATTATTATTTTACATTATTAGTTTTTTAAATAATTTTTTTCTACAATATTTTGAGTTTTTTTTTCAAAAGTGATTTTCAAAGTGGAAAGGCTAATTTCCTAAAGAAAGTTTTTAATATTTTTTTAAATAACTTCTTATCCTTATCAACGAAATCCTATAATGTTATATAATTCTTATAAATTAATTATATACACCTCCTACATATATAAATATCTCACTCTCCATTACTTTTATGGGTTAATACAAGCGTTATGACCATTTCTCAAATTCCATCATTAAGAAGTCTCTATTGATTATTTTATAAGGAAAGATTATGAAACCCATTTTATTTCCTTGATTAATTATTAAATTTATGCCTTATGATTGATTTATTTATGTTTCAAAAATATTCATATTCAGGATAGGAATGTGATAGATGAGATCATAATTATATAACCCTCCAATGCATTGGGTAATGTTCTAATCTCATGAGATGTATTATATGGGATTGCAGAGTGAAAAAATATATTATGGGACTTAGTGCACCATGTGATGTTGTCTCAGTGGTTAGACATGAAATATGTTTCCATGTTTTATATTGCTTCCACATTTCCTATGACTCTATGATCATATGACACCTTGTACTTTATATTATGATTCCTTTTGATTACTAATATACATTCTATTTGATGATGTCATGTTATACCTTTTAATCATAACTTATGCTTTCTTTTCATATTTACTCCCTCAATAAACTATTGAGGTAACCAATTTTGTTTATGTATTACCTAGGCTATCCCATGTAGTTTTAGGAGTTCAAAAGGATTTAAGATATCATTATGGATAATAAAATAAAGATGTTTTATTTTATCCTCATAATGATTTATTATGAACCTAGATGTTAAAAGACACCAGACCCCATGATATTTTGGTTGTAATTAATAGATGGTTATTTTAAAACACTTCTAATAATTTGTGTAAAATGCTTGGGTCAGTATACATACTATATTCGTGATAATAAATGAAAACATGGTTAATAATTACTTACCACCTGCTGATCGAATGCATAATATTGAACAATATAAACATACTATAAAGGCTTTGTGTTTAGATATCATACATAAATTAGTAGTTCGTATTCTAATAACCTAGTTAGTTTTTCGCATGAGACCTACCGATTCATTGAGGTGTTATATATACTACACCCCATCTATCAATAATTAAGTCCAATGCATTAATAATATTATTTAACAACACATTTCATAAAATTCCTTAAGGGAATTATTAATTAGTCATGAAAAAATAGAATAATGGATATCTGTATAATGAAAATACCATAGAAAAATATTTTTTCTATTTTAATTGAATAATGTGGATATATATAATAATATCGTAAAAATCAACATAAAAAATAAGGGGTATTATCAATGTAATATGAAGTATTATTTTCAAATAATTAATGATAAGGTGGTGAAAATGGTACTTTACAAATTATGTGTTATCAATAGAAGATATTAATTGATATTCTTTGTTTAAAATGGAAGGAGAAAAAAGAAATGGCGACAATATCCTTCATTTGGGTTCACTAAAATCACCTGAATTATCCAAATAATATCTATTAAGTGTTTCTTTA
This sequence comes from Viscum album, assembly GCA_963277665.1. Taxonomy (NCBI): domain Eukaryota; kingdom Viridiplantae; phylum Streptophyta; class Magnoliopsida; order Santalales; family Viscaceae; genus Viscum; species Viscum album. Next base: position 377,071,799 of record OY728123.1, read on the forward strand.
TAGGTATGTAGTCTTAGGCTCACTCATCATGCAACAAGTAAAGATTTTGTTGATACTAAACTAAACATTTTCAGAGTGATCTCCTATAGGCGAATATATTACAAAAATACTTCCAATTATCAGTGTCCAACTGAGGATGGAATTTCAAAGAAAACCACACACACTTTATATTCAAAAATATAATATTTTTTTGTAGTGTGATATCACAAATATCATATTAATAAAAATCACTTCAAAGAAATAATTTAAAATAGGACATTAAATACCATGAATAAGATGTTAATATTGATATAAAACATAAAATGTTTAGTCATAAAACTATACTATAGAAAAAATAGTTTATAACATAATCACTTCTCAAGGAATTGAAATTTGAGAGACATAATCTGTATTATTAATCCCACTTAGAAGAATGTGATTCAACCTCTTTTATAATAAAAATAAATATTTTAATTACCAATTTAAAAATTTTATTCATACGGATAACATTTTTTAACATCATTTTTATCATTTCATTCAATGGGTGTTTTGGTTATGATACTTCAAGATGAAATTAATGATGACAAATTTTAGTGATTTTTAACAAAAATACAGTGGTATCATTTCTAATTAATCTAAAATTAATTTCCAATCCTAGATATAAAATTAAATTATTACATATTTATATCATATATTATATAATTTTAAATTCCAATAGTCATCTTAGATAAATATTATTTCATTATTCATCTATCTGGTTATACTGATCTAGATAAGAACATACCTTATTAAATGGATGATTATGAAGTGATTAAGTTGTAATACCATTATACCATAAAAATAATGAACTTATTTAGTGTTTATTATTCTGTTAAAAAATAATTGTAAATAATTAGAGAATAAAATAACCTATACAAATTTATTACAAAGTATAAAGAAATCATTTTTTTTCATATCAAATATTATTTTGGATGATTAATTTTACCATGGTTATTTATTCATAATATTTTATATAAGGTATACAATTTGATCTTAAAAACATTAATAATTTCATAAAGATCATATTTATCCATTAATTAAATTCTCATTACTATCCATGAATATATTTTATTAAAAGAAAAATAAAATTCAATCATTGCATAGAGGCTGTAGTCCAAACATATTCTTTGTTGATGATTTTGTTTTCTACATAAAAATAGAATTGTATAACATGTTTGACCATTTTAGAATATAAAATATTTTATAAATATCAGGATATTTTATTAAATTTAACATTAGGATTGTTCATATAAGGAGATTAATTAAACAAACAAGATTTTTGGTGGAGACAGTAGTCCACACACACACAAATTTCATTTTTGTTTCATTTAAGGGAACAGGGAAAAGGTGGTTAATAGTTTTTCCTTTTAAAAAATAAAATTTATAATTAAAACAATACTAGTTTCATTATATATTAATTATAAAATTAACTTTTTAAAATTAATATAAAAAATAAAATAAAATAGGTAAATTAGTACTCACATTGATGACTTGATCTTTCCTTTAAAAGACTATTTGGAAAAAGAGGGATTGGGGTTAAATATAGTGAATAGAAAACTAATATGGTGAAAAAGTATTATAGGGGAACAAATAAGGTCTAATTTTCTAATGGAAACTAAATATTTTGGGTGGAATTTAAGGGGAAGTGAGATGGAATTACATTTTTTTAAATATTTCAACATAATATAAAGAGGGAACATGTTTAACTTGTCAAGTGGCTTAAGAAATAGAAAATAATTTTATGGGGATGAGATAAGGCTGGGAGTATCTCAAACGCATAATTATAAACATGTTTTTGACATGTTTCAATCTCTTTACCCGAATATGTTTTACTTTTACCATTTTTAATTATACAATGTTAATTATTTTTTGTATAAGTAAATTATTTTTTATATATAGAAAATTAAAAAATATTAAATAATTTAAAAATATATATTTAAAATAAGAAATCCATTTTATCTAATAAAATCTATATATTTAATAATAATAAATTTTAACATTAGCCCATGTAATGTGTAAACTCCCTCTTTTAGGAAATGTGTATTTTTAAGCGTAAAAATTTGGTTTAGGGTAAAATGATCAATATTTTTGATTTTAATTGTATATATGTATATATTTAAAATTAATATGGATTTTAAATAAATACAAAACAAAATTTTACCAAAATATTATTTAATTAATAGAAAATATTTAAAGTAGTTTTTTTAGAAAATATTATTTAAGTCATTAAAACGATATTTATAGGTTTTATAAATTTAATATAGTATTTTTAAAATGAAAAATTTTACATATTAAATATATAATTTTCTAATAAAATTTTTTATACATTTATATTTCTGATTTATAAAGTCATAAATTTCACTGTTTTTATAAAAAATGTAATTTTCACTATCAACCTAAAAATCAATTATTTCTAAAAAATCTAAAAAATATTATAGATATAATATTGAAATTTCAAATCCAAGAATGTAGTTAATTTGGTAAATTTAGAATTAAAATTAATCTTTTAAATAAATTCATGAATAATGGATCTTTAGTGTTTTTATTATGTAATAGTTTTGGGATGTAGTGTTTAACTATTATAGTTGGGTTCTATGTGTTATATAGAAATACTATACCATCGGTGTTAGTGAAGATCTGTGTAACACATATAATAAAAGAAATAACCAAAATTGGAGTAAAGATACATATAAGTAGTGGAAAAAAAATAAACATATGTAATAATACTATCATAACATGTTGTAATATAAAGAAAAACAATATCCAAGTCATAAATGGTAGAAATAATGGATCCCTACTTTTGGTGTATCAATGTACAAAAGTGAAGAAAAATAAGAATAATATTAAAATCATAATATCTATAAAATATCCCAGTGTATGTCTCAAAATCGCCTCTATATAACATGATATACCCACTTAGTAGTTCAATATAGGCCACTTTTCCTTAGTTGGATCCCATATCATGACATTTGTACATGCAACAAGATCTACATTCTGAGTCTATGAATTAACTTAGTAGGAAGCCACCAATAAGACCTTAATATATATAAAACATGTTTATAATGGTGGATAGATTAAATGAAAAATAAATACATAATTAAACACATAATCACCAGGTCATTATGTATTAACTAGGATGACATGAATTCCATAGTCACCCTCTTCGGCCACATGATCGAAGAAAAGTATGCTAGAATTTCATAAACTAGGTATAAACCCTGACCAATCTCTACAAATAGGTTACATTATATTAAATATCCCGATTGAATCACTATTTACTCATAGAGGTTTTATAATACACAATGAGATCTCCCATGGGTTCTTGGAAAGTTATCTTATACATGATGACTTGTTCCGAGGATTCTTGGGAGGTCTAAACGTATACACCGACAGATCCCAAGGGTTCTTGAGAGGTCACATCCAGAAATAAGAAATAAGAAATAAGAAATAATATTATTTTCAAAATAACGTAACAAGAAAGGGGGAAAATCATACTAATAAGTTATCTAGATGAAAAAACTAGCCCCAACCGAGTTTGAACGTCTCGCATGAGTTCACATTTCCTGGGTGGACATCCCCTACGACACCCAAAATTCAAAGTAAAAAATCCACATAAACCAAGTTTCAACCCACTGACCCCATACTAAAGGATATAAAATATATATACTAACCTACCAGGTCACTTAAAAACCACTGTAAGAAGTTTCATAGGCTACACACATACCCATATGAAAGCTGAGTCATATACACTTATGCAACCAAAAAATATTATGAGGATTTCTACCATAGGTGCCTCAAAGAAAAAAATGATGGATTATCACCTGCAATGAAACTCACAAAAAAACCCATAAAAATCTTCCCAAATATATGACATTAATTTTATTTGAAAAAGTAATCAAGAAGAAATATTGATAAATAATTATTAGAATCACATGAAACATTAGTTTTACTTGTATAAGACCACGAATAAAACCTCAAAGGATGAAAGGAGGACGAAGAGAGAGAGAAAAAATTACCAAGGAAACTTTACTAGGAAAAGATCAAATAATTGGGTTAAGAGAGGATATAATTGGGGATTAAAAAGGGGTTCCTAGTGAAATTATGGGGCTTCTATTAAGAGAAATCATCCAAGAGCACATTCATTGGACGGAGGCCACATGAATTAACTGGTGCTGATGTATTGCCCACTGGCTGGAGAGTGGTTCATTAAAAGTTATCCAGTGACCATACATGTAACATTATTGATGGTGGCTCATCCTACCATCTCCAGAGACAACTTATAAGCCACCAGGAGACCCTGAACTACCAATAATGATAAAAATTTGAACAAGTTAGGATGAATTTAAAATAGTAATTTACCTAATTCGAAGGGGCATTAAAGAATACCTAAATAAGTTATTATCATCCCTGAGAAGAGTCTATAGGTATCAATTAAAAATAACTCTAACCACTACACCTAGAAATCAGAATCTCATTCCTAGGTTTCTTCTTGGATCCATCTCTACTTCTATAAAAGTCGAATTATTTTCCCTATTTTCCCACAAAACACCTTATCGATTTATACCATTATCCATACTAGATATTCTATAAATAAAGAATCCACCACCAGTATGAAATCATCACTATCAATCATGTGTGTGGAAGCCAACATGTATTTATAGAGATATAACATATGAAATACATTTTTTATACATCAAGGTTATGGAGTAAGATCCAGCAGTTATTACACTATCTTGATACCTTCCAAAATCATGAATAGACCAATAAACTATGGTAAAAGTTTCCCCTATTACTTCAAACAAAAATTCCCAAATCTAGGTGAAACCCAACAAAACAACTAGTTTCTTATGGTTAACTCTACAGTTTATCATCTCCAATCAGCATATAAAATCTATTTAATTTGGGTAGTTTCCAGCTAACTTTGAATCAATTGAACTAGTTCAATAGTCACCTATACTAGAATAAAACTGATCACTACCAAATCTCTTATCTCAAGACAACATGGTCAACCATAAGGGTACTCAAAGGTTTCCATATAAATCTATTCTTGAAACCCATCATTATATTAAAAGACTACCAATGTTAGTTGGTCTTCCCATTCCCCACCAAAATTGAGCACATATTTTCTAAGGATATCCTCCTTGATCCTGATTATTATTTTAGATTATTTTTCTATATTTGGGTGATCTTCTAGAGTGTTCTTCACTAGTGATCACATCGAATTTTTTAATCTATACAAAAATAATGATCTAAACCATGCCTCTCGATCTGATATGTTATTGGATTTTACACTATGAAACCACATTATTTAGGAGAAAAACATCTCACCCAACTCATCCAAAAACAGAGTCTCTTGAATCAGAAAAAAGCGTTCGACCTTAATTATATGATCAACCACTGACCACATAGAATCTTAGATACTTTAATTCTTGGTTAGTATAGTAATGAAATCCACTATCACCTCATCCCACTTCCACACAAGAATTTTAAGAGGCTGAAACAAACATTCTAGTCACAAATATTTATCCTTAAATATCTATAAAGTAATGAAAAAAAACTTATTATTTCCTTCTTAATGAATAACCACTAGAAGTGGAATTTTTTATAATGATACATTTTGGTCAATCTTGGATGTATCTCCCCATATAAGGAATAAAATTCTTTAATTAACTCCTCTATCATATACATGGTAAATACAAAACTTCCATGGACAAGTAGCATGTTTTTTATCTATATACCATATTGAAATATGATTAAATACCATATATCATTCTTGTATCCCATACAATTTGAATTAGATTCCAAGATGGCCTATACTCACTCCACTAATGAAGAAGTATTTATTAAAGGAGAACATGTCACCACCCCTTGTCCATTAGATGCAATTGAAAGACAATATGATAGAAATATTATAAGCTTTCACTATTCCCCATATGGACTTGAGCCCAACTTTTATGATTTTTTGATATGGGAATTTATGGAAATATTCTACTTCACTAGGGTATATTCCTTCTGAAAAATATAATTCAGTAAGTACATGACCAAAAATATCTATCATAGGTTCAATTTCCACCAAGAAAAGAGATAATAAAAGATTCTGTGGAAAGTTTAGATAAATCATTTCTCATTGATGATATAGTGACCCCCACAATTTAGAGTAAGAACAAGGATAACTAAATCCAGGTCGTGATTAGGGTAGTTCAACTCATTGGGGTCATAACTAACGATACCCATAAGGGAATACATAATGTCCTAGCATCGAAATTGCTATTAAAATAACTATTGAATTAGAAAAATATGCTACATAACTATAACAACCTGATAGTTTATGAAATATTTTATTCAAATAAATTTTATTTCCTTGATAGCTCATGATATACACAACCTCATGTCTAAATGAACAATAATATAATATGATATTATAACATGGATATTAAATTAATCGATTGAATATGAATAATAACATTATAAAACTTATATATAAAGGTTTTAGCTAAATAAAACATATTGATAAATAAAAAATCAATTTTAGTAAAGTCTATATGCTCTTCAAAAATACTTTTTTTATGAAAATATGGATTTTATTGATTTTTAGGATAATATAATATAATTATATATTGTACATTTAGAAAATTTAGTTGAAAATTTTAAAATCCTTTTTGAAATAATTATTTTATAATTATCATAGAGTTAATTATTGTTAATTTTTAGAAAAGATTGATTTTTTAGTGAATTGTGAAACATAATAAATTTTATTGAAAATTAACTTTTTAATTAAAACATCTACAAAGATAAATTTTGTTTTAAATATTTTAAAAAGAAACATATGTTCGTTAATTTTATTAATAATCCAATTAAGTTTTTGAAATTAATTTTATTATTTATTTTTGTGTAAAAAAGGTTTTACTTCAGAAAACATTTTTTTGCAAAACTACTTTTCATCACATTTTACGTGTTTAATGTATATTAAATTATAAATATTCTATAAATTAAACCTTAAAATATGGATTCAATATTTGGAATAAGTTGATAAAATTTGGAAAATTTATACCTTTTATTTTTAATCATTATGAATAGCAATATTGGTGAATATTTGTCACTTCATAACGGGTAAATCAGTTAAAATAAGGTTAAAACATTGGGATAAGGCTTTTAAATTCCACTAACACCATCCTTTATCATATTGTATGAATTTATTTTAGTTCATTATATATAAACATATAACTTATTTCCACTTGATTCCACATTTCTATTATATTGACAGTTATATTATTTTATGAAAAAAATAAAAACAAAAATATCACACTGCTGACTTGAATATCTCTATTATTTTTCCATAAGGATAAAAAAATACAAGGTTTAGTTTTAAATGTTAATTTAAAATATTAATTTATTATTTTATCATGGTAATTTATTTTAAATTTTTTTTATTGAATAATTAGATTAAATTCTTATGTAGTTCTACATAGTATTTATTTAATTAATAGGAAAATAAAATAAATTACTTTTAAAATATAAAAAATAAAAAATTGGATGAATTATTCTGTTAATTTTTTTATAAATTAATATAACATATTATTAATGCAAGAAAATTTCATATTCAAATTCATTCTTTTTCTTGATGTCTTTAAGGTTAAATTAAATTAATTGTGTAATAAATGTTATTAATGATATTTTATGAAAAAAATATTTTATTAAATTATTTTAAAATCATAAAAATATTTAAATATGACGATTAGGATTATGATTTGACGAAAATATAATCCCCTTTGAATTCATGATCAAATTTTTAACTTATATTTAAAATTATAACCCTTTAATATTGAAAATGTTATTAACATAGTTAAGGTTGAAATAGGTCAACCATGGGTTAATTTAAAATGGTAATGGTAAAAATGACCTAAAAACTTGTTTAAAACTAATTGGTTTATTTTTATTATGATTGTACCCTTATCATGTTCGAATATAAGTAATTTTGGATCCATTTTTCTAAGAAAGCAACTTAACAATATTTTAAAACATTAAAAAATTAAAAGTTTTCCACTCACACAATTATAAAAGGGCTCCCCCTCCCCTCATTTTTTCACACCTTTTGGGACATTTAATATAAGTTCCTAGAATTAAAAATCACATAAACTAGTAATTTTTTTTAGAATTAAATTTCTTACATTCCCAAATATCTTTTCAGTTTGGAGTTGTAGATAATTGGGAAATAATTTATACATATCATCCCATTAGAATAAAATGCTAGTACATCTATAAAAATATCAATTTCTTCTATAATAAAAAAGTTTTTAAACAAAACATTAAAAAGTTTAATTGGAAATAATCACAATATTCATCTTGGATTCCTATTTTCTTGTAACCTACCTTAGACTCTGTGAAAACATTTTAAAACTTATGATGAGCATAAAAATCTCTGCAAGTGGAATAAAAATAATGAAAGAAACCATTAGTTCATGAATAGTTATAAACCTATGAAATAATTTTCACCAATACATACTTATCACCCATAAAGTATCATATACTTACATTTTAAAAAGAAGAAAGTTTCCATAAAATACAGAGAATATATTTAAAACCATAAAGGTAACACAGGGAATTACTTACTTAAGATTATAAGCCTTGTGAATAGTATATGATCTTTAACGCTCACGAATACCTTTCAATGTAACCATAAAAACTGTGTTATGATGTAACCGTCACTTCTACCTTGTGGTGTGACCATAATAGTTACACTTGGAATACACATTATGTAAAACTTCCAATATAATCATAAAATATGTTGCAAGATGATTTTTAAAGAAAAGTCCCTTACATTGGGTTTAACTTCCTTAAAACATGTTCAAATGTACTGTATAATGGTTTAAATAGTGTTATTACTTTATTACATAACTATATTCATATTTATAATAAATTATATTATCTTTTTATAACATATTTATACCTATTTATTGATAATATTTTGTTTTTTTAGATGTGTTTATCTCATGGTTTCCATGGTTAGTTCATTATGGGGTTTCTTGTCGAATGGAAGAAAAATTATAGAAGTGGAAATAAAAGGTATTAATATGTTTCTTGAATATTAAATGACACTATATATAATTTTTTTATAATATAAGGATTATTTATTTGATAAAACATTAATTAAAATGGTTTAATTTGTTTTGGTGGTTTTTATGACAATCACGAACATATACTATCATATTTAATATCATGTTTATTTATTGGTTCAAAAAAATTATATAACTTATAATATTTATAACATAATCTGATTTAACCATAATAATGGTTTTATGACCATCCTTTAAGGTGGTAATATAATATTAAAATACATCATCCACGATGATGGTAAATCCACACATCACATACAATGTTTTCATCTTTTAAAATAAGTGGAGAAGAGGTGTGGTTTGAAGATGGATATTCCATTAATAAAATAAAATTCAAGTATATGTAATATTATATAGTTATCATTTCACCTAGATTAGGGTAGGTGAAGAGAGAATAATAAATAAAAGAAATTGAAAAGAAATTTGAAGAAAAAAAATCGGATTTTACCTCTTGAACTTCTTCTCATTAAGAACCTCCTTAAGAAACATATTTTTCAACTTTCAGTGCGATCGGAAGGTCTTGGACATGAGTAAGAGGATTGAGAAGGTAATGTGGAATAAATTAAACAATATTAAAGGCTTTGGATGTGTGATGATGAGATTTGGTGAGGGGTGGTATTTATATTGCAGGGGGGTGTTTTTTGATTATTTTTTTCATTAATTTATTATTTAGGCTCAAAAATATGAATAGTTTGAATCTTATCAATAAATATATTAAACTAATGAAGGATTTTTTTTGATATTTTGGCTAAAATTTTCCATTCAACTTCTATGACTCAATAATTCATGAAATTGTTAAATACCTTAAATTATCGTATTTCACTATTCACAGAAAAATCTATGATTTTAGAAAAATCCCAAAAATTCACCCTAACCATTTTTCAATGTTTACAATTAAAAAATGTACTGAATTTTATAGAAATAATTTTATAAATATGAAAATTTTAATTTTTAATTAAAGTAATCATTTATTTGAAAAATAAAAAATTTAATATTATAACTTATTTTATAACACTTTGAAAAATTAATTAAGGTGTCCAAAAAATATCATATAATCATAAGAAAAAATAATAATTTATGTATCTATTTTATAAAGACAAGTTTTTAAAATTATTATATTAATTAGATACTTTAAATAGAAATTTATGTGTCACAAAAATACCAACACTTAATTTATCATTTTCAAAAAAATTATTTACCTATTCCATGATATAAATATATCATATTTTCATTCAATAGATACCTAAGTATTATTTATACTTTTATAGGTGTGGTTACCATTCTATTTTTTCAGATTCCTTAATTTTTGTAAATACCACTTATTTCATTATACATTTTAATGAATATTTCTATTTAATTCTAGAATGAAAACAAATTATTTTTTAAGTACCTGATTTGATAAATTCTCCCCCTTGTATAAATTGATTCCTCACAATTTTTATTCAGTTATTAAACAAGTGAAGATACCTTTCCCTCATATCATTTTTAGATTCCCATATTTCTTTGTCAACCATGTGGTTTCTCCACAAAACCTTAACTTGGTGAATTACCTTATTCTACAATACATGCTTTCTATGATTAAGAATATGATCTATATTTTTCTTATAAGAAAGTTTTAGTTCCAAAAGAACTATTTCTGGGCTCAAAACATGAGATGAATTTTGAACATGCTTTCTTAACTTTGAAACGTGAAAATCATTGTGTACTTGAGATAAAATCATAGGTGAATCTACTTGGTAGGAAACTGGTCCAAATTTATCTAGGATTTCATAAGGTGAAACAAACCATGGATTTAACTATAATATCTTACCAAAATGAATCAAACTTTTCTAAGGAGATATTTTAAGTAAAAAATGATCACCTACCTCAAAAGAAAAGTCTTTCCTCATGTTATTAGCATAACTTTTCTTCCTGCTCTAAACTTTCCTCATGTGTTGCAAGATCATATTCAATTTCTCAACCACTTTCTATACTAATACTAGTCCCATATACTTCCTTTCCCCAAATTAATCCCAAAATGATGGAGTTAAATATTTCTTTAAATATAATTCTTTAAAAGGTTCCATCTGTATACTGGAAAGAAAACATTTATTATAAGAAAACATAACTAAAGAAATATTCTGATACCAAATTCCCATATAGTTACCCTGGTCTGTTAATCATTTCATTACGTTATTTTAAGAATAATTGAACATAAAATTACCATCCCAGGACCAAAGAGTCTAGTTTCTTGGATTATTAGTTACATAAAATTGAAAACATGGGACTAAATAATACCATTATTTATTTATCAACCATTATGAGATCCTAACTACCTTTGAGTCCCTATATCTTCATATTACAACATAGATATAACAAGAACAAAAGGATGAGTTAAAAATACTAGTAAGGGAATAAAAATTAATATAAATCTTATCACATGGGTTATAAGGAATAATGTAATGATATATGAAGATATGGGACATGATTAAACATAGGGAATCATCACATGTGATCATATAATAATGGATTCATATTAATTTTGAAGCAATATAAAAAATGAATTTATCACGAGTCAAGGATCATTTCATATAAATGAGCATGGGTCAATGATATTTTCTTATAGACGTGCGTGAGTTAAGGCTAACAACCAAGACCATTTCATATGGAGCACGATTCAAGGTTAACCACCAAGACCATTTCACATAATGTCTTAGGAGACTAAAAATTCCTCAATACATTATATCACTATTTGGGTGCAACCATAATAAAATGTTCATGAATATGTTTTCCACATAAAGAATCATACATAAGAAATCAAACATAAACATAAGGGCTACCCAAGGAAAGAATTAGGTATTATAATTATTTCAAAAGGAATATGAAAAGATAATATCATAGTGGTGTCTATAAAGGGATGTATTTCAATCATAAATAGAAATTAATAAGGTAATATAAGAATATATCATGATTTGTGATGTCACACTGAATGAAAATAGTTCTTAAGAAACTTTAGAAATAAAACATTTTAGTATGAATTAAAGGATAACTTTCAAGATTATTTAAAATGTAAAAGGAATAATTGTTTGTATAAAACCATAATTGAACCAAGTTAGTTTTTCATTATAAAATGAGTCATTTTAGAAAATTAATTGCAGATTAAAATAGATTATGGATCACACTTGAAAATAGGTAAGAATTTAGGAAGTTCCCTTAAATCATGCATTCTTATCAGAATGAATTGAGTATGAAACCTTTTAAAAAAAATTTATATCGTTGAAAACTAAGTATGAATGCATATTGATAAATTATTTTGAAACATAAAAAATATATAATATGTAAATAAAAATAAAATATAATTTCATTTGGTTAAAATGAGATAAATAGTATCCCGAATGAGTAATGGTGGTTTGAGCATAATCCCTTACATTATGTCCGAAGTGATTATGTACATGATCATAATTCTTGAATAATCAAACTAGATTAATTAATTAATAAGTCCATAAAAATTTTTAGATGTATTTTATTTATTATAACTTTATTAAGTTTATTTATGTCCTTGTATATGTGTTAATATATTCAATTTCTTCATTTGGGAGTGTTGATTTCCTTGGTTTTCATGATATGTTTACATGTATATGTGTTTGAAAAATCTTGTAGAATGAGAATAGTTTTCCAAAATTGATATTATTTGTTATTAATGATGTTATATAATAATAAATTACATTTTTTCAATAATTGATGATGAATCATTAGAAAAATAATTAATGATAACCATTTAGATTATTTTAGAATTTTTGATCACAATGAACTTATCTAGTTTTATAAATTATTATCATGTGTACAAAATGATTCGATAACATTACAAAAGATATAATACATATATTATAATCTTTTTCAACCATAAAAATGGTTTCCTGACTATCCTTTAAGATATAATTGAAATGTGAAAGCACGTTATCCATGAAGGTGGTAAATTGGCACCTCAAAGATGATGTTTTTATTGTTAAAGTAGAAGAGATAGTAGAAGATATTTGATGAATAATTATTCCATAAAAATGATAATATTCTAGTATATGTAAGATACTAGAGTTTTCAAGCCATTTTAATGAGGTGAGTTTAGGAGAGAAAAATAAAATAAAGGAACTTGAAAAGAAATTGAAAGAAAACGGAAGAATGTTTTACCTCTTGATTCCTTCTTCTTGAGAACCTCATTAGGGGTTTGTTTTTGGTATTTTATTAAGACCAAAAGATTATGGTTGTAGGGAAGGGTCTTGGGATGAATTTTTATAAGAATTTTAACAATTCTATAGGATTGAGAGGTGTGAAGAGAATAGGTGGTAAGGGGTTGTTTTTTAGTGGGGGGTGTGTTTTGAATATTTTAATCATTATTTTATTATTTTTGATCAAGAAAACAAATAGTGTTGATTATTGAGACAAAATATAGTAAATTGGGCATGTGATTTCAAGATAATTATCTTATGTCATCACTACATCACATATGAATCCATAATTCCGTTATTTAGTATTTATCATAAATTAACTCCATGTTAGGATTTTTTTTCTAAATATATGATATTGAATTTTTATTTAAAAACCTAATTTACTCAAAAAAACATATTATAAAATTAAAACTGTTTTTCTAATACATTGAAAAATTAATTAAGGACTTATAAAATTATCTAATAATAATAAAGTACCAAATCTTAATTTATGAGTACATTTTTTGAAAATAAATTTTATTTTAAATTAGTAAATTAGTCATAAAATTGTTATGAAATATTTACTGCTTATAAAAAGATAAAAAATTAATTAACAATTTTAAAAATATTTATTTACTTATACTATGATATAATTATATCATATTGTCACTTATAATATCGATAAAAATTATTTACACTTTCATTTGTGAGGTCACTATTCAATTGGTCGGTTTACAAATCATTAGGGTCCCATTACTATTCCAAAAGGTCAAGTTACTATTTCATTGGTACAGGTTCCTGGACTTCTAGAAATTATTCTTATTTCATTCATTCTTCATTGATAAAGATTTTTTTTTGTGTCCCCATATGTTTTTAAACCATATGAAATAATTATTAGAAGGTAATTTCCATTGATAAAACTTTGGGTCATTACATTTCCCCCCCTTATAAAATTTCTCCCTTGAAATTTTGTTTTATATACTAATGTTAAAACAGGTGTGTGTACATTTCCATCATTGTTTCCTTTAGCTTCCATGTTTCCTCTTCGTACTTATGGTTTTGACGTAGTACTTTGACCAGGTGAGTAGTCTTATTGCATTGAACTTTATCTCGACGATGCAAAATCTTCATTGGCTACTCCATGTAAGAGAAATAATTCTCCAAATATAACACCAATGAAGTAATTATATGTAAAGGATCTAGTATGTACTTCCTCAAGAGGGATACGTGGAATACATCTTGTACTTGAGACATGTTTGGTGGATGTTCTAGTGGATAGCCCACAACTCTGACATGATCAAGGATCACAATGGGGCCAACGTACAACTTCACTTTCTTTCCGAATCTCATGGTCATCTTCATTGGAGATATAAAGAGGAATACCATGTCTCCAACCATTAAATCCAATTCCCATCGATGATTTTCCACATTACTATTTTTTCTTCTAAGGGATTCATTGATGTTACACTGAATGATCTTCACCTTATCCACCATTTCTTTGACCATTTCAGGTTTTAGCAGCTTACGTTCAGCAACATCATCCATTTGGATGCTTGAGTTGAAACTATTATTATAGTAGAATTTGAATAGTGGAATATGTTGGTACCATCCTACTTTAAAGTCCACAAAACATTCCCTCAACAGTCCTCCAATGTCAGAATTGTCTACTCATATTGGTCATCATTATTTTGGATGTTAGGTTGTATGGAAGTTCATCTCAATTATTAGAGCATGTTGGATACTTTTACAAAATACTTAGGTGAATCTCAGATCTCATTCATATATAATAGATAGTGGTACTCTAGGAATCCTTACCACTTCTTTGATGTATATCCGTGTAAGTTGATCTATTGAGAATTCCTCTCAAATTGCGATAATGTGAGATATCTTTATAAGATGATAGACAATAACCCATGTAACATTGTTTTATATGGATAAATTTTTGAAGTCTAGTGATAAATTACAGGGGGATATTTTCACATTCAATGATGGTAGGGTTAATGGTTGCATTATCCCTTTAGTATTTTTTCCATTCATCCTTCACTTGATGACATGCCATGCACTTTGATGTATATTCAGCGATCTGCTTTTTCATATTATCCAACCCAAAGTTCTCTCAGAAATATCGATACATCTTTGGGATCCCTAGGTGAATAAAGAAGGTTGATCTATGTGATCCATTCATAATCTATTTCTTTATCATTATATTTGATTGTACACATATTTGTGACCCAAATATTATGACTCCAACCTCACGAATCTTGAACTCGAAGTATCTCTTATTTAGGATATCTTCCACCATTTTATGAATTTCCACATCATTTCTTTAAACATCATTTATTTTATCTAAAAGGGATGATTGAGAAATCATTTGAGAAAGGATTTATAATTTTCCTTCTTTAATGATCCCCATGTTCATCGTTTTTAAGTATAAAAAGATTGGATCCTTTTCAATTCTCATCATTGATAAAGATGCATGTTTTTTACTTAGAGCACCTGCCACCTTCTTTACCTTACCAGGAAGGTAGTGACTTGAGCATCTGTAATCCTTTATGAGATATAACTATATTATCTATTGAATATTAAGATACTTCTATGTGGATATATTTTTGATACTCTTGTGATCATTATATATCTCACACTTTGCCCCATAGAGATAATGCCACCATATTTTCAACACAAAGATCATGTTTTACAACTCCAGATCAGACATGGTATAGTTTTGATCATGTATGTTCTAATTCCTTGAGGATTAGGATATCACATTATCATTTTGAATCAGTGCATAGACTAAGACCATTTTTGAAGAATCAATGGACACCATAAAGAGTTCCCCACTTGTCCAGAGTGTTAGTATTGGTGTAGTGATAAGCCTCCTTTTGAGCTCCTTAATGATTTCTTCACATTCTTATGTCCAGAAAAACGTCACTTCCTTCCTTGTATGATTGGTTATTAGGTTTGAAAATCTTGATAAGTTCTTAAAAAATAATCGGTAATACCTAGCTTGGCCATGGAAACTACAGATCTCTGTTACATATGTTTTCTAGGGGCACTCTTTGATTTCCTTTGTCTTTAAATGGTCCATAGATATCCCTTTTATAGTGATTAAATGCCCCAAGAATGATAATTACTACATCTAGAAATCACATTTACTATAATTTTCATATTGTTTATCCCTTTGTAATGTCTTCCACACAGTATTCAAAGTCTCCCAATGTTCCTCCTTCACTACTGGAAATCTGACTTTTCCCAACACTTCTATACCAACGGTTTGTAAAAACCGTTGGTATAGGTCCCCTTTCCCAATAGTTTGGCCAAACCGTTGGTAAATCCCACTTTGAGGCTACCTTTACCAATGGTTTTGGAAAACCGTTGGGAAAAGTCCACTTTGTGGCCACCTTTCCTAACGGTTTGGCCAAACCGTTGAGAAATCCAACTTTTTGGACACCTTTCCCAAAGGTTTGGCCAAATTGTTGGGAAAGGGTATACCTATCCCAACGGTTTGACAGAAATGTTGGGAAAGGTCCCCCATAAATCAACCTTCCACCCAGAGTTGAATCTAGAATAGGGACCTATACCAACGGTTGTCAAAACTGTTGGTATAGGTCTATACCAACAGTTTTGACAACCGTTGGTATAGGTCCTTTGAATTTTTATCAGATCTTCTTACCGAGAACATTATATAAATAAAAATTTAAAATAATTATGACAATACATATATATATATATATTTATGTAATTATGTTCACAAAAGTCATGTTAGGTTAGTGGTTAAGTCATTCAATGATAAACTAGGGGGTCCTGGGATCAAATCCTAGCGAACATTTTTTTTGAAATACATATACCAATGGTTCCATAACCGTTGGTATAGATTTTCATATTAATTATACTAATGATTTCCAAAACCGTTGGTATAGACCTATCACAACAGCTTACTTGGCAACGGTTCTCTAAACGGTTGGTATAGGCTATACCAACGGTTTGGAGGCATATACCAATGGTTCCAAACTGTTGGTATAGGTTAGTTTTCCAGTAGTGCTTGCTATGGGAGTATATCAAAACATCCTTTATAAAGATTACCAAACATTTGTTGAGGTAATCCACAATGTCTCTATTCATTAAATCCATGATTTTTTTGAGAATCAGTGATTCCAAAGGGAATCACTATTAACTCATAATGTCTATACCTTATTCGAGAGGCAATATTGGGAATATCTTCCTTCCTTACCTTTAATCAGGGATATCCCGATCGAAGGTCCACCAAAGAGAAATAACTATCCCCACACAGATGATTGAACAAGTCATCTATACGAGATATGGGATAGTTTTTCTTTAACATGATTTTATTGAGATCACAATAATCAATATATATGCGCATTTATCCATCCTTCTTCTTAATAAAGAGGACTCTTACACCCCTTGGTTAAGAACTTAGGTATATAAAACACATGTCTGTATTCTATTGGAATTGATTCTTTAGTTATTCTAGATCAACACTAGAAATTATATAAGTTTCCTTTGATATAGGTAGATATATAAGAATAAGTTCATTTGAGGACTAAACTTCTCTGTCAGGTGGAAGACCAAGCAATTATTCATGGAATACATCAGTATAATCCCTCACAATCGTCATGTCTTAGAGCATGATAATCGCCTATGTCTCAATCATTTGAGCGAGATATTCTTGCTCATATAGTAGTAATACTCACACATGATCTGATTATTCTGAAAGATATTAATCTTACTCCTTACTCTTGTAAAGAATTGGTGGGTGCTTCCGGATATGAAGAGTGATATCCCTTTCTTGAAATTTGATGCTGGCTTTGTATAAAGATAGCCAATCAATGCCTAAAATTGCATCAAACACTACCAAAGGGAGCATAATAATATTTAATAGGAGGTTTAGTCCAAAATAACTAACCAGGGAGGAGTTATGTACTTTGGTTGAAATAATTTCTCCATTATCTATTCTTATAGATAACTGAACCTCCAAATTTTGAGTTGGTGTTTGAATAGTTCTACTAATTTTGTATGATGTGAAAGAATGTGTAAAACCAGAATCAAATAGTATGTTTGATATTTTTGAATGAATAACTAGCATACTTGTCACCATATCATTGTTCGAATCCACATTAATAGTAGTGATAACATAATCCCGTACTTGTTGCCTTGGAGGTTGTTATTGATTGCCTCTGATAACCCTCGGCTTAGGGAATTGGTTCACAAAATGCACATGTTCCTTGTAGTTGGAATAATTAACTACTAACTAAGAGTTGATATGACCCTTACTTTATTATTCCATGTTTGTAATTCCCTGACATTATAAGCCCAGAGTTGGTGCATAACTTTAATATATTGGCATGATTACAAGGAATCAAGTCCTGAAGGATCGATCAGTTTACCATTCTTGAAAAATAGATTACATACATGAACTTTACATTACAATTTCTAACATAAAATACAGAATATATTGTCCTTGGATAATGAAATTATTCCCCTATATTAACAATACAAATCAATCATAATAAACTTCTTGAAATCCTAGGAAAATAAAACATAAGAAAGGGGTGAGCTGAGATGCTTACTAAGGGTAAATAATTCAGTAGAAGCTATAAAATTTTAACGAATGATGTATAATAAAAACAACAAGAATTTAAACATAATCTTGAACATAATATGGGAAAAAATAAATATAACATTACCATATTAATATTCACATGGATATTCTACTAGTCGAATAATCACATGTAACATCTAATTTCATAATGAGGTAGTGCATAATGCCAGACATAATAATTACTACGTCAAGGCCTTGTGCTAAGACCATTCACAAATATTCTATCAAGGCCTTGTGCCAAGATGATATTTTGTCTCATAATACCTACCGATGCATTGAGGGGATATAGTGGGCCCTACCCATCACTTACTAATTCCAATGCATTCCTTATATGAAAATGGTGAAACATAACTTAAACATTCGTATTAAAACTGGCATACAAAATGATAATACTTTAACTATATATCATAACTTGTATAAAAATAGCACATACATAGTTAAAATTATCAAAAAACATTCAATACAATAAGGAATATTGTATCATAATAAATTAACATCAAAAAATCATAAAATCTAACAAATTATGTTGACATAGATGAAAATAATTTAATAAATTCATTAAAACTCTTTGATGAAAATATCCCTTTTACTTAGAATCATTTAAAAGCCATGAAATTTTAAAATAAAAACTTTCGTATGAAAATAACCTTGTAAGAATTTAAGGGAATCTTAAAAATATAAAGGTGACATAACATCATAAAATAGCCGCTCGCACCGTATTAGTTAAAAAAATCATTTTTCCTTAATTTTTCGAAAAGGTCATAAAGTGCCTCGTTTGGAAAATGACGGAAATATTCATTTACAAACATTTTATAAAATGTAAAAATGGTTAAAAATGAATTTAAACATACATAGGATTATAGTAAAACATTTTTATAAACATGGATATGGATGATAATGATTGTCCCAGTAGATAATTATACATCAACAACCTCTAATAATAACAAGATTGTGAGATTAACCTCTACCTTAGGACCGATACTATTCGTGCATGTCTAAAACTATTGTATAATGTTTTTAAACATATTATTAACTTATATCAGAATCAAAATAATATTTATGATTTCATTTATGATTCTTTTATGAATTTATATTACCAATTTATTAACAATTACAAGTTAATGCAACATTTTGGGTAATAATCGCTTTGTTTATCATACATGTTTTGACTTGTTATTTTTTATAATATCACATAGATCATTATTTGATTACATAAAAAATGTATAATATTATTTTTATATCATAAATATACATATATATAATAAACAGATATATTAAATGGAGTACACCGTTCCGGGAGATGGTAGGTTGTACGTACTCATAAACGCTGTTTCCATTTTCACATATTATGTAAGTAAGTGAATGTCATATATGTATGTATATATCATACCAGTGGAATTATTATGTATTATATTTCATAATTATCAATAATATTTATTCTTATAATCATTATTTGATGGTGAACATGGAAGATAAGTCTCATCCCGTTGTGGAGATGGTAAGCCGTATGTACGCACGAGCGACGATATCATTTAATTACTGGCTGAATGGTATGGAATTGGATGAAATATGAATTCTGAAGAAAAAATATAATTTAATATTTATTATTTATATCCATTATATTCATAATTATACACATAAAAATAAATTGTACCTAAAAAACAATTTACACCATAGCGTGGAGACGATAAGCCATACGCACGCACGCACGGTGGTATTGTTTTTCATATGATGGGTAAAAAGAGGAATATAATTGTCCCACAATCATAAAAGTATCTCATTATATATTATATTCTGGAGTTATAATTTTAGTATGGTAACAACATAGTAAGAGTAAGTAGAATAAGAAATGAACTTTGAAAGAAGGGATAAAACAATTACCTCTTCTTCGAGTGTCACCTATTGATTTGAACAAAAGGACTCATTAAGTTGAATTTATTCCCAAAATGTTTCCTCCAAGATTAAGTGAGGGAATTAGGGAGGAGATTTGGTACGGTTTTGTCTGAGACAATGGGCTTTGTAGGTGTGAATTAAATAGAAAGGGAGGTGCCCTTTTATAAGAGAGGTGAGGGGTATTTTAGGAAATGATTGAAATATTAATTTATTATAACACGATTTTCAGTTTTTAATAGCTCAAAATTGAATTATTTCGAGTCTAATATGAGTATGGGTCAAAATAATCTCAACTAATTGGTTTTAGACATTTTTTAGGTCATAAAATTATCTTTATCGTTGGGGATTAACCCTTAATTAAACAGTTTAACTCTTACCATGTTCTCTTGTATTTTTATACTACATGGTTAATATTTTTACTATAAAATTTCAATAGAACCTAAAGTGGATTTGTTATAACTTATTTATCACCATACATGTTATTTTTCCAAAATTTATATTTTTAGGATTTTATATCATTTATTAAATTAGTATTTTTTTTTAAAAACACATTTATGTCAAATTTGACACTATTTAGTAATTGATTTTTGTTAAAGTCATTAAATAATCCGTAATATGACATAAAAATGTTCAAATTAAATTTATTTTAATATTTATAAATTCATTTTTTTTAATCTTCCATTAATGAGGTAATCAGTACATCATAATTGTTACATAAATAAATAATTTATCTAATGTCTAAAAATTATAAAAAAAATACCATGATGTAGTAAATATTTTTATATTTATAAAAAACATTTATAGACAAAGATATCATTTATATAACCCTATATTAAAATATATTTAGTAAAATATATATGTTTATGTTATAGTTTTGTTTACTTTAAATCAATTCTTATATCATGTCATTATCACATACAAGTGGCTCAATGGGGTCTAAAAATCTTCCCAAGGATGACCATGGTCATAAATATATCATCCAATATACTTTTTATTTAAAAACCAAATTAACTCCACTTTATAAAAATAATTTTCTAAAATGAGATATTGAATTTGTATTTAAAAACCTAATTTAATCAAAAACAAATATTTTACAACTAAAACTGTTTTTATAATACTTTGAAAATTTAATTAAGGAATTATAAAATTATATAATAATCATAAATAATAAAAATATTAATTTATGAGTATGTTTATGAAAATAAATATTCTTTTAAATTATTAAATTAGTCATAAAATTGTAATTAAATATTTACGATTTATAAAAATACCAATAATTAATTAAAAATTTTAAAAATATTTATTTACTTATACTATGATATGATTATATCATATTTTCACTTATAACATGGGTAAAAATGATTTATTCTTTCATTTGTGAGGTTACTATTCAATTGGCCGGTTTACTATTCATAAGGGTCCCATTACTATTCAAAAGGTCAAGTTACTATTTCATTGGTATAGGTTCCTAGAATTCTAGAAATGATTATTATTTCATTAATTCATCATTGATAATGATTTTGTTATGTTCCCTTATGTGTTTATACTATATCACATAATTATAAGAAGGTAATTTCCATTGATAAAACTTTGGGTCGTTACTTCCCCCCCCTTATAAAATTTCTCCCTCAAATTTTTTTTATATACTTAGGTTAAAATAGGTGTGTGTACTTTTCCTTCATCATTTCCTGTGGCTTCCATGTTGCCTCTTCATACTTACAATTCCTCCATAGTACTTTGACCAGGTGAGTAGTCTTATTTCTTTGAACTTTATCTCTACGACGCATGATCTTCATTGGCTGCTCCGTGTAAGAGAGTTCATTATCCAACTATAAAACCTATGAAGTAATTACATGTGAAGGATCTAGTCTGTACTTAAGAGTGATATGTAGAATAAATATTGTACTTGAGATATGGTTGGTGGAAGTTCTTGTCGATAGGCCTCAACTCCGACATGATCAAGGATCTCAAAGGGGCCAATGTACAACTTCACTTTCTTTCCAAATCTCATGACCGTATTTCATGAAGATATGTAGAGGAATACCATGTCTCTAACCATAAACTCCAAGTCCCATCGATGATTTTCCACACAACTCTTTTTTCAACTACGGGATTCCTTGATGTTCCGCTGAATGATTTTCACCTTATCCACCTTTTCTTGGACCATTTCAGGTTCTAGCAGCTTATGTTCAACAAATTCATCCCAATATGCCAATGTTTTTCACCTTTTCCCATAAAGGGATTAATATGGATCTATTTGGATTCTAGAGTGGAAACTATTATTATAGTAGAATTTGACCAGTGGAAGATGTTGACCCGATCCTCCTTTGAAGTCCACAAAACATTCCCTCAACATGTCCTCAAATGTATGAATAGTCTACTCAGATTGGACATGAGTTTTTTGGATTATAGGTTTTATTGAAGTTCATCTAAATTCTTAGAGCATGTTGGTTAATTTTCCAAAATATTTAGGCGAATCTCAAATCTCACTCGTATATAATAGATAGTGGTACTCCATTATTCCTTACCACTTCTTTGATGTATATCAGTGAAAGTTGATCCAGTGAGAAGTCTATTCAAATTGTGATAATGTGAGTTGTATTTATAATATTATACACAATAACCCAGGTAGCATTGTTTTCGATGGATATATTTCAGAATCCTAGTGATAAATTCCATGGGGATTCACATTCCATGATTTTATGTGTAATAGTAGCATCATCCATTTAGGATTTTTTCCTTTCAGACTTCACTTGATGATAGGCAATGCACTTTTTTGTATATATAGTGATCTCGTTTTTCATATTATCCAACTCAAAGTTCTCCCAGAAATCTCGATATATCTTTGTGATACCTAGGTGAATAAATAAGGTTGAGCTATGAGATCCATTCATAATCTATTTATTTATCTCTATATTTGTTGGTACATGTAGTTGTGGCCCTAATCTTATAACTTTATCCTTATCAATCTGGAACTCAGAGGATTTATTATTTATGATAACTTCCACTATTTTGTAAATTTCCACATCATTGCTTTAATAATCCTTTATTTTCTCCAAATAGGATGATTGAGAAATCACTTGATAAATGATTGATGATTTTCCTTCCTTAATAATCACTGTGTCCATCCTTTTTAAGTCTAAAAGGATTATATCCTTCACAATTATCATCAATGATAATGATTCATGGCCCTTTCTACTTAGAGAACCTGCCACCTTATTTTCCTTATGAGGATGGTAGTGGATTGATCATTCATAATCCTTTTTGAGCTCTAACCATCTTCTCTAGTGAAAACTAAGCTCCTTATATGTGGATATATTTTTGAGACTCTTATGATCAGTATATATCTCACACTTCTCCACATAGAGATAATACCATCACATTTTTAACACAAAGATCATAGTTTCTAACTCCAGATCATTCATGGGATAGTTTTGATCATGTATTTTCAAATTCTTTTAGGAGTAGGATATCACTTTATCATTTTTAATCATTACATAGCCAAATACCTTTTTTAAGCATCATTGTACATCAAAAAGAGTTCCCCACTTGTCTGGAGTGTTAGCATTGGTGTAAGGATAAGACTATTTTTGAGCTCCTTAATGCGTTACTCATATTCTACATGTAGAAAAACATCACTCCATTCCATGTATGATTGGTTATTAGGCTTGAAAATCATGATAAGTTCTTCAAAAATCATCAGTAATACATAGAAAGGCCATGGAAACAATGGATTTCTATTACAAATGTTGTCCAAGGAGACTATTTGATTTCCTTTATCATTGAAGGGTCCATATATACCCCCTTTCTACTGATTACATACCCCAATAATGATACTTCCTCCATATAGAACTATCTTTTACTATACTTTTCATATTTTTTCTCCCTTCACAATGTCTTCAACATAGTATTCAAAGTCTCCTAACGTTCCTCATTGCTCTAGGATTATATTATAATATCATTAATAAAGACTACCAAACATTAGTTGAGGTAATCCATAAAGGATCTATTCATTAAATCCATGAAAATTTCTTGAGAATTAGTGATTACAAATGGAATAACCATGAATTCATAATGTACATACCTTATTAAAAAGGTAGTATTGGGAATATCTTTTTTCCACACCTTTAATTGGTGATATCCTGATCAAAGGTCCACCATAGAGAAATAACTGGCCCTACACAGATGATGGAACAAGTCATATATATGAGATAGGGGATAGTTTTTCTTTATCATGATATTATTGAGCTCACAATAATCAATGTAGATGTGCATTTATCCATCCTTCTTCTTGACAAAGAGGACTGATACACCCCATTGTTATGCACTTAGGCATATAAAACACATGTACATATTCTCTTGGAATTGATTCTTTAGTTATTCTAGATCAATAGTGTACATTCTATAATTTTCCTTTGATATAGTTAGATATACAAGAATATGTTCATTTGAGGGCTAAAATTATTGGTCATGTGGAAGACCAGACAATTCTTGAGGGAATACATCAGTGTAATCCCTCAAAATCATCATGTCTTAGAGCATGATAATCTCCTTTGTCTCAATAATTTGATAGAGATAAGATTGACCATACTATAGTAATACTCACAATTGATATGAATATTCTGAAGGAGGTTCATCTTGCTCCTTACACTGGTAAAGAATTGGAGGGTTCTTCAGGATGTGAAGAGTGATATCCGTTTCTCGATAGTCGATGCTGGCTTTGTATAAACATAGACAATCAATGCCTAAAATATCATCAAACAGTACCCAAGTAAGCATGATAAGATTTTATAGGAGGTTTAGTCCAAAAACATGGACCTGGGAGGAGTTATGTACTTTTTATTCAATAATTTCCCCATTATCTATTTTCATACACAACTGAACCTCCAAATTTTGAGTTGGTGTTTGAATAGTTATACTAATCCTGCACGATGTGAAAGAATGTATAAAACTAGAATCAAATAGTATGTCTGATATTTTTGAATGAATAACTGGAATACTTGTCACCACAAAGTTGTTCATATCCACATTAGCAGTATTGATAACATAAGACCTTACTTGATTCCTTAGAGGTTGTGATTGATTTCCTCTGACAACCCTCGGCTTAGGGAATTGGTTCGCAAAATGCCCATGTTCCTTACAGTTGAAATAATTCACAACTAACAGAGCATTGATATGAAAATTCCTTTATTCTTTCCTGTATATAATGCCCTGACCTTATAAGATTAGACCTGGTGAATGTTTTTAATAAATTGGCATGATTACAAGGAATCAAGTCCCGAAGGACCGACCAGTTTAGTAATACTGGAAAATAGATTACTTACAAAACATTTAAATTAAAAATTCTAACATAAAATACAATATATAAAATCCTTTGATAATTCAATTATTCCCCTATATAAACCTTACACATCAATCATAATACACTTCTTTCAATCCTAGGAAAATAAAACATAAGAAATGGGTGAGCTCATATGCTCAGTAAGAGTAAATAATTCAGCAGAAGCTATAAAATTTTATGGAATGATGTATAATAAAAACAAAAATAATTTAATCATAAACTTGAACATAATATGGAAAAAATAAATAGAACATTACCATATAAACATTCACATGGATATTCTACTAGTCGAATAATCACATGTAAAAACTAATTTCATAACAAGGGAATGTATAACGTCGGACATAATAACTACTACGTCAAGGCCTTGTGCTAAGATAATTTCCAAATATTCTATCAAGGCCTTGTGCCAATACATTAGTTTGTCTCATAATACCTACTGATGCATTGAGGGGATATAGTGGGCCCCACCAATTAAAAACTATGTCCAGTGCATTCCTCATATGAATATGGTGAAACATAACATAAACATTCATATTAAAACTAGCATAAAAATGATAATACATTAACCATAAACCATAAATGGTATAAAAATATCACATCCATAGTTAAAATTATCGAAAAACATTGAATATAATATTGAATATTGTATCATAATAAATCAACTTCAAAAAGGCATAAAATCTTACAAAAGATGTTAACATAAATGAAAATAATTTAACAGATTCATTAAAACTCTTTGAGGAAAATATCCCTTTTACTTTGAAACATTTAAAAGCCATGAAATTTTAAAATAAAAAATTTCTTTTGAAAATAACCTTGTAAAAATTTAAGGGAAAATTTAAAATGGTAAGGAAACATAAAATTTTAAAATATCCACTCGCGCTGTATAAGTTAAAAAAAATTCTTTCCTCAATTTGTCGAAGAGGTCATAAAATGCCTCGTTTGGAAAATGACCAAAATATTCCTTCCAAAACATTTTATAAAAAGTAAAAATGGTTAAAAATGAATTTAACAATCCATAGGATTATAGTAAATTTTTTTATGAAAACATATTTAGATATATGTACATGGATAATAAAGATTTTCCAGTAGATACTTTCACATCAACAACCTCAAATAATAACAAGATTGTGAGATTAACCATTACCTTAGGACCAATAATATTCATACATATCTGAAACTCTTGTATAATGTGTATAAACATATTATTAACTTATATAAAAATCATAATAATATTTATGATATCATATATGATTCATTTGGGAATTTATATTACCATTTTATTAACAATTACATGTTAATGCAACATTTCGGGTAATAATCGCTTAGTTTATCATATGTGTTTTGACTTGTTATTTTTTATCATATTACTTAGATCATGATTTAATTACTTAAAAATTGAATAATATAATTTATATATCATAAATATAAATATATATAATAAATAGATATATTAAATACAGTACACCATTCATGGAGACCGTAGGCCACACACACTCATGAACACTGTTTCCATTTTTGTATCATATGGAAGTAAGTGAATGTAAAACTTATTTATAATATTTATTCTTATAATAATTATTGGATGATGAACATGTAAGATAATTCTCATCGTGTTGTGGAGTCGGTAAGCCGTATGTACGCATGAGCGACAATATCACTTCCTTAATGGATAAATGGTATGGAATTGGATGGAATATGAATTTTAAAGAAAAAATATCAGGTTTTATTTATTATTTAAATCCAATATATTTATCTTTATAACCATAAAAATATAGTGTACATGAAAAATAATTTACACCATAGTTTGGGGATGATAATCCATACATACGCACGCATGGTGGTATTGTTTTTCACAGGATAAGTAAAAAGAGGAATATGATTTTTCCATGATCTTAAAAATATATCATTATATATTAGATTCTATAGTTATTATTTTAGTATGTTAAAAACTTAGTAAGATTAAGTAGAAGAATAAATGAACTTTGAAAAAATGGATAAAACAGTTACCTCTTCTTTGAGTGTAACCTTTTGATTTGCTCAAAAGGACTCATTAAGTTGGATTTATTCCCAAACCCTTTCCTCTAAGATTAATTGAGGGAAGTTGGAAGGATATTCGGGCAGGTTTTTTCTAAGCCAAAGGCATTAGGAGGTGTGAATAAAATAGAAATGGAGGTGCCCTTTTATAAAAGAGGTGAGGGGTAGTTTAGGAAATGCTTGAAATATTAATTTATTATAAAATGTTTTTTTGGTTTTTGAAAGCTCTAAATTTATTTATTTTGAATCTATGATAAGTATGTTTTGATATACTTTCAACCAATGGGTTTTATACATGTTTTATGTCATAAAATTATCTTTATATTTTGGGTTGAACCCTTAGTTAAATATTTTAACTATTACCATGCCCTCTTGTATTTTTTACTATATTGTTAATATTTTTACTATAAAATTTCACTAGAACCTAAATTGGATAAGTTATAATTTTTTTTTCACTATAAAATTTATTTGGATGATCTTTATATTTTAAGGATTTTTATATAATTTAATAAATTAGTATTTTTATAAAAACTCATTTATGTCAAATTTGACACTATTTAGTAATTATTTTTTGTTAAAGTCATAAAAACTTGATTAATTCAATAAAAATTCATTAAATCATCCCTAATATGTCAATTTCATCCATAAAATTATTCTATGACATCAAAATGTTCAAATTAAATTTATTTTAATATTTATAAATTCATTTTTTAATCTTTCATTAATGAGGTAATCACTACATCATAATTCTGTATTAAATAAATATATTTATCTAATGTATAAAAATTATAAAAAAAACCATGATGTAGGAAATATTTTTATATTTATAATTAATATTTATAGACAAAGATATTATTTATATAACCCTATATTAAAATCTATTTAGTAAAGGATATTTGATTCTGTTATAATTTTGTCTACTTAAAATCAATTCTTATAACATGTCATTATCACATTCAAGTGGCTTAATTGTAACGCCCCAAGTGTAGAAGTCCAGAGTCGGTGCATTTTTATGCATCATTGGAATGTTCAAAAAATTTCAAGTCTCGAAAGACCAATTAGTTTAGTAGCCTTGGAAGTACTTGATACATTCATAAGGTTTACATTACATCATAAAATAGAAAACTACAACAACATTGTTTCCATAGAAAACACTGATCTCCCATAGACTATCTCTACAGGTTAGTCATAATATACTTCTTTGCATCCTGGGAAAAATAAAACATAGAAAGGGGTGAGCTTAGATGGTCCGAAAAGATAACAATATAGCAGAAACATTCATAAATAAGCATAAACATTTAAGGTAATGTATAATACTAAAATCTTTTAAACTTCAAGTTCAACATAATATGTCGAAGATAAAATCAAATAATTCCATTTACTTATTCACATCTATATTCTACTAGTTTAATAATCACATGCAATATCAATAGCCACTTTCATAATGATGGAATGCATAATGCTTGGCTTTAATAACCACATAGTCAAGGCCTTCTTCCAAGACTACAAATAAGATTTTGTCAAGGCCTTGTGCCATGACACTAGTTTGTCTCATGAGACCTACCGATGAATCGAGGATCTATAGCGGGCTCCACCAATCACTTACTAAGTCCAATGAATTCCTCATATGAAAAGTTTGAAACATAACATAAACATTCGTATCAAAACTAGTATAAAAAATGTCAATAATTTATCCACAAACCATGAATGGAATAAAAATAGCACACCCACAGTAAAACATAACTAATTTAATACAATATGGAAGATTTTATTGTAACAGATTAACCTCAATCGAGAATAATGAAGGATATTGACATAGATGAAAATAATCATCAAAATTATTGGATATAATTATCCCCCTTTTTCTTGAAAAAATTTAAAAGTCACACTATTTGTCAAGAAGCCGTTTAAAAATAGATTTTTGAATCAAAGTGTCCCATACCACTTTGAAACTTTTAAAAAGAATTTTAATTTTAAAATATTAATGTCCATATAAATAAATCCTTAAATCTATTTTTAATACAAGGACATTAATGGTAATGATTTAGAATAATAAATCTTTAAAACATTTAAAATGATATTTTAGTTAGCATTCCTAACCAAAAGAGATACACTTGAATAAAAATAATTTAGGTAATAAAAACATTATAATATCAAGATAATAAAGGGATTCATGATATACTATGTCAAATTACATTATAAACACCACATAAAAGTGAATTGGTGTATAACAATAAAGAAGTCTCAATGGAATGTAAATTGAGATGAAATCTCTTATAAAGACCGTATCCTTAGTTTAAGGATAAATCAATGACATTATTATGTCTGTAAAATATAAATAAACTCAATATTATTGGATATTCAGTGTAAATAAATGAGATCACATTCACATATATTATTGTAAAAACAACACCAATGAATTGGATGTTTAACTCAATAAATGGAGATTGAGTTAAAATTACTCTTATCAAGTTCATATCGATGACTTGAGAATTTATCAATAGAGTGATTATGAAAATAAAAATTATATCCATAGAAAGGTGAGTGGAAATTACTACAAAAATAACAAATAGTGATTCCACACATAATATTGGAGTAAAATAATCAATTAAGTATGCGTGAAGCCCACTGAGTGGAAATTGAAATTTAAAATTCCTTTACTGATTTGGTAACATATGAAACATACAACCCATGAAAGAAGTATCATATAATGAAGATGTAAATACTCATAAATTAAATTATATTACACCATAAATACAATCATGGATAGTACATATGACACACAAAAAGAAATAGTGGCCAATATAGCATGAATCTCACGGGAATAAAAAGCGAGTTGAAAAACCCTTAATTCGTTGTAATCAATCAAGTCATATGACTAAAAGATAATAACCACCAAATGAATCACATAATACCATGAATATAAATAGAATAATCATAATATATATCAAATTTAATTACACAATACACCACATCTAATAAATAAGTGGCGAACAATGGAAATCTCACAGAATTAAAAGTGAGATAAGAAACCCCTTATCTTGTAATTTTCCTTGGTCCAGGGTAGGTTAACCTCATTTATAATGGTGAAATAATTGTTATTAAATTATACAAGAATCAAATAAATTAATATGATATCATATATGATCTTTTAATATTGCTTTGTTAATAATATTTTAGTATTATTGTCGTTTCAGGTGTTAAGTGATTCGTTTTCCTTTATATGATTTGTCTCGTAAGTAGTGTTTGTTATGAATAGGATGTATCTTATTCATCTTCAGAATGATATTAAGTCTTTAAACATTATTTCTAATGATATAATGAAAATTATTCTTGAATGGATTATGTTGGGGAACGAATCTCATCGCGTTCGTGGAGACGGTAATCCGTACGTACGCATGAGCGAAAATATCATTCTTTTGATATTAATATAATATATAATTGGATAGTATATCATATATAAAAGATGATTATAAGGTTATATTTATTATTTAAATCAATTATACATCATTATTATACCCATCCAGTTAATAATGTATTGAATAACATTTACACCACAACATGGAGATGGTAAGCCGTACGTACGCACGTATGGTGACAGGTTATTCAAAGGATGGATAGAATAATGAATATGGTTATACCATATTTATAATAAGATCAAAGTATAAAGAAGATAATGGAGTTATTATTTTAGAATTTAAACAACAAAGAAAGAGGAAGTGGATGAAGAAAGGAACTTGAAAGAGTTGATGAAATATTTACCTCTTCTTTAGGTTCTTCCTTTTGATTTGAACAAAAGGGATATTTAGGTTGGATTTCTAAATAAATTAAGTACTCTAGGATGAAGAGAGAAAAGTTGAGAGTGTATTTTGGTAAAGTTTTTCTGAGCCAAAAGGCTTGCTGGTGTGAATTCTAGGGAAGGGGACGTGCCTTTTTATAATAGGGGTGAGGGTCACCTTAGAAAAAACTAGAAATATTATTTTATAATAAAATATATTTAGGTTTTAATGGATCCCAAATGAATTATTTAAAGTATAAGGTGGGGATGGGTCTCAAACCACTCAACCAATAGGTTTTAGACAGGTTTGGGTCACTATATTAACCTTATCTTTTAGATTTAACTCTTAGTTAAATAGTTTGACATTTACCATGTCTCTTTATATTTTTAAATTATATAGTTAATAAACATACTATATACTTATAAGAGAACCCCATGTGATTAATTAATGATAATACTATTATTATATAAGTCTTTTGGCTGAACCTTAGATTTTTTGTAATAGAGTATCAATTTATAATATAATATATTTTCTAAAAACTATTTTATGTCAATTTTGACACTATTTGGTATTTTTTTTCTAAATTCATAACAGCATTATTACTTCGAAAAAAATTCATCTGACCAACCCTAACATGTCATATTAACCTATAAAATTAGTTTAATTCATAAAAAGTCTCAAATTACATTTATTTGGATATTTATAATATCAAATATTTTAATATTTCATTGATTAGGTAATTACTACATCATCATTGTGTCATAAATAAATTAAATTATTTAATGTAATAAAATATATATAAAATAAAATTATGTAGGAAATATTTTTCTCTTTCTAATGAATATTTATAATCAAATTTATCTTATGTATAACGCTATATTAAAAATGATTTATTTATCAATCTTTGAATTTAACACTTTTAACTCTTCTTTGAATTAAATAATAATAAATGTCCTAATCTAATACAAGTGATCCTAAAGGATCATATTTTATTCCTAAGGTTTTTTTGTCGAATTACACTTATCCAATAGAATTAGTACATTTTTAGGGTAATAATAAAATCATTTTTACCCTTAATTACCCTATTTACTTTTAACCTTGGTAAATAAGTCAAAAGTTACTATTCCCCAAAAACTAGTTTTATCTTAGTGAACCACATTTTTACTTACTGATATCAACCGTTTCTCTCATATTTTTAAAATTAAATCCCTAGAAGCAGTAAAATTAAGTTTTATTCAAATTTTCAAATGCTCCAAGGAGTTTGGTAAAAGACGGTTAAAAAGTTCAATAAAATTTTTATATATCTAAAATTATTATAAACTGAATCCAATGGATTACATTGAAATTAAATAGGTATTATGTATCTATTTTTTTACCTAAAATAAATTTAAATAAAGGAAATAATTATTTAAATAAAAATTCGGGTTTAAACTATAACTCAGTGTTTTTCACTATTCATCAAAAATTGAATGTTTTCTGAAAAATATCAAAAATTCACCCTAAGCTAATTTTGATCTTATGAATCCATAAATGAAGTCCATTTTTAAAGATAAAATTTATAAAATTTCAGAAAGTTGATATTACTATTCATAACGGCTAGTTTGATTGGTCATGGTGTGTTAGAATCTCAAAGTTGCGTACAATGTAATCTATTACGTTATTCAAAGGGAAACGTACCGTGGAAGCTTGGGGTGTTACATTCTTCCCCCTTTTGGAAATTGCGTCCTCGCAGTTTATAAAATTGGGCTTAGGAACATAATTGAAAGTCCCACATCAAAATAATAGTCAATAAAACTATCACTTTAAAAGAAAGAAAGAGAAGTACAAAGGTCAACTGAGATAAACCATACTGGGATTCCATGTAGAAAAACATGGATATGGATGATAAAATAAGTGTAAATTTCTGATGGAGAGGGATAGAAAACATGATCCAGAAAATGTTAACAACAAGAAAACCACAAACTTATGATGGGACAGACGGTCATTAGTTTCCCAGTAGGGAAAGTAAACAGACAACATTTTTTTAAGTTTCATTTCATAAATATGATGAATTTATTTATGATATTGAATAAGAACATAAAGATATACAATACATTTTTAAATAGAGTTTCATTATTTAATAAATTTCTACCACTAACTCATTTTTTTTTCAAACGATGAGGTTTCAAGATGAATTAGTCACACCAGAAGAGCTAGAATCAACTTCTAGAGAATCACATGACCCACGAAGGATAAACTATATATTTACCTAGTCTTTAGAGATTAATCAAAACCAAAACGGTTAGTGCAAGATCCTATGATCCCCCAAAAGGAAATTCCATAATAAAAAGAAACACTAATCTTAATTTCAAAAATTAAACCAACAATACCCCAAAATTTAAATAAATACCATTCAATAAACAATTGTCCATAAAATCCTTCAATATAATCCAAACTAATATTGAAGCCCAAAACATAGAAGAATTTGGTTTTGTAGTATTCCACGTTAAATTGTATCTCCAAATGACATCGACTACTCTTAAATTCACATTCTTAAAAGTAATTAACTTAATCACACATTCTCTATTATAGGTTAATCATCTCCCTAAATAACCAAAATCACTATAAATACACAATTAAAACATAGATAAAAATCCACCATTACTCCTCAAATGAAATCCCATATCATTCTATTTTCCTTAGGCATACAATGTTCCCAACAGAGTGAACGTCTTCTAAAATAACATTTATCACTTAATCACCAAATCATTTTCCTATACTAAGGGTATTCATTTGATAAGACATAAGATCCCAAATAAACTTATTTTTGATCAATAAAATCATTTAACTAAAAATAATTAGTCACACTAACTAGGGACTTCACGTAGTCCAGTGGTAGGCGATAAATCTCAATCACACTCTATTTGTGGGATCGATTCCCACATCTTTGTCCGACGTGACTGGTTGTCACACAATCTACATGTTTTCCTTTTTCAAAAACTATATTTTATAACATTAACAAAATGAGATAAATTCCTCAAAATAACCATGACCTAATTTAACCAAAAATGTCATCTCATACCTTGCATTTTCATCCCAAAATATAATAACATGTAATTGCTTCAAACCCAATGATCATATAAAACCAAATGGTTACTTATAAATATATCCACAAGAGAAAAGATAATTCTTCCTCAAATATAATTTTCAGATGAAAAAATGCAGGGTTACAAATACAAGAGAAAATTATTCCAAAGTAATCCCATCAACGAGGAGCAATAATACTTTTAAACATTTCTCCAACCATTTATTTTCTCATAGCTTCTTCTTTGACCAAGAAAATATCCTATAGAATAGGGAATTCACTCGGGTAATGGCCAGGTCCCCTACATTTATGGGAAATGACTA
Source organism: Viscum album (assembly GCA_963277665.1). NCBI lineage: Eukaryota > Viridiplantae > Streptophyta > Magnoliopsida > Santalales > Viscaceae > Viscum > Viscum album. Next base: position 377,107,168 of record OY728123.1, read on the forward strand.
TAAATGGATTTTTGGGACCATTTTTATTTCCTTCCATAGTACTCTTCATTCTTCCTCGACAATTATTTACTTTATGTCCTTCTTTCCCATATGTAAAGCATTTCTTTTTTCTATTGAGACACTTTCGTGGGTGTCTTCTTCCACATTTCCTGTATGATGTAAATTGAGGATTCTTTTCTACATGGTCTCCACTGTTGGAGCTCTTATCATTCATCACCTTTCTCTTCTTTGTTGAGTCGAGGAGTTGGTAAATATATATGTTGTTGATAATATTTTGGTAAAACTGATTTTTCATGAACACAATATCTTTTATGACTATCAAAATTCCATTTTTTGCTCATTTACACCACTGTTACAACCTTGTACATCATTCTCAAAGTAACTATGACTTCCTTGGAATCTAGACATTGACTAAAACCAGAAATAATTGTGTGAGTAACAATAGTCATAAAATTATTTAGAAAATATCATGACACCATATTTTCAATTTGAAACACCTTAGGATTAACCAAGGTCATTTATTCTCAAATTATATTAAAATCCTTCAAATTTGTTTGTAAAGAAAATGAAAATTATCCAAAGCATATCCCCCGGGAGTGTTCTAACCAGGAGTACAACAAGGCCCATTGTTGTGCACCAGTTCCTGTTTGAGTCTAGCTCAAAGCAGTGTTTTCAGGTTTTATCCCTAGGTACATTTATTCTAGAGCCACCTCTACCTACTCGTATCTAGACAAGGAGTTATTTCTTGGAAAACTCACCAAATATCTACACTACCAAAATTTTAGGGAGTTCTTATATATTAATCCTCAAATTCTATCTTAGGGCTATGTGCTCCAATCAGAGTTTATCTATATCTAGTTTCCAAGGTTTGTAATAAACTTCCTCTGATACCAACTGTAACGTCCCAACCCCAGAAGCCCAAAGTTGGTGAATTATTATATATCATTAGCATGTTCACAAAAGATCAAGTCTTGGAAGACCAATTAGTTTAGTATCCTTGGAAGTACTAGATACATTCATAAGGTTCACATTACATCATAAAATGGAAAACTACAACAATATTGTTTGCATAGAAAACAATGATATCCCGTAGACTATCCCTACAAGTCAGTAATAATATACTTCTTCACATCCTGTAAAAATAAAACATAGAAAGGGGTGAGCTCATATGCTCAGTAAGGATAACAATATAGCGAAATATTTCATAAATTAGCATAAAAATTTATGGTGATGTATAAGACTGAAATCCTTTTAAACTTGAAATTCAGCATAATATGGAAAAAATATAATGAAATAATGGCATTTACTTATTCAAATGGATATTCTAATATTTTAATAATCACATGAAATATCAATATCCACTTTCATAATGATGTAATGCATAATGCCAGACTTTCATAACCACATAGTCAAGGCCTTATGATAAGACTACAAATAAGATTTTGTCAAGGCCTCGTGCCAAGACACAAGTTTGTCTCATGATACCTTTCAATGGATCGAGGAGATATAGTGATCTCCACCCATCACTTACTATGTCCAATGCATTCCTCAAATGAAAAGTTTGAAACATAACAAAAACATTCGTATCAAAACTAGAATACAAAATGCCATTACTTTATCCACAAACCATGAATAGTATAAAAATAGCATATCCACAGTCAAACATAACAAATTCAATATAATATGGAAGATTGTTTTTAACATATTAACCCCAATCGAGAATAATTAAGGACATTGACATATATGAAAATAATAATCAAAACTATTGGAGATAAATATCCCCCTTTTTCTTGAAAACATTTAAAAGTCACACTGTTTGTCAAGAATCCATTTAAAAATAGATTTTTAAATCAAAGTGTCCCATACCACTTTTAAACATTTAAAATGAATTTTAATTTTAAAACTTTAATTTCTATATAAATAAATCCTTAATTTTTTTTTAAAAAATGGACATTAATGAGAATGATTTAGAATAATAAATCTTTAAAACATTTAAAATGATATTTTAGTTAGAGTTCCTAACCAAAAGAGATACACTTAAATACAAATAATTGAGGTAATAAAACCATTAAAATATAATGATAATAAAGGGACTCATGTTTATACTATATCAAAGTTCATTATATACACCATATAAAAGATAATTGGTGTATAATAAAAAATAAGTTTCAATGGAATGTAAATTGAGATAAAATCACTTATAAAGACCGTATCCTTAGGCTCAGGATAAATAAACGACATAATTATGTATGAAAAATATAAAAAAACTCAATATTTTTGGATATTCAGTGTAAATCAATCAAAGTACATTCACACATATTCTGGTAAAAACAACACCAATTAATTGGATGTTTAACTCAATAAATAGAGATTGAGTTAAAATTACTCTTATCAAGTTAATATCGATGACTTGAGAATTTATAAATGGAGTGATTATGTGAATCAAATTTATATCCATATAATGGGGAGTGGAAATTACTACAGAAAAAATAAATAGTGATTCCACACATAATCTTGGAGTAAAATAATCAATAAAGTATGTGTAAAGCCCATTGAGTGGAAATTGAAATTTGAAATTCCCTTACTGATTTGGTAACTTATGAAACATACAACCCATGAAAGAAGTATCATTCAATGAAGAGGTAAATACTCATAAATTAAATTATATTACACCAAGAATACAATCATGGACAGTACATACACCACACAAAAGGAAGTAGTATCCAATATTGAATGAATCTCACGGGAATAAAAAGTGAGATAAAAAAATCCTTACTTCATTGTAATTAATCAAGTCATATGACAAAAAGTTAATAACCACCAAATGAATCATAGACTTCCATGAATATAAAGATAATCATGACAATATATATCAAATTTCAGTACACAATACACCACATCCAAAAAATAAGTGGTGAATAATGGAAATCTCACAGCACTAAATGTGATATAAGAAACCCCTTACCTTGTACTTTTCCATGGTAAAGGGTAGGTTAACCTCCTTTATAATGGTGAAATAATTTTTATTAAATTATAAATGAATCTTATACATTAATATGATATCATATATGATCTTTTAATATTGCTTTGTTAATAATATTTTAGTATTATCGTCGTTTCAGGTGTTAACTGATTCATTTTCCTTTATATGATTTGTTTAGTAAGTGGTTTATGTTATGAATAGGATGTATCTTATTAATATTAATAATGATATTAAGTCTTTACACATTATTTTTAATCATCTAATGAAAATTAGTCTTGAATGGATTAGGATGGGGAATGAATCTCATCACGTTCGTGGAGACCGTAATCCATATGTACGCACGAGCGACAACAACATTCTTTTGATATTAAACTAATATATAATTGGATGATATATCATATATAAAGAATAATTATAATATTATATTTATTATTTAGATCAATTACACATCATTATTATACCCATCCAAATAATAATGTATTGAATAACAATTACACCACGACGTGGAGACGGTAAGCCTTACGTACACATGTATGGTGAGATGTTATTCAAAGGATGGGTAGAATAATGAATATGTTTGTACCATATTTATAATAACATCACACTATATAGAATATATTGGAGTTATTATTTTATAATGGAAACAACAATGAAAGAGGAAGTGGAAGAAGAAAGGGACATGAAAGAGGTGATGAAATATTTACCTCTTCTTCGGGTTCTTCCTTTTTATTTGATCAAAAGGGCTCCTTAGGATGGCTTTATGAATAATGTAAGGCCTCTAAGATGAAGGGAGGATAGTTTAGAGGGTATTTGGTCAGAGGTTGGCCAATCCAAAAGCCTTGAAAATGTGTATTTTAGGGAATGGGAAGTGCCCTTTTATAAGAGGGGTGAGGGGAACCTTAAGAAAAGCTAGAAATATTATTTTATAATAAAATAATTTTAGGTTTATAATGGCTCAAAAATGAATTATTTAAAGGATAAGGTGGGGATGGGTCGAAAACCACTCAACCAATACGTTTTAGACATGTTTGGGTCACTATATTAACCTTATCATTTAGATTTAACTCTTAGTTAAATAGTTTGACATTTAGCATGTCTCTTTGTATTTTTATATTATATGGTTCATAAAATTACTGTATACTTCCAAGAGAACCCCAAGTGGTTCATTAATGATACTACTATTATTATATAATCCTTTTAACTGAATATTAGATTTTTAATAATAGAATATCAATTAATAATATAATATTTGTTTTAAAAACTCTTTTATGTCAATTTTGACACTATTTGGTATTTTGATTTTTCTAAATTCATAACAACATTATTACTTCGAAAATAATTCATCTAACCAACCCTAACATGTCATATTAACCTATAAAATTAGTTTAATTTATAAAAAGTCTAAAATTACATTTATTTTGATATTTATAAAATCAAATATTTTAATATTTTATGGATTAGGTAATTACTCCATCATCATTGTGTCACAAGTAAATTAAATTATATAATGTTCTAAAAAATATAAATAAAATATCATTATATAGGAAATATTTTTATATTTCTAATGAATATTTATAATATAATTTATCTTATATATAACCCTATATTAAAAATGGTTTAGTTATTAATATTTGAATTTAACACTTTTAACTCTTCTTTGATTTAAATAATAATAAATGTCCTAATCTAATCCAAGTGGACCTAAAGGATCATATTTTATTCTTAAGGTTGTTTTCAGTATAATTACACTAATACAATATAATTAGGACATTTTTTAGGGGAATAATATTATAATTTTTACCCTTAATTAACCTATTTACTTTTAACCGTGGTAAATAAAAGTAAAACATGACTATTAACCAAAAATTATTTTTATCTTATTGAACCACATTTTACTTAATGATATAAACGATTTCTCTCAGATTTTTGAAATTCAATTCACAAAAGTAGTAAATTTAAGTTTTATTCAAATTTGCAAATGCTCCTAGGAGGTGGGTAAGAAACGGTTAAAAAGTTCAATAACATTTTTATATATCTAAAAGTATTTTAAACTGAATCCAATGGTTTACATTGAAATTAAATAGTTATTATGTATCTATTTTTACCTAAAATACATTTAAATAAAATAAATAATTATTTAAATAAAAATTTGATTTCAAACTATAACACAGTGTTTTCACTATTCATCAAAAATTGAATGTTTTCAGAAAAAATACCAAAACTTCACCATAATATAATTTTGATATTCAGAATAATAAATGAAGTACATTTTTAAAGGTAAAATTTATTAAATTTTAAAAAGTTGGTATTACTATTCATAATGGCTAGTTTGATTGGTCGTAGTGTGTTAGAATCTCAAAGTTACATACAATGTAAGCTATTACATTATTCAAAGGGAAACGTACCGTGGAAGCTTGGGGTGTTACATCAACGGGGTCCAAAAATCTTCCCAAGGATGACCATGGTAATAAATATATCATTCAATAGAATTAGGAGATGTTTTAGGGTAGTTTTATATTATTATAATATTATTTTTACCATTATTTCCCTGATTTACTCTTTAACCACGGTAAATAAAAATAATTACTAAAGTTACTATTCATAAAGTTCGAAATTAAAAGGTATATATTTACACATTTAAGACCTTATGATTCCAAATATAGAATCCATTTTTCCTAATTCAAAACATAGAATTGGAATAAATTAATTTAAAATTAATTTTCGTTGTCAAAACAAGAAATCAGGTTTTTAAGAAGTGAAAACTATCAAAAGATTGACATGTGTTTATGTCTAATTAAAATTTGAAATTACTTCCAATGACCTAAATTATGTTAAATGATAAAAATATAATATAATTATACTTTAAAACCACTCAATGGTATAATCTAATGCTAAAATTTTTTATATTAAAAAAGTTGTTTAAAATTAAAATTTTGTATTTTTTACTATTCGTCAAAATAAAAAAGTGATGAGAAAAGTACTAAAAATTTATCCAAAATAAATATTAATGTACTTCTTATAAAGAAGAATTTAATTTTTTCAAATTGGATATATAAAAGTGTCAAATATTGGATTTAAAAAGGGTTTTCCATTAAAAGGTGTAAGAAACTGCATTTTTTTGAAAAAATAGTTCTTTTATCTAAAAAATTGAATTTGTCCTTATATTATGTTTAAGAAACAAAAAAAAAATTAATGTTAAAATTATATCAGACATATAAAATTTAAAATGAGGTTAATCCTATTCATAACCTATGTTTTAACGACTAGTTTGATAGGTCGTGGTGCACTTGAACTCAGGGTTACGTACATCACAAACTATTGAATTATATAAAATGGAAGCATACCGTGGAAGATTGGGGTGTTATAATGTTAGTTGGATTATTCATATTCCTTAAAAATTTCTTATTTAAAAGCTCTATTTACCATATTTGAATCATTTCATGGTTCCATTTAGATAGTTTCTGGGATGCTTCTCCCCACAATTTTGACACGTGGGATATTCTATCTTCTTTACATCATTGAATTTATTTACTAATACACCCATATAGTAATCCATTTTCTACTTTTTTTTCACTGGGTCCACAAGACCATTTTATGTCTCCGAAATCTATTTCAAACTTGAAGGAACAACAAAAAATATTCTTATAACTGTTGAAGTCTCGAATCACCAATGCTATTCATAGAATCAAATTTAGTCTGATAAAGAACTAATTCACCTTTCTTTCACTATTTATGAAAACTTGGTGGTGTTTCTTTCAAGCCAGGTGAAGTTTGCTTCATTTGTCTTGATAAATGCATCTTTCTTCTGTTTAAGTCTAAAGAACTCTCTTTCCATCTTAAGATAGAGGGTTCGGGGAAATTATTTATTGAATTCTTTTCTTTAATTCTATCCAATCAGTGGAATCAATTTCCTCATCCGACTTTGTATTTTTGATATGTGTCCCCATTGATTATATTCCCCATCAAAACGATGCACCTATAGAATGAATTTATCTTCTTCTATGCACTATATTATATAGAATATTTTTTCAATGGAGTTAAATCCACTTTTCCTTGAGTAGGGGATCAAAAGATCCACTAAATATGGGAGGCCTTTTACACATGAAGGACTTGATAGAAACTTTATATTTCTTTATAGGAGGAGGAGATTACATGATATTCAAGTTTTTATTCAAAACTTGATCCAATTGGGCAAGTACTGTCATGAAATTTTGAGCACCCATTTCCATCATATTTTGAATATCATTAGGGAAATCATCACATTTCCCATAACATTGATTGTTTTCATGTGTTTTTCTATTTCCCACCATTAACTAAGAAAAAAAGTGCAAATAAGGGGCTCGAATACTTAGCTAATAAGCATACAAATGAATCGTTAAACATAAAAGGATAAAATATTAAAGGAATAGTATATCCTAACTTGAGATCCCCAAGGTTTCAATCTAGGCTATCTATGATCTATTTCCTAACATATATTCTTATGGTAAATTTTTGTTCCCTTAATAATGGTTAATTTGGATCCTATAAATTTACCAAATAATATCCACCAGGAGTGTTAAATCAGGTGTGTAGTAAGGCCCATTGTCGTGTACCATGTTACCCAATGTTAGGCCTGGAACACCTTGTTAGAGTTATTACACCTAGGTACATATGTATGAGGATCACATCTATTTATAGTATCAAGATATGGATCTATTTTATTGATAAACAACCTACTCTGTACTTACCAAAATTTAGGAATGTTTTCTTAGACTCAGTTTTATCCCTATGGTTCTTACAAAAGTGATCTATTACTAGTATCAAAAAATAACTAAAATTTTCCTCTTACACTAACTATATAAAACCTAGTATATTGCACAAATAATTATATGATTTTAAGAATAATTAAACATCAAATTAAAATCCAAGGATTGTAAAGTCTAGTTTCTTGGAAGACACGGTATATAAAAATGAAAACATGAGACTAAATAAAATATTAATATATTTATCAACCATTATGAGATCCTAAATTCTTTTTGTGACCTTTAATATATATAGGATAACCTGTGGATAATAAGAACAAAGGGATGAGCTAAAAATCCCAGTAAGGGAATTAACATTAAAATAACTCTTAGCAGATGGGTTAAAAGGTATACCATAATGATATATAATGTCATGAAACATGATTAAATATAAGGAATCACAACATGGTATCATATAGTAATGGATTAATATTAATGTGGAAGAAAAATAAAACATGAATTTAGTATTAGTTAAGGCTCGTAATACATAGAGTATCATGAGTCAAGGCTCATTGCACACATAGGAGTGAAAGTCAAGGATAACAACCAAGACCACTGCACATGGTGCACAAGTCAAGGTTAATCAACAATACCATTTAACATAATGTATCATGAGACTAAATATTAACCAATTAATTAGATCACTATCTGAGCGCACCCATCATAAAATTATTATGAATTTTTTTCCACATAAATAGTCCTACATAAGAAATCAAACAAAAATATAAGGGTTACACATATAAAGAAATTGGTATTTTAATTAGTTCAAAATTAAGATCAAAAGGGAATATCATAGTGGTTTCCATGAAAGGATGGATTTAAATCATACATGTACATTAATAATAGAATATATTAATTTATCATGATTAGTGATGTCCAACTGAATGAAAAGACCTATTAAGAAACTTCAGAAAGAAAACATTTTAGTACGACTTAAGGGAAAACATTAAAGATTCTTTAAAATGGAAAAAGAATAATTGTTTGTGCAATACAAAAATTTAAAAAAGTTATTTTTTCAAGTTAAATTGATTTATTTTTGAAAAATAATGGTGTCTCAAAACATATTATGGAGAAAAATTTAAAATGGGTAATAATACGGAAAGTTCCCTTAAACTGGGCTTGCTTATCGGGAAGTATTGAGTAGGGAACCTTTTAGAAACATGTATATAATCTAAAAAGAAGGATGAATGGATCTTGATACATGATTTCGGAACATATATATAATATAGAATGTTTAAATAAAAATAAAATATATTTTCATTTGGGTAAAAAGAGAGGAATAATAACTTGAAGGAATAATGAATGTTCATGCAGAATCCATCACCTTATGTATGAATCGATTCTGTACTTGATCTTAATGTCATAAATATTAAAACTAATTCAATTCTATAGTAATTTAAAAACTATTTATAAAATTATATGATTTTTTATATCTTCATTATGTTAATTTATTGATTTTTTGATGGTTTTAGAGATTCAATTTCATTGTTTGGGAGCATTTATTTCCATAGTTTTTAGGATCATTTTACTTCTATATGTGTATGAAAAATCATGTAGAATGAGTATAGTTTTCCAAAATTGAACTTATTTGTTATTTATAAACTTTTATAATATTAAAATAACATTTTTTTCTAGAAGTGAGGATGATTCATTAGGTAAATTATAATGACAATTGTTTATATTAATTTATTATTTTTTTGATCACAATGACCTCGTCGTGTTTTATAAATTATTATCATGCGTACAAAATGATTCCAGAAAATTAAATAAGAAATAATACATATATTTTATATTTTTTCAACAATAAAAATGGTTTCATTATTATATTTGTATAATTAATTGAATGATGAAAGCACATCTTCCACAAAGGTGGTAAATCAGCACCTCATAGATAATGTTTTCATTCTTAACGTAAAAAAGACAGGAGAAGATATTTGATAAATAATTATTACATAAACATGATAAAATTGAATTATATGAAAGATACTAGAGTTTTCATATAATTTTTATTAGGGTAGGTTAGGAGAGAAGAAGAAAATAAAGGAAATTGAAATGAAATTGAAGGAAAACAGAAGAGAGTTTTACCTATTGATTCATTTTTTTGAGAACCTACAAAGGAGATTGGTTTTAGTATTTTATTATGAACAGAATATCTTAGTCACAGGGAAGGGTTTTGAGGGGATATTTGATTAGAACTTAGACTAGGGTAAAGGATTTAGAGGTGTGAGGAGAAGAGGTGGTGAGGGGTTGTCTTTATAGTGTGTGTGTAGGGGGGGGGGGGTGAGTTGAATATTTTAATCATTATTTTATTATTTTTCTTAGGAAAACCTATAGTGTTGATTATTGAGAATAAATAAAGTGACTTGATCATGTGATTTATAGATATTGGGATTACATTATCACTACATAACATAGGACTCCCTAATTCAAGTTTGTAGCATTTATCATAAATTATCATATTTTACTATTCACCAAATGTTTAAGTATTTCAAAAAAATTAGAAAAATTCAACTTAACAATTTTTAGAATATATAATTGAAAAATGAACCCCATTTTAGGAAAATAATTTTAGAAATATGAGAAATTTAAATTTTATTTAAAAACATAATTTACTTAAAAAATACATATTTTGAAACTAAAACTGATATTCTAAATCATTGAAAAATTAATTAAGGTATCATAAAATTATCTCAAAATAAAAAGGAATTATAATATAAAATTATGAATAAATTTTATGAAAATAGTTTTTCTTTTAAATTATTAAATTAGTCATAAAATTGTAATTAAATATTTTTGAATTAAAAAAATACAAAAACATAATTAATAATTTTTAAGATATATTTTTTACTTATACTATGATATAATTATATCATATTGTCACTTATAATATGGATAAATTTTATTTACATTTGATTGGTGAGGTTACGGTTCAATTGTTCGGTTTACTATTCATTAGGTTCACGTTACTATTCCAAAGGTGAAGTTACTTTTTCATCGGTATAGGTTCCTTAACTTCTAGAAACACATCTTATTTAATTCATTCATAATTTGTAAAGATTGTGTTGTGTTATCTTATTTTATTTTACTATATCAAATAATTATAAGAAGAGACTTTCTATTTATAAAACACTGGGTCGTTACGTCCATAGTAATCCATTGAACAATCAAGTAACTTGTCTTCCAATTACTGAATTGTTCGCTCAATTTTTCCATTAGATTGAGGATAAAAGGCTATAGTGAAATTTAATTCTATTCCCAATAAATTCGGAAGTGCTTTCCAAAATTTATAAGTTAACCTGAGATTACAGTTAGATACAATAGAGAGAGGAACTCCATGTAACATAAAAATATCTTTGAAGAACAATTGAGAAAGATGATATAGAGAAAGTGTGTCTCAAAAAGGAAATAGATATCTATATTGAGTCAACCTGTCAACAATAACCAAAATTTAATTCTTACCTCAAGAAGTCTTTAGTATTACCACCACAAAATCCATGGATATATTTTCCCATTTCAACTCTGACACTAGATAAGTCTGATGCTTTCCCTTTGTTAGTTGTCTCTCTGCTTTAACCTATTGACAAGTCAAAAATATCATTGTAAAATAAAAAATATATCTTTTAATTCCATCCCACTAGTAATACTCAAAAAGGTATATATACATCATAGTGTATCCAGGATAAAATAACAATGGAGAACTATGAGCTTAACATAAATGTTACTTCTTTGCTGGGAATCACAAATATCATATATTCTCTTTCCAAATCTCCAGACACAATCTTTATCAACACTAAATTTAGGGAACATACCTTCTTTAAACAATTTAACCATTTTCTATAACTCATGGTCTTCATTATGTGCTTGCTTAATTCTTTCTAAGAAAGATGACTACACTGACATATGAAACAAAAAAAATTAATTTTAGGCACCAAAAACATCCAAGTCAAAATGCATCAAAATCATTAACCGATAGGTTATGTTCCAAATGTAACATGGTTAATGATTCATGATGTTTTCGACTCATGTAATATTATACTTTGTTTTCTTTTCAAGGATATTAATTGATCATGAAATCATAATCCTTTATCATTTCCACGAATCTTCTCGAAATCATGTTCAATTCCTTATAAATAAATATATACTTAAATATTTTATTCTTATTATATATTTCACATTTTTATCCATATAAATGATGCCTCCATGTTTTCAAAGTGAAAACCACAAATTCTAATTCCAAATCTTGTGTGGGATAATTTAACTCATGAGGTATCATTTTTCTTGAATCATAATAATTAACCTAATCATTCTTCATCAAAAAAATCCAAGTCCCTTAAATGTAGATTCACTATAGATGAAAAATCACCTCTTCTAGAATGAAAGACCAAAACTAGAGCATTCATTAACCTCATCCTTAGTTCCTGAAAAAAACATCACAGTCTTCTATACAAGTAAATTTAACCCTTTTTGTGTTAACATAGTTAGTGGGCTAGATAATCATGATTTTTTTAACAAACCCCTTATAAAAACCTACTAATCTGAGAAAACTACGAATTGTTGTTACATTTGTAGGTCTTAACCATTCATCAACCACTTTTGTTTTAAATAGATCAACTGTTATTATATATTTATTTACAATATCCCCAAATAAATAAATCAATTATAAACAAAAACCACATCTTCTCAATTCCCCACAAAACTTATTTTCTTTAAGTGATTGGATAACAATTATTATATGTTTATCATTGTCCACATAAGTTTTTGAATAAACCAAAATATCATCAATAAAAACCACAAAAAACTTATCTAAATATTTATGGAGAATTTTATTCATAAGATCCATATATACAATATATGATTTTTTCAATAAAATGGAATAACAACAAACTTATAATTTCATATATAGTTCAGAACAACATTTTTTGGAATGTCATCCTCCTTTACCTTTAGATGATGGAATCAGGATCTCAAGTCAATCATGGAAAAATACTGAGCTCCCTGGAGATGATCAAACAAGTCAACAATATGATGTAGCTGAAACTTATTCTTAATAGTTAAGTTATTCAACGCTCTATAATCTATTCAAAGTCACATGGAAACATATTTATTTTTAACAAACAATATAAGAGAAACCCATGTTGAAGTACATGGATGAAAAAAATACTTTCTCAAGAAACTCATGCAACATAGTTTCCAATTCAAGAAGTTACACTCGAACCATTAGATAAGGGGATTTAAAAATTAGACTAGCATGATGAACTAAGTAAATAGTAAATTCAACTTCCAGATTAGGTATAACACTGGAAAAATCATCTGAAAAAATATTCTAGAATTTATTTTCCATCAACACATCATTAATATAAACATTTTCCTTGTTTTCAACAATATGTGCAAGATACACTTTATTTCCACATTTTGATAGTTTATCAGCCTCCTAATATGTTATCAATGGCATGAGTTCATTCTTGTATACAAATTGAAACCCTTTTTGAAAAAACTTCTTTATCTCTACAATGAATCAAAACTTGATAAATGAAAATCCAATCCATAACTAGATTAAAATCTAACTCTAACAAGGAACGAATGTTTTGCAGGTAATCCATTTCAATAGAAAAAAAATATTCTTATAATTCCTTTTGGATTTAATATTTACCCATAGTGTTTTAACTATAAGATCTGGTTTCATTTCTTTAAGTGAATTTTCCAATTTACCAGAAAATTTCTCAAAAATAAAGGAATGTGTAGACCCCATACCAAACAAGATGTAAGGAAAATTTGAGTAAACAAACAATGTTCCTGATACCACTTCATTGGATGTCCAAACATCTAATGATGTTGTCACAAAGTATTAGACTACACCTTTATACATATAATATGGTTACATTCCATCATTCAGATCTTTCTTTGTGTAGTTATTTTCATAATTCCGTGCCCATCTTACCACATTAAAAACACATTATAGTTTACTTATTAGAATTATACAAAAGACCATTTTCATTGTAATATATAGAGATATTTTCAAACGTACCACTTCAAAAGATACTTCTCATATTTGTTAAGGCATCCCCTAGGGTGATTTTTACCACACTTACCACAAATTGGAAAGTGGATTTTCTTACCCTTAGACTTCATTGATTGATTCCTACCAATTTAATTCCCTATGTACCTTTTCTTTTGATTGTTTTCAAATTAAACATGATCATCCACAAACTGAATTTCTATACTCTTAGTATTACTAGAAAGTTTCTCAAAACTTTTTAATTCATAGGAATCCAACTCTCTTCAATATATTGGCTTCAACCTTGAGTAAAAATGATTGATTTTAATATCATTATCCCAAATAAGATTTGGTTCATACCTTGAAAATCGAGGGATGTTTTATTTATACATGTCCAATGAATATTCCAACTTTTTTTTAGATTCCATGAATTTATTTTCCATCATATGATGAACCACCTTAGAAAACTACTTTTCAAGGGACAAATTCTTAAATTCATCATATTCAATGGCATAAATTTCATCTCTATCCTTGATATTTTTGAACCTTGACCACCAATGGTCAGATTTGAATTTAAAAAGAGAAATAGAAAGACTAAGCTTTTTATTATTTGAATAGACTATAAAATATAATATATTTTCAAGGGATTTAATCCACCCTTCAACCACCAGTGTGTCAGAATATCCACAAAAAAGAGGATGGTGTTGCCTCATAAAATGTTCCACTATCATCATTTTACTTTGTGATAGCTGTGGTTGTTATCTTTCATAGATTGCACTACTATTTATAGCCTGTATTAACTCAGAATTTACTTTCAAAATCTTCTTCATTCCAATTACCACCATTATAGGGTATAGATTCCGAAATATATCATCCTCTCGGTGGATACTTACTTTAACTTCCCTATTTATTTTTTAGAAAACCATTTTGAATTGACATATATTAGATGAAGAAAAATGGTAATCATTAAATGATATACCATTTCAAAATAACCAAAAGGTAGAAATAATTTATGGTATTTTATTAAAATCATCCTAACCACTAAATTTATATAAACCATTCTCTGATACCAACTATAAGGTGTCAACCTTAAATATTATATAATCTAGTAAATTCTTTTCTAAGTAACTTTCTTATATTCCCAAAAATATTTTCTGTTTATAGTTTTATATAATTTATATATAATTCATACAAATCAACCAAAATGTATAAAAAGTGTCTACCACTGAAATAGTATCCATTTATTCTATAATATAATTGTTTTTAAATAAAACATGAAATCTTTTCATGAATGTTTTTCACAATATTCAACTTGGATTCTTTTTTCTTTTATCCATCCTTAAACCCTGTGAAATTTTCTTAATAAATTTGATGAGCAAAAAAGGATAAATAAGGGATATAAAAATAATTAAATAATATATTGTTTCATGAATACTTATAATCATATGAAATAATTTTCAAAAAGATATAATTCTTACCCATAAATGATTATATAATTTCTTATTGAAAAAAATGATATTTCTATAAAACAAAGAAAATATAAATAAAACCATAAAGGTAAACTGGGGAATTAATTACTTACGATTGTAACCCTCACATATACCATATGATTTAACCCTCATAGTTACCATATAATGTGACCATCATGGATACTTTATGATGTAACCCTCATGACTACCTTATAGTGTAACCATAACATTTACATTTGGAATAACCATTATGGTTAACTTCCAACATAAAAATACCCCATGAATTAGAGGGATATATAGATACAAAACTTTATCATAAACAATGTATGATAACTATAACATAATCATAAAACATGAATACATTCATCCTAAAATAAATTCATTTTTAATTTTGTAAAAATAGAAATTCAAAATAGGATTTTTAAATAAAATTCCTTTAACATGGTTTTTACATATTTAAAACATGTCCAAAATTACTATATAATGGTTTGAATAGTGTTATTAAATTATTAAAAAACTATACTCATATTTATAGTACTTTATATGATCTTTTTATAACATATTTCTACCCATTTATTGATAATATAAAATTTTAGGTGAGTTTATTTCATGGTAACCATTACAGGTTTATTATGGGGTTTCTTGTTGAATGGAAGCAAAAATCTATATTTAGAAAGAAATGGTATTAATATGTTTTTAAAATTTTAAATGATGCCATATATCATTTTTTTCTAATATGAGTATGATTCATTAGATAAAACATTAATGTAAATGATTTAATTTATTTTGGTGGTTTTTAAGACCATCACAAAGTTATATCATCATATTTGATATCATGTTTATATATTGGTTATATAATAATATATAACTTATATTATGTATAATAATATCTTATTTAACTGTAAAAATGGTTTTATGTTCATCCTTGAAGTCGGTAAAAGAAAATAAAAACACATCGTCCATGATGACAATAAATTGACACATAATGGACCATGCTCCCACCTTTTAAAATAAGAGGAGAAAAGGTTTGGTGATGGATATCACATTAACACAATAAAATTATAGTATATTTAAGAGAATTTATTTATAATTTCACTTAGATTTGGGGTTTTGAGAATAGAATAATAAGAAAAAATAAATTGAAAAGATATTTAAAATAGAACAAAAGGGGATTTTTCCTCTTTAACTAATTCTCATTCAGAACCTCCTTAAGGAACTTGGTTTCGGCCTTTTGGTGATACCAAAAGGTATTATATGTGGGAAAGAGTCTTTTAAATGTAATTAGTAAGAAATTAAACAACATAAAATTCTTTGGAGGTGTTAGGAGAAGTGGTTGTGAGGGGTTGTGTTTATAGTTGAGGAAATGGGGTGTTTTTTTGATTATTTTATTCACTAGTTTATTATTTTGGATCAAAACTATGAATAGTTTGAAACTTATCACTAAATATATTTAAATAATGAAGAATAATTTGAGGCTTTGGGCATATATCATCCATATATAATCTATGAATCATTAATTCATGAATTTTTTAAATACTATAAATTATCGTATTTCACTATTCACTAAAAAAATTAACTATTTTAGAAAAATAAAAACAATCAAACATAAATATTTTTAAACAATTAGAAATAAAAAATTAACCTAGTCTTATGTAAATAATTTCATAAATATTATAAATTTATTTTTAAAATAAAATCATCATTTATTTGAGAATATTAATTTTCAAATTATAACTGATTTTATGACACTTTGAAAAGTTAATTAAGGAATCATAAAATTATATTATAATAATAAAACAAAAAATATTAATTTATGAATCTATTTTATGAAGTTAAATTTTATTTTAAATCATTATACTAATTAAAAAATTAAAAATAAATATTTATGTGTTACAAAAAATACCAACACTTAATTTATCATTTTCAAGACATTTATTTACTTATTACATGATACAAATATATCAAATTTTCATTCATAAGATACCTAAATTTTATTTTTTAATTTCATAGGTGAGGAAAATATTAGATTTTTATATATTCCTTAATTTTTATAAATGCCACCTATTTCATTTTACGTTTATAATGGATTGAACTATTTAATTCCATAATGAAAATAAATTATTTTATAAGTACCTGGGTTGTTACATTTAACTTGGCCAAAATCAACTAAAATTACTCCAAAAAATATTTATAATCATTATTTATTTTTTGGTCCTCCCATAATACCAAACCTAAGGCACTTAATATTAGATCTAGAGGATTTCTTTCAAAGAAGAGGTAATCACCTTAACCGACCACTTTATTATCACTTCATCTTTTAACATTTATAAATATGTGGTATTTTTGATAAAATAATAAATTCAGTATTATTAATATATTTTAATGTTATTATTATTATAGAACATATTTATTAAACATTTTTTCAATCAAATGGTAGCCAAATTATCGCTTGTGCGTATATGTGGACTTCAGCGTCCACATAACGATACAATTAATTCTCAATCATAATATTACCTAGATAGTTTTTATGATTGTTTTAATTTATTTATATAAAATTTATGACATAAATAAATGAAATTAATATAATATAATATCTCCAATATTACCTTCCCATCTATTTATCGATGATAACGTCAGTCATGCGTACGTGTGAACTACCATCTCCACGAAGTGATGTGATTCATTATTCATTTTCACTTTTCATGGTATCTAATAAAGAAATATTTTATAAATTTATATGATATAATAATTATTATATAAATTATTATTATTATTTCTCTTTATTTCATTCCACCTATTGAAAAATGGAAACAATATTCATAAGTATGTATGATCTACTACCTCAATGAAAAATGAAGTTGTTATCACCTAGAACAATGATTTTAATAAAGAATTGTTAATAGAAATATGATAAAATGTTATAAGTAATACATATATGGTATTATATATATATATATATATATTATTATGGTTAAAAAATATATTTATTTTAATTTTATATTTATTATAAAGGAGGTTTTAAAACATATAAGAAAAGTTGGACCTAATGTAAGGGTTTCCCCACACACTCTGGTTTCCATGAGATATATGCTGTATTCATCACTTGTTTAATTAATGTGGTTTATATACTACCAATTTTATATGTTATATCATTACACACTTTATATTCATCGTATTTAATATTTAATTTGAAGTTATCTCTTTTATGGGTGGTATTATACAAAAGTTACCAAAGGGGAAATGGTGCATTTCGCAATCTCAACATTATTCTAGATTGTTTATTTTTAAGTCTCCACTAGGGGAATTATTCGACATTTCTTTATTACACCCTATATATTTATCCATCCTGTTTATATTTTTAGAAATTAAAAATTTTCCTTTCTTTTTCCTCCCTTTATGCATCAAGATACCATAATAATATTTTTAATGACAATCGACATTATTTTTTATTTAGCACAGAATATTTTTCATTTTGTCCATATTTTCATTAAAATATTTTCTAGAATGTTTTTACAATTAATATATATTTTTTAATGTTATTTTTTTACAATTTTGAATTTCTAAAAAAAATTAAGAGGAATATTATTTTCATTTTCCAAATAAGGTACTTTTTGATTTTTTAACGAAAATGTGAAAGGAATATTTTTTAACATACTCAACATGAATGAAATTTTCCACCGTCATAAACACTCAATTATTTCAATATTACCTTACAAGTTTCATTAGTGATTTTAAAATAAAATATTTCCACTAATATTTCAAAAAACATTAGTTTTGAAAACCAATTTACAAAGTTAAAAGGGTATTTTCCTCAATATTTTTTAGTGATATTTTTATAGTATTTCTATTAATGAATGAAAAAACCATTTATTTTAAATATAATCCATTGGGGATATGTTTTAATGACACCATCATTATTATTTCTTTAGATATTTTATTACAAGTTTTACTATAGAAAGTATTGACATTTCGTATGCTAGTTTTTCTTATACATATAATTTTTGATTATTGGTATGTCCCTTGGGAAAATAATGGTTGGGGGTTTAGAAAAATAATTATTTATTTATATAAGATATCATCGAATGAGGCCCCAATAATAAGTTTAATATATCAAAATTATGCATTCTATCATTTTGAAATAAGTTATTGATGTCTATTTGATAATTTTAATTATTATAATATCGATGGAGAAATTTAAAAATCATGTGATAAATTATGTGGCCTTATTTTAACGTGATTTATTCCTCCCATATTATTTTTATGGACCATGTTATCGATAAAATAAATTTATTTATAGTTATTTACCTTACTATATCAATTATAACATATTTAACCAAGTTATATTTTTATTTACATAAACTATTATAAGAATTTGACCTCACCATTAATTTTTTCCTTTTCAGAAGATTCTTAGATGTGCACTTTGATTGATATGCCATAATACTCTAGATAGAATAATGGTGTTCTAATAGAAAATAATTTTTTTTCCTTTTATTTGTTCATATATATGTTTTTATCTAGTTTACAATACTAATATACTATTCATTACTTTAGGATGTGATCACTTATATGTAGTGATAATGTAAGAATGTAACCACTAGATCTAGACTATAGTGGTCGGGGTTATTATAGTTGGTATCAAATCAAGTTTAATAGAAACCATGGGAACTTTTTTTAGGGAAGAAAAAATTAGGAAACATAACCCTATGACATACCTTGAGGATAACTCTAAGTATAGGATAATATCCAAAAGTTTTGGTAATGTAAATATTACGTGGTTTTACTAGAAACACATCCATAAATGGATACAACAAGTAGATGCAGATTTAGAACATATTCATCTAGAAGTTATTACTATAAAAGAGTTTTTTTAATTTATATTGATCACTATTCTAGTGCACTATGAGTGATACCTTACTATTCTCCTGATTTGAAACTTCCAAAGGATATTATTAGATTAACTCACATTTTTTTTATAAACAATTATGAATGATTTGAATAGATAATGATCCTGAATAACTTATGTTAAACCTAAGGTGTCATAGATTAAAAATAAGGAGTCATTATTTCGACATCATGTGAATTATTTTTCATTATTATGTGGTTTTCCACTATGATTATTGTTTCTCATAATGTGGTATTTGGTTTTAGATAGTGGTATTAACTTGGTGGATTCAGGGTAAAGTTGAATTTGATAGACAATGGAATAATTTTATTTATAAGAAACTAATTGAAGTAATAACTAGAAGAAGAAAATTTTTGATTATACTAAATCACATATCATGATATATGAATAAAAAAATTTACATCAGTGAGTGTCCTAATGTTTCTGATAGGAGTAAAATGTAAGTTTATTAAAAATCATATGTTAATGACCATAAAGGACAGGATGTTAAATTTTATCCATGTTAATAATATAGAAATGATCACCCAGGAGAATACCTCAAAGGAATGGATAATTGTTTTCTATGTGTAAATGATAGTTATAAATATATTAATTTCTATGAAATTCAATGTCTTATGTGTGGGTAAATTGGGCATTATTTGAGTCATTTCCCTAATTCAAGGGCTAACTCATACACTAAAGAAGGGAATGTGTTATGAGAATCATTAAAGTGGAATTATTGAAGTGTTTCTATATTTTTATTCAATAATAATTTTATAGAGGTGTAATTTAAATGATATTATAGAAATAATAATCATTAAAAATCTATAGATTGTTTCAAAGTAGTTTTTGTTTATGGATTGGAGAGTATATGGTTAATATTACTGATAAAAAAGAAAAGTGATATAGTGGTAGGCTTATATTTTTTGAGAAAACATGATTAAGTGAAGGATAAACCTTAATATATTTATAATTTTTAGTTATTAATGTTTATATAGGAGTAAGAGAAGATTGAAATTGATAAAGTGAAATGGTTATATTGGTGACCTTGAAATTGATTAGTGATTTGATGAAAAAAGGATTTAAGTACTATTTGATTATGTTTGTTACATTTATTGGATTTATTGATTACATAAAATAATATATGATTTTTTTGAGGAATAATAGTTTTTATAAATTTTTTATGTAAATATATATTTTCATGAGGTTTTATGTTGATTGAGATTATTATTTTGTTTTAAGAGAATACATGATCGAGGTATTCACACGTTTAGTATATCAAATTATGAGTTACTTTATGTTGTATCACGGTGAAATGTTAATGCCAAACATGAAAAAATATATGTTATCTAATATTTAAAATTTTTGGGTTTTTATTTTGGTCATACATATTTTGGAGGATTCATAAGGATAACAATTTATGTAATGTATTAAGTTAAACTTTCGGGTTATTGTTGATGTTTTTGTGTTTAATATATTATAATTTCCCATATTAGATAAGTTATACTACCAATTTTGGTTCTGTTAAATATTTAGAGAAATAATGAAAGACTTGAAATTATTTTATATATCAAATGATCTAGTAAAAGTTAATTATAGTAGTTCAGTCATTAAAAAATCATATTGAATATGCATTTCAAGAAGTAAGAGGTGAGGTGGAAATTGATCAAAGCACAACTATAGTATGGAAGTATTCTTATAAAATATAAATAAATAAAGAAAACACATTTTATTTTGTTCTCTATCTTAATAGTAAAATAATACCTCAACTTTTTGAAAAGTATCTGGAAATAAAAATTTTATACTTTTACCTTTATTTCTGAATAATTGATAGCCTTTTCACCCCTCATTACGTTACAGTTCTGTGGTTGTTAACTTTCTCATGACCATGTTATATATCACTATATATTCTTCCTTAGATGTTATATTTCTAAACCATGTATATATTTTCAATTCCCATAAACTATATATTTATCTTGGAATATGAATATGTCATATTTCAAGTAACCTTTATGTTTCCCACTTTCAATTTTTTTAAGAAGTTGTATTATCCCTTTATACAATGTGGGTTTTCAAAAATGTTTATACATTTCATGACTAAGATAAAATTGAACGAGTACAATTTATTTAGGGTGTACGGGGGAGGATGGGGTAGAATGTAAGCTACTATTATTTTATGATATATTTCTCTTCAAATAAATTTAATTTCTTCGATATTTTTTTATTCACACAACCTTGAGTCTAAATGCCTCATAATATAATATACTCTTATAACCTAATTATTAAATCCGAAAAATGAATATGAATAACCACATTTTAAAAATTATATATAAACTATTTATATAAATAAAATATATTTATGAATAAAAACAAAAATGTTAGTAAATTTTCTTTATTCTTCAAAAATACTTTTTCCATTAAAAATTGTATTTATATAATTTTTTAAGAAAATAATATAATTATTTTATAAAAAAAAAAAGAAAAATTTATTTTTAAAATTATAATAAAATTTGAAATCTTAATTTCTTAATTATCCTAGGGATATTTTTTGATAATTTTCTAAAAATATTGAATTTTTTAAGAATAGTGTCGAATACTGATTTTTATTAAAAGATACATTTTCATTTAAGAAATTAACAAATTACCATTTTTTATTAAATTGTTTAAAAGGTAAAAACTTTTAATTTATAAATTTAATAATCAAATTAAGTTGATTGGAATTATTTTTATTCTGTATTTTTGTATAAAAACAGAATACTTTAGAAAAATATTTTTTTTCTGGAAAACTACATTTCATCGGGTTTTTTGGGTGTAATTTTAAATTAAATTATACAAATTATTTTAATTTTTTCTTGAGAAACGAATTCCTTATTTATAATTCGTTAGATCTAATTTAGTAAAATTTTCCTTTTTAATTTTTTATTATGAATACTGACTATGGTAAATATTTTTCACATCGATAAAGGTAAAATAGGTAAAATAAGGATAAAAAATTTGATGAAGACTTTTAAATTTATGTAACACTTCAGTTTATCATATTATATGAATTTATTTCTTCCATTTAAATCCAAATCATGAAAATATGGACACTTGGTTCCATGTTTCATTTATATTGACCTTTATATTACTTTATGAAAAGAAAAAAATAGAATGTCACACTCTACACTTTAATATCTAAAATTTATTTTCATTAGGATAAAAAGTGGTAAGGTACAGTTTTAAATGTTAATATTAAATATTAATTAATTTTTTTAACATGGAAAATGATTTGATTTTTTTTATTGAATAATTATCTTAATTTCTTACGTAATAGAGACAAAATACGCATTAATTTAATATAAAAATTAAATAAATGGTTTTAAAAATATTAAAACTAAAACAAATTGGATGATTTTTTGTGTTACATGAATTTGATAAATTAATATTAAATATTTTGAATGGATGAAAGGTTTATGTTTGAATTCCATCATTTTTTTAATGTCTTTAAGGTAAAATTAAATGAATAGGGCCAACAATTACATTAATGATATTTTATGAAAAATAATATTTTATTAAATTATTTAAAAATAATATTAAACACAAATTAGGACAACTATGATGATAATTAATTGAAAATTTTAAATTTTTTTAATTCATTATCCAATTATTATCTTATAAATAAAATTATAACCCTTTAACATTAAGAAAGTCATGACCACTAGTAAGGTTAAAAAGGTTTTATTTAGGTTAATCTAAAAATATATGTGTTAAAATGACCTAAAAAATTATTAAAACCAATTTTTTTTGGATATTACCTTTATAACCTTCTAAAATTGGTCATTTTTTATCTATTTTTCCAATAATATTATATAATAATATTATAATACTTTAGAAAATTTCAAGTGTTACACTCACATAAATTATAAAAGGGAAGCTCTCCCTTTCATTTATTCACACATTCTTAGCCATTTTGATCAACCAAACCATAAAAAAGACGATACCCAAAATTTTAAAATAAATTTAATATTTTTTATTCCCAAAAGACCAACCCCAAAATCTTTAATGGGGGATTGAAATGAATTATTTAAAAAAAGAGGTAATCACCTTAATCAATCACTTTATTTTCACTTCTTTTTTTACCTCCTCTAAATATATTAAATTTATTAATAAATAATAACTTAAATAACCTCAATATACTAAAATTTGATTATAATTATAAATCCACATTTATGAACCCTCTTTTCCATCAAATGGGAAGTGAATGTATCGTTTGTGAGAATGTGGAGTATTTATACACCATATAGATACATAATTTATTTTCTATAATAATCATTCATGGATGGTTATTTTGATGGATTTATAAAATAATTTTATTCTGAAATTATAATATCATATCTACCTTCCTATATTCCCATCTGTTCAAAAAATGATAATGTTGCTCATGCGTTTGTGGGGACTACCACCTCTGTGAATCAATGTGATATGTTTTTCACTTTTTCTTTATATGTATTTTTATATGGAAATATTTAATAAATATTTAAAATATAATAATTATTATTTAATGGTGAATTATTATTTACCTTTATTTTTCTCTATCCATTGAAAAATGGAAATAATGTTCATGTGTACATATAACCAACCAACTCCATGAACTGTGTAATTCATTTTACTATATATAATATTCATGGATGATTATAAATATTTATATAATGAGTATATATTTTATTTTTATCATTAATATAATTCTATAAATTATGTAACCATGATCAAAGTGAAAATACCAAAACATATGAACTGAAACATACGTGAAAAATAAAGCAGTTATCACTCAGAACCATGATTTTAATAAATAATCGTTAATAAGAGGGTGATAAATAGTTTAAAGTTACAAATATATAGTATGATATATATGATTTTTGTTTTATAATATATTTATAAGAAATTTCTATTTATAAAGTAATATGTTTAAAATTTTTATAAGTAAGTAGAACCTCAAGTAAGGGTTTTCCGTATCAGTTTTATTTTCGTAAGATATATGCTATATTTAGTAGTTGTTTATTTAATGTGGTGTATATTCTGTTAAATGGATAGGATATATAATCATTAAATTTATATATCATGTTCTTTAAAGATTCATTTTATTATATGTATTTCATGATGGTTATGCTTCAAAAGTTACCAATGTTGAATGGGTTAATTTCACAATCTCATCATTATTCTAAATTCTTTATGTTTAAGTCTCCACGACGAGAATCATTTCATGTTTCTATCTTAAACTGTATTTTTTTATTCTAATTTTTTTTTAAATTTAAAATTTTCATTTAATTTTTCTATTTTTTTGAACTAAACATATGAGACTAATGTTTTTAAGTAAAACTAACTTTGTTTTATATTCGATCAAGAATATTTTTATTCCAGGCACATATTTTCATTATAATGTTGTTAATAATGTTTTTAAAATTATAATTTAATTTTTAAAATTTATTTCCTTCATTTTTTAAATTTAATATGTAATTTTCAAAGGAATCTTCTTTTTTATTTTCCTAACAATGTACTATATGAATTTTTAGCTAAAATGTTAAAGGAATGTTTATTTTAACATAATCTGTTTAAACGGTATTTCCCACCACCATGAAGAATCAATGATTTGAATATAAATTTATAAGTTTCCATGGTTTAATTAAACGAAAATATTTTCCCTAATATTTATTTATTTTTTAATTTTCAAAAGTGATTTTCAAAGCGAAGAGGGTATTTTCCTAAAGAATTAATTTAATGATATTTCTATAGTGATTATATTAATCAAGGAAAAAAACATGTATTTCACATATGAAACATTGAGTATATGTTGTAATAATACCATTCTCATTATTTCTTATGATGGGTTTTGATCCATTCGACTGAGGAAGGTACTGATATTCCATATGCTGGATCTTCTCATTAGGATTTTTGATTATTAAGTGTTGTTGATTATATTTTATTTATAATTCAAATAATGTATGCATTGGACATATAACGTGATGGGTGGTGAAAAAATTGTATATCCCCTTGAGGCATCATTAGGTCTCATAAGAAAAAAAATTTGTATTTGGACAATGCCTTACCCATTTATATAATATGTATTAGCATGAGGCATTGCTGTTATTTTTAAGATATCTAAAATTATATCTTCCATAATTATAAAATCATAAATTGATGTCCATGTGATTATTTTCATAGTTATAATATCCTTGTATAATTTTTAATCTCATGTGATTATTTATATAACATTATTTTATCATCATTTATTCCTTATATATCATTCCACCTTCACAAGTTATTGATTAAATGGAATGTGTTTTCAATTTTTTACCTTTTTATATTGATTATGACCTATTTAATCAATATAGATTACATTGTATATTTCCCTTTATTGAGATTTTTAGAACACCCTTATTTTTTCTCTTTCCATAGGATGTCATGAGGTGTCTTGTGATTGATTTTCAAGGTATGTTATAGGGAATAAATATATTTTTAAAGAAAAGAATTTTTGTATTTCATATTTTAAAATGCTCGTGAGATTAAAGTATGTATCTATTTTATAATAAAACCTAAACTATTTAGTCCTTTAGGATGTTATCACTTATATCTAAAACCAATTTAATAAGGTATCCAACAACTCTAGGCTATAAAGGTTAAGGTGTTTTTAGTAACAAATTCCTGTGTCTAACAAAATTAAAATTAGTGTGGAAATTAACCACCTCTTTTACTATTAGAATGTCTTATCACACTTATCTTTCAATATAAACTTAACTCCCTATTATTCCTAGTCATAGGTGATTCTAGATGATAAAAGTCCTAATTAAAACACATGTAATATCCATCCAACTCAATGAAACTTATATTCTTGAAAATTTTCATAGCTTAAGAACAATACATAATTGCCTATAACTTTTGTAGATTTATAGAGATTCGTGACTCAAAAACCATGTTCCCAAAGATGAACACATCCTTGATTCAGAATTAACACCTCATGAACAAGGAATAATGCTAATTTGATCTAAGTGTTCTCATAATAATATCATGATGATGTTAATATAGCTCTAAATTCTATGAATACACTTGGATATGTTCAAAAAATACCATAACAAAGGATTCTAGATAATGTAAAAAAATATGGTTAATGTGGCACATGAAAACCACTGACATATTAATCCGACTGAACAAAATCAAAAGATAACCATAAAAATTATATCTACTCCTGAAACTTATCTTTAGTATATCTTTAGTCTTGACCCATAATTGATGGTAGCCTGATCATATATAAATCTCAAAGAACCACATAGCTCCCCTCAACCAGTTAAGGAAATAATCAATCCTTTGTGGTGGATACATATTTTTCACTATGAATTGATACATTTTTAAGTAGTATAAGCATAATTTAAGTCTTCCATCCACCTTCATGGATAATAACACTAGATCACTCCCAAGATAAGTGATCATGTTTATAAATTTCATTACCTCTAGGTCATTTAGATGTGACTTGTCCTCTCAACATATCTGGTTTTATAGGATATGGGAGAGTTGATATAAGATATTCACCCACCACCTATCTGATATCAAACTCAATTCCCATAAAAATAGTTATTCCAAATAAATATTCTGAAAATATTTCCTATTTACTATCCACCATATGATGGAAAATGACTGGAAGCATAACTTGGTCACCTGTGAGAACCATACCCACTACCTCTTCCACAATAGATCGAATCGAGCTACATTCTGGTCTTCCTATTTCTTCCACCAAACTATATTTCCCAGTAATAACATACCCTTATCCCTTAGAGGAGGTAAAAAAACCCATCTATGAAAAGAATTATGTGAACATAGAAGCATGACAATAAATAAATGACAAAAATGACATTGAAATTGGTCATCTATAAAATTAAAAAAAAATCCCATAGATGTCCTTAGCCAACAACAACGATGGGACACTTTGGGAATCCTAGAATATTGTATTCTCTCCTCCCAATATGCATATCAAGAGACAATAACTAGGGGTATAATTTCATTTAATACTATAAATTTAAAAAATCATCATAGAAATAAATGAACGATATGCCCTTTTATCAAAAAATCAGTTAGAAGCATCAACATAACAAAACACATACCA
The DNA here is from genome assembly GCA_963277665.1 of Viscum album. NCBI lineage: Eukaryota > Viridiplantae > Streptophyta > Magnoliopsida > Santalales > Viscaceae > Viscum > Viscum album. The sequence goes on from OY728123.1 coordinate 377,135,412, forward strand.
ATAAATATCAGGGGTACATATCCACTATTATCTATAACCTATTTCAATGCATTCACCAAACTAATGTTATATTCATATCCTTTCCCCTATGATCCAAAACTCACCAGAGGGATTAAACTCTAAGGATAATGTAACTACTACTTAGATCCCCAGAATTATCCAAAGCCGTAACTTCTTTGAGAAGCTCAAATATCAGTCTAATTTCTATGTCATATGGCCATAGATTCATTCTTATAACTGAAACATCTACCCACACTTGACTTGGATAATATTGAACAAAAAATCTGAATATATATCATACTTTAGAAATAATTTCAATCCTTTGGTTGAATACAACATGCAACACAGTAATGACCAGGTTTCCCACATTGAAAGCAGAAGAGGGAATCACTCCTATTGTTGGAAGGTATGAACCCTACCTTGTCTAAAATTTTTATCAGTTACCTAAAAAATATACTCTAAATTACAGTTGCTATCATTGGAATAAACCCCCACAATATCAATTAGTTTCCAGAAAATGAAATAGTTTTGAAACCCTTCTTCACTATCCTCTGATGTGTAATTTTCAATGGTAAGTGTCTTATGAACCACCTAAGAATATTAAGAAATTTTAAAAATTAAAAACATGATAGATCAATTATCTAAAAATTCAAGTACTTTTAGGCCTCACTACCTGCTAAAAACAGAGCTAAGTGGATAAACTCTATGAAATGTGTCACATAATAAACTACCATTTTCACCCTTAATGGAGTTCCATGAATTCTTGATTTTGATCCAACCTTAGTGCTCAAGGAAATAATTCCTCAAAGAATATATCCTCGATATAATCCCATTTTATACCCTCATGGATCTGGGTCTGGACCATCAAACCCACCCAAAATTTGGATGGTCATTTTAGTATGAACACCACCATCATTACCTGATGACTAGTAGTTATATCTACAAGGTTGAAGATCCCATAAATGAACTTGATATCATCTTTGGAATCCAATGTTCCACCCATTCCATGAATGGTTGTAGGATTATATAATTAATATGATGAATCATTATAAATAATCATGAGTCCTACTCAGTGGGCAAATAATCTCACTGACACTATGGATAGAACTCCCAACTAAAGAGATTCACTTTCCTAAACCACTGGAGTATCCATCAGAGAAAGGTCAACCATATCCCCTGGTATATTTTGAGGTACTAATAGAGAATTCCATTCTATTAGAGCATTATTACCATGGTCCCTTGATGACACCATAAGACTTTAGGGTGTGAAATTATCTAATATTCAAAGAATAGAAACTGATAATCAGAATTAAAAAATTAAATACTTATTGTACTTAAGAAAGTAAAATAAACACACACACAAATAGATAGAAGAAAAACTTAATAAGAACACTCCAGAGAAAACTATAAACACTAGGAAAAACCCCTTAGAACAAACCTATGTCCTAAGACCACAATAATGCAATGAAACATTATTCACTAAACTAATAATTAAAAGGGTATACACGACCTGGTTAAATTAATTAAATATCATAGATAATATATTTAGGAAAAAACCAAATATTTTATTGGAGGAATTTTTTTAATTTAAACTAATAAATCAAAAGGAATCATATATATTACATGTGAAGTTACATATCAATCCATGATACATGAACTCATTCACTCTCAATAATCTAACAAAGTGAAAATACTATAAACTAATTCTGTACAATAAAACATGATAAAAATAAAAAATTGTAACCCCACCACCAATAAAAGTAGTCCCACTTCCCTATTAACTCATAGGTCCACTATAAAAGTGATGTCTAGGAATAAGTTATCTCTCCAATCTAAGTCCCATTCATCCTATCTCTATTCTACCCATGCCCAAATATTATGTGGATAAAAAAGTGGCTCGGATACCATTTTGGAACACCCCAACCCAAATCAACTGGTTTGGTATTAGGCACTATATGACCTCTTGAATGACTCACCATTTTCAAGAAGTTACTGACCATCAGTGAGGGAATTAATGTCACATTGGGAGACTATTCCATCAATTTCTGTGAATATCAAAATAGAATATAAAAAAATAACCTAAAATAAGAGTGAAAATAAACATAATTAGTAGATAAAATATGAAAACAAAATTATAACATTATAACATTATATAACTTTATTGAAGACAATATCCAATCCATATATAGTTGAAAAAATGGATCCCTATATTTAGTAGATCAATTTTTAGAAGAAAAAAATATTAAAAGAATAAAATAGGATTCACTAAAAATGATATAGGAATCACCTTCTCAGTTTTCTAATATAGGACACTTTTCCTCACCTGTATCTCTGATCATGAAGTATTCAAGAATATAATTATTCTCATGAATGGTGTGAGAATAAACTCAGTAAGAAACTACAAATGGGAAAATATAATAAAGGCATCATTTATATAAAATTGGATGCATAAACCAAAAATAAATACATAATGTAACACACAACCATTGGTTCATCACATTCTAACTATATTTCCAAGAATTTTGACCATACCTGATTCGACCCTTTTAATAAATGAATGTCTACCAGATCATCATAAATAAGGTATAACCACCGACCTATGCCTACACATAGGTCCCAACCATGTTAATAACTAGGGCCATCCTTGATTTCTCAAAGTGGTCTTTTAATACATCCAAACCCATCCCCAGGATTCTTGGGAGGTTATTTAATTCATGATAACCATCTCAAGGGTTCCAAGGAGGTTAAAAAATAAACTTTGACCCATCTCAAGGGTTCATGGGATGTAAAATTAAGATAAAATAAATAATTAATAACATGTGTCACCAAATAAAATCATAATAAAGGGGAAACACCACTCATACCAATAAATAATCTACTAGGGACAAAATATTACCAAACGATCCTGAACAACGCTTATGTTGTCACATTTATTAGGCATGCAACCCCCAATACAAAAAATATTCCTATTAGAGAACCCATTTAAAACAAACACCAACCCATCAATCCCAATAAAAATATTATACCACATCTATAAAAACATAATTGGTCTATTAATCACTATAGGTAAATGTATCAAATGATACATAGACACCAGCATGCCAAACAAGTCATACAACCTTATGAAAAGTACTTAAAATGGTAAGATATATCCTACCTTAGGAATGTCAATGGTAAATCACTAATGATCGCCACCCAAAATGAATTTGGAACACCAAATAAATAAAATAATCCCCAAATTGAACATTAGGGTTCATGGAAAAATGTAATTAGAATAAATCAATAGAAAAAAGATTATAATATATCACAAAAATTAATTTTTCCTGAATAAGTTCAACAATTATAATGAAACTTCAAACTATATATGGGGGAGAGGGAGAAAAAACATTACCAAGATAGATTTACTAGACTAACATCCCATAATGGGGTTGAGTTAGGGGTGGATGGGGTTTAGAAATGGGTTTTGGGGGAAATAATGATCCAATCACTTATACAAATAAACCAGGATCCCGTCGACTAGCCCACAGCTCCACACCAAGGGGACAATGAAGGATCACTAATTGAAACATCACATTAGACAACAATTAGTTCATCTAGTTTTCCTAGTGGTTGGCCGATGGACCCTCATCGACCCTCCGGTGTCCCTAACATCAACATTCTGGAAACTAGCTCAACATCCCTTTGACTAATCCCACTCTTGAGCCGCCCTAAGACCCTGAACAACCAAGAATGAGAAAAAACAAAATTTAGGCTAAATTTCAAAAAATATCATACATGATTCCAAGAAGTGTTACAATAACAACCACTTTTGATTACACACAAGAGCCTCAGCCTAGTTGGTGAAGACTCCTTAAATACATCCCGGAGACTCGGGATCAAATCTAGGAGAAGGCTAATTCCTAGGTACTATAGTAGTACTATATCAAGAATTGTGCAGAATTGTAGCAGGTAATGTAGTGTGGACTGTAGTAGGAACTATTTGGAATAGTAGTAGCTGAGAATATTCCCCTGTATGGGCCTTTGGGCCACCGATTTAGTCCTTGAGTCCTTTAAGGTCCTCAGGCCACCCAGGCCTTTGGGTCAGTAAGGCCATCGGGCCACCTCAAGGCCTTCGGGCCACATTAAGTGTAGATGTAGACCAGACAACCTACAAAGAACAAACTTCAGAAGGAGGATCCAGGAGCTTTCACAATAACAGAAGCTAAACAGATTGCAAGAATGAGAGGGTATGGCACCTACCATAGAGACAAGCCTATGCATACATAGGAAAACCTATCTGAATAGCCATGCGATGGTAGAGAGGTGATTTCATGATGATGATGCTGGGGAGGAGCAGTTCCAAGTAGTTAGTCTGGGCTATATGTAATGTTTTAATCCTATAAGAAATGATTTCCTCTAAGGCCTATGGTCCATGTAATACTTAAGACTACAACCACTTTTGATAACAAGGTTAATAATGGAGGGAATCTTGATTGTAACAGCCAGATCTATTGTGATATATTTATCTTTAATAAATTTGAAGTGCTCAATAGATTGCTTTACATGCAACAAAAAACTTATGAAATATTTAAATATAATTATAAAATATATACATTATAAAATTATATGAATAAAATATAATAAATTATATTGTGAATAAAATTATATGATATTTAAAAAAAAAATAAGTATAATATATAATTTCTAATTCACTTAGGAAATACTATTGTACTTATGAACTATTTTGAATTATTTTTTTATAAGAATTGTTTTGATCAATAAGGTTTTATTTAATGTTTTTTATGTTATATTAAATTTAATATAGATAATTAAAAGTATTTTTTTACAAATATATAAAACCAATTAATTGGATATCAATTAGTTATAACATGAAAATATATGAATTTGTAGGTAAACATATATGTTAAAAAATATTCTTTGATACCAATGTGTTTTAATCACAATAAATTAAATTAATAAATATTAATAAATTATTTTAATGAAATTTATAGATTATTTATTCAATCTAATGTTTTAAGAATAATATAATGGTTATTAACATATATATATTATAAATGAATTCAGTTTATAGATTAAAAATTCATTTTTAATGAAAAATATTTTCATTGGGTTTTGCATGCTTATTTTAAAATGATTTTTTTAAATTACTAGAATTGAATTTGATAACATGGTCTAAATATTTTGAATAGTGATGTTGAAAATTTTTAATGAGTCCACTTTTATTTTTGGGCATTATGAAAAGTAACATAAGTAAAAATTCATTATTACGATAAAGGTTAAAAAGATTGATGAGGGGTTAAAATAATTATATAAGGGTTCAAATAACCAGAAAACCTACCTAAATATTTTTGGTTAAGTTTATTTATATCTTATGTAATCCTGAATTTTAAATTGATTCACTTGTGACAAATTTTACACTGAAAGTGACTTTATTATATTTTATTATTCTCAATAATTACAAGTATGTCACCCCCAAACTTATAATGGGTCACAACTTTCCTATATTATCCACACCACTTGAGACCTTTAGATCAACCAAAACCTACCCAAATATATTTAAAATTTTCTTACCCATTTCCTGTTGGTTATTTTTTTTCTTAAAATTCCAACCCAATGGTCTTTAATAAGACATTCCAATGAAGTTTCTCAAATAAGGGTTATAAGTTCTTATTGATCATTTTCAAGATTCATTCCTCTTCCACCACCTACAAATCATATATGACCACATCAACATGAATAATTAAGTATCTATAACATATATAAATTATTTTATGTTATGTTTTTAACCATATTATGTCTCTGTTATATCTAATGGGAAATAAAATCATTTCCCAAGTGTACTTATAAATCACCATCTCGAGGAAGTGAGATATTTTCTTTTTCATCACTATAACTATTAAACGATTATATAAATTATTTTAATTGATACATATAATTTTTATAACATAATTTTTATTATTTTTATATAATATATAATATACCCTTATGCACTTCCATCTATTATAAAATGATGATTTTTCTCATGCATATGTGTGGACTACCACCTACATGAAGTGATGTGATTTTTTTCATTTATACATTTCATGAATCTTAATATGGATACATTTATCGAATATATATATATATATATATTATTTTTATGATTTAATAATGAGTATTTAATGTTTAATTATCATTTTCCTTTCTCTCATTCTATTAATCAAAAATTATAAACACCACTCTTGCATACGTATAAAGTACAATCTCTACGAAGTGATGTAATTATTGTTGCACCATCATATTTTTATGAATAATTATAAAAATGTTTAAAAGGAATAAATATAATATTTATGAAATTATTGAGATAAGTAAAGAATGACTGAGGTACAGAGACCGAAACCGTCAAACAAAAATATGAATGCAAAACAAACTAGCTTTCACCTGAATAATGATTTTAATGAAAAATTATTAATAATGGGATAATTGAAATTTATAAGAGAATGACATATTTTAATATATATATATATGAATATGGTTTTAGTGTGTGTATATATATATGATAAATATATATTTATTATATAAGATTTTTAACAAATATAATGCACAATGATATTAGAGGTAAGGGTTTTATTTTACAGTCTCATTTATTATCAGGTTTGTCTATGTTAAATTTCCAAGGAGGGAAATTAAATAATACTTTTCTTTTAAACCCCATAATTTTTCTTATCATATTTTTATTTTAGGGCTTTCATGTTTTCATTTTGTTCTCCTATCTTTGGTATCCAAAACAATTGATAATATATTTTTAAGAAAAATAATCCTAATTTCCTCTTTTTTAGATAAAAATTTTCTTCTATGCACATGTTATTTGAAAATGATTTCATGATTTTTTTCTATGATCAAATTGTAATTTAAAATAATTTAAAATAATGTTTTAATTTCTTTTCATAATTTTGAGAATAATTGGTGTCATTTTCCAAATGATTTACTTTTCGTTCTTATACTAAAAGTGTTAGAGGAATATTTGTTTTAACATTTATTACATTAAAAAATATATTTATATCATGATATTTCTATTATATGAATCCTAATTTTAAATTTTAAATGCTTATTTAGAAAGAAACGTTTTTCTCAATATTCTGGAAATTTTTAGTTTTAATGATACTAAATAAAAAGGATATTTTAACCTATTTTCAAATAAATGTTAAAATTATATTTTGAAGGTAATTTTTATCTATTTAAACATCCTTTTATGTTTCTTATGCTTCAATAGAGTTTTTACATAGTGAATTGATGATTTTTTATGATCTTATGGAAATAATATGTACGTTTCTCCTTATGAGATGGGTGGGTAAGTAAAATCCCTCTAATGTATTAGGAAATGTGATGGAGATGTTTCATGATATAATAAAGATAACTATGTACATGATTGATAATATATATGTTCATATTTTTATATTTGATTATGATTTATTCTAGCTATTCTCACAAGACTATGTTTGGAAATGATTGCAAATAGGAATTCTCAAAAGTATAGGATTCTCTATTCTTATGATGCTACATGCCTATGTTATGAATCTTGAATGATTATTTTTTATTTGACATGATTATTAATCATTATTATTCATATAAAATGATTTTTTAGTTTATGATATAATATTTTCTGGGTATAAATATTTTATATTGGGAATATGAACTTTCTAATATTATCATAGCCTTACTATTATCTTATGTTCACTTATGATTGATATCTCCCATGTTTACCCTTATTTAGCATACGAGATCATGCTATCTTTTGTTTTCATTCCCTAGGTTTTATGGAATTCTCTATGTATGATATGTATAGAAATGGATCTAATATGACGAATTATTATTGTAGATGTTGAAGATTTTTAATAAATATGTTTATTATGTATCTAGTCTCCAATAAAATAACCCTCATGGCTATGGGGTGTGAATAATAGTTATATATACTAAATATTTATCTAAAATGATGTAATATTTATTTATTTTATGCTTAGGTCTCCTTAGTTCGTATCAGATTATATTTTATTTATTTTTAGAGATTAGGTTAAAAGAAATATCATCATAGAAACCAAAACAACCTATGTTAATAAAAAATGACATAGGGTGAACCTAATGTTCTATAGGTTAATATTAATGTGTCATAATTTAGTACATATCATGAATGATTTTCATGATCCTATGATTTCTCACTCTGATTGTTGTACCCTGATAAATACACAATGATTTTTAATTTTAGTGAATGACATAGACCAAATAGATTCATACTAAAAATAAACGTGATGATCAATGAAATGAATATCCTCATGATTAAAAAATTTATTTTGGAGATAGGATGTAATAACTCTTGGCTATACTCACTCAACACTCTCAATAGATAAGAAATAACAAAAACCATGTTGGTCTTACGATTACATAAATGATGGAGAAACATTCTTCTGATACATTTATGTTATAATGTACTCCCTCATTATACGGGTCTTCTAATTACCTAGTTCTCAAGAAATGGATAAATTAAATTGAAAATATGTTTTCCATTCTTCAGTTCCCAGTCTAGGATAATGTTGTTTTAGTAGTATATTTTCTTAATAGTGAATTCGATCAATGGTGGGCCCTTATCATGAACATGAGGTAAGTAGATGAAAGAAACTATATGGAATTATAAGAGTTTAGGAGGGTATTTATCAATAAATGAATTCCCTAAACTCTTCATACTATGATTTAAAGGGTTATTATAAAGATAAAACAAAAGGAATTTGAATCCACATCTACCTACATAAAAACATTTACAATACTATAAAGTATTATTTTGGATTTTTTATAAACCTTGTGAGGAAAATTGATCAATTATTTAGTGTCTTGAAATCATGTATTTGAAAGGAAATATCCATAATATATGTAACTTACTAAAAAGTTGTTATTCAATGTACTCAGAAGGTAGGAACAGAGAGTGGGAACTCCAATTATTCTTTTATTTTTAGTGATAAGAATAGAAATATAAGGCTTTATTGAAACTCAAATAGAAAATACCTTGGTTTAAAGAATTTACAACCACCTATTTGCTTCAAATATATTGTAAATAACTCAATATATTATTTTAATGAAATTTGTAAATGATTAAACTGTGGAAACATTTTCCATTGTGCTTGTGATTATATTTAAGGGATGAAAAGCTCAAGAAATGAAATAAAGTATAATAAGGATTACTCAAATGAAGTTAAATGTTTTAAATATGAGGAGATTATTAATTTTGAAAATAAAGACCCTAATATAAAAGATAATGACTATATAAGGCCTCAATAACCCCTTTATGAAAAAGGATAAAGTGAATTCCTTTACTATCACAGCTGATGTGGGTTAAGAGAACGATGTGGAAAAATATACACTTACCATCCACTATTGAACTGAAAATATATTATTTGAATCAATATACACACAAAATTTTATATCTAAATAACTTTATAATGATATCACATCACCACCTTAATTATTAGATGTTTAGTTGGCATTAAAAACTCTCAATGGAATGATTATTATATATCACCTTTATAAATCCACTCTGATAGATGTTTGTGGGAATTTACTTTCTATAAGTCTTATTATTCTCCCTATTTCTACATTGTATATTATTTTGGGTATGTATTGTATTTATTTATGTAGACCCCATATAAAATTCCAATGAATGAGAGTCCAATTTTATTTTATGAATCAACATATAATTGTCTATCAACGCAAGGATGAATATTTAATTCCAATGGATATTAAATCCATTGTATGGGCCTTATTTCCTCTTAATGAGAAAAAATTATATAAAATGGTTTGGTAGAAACTCAATATTGAAGATATACATTTTTTTCAAGAATATTATGATATTTTTCCTAAAAACATTCCTATTAGTCACTTGAATTGTGAAGTAGTGTTTTCCATGTAACTCATACCTGGTGCTACACCTAGTTTAAAGAAACCCTTTTTAATAGTCCCATTTTTGTTGCTGGAATCAAACAATAAACACTAGTAGAATCTTGAAAAGAAATTCATACGTCTAAGTGAATAAATATGGGGTAAACCTATTCTTTTTATTAAGAAGAAATATGGTTCAATGCATGTTTTCATTAATTATCAAGAATATAACAAGTTCACTATCAATAAAAGTATCATTTACCAAATATTAATGTCTTATTGAATCTACTGCAAAGAGTTCAATATTTTTAAAGGTTTTAACTTCATTTTTTTATATCATATATTTGGGTTCAAGGAGGATATACCAAATAAAAACTTCCATATGAGGTATGTTAATTATGAATTTATAGTAATTCTATTTGGATTTTTCAATGCCCCTACCATCTTTATGGATATAATGAAAAGAGTCTTTAAAAATTACCTTGATGAATTTTTGGGAGTCTTTATATATGATATTATAATATATTCAAAGAGAATGGAAGAGCTTGGTGATCATTTAGAGACATTTTTAAAGACCCTAAAGAGAGATAAATTATATTCCAAAATTATAGAGTGAAAATTTTGGATACCAAAGGTTTCATTATAGGGTTATATAATCTCAAGAGATGGTATATTATCGGATTATTCAAATATATATATTACATATCTATGAACTAGACAGACCATAGTAATTGAGATCTATAGTTTTTGTATTTTGGATGGATATTATTGATTTCATGTGATTAGTTTTTCATAACTATCTAATCCAATAACCAAGTTATAATAAAAGGGATTCAAGTTCCTATAGATAGATGAATGTGAGGAAAATTTCAACAAGCTAAAAATAAGGTTTCCTAGTATACCTATGCTCACACTACCCTACAACGAAGATGGGTTTGTGACTTATAGTGATTCATTAATGAATGGACTAGTAATAATTCTTATATATAATGATATGGTGATATATTTTGCATCATTATAATTGAAAATTCATGAGACGAATTACCTAAACCATGATTTAGAGATGGTATTAGTAATTTTTGTATTGAAAATATAGAGGAATTATCTTTATGGTGAAAGGTGACAGATATATACCAAATATATATTCATAAATTATATATTCAATAATAAATAAATTAATATAAACTAAAGGTGATAGTTTTAATTGATTAAATATTACAATACTCAATACACTATAAACATGGGAAGGTTAGAACGGTGGCTGATACATTGATTCATAAGGACCATACTAGTTTTTCAATGGTTAGGATTGAAATAGATCCAATATTTATGGATTTTTGGAATATTTACCATTAATTTATGAAGAAATGGAAAAATAATATACATATTAGATGAATATTTAACCATCCATCCATGTAATGTTTAAATAGGTGCCGAATAAGGATTTGGAACTGAAAAAAATTGAGAAATATTCATGAGTTTAAGCATTATTATGATATAATGATAAGGTTTAGGAACTGGTTATGTGTCCCATGAATACCATTCATAAAAAGGATCGGTTGTATGAATCCCAAATCTCATCATTCTTTATTCATCCTCTAAGTATGCATATTTATATAGATATAAAAGAGTATTTATGAAGGGATAACATGAAAAGGGTTATTGTAGAATATATATCATGATGCCCGATATTTCATTAAATCAAGGGATAATGAAATAAGACCAAAGGCATGTTATTACATTGTTTAAAACTATTATAGAAATCAGAAAACATTTCCTTGGATTTCATCACTCGACTCCCCAAAACATCTAAAGAGAGAAATGCTATTTGGGTTTTAGTTAACTGCCTTATGAAATTGGCCCATTTTATTTCCATCAGAGAAGATTTATATCATGATCAAATTTATGAGATATAAATTAATTATGTGATAAAATTTCATGGAGTACCACATTAAATTGTATTTTATTGGGATAAAAGGTTTAACTTGAAGTTCCAGAGAAATAATTTATCATATTTTTATAAAAATTTTATATTTATCATTATATATCATCCGGATACATATGGTTAATTTTAGTGGACCATCAAAAATTTAATGCATATACTAATATCCTTTTCTAAGGATTTAAAACGTGGTTGATATAAACACAATCATTTTATGTAATTTTATTACAACAATATCTTTCACTCGAGAATTCTAATGGATACTCTTGAGTACCTCTTTGGAAGGAAGTGTAAAACACCCACATGTTGGGATGAACTTGGAGAAATAAAGATATTTGGACCAGATATGGATGAGGAAATTATAAGTAGGCTATGATCCATTCTGAAGAAAATTTCGGTAGCTTTGAGGTAATAAAAAAGATATTTTGAAAATTGTTAATAGGATCTATATTTCAAATATAGTGATATGTTTTTCATTTCGATATATTAATAAAAGAGATTTTCAATATTTTGATAGATGGGAAAGGTAATCCCTAGATATATTAGGCCATCAATGATTATTGATCGGATCCAGACCATTTATTATCAGTTAGAACATCAAATGAATCTATTCCAAATCCATGATTTGTTCCACTTTTTTCCTTTTATGAATTACATACTAAATTATTAACATGTACCAAATTTAATGGTTTCACTACTAGAGCATAGTCTTTCTTATGAGTAAAAACAATTGGATATTTTAGATCATAGAGATAAAGTGTTGTTAATAAATACCACTCACCAAGTAATAATATTATGGGAAAACCATAAATTTGAATAATCTCTGTAGGAACTTTAGGATGCAATGATGTAAAATTATAGCCAATTAATTGTATAGTAGTGATATAATTTTGAGGGAGAAATTCTTATAAGGGGTCATAATTTCACACCCAGAGATTTTAGGATATATTTATAATTAATAAATTTGAAGTGCTTGATGTAGTTATTTACAAAAAAAATTGAAATTATGTGAATAATGATTCTAAATTATAAATTAGAACACATTATATGGAATTTAAATTAAATATAATTAGAAAATATAATTTCTAATTCACTTAGTAATTATTATTGATCCTAAAGAACTATTTTGAAATATTTTATTTATAAGTGTTGTTATTATCAAGATTTTGTTATTTAATGTTTATTTCATATTATTATAAAATTCAATGTAACAATTAAACATAATTTTTTTTACACTTATAGAAAATTAATTAATTGGTTATAAATTAGTTAGAAAGAAAAAATAAAAGCATTAGATTGTAAAAAGGGTTGTTTTTATAGAAATTTTTTTATGTGTGCCATGTGTTTTTATCTTAATAAATTAAATTAATCACTATTGATTAATAATTTTTATGAAATGAATATATTATATATTAAATAAAATGGTTTAATATTCATTTAATGATTATTACCAAACAAGGAATGAGAATAACATCAGTTTTATCCATTTTTTTCTTCCAAAAATGGTTATCATTTCATTTTATACACTTATTTAAAAATTAATTTATTCCACTTATAGAAATTTAATTTTATAATTTTTTTTCCATATTTGGAATCATATCTCAAAAATTTAGTAATGATACCACCTTAATTATTGGTGATTATGAGTAGTCACGGATGTAAAAATTCATTAACACGGTTTTCCCAAACAAGCCTAGGTTCTATAGTAACCTGATTATCGAGGGGACTGTAACATGTACCTGTGGGCATTTACGATCGCAATGGGTTTTTGACTAGAACCTACCATCATAAAGAATGAAAGTGGGAATGAATTTTCCACAAATATTATAGAATTAAGATAACAAATTGGTATTCTTACAAAAGAAAATCCCATGGGAGATGTTTTCCGAAATTAAAATAGGTATAAAAAACCAAAGTACTGTAAAAAAGTACAGGAAAATAGGAAGATAAACAGACAAAGTCTCAACGGACACAACTCTACAAGTCTACGAATCACAAAAAATATCCACCTATAAGTGGTTCTTTACCCCAGCTCGGACCTAGAAGGAGACAGTCTACAAACACCTGAAGGAACAAGATGAGTGTGATCTAAAATTAATATAGGGTCTCACCAAGGATTCCATAATAATATTTCACTATCAAATTAACCAAATAATGCGGTTCAATTTTCAAATAAACAGTTTTACTATTTAAAGAGAATATTTTAGAGAATCATACTAAATATTTATAATGATAGAAATGAATTAGAAAATCATGATTCACACTTCAAAATGACAGAACTACTTTCAGAAATGTCACTTTACACAAACAAATAAAATAAAAAATTTTATATAGTCTGATTTATATAAATTTATAAGGCATGTAAAATAGTTTTTAGTAATGGAATTTTTTTTATATCATATATATATAAACAAGGGAGAAACATTATCATCTTCCAAAAGGTATTATAGTTCCATGTTATGGGATCCTCACACACTCATGTGATATACCAAAAAATGTGTACGCATATCCCTTGGAAAAGGAAATGGAGGACTCATCTATTTCCAAATTTGAAAGGAGGATGTGTGGACCAATATTTTTTAAGAGTTGTAAAGAACCAATATGTGGAAAAGGAAATTAAAACCTAGCATGTTTCCCGAAAAAATCACTAACTAACTAGGATTTCATGTGCTCTAGTACAATTCAATGATGGGAAATTTATTTTAATCAACCTTAAAATACCATTAAGTTTCATTCTCAAATTTGATAATACAACTTTCCATTTGGAAACCTAAACTTGTTTTTAATCAAACACATGTATTTTCACCATGATAAAACCCAATGGTTTATATCACACCATTCTCAATCAATTTTCCCAAAAATTGATTTTAAATAATTTCAAAATCTACTTTCATAATTAAATGCAACAATTTAATTTCATACAATTCCCATAAAATTCACAACAAACCCCCAATTCAATGGAATTGGGGGTTTTCACAAATTTCTATAAAAAATTTCACAATTTCAATTAAATAATTTAAATTTCACCAATTTCCATAAACACACCCTAATTCAATGGAATTGGGTGTTTTCCAATTTCATGCCAAAAACCCATTTTTAAAACCTCAATTCAATGGAATTGGTTTTTCTAAAAACCAATTGAAATACATTTAATCAAGATCATGGAATTTAATTTAATTCAAATAATTTAAATTAAATATAGTAATTTAGACAACATAATTTTGGAATCATGAAGAAATAATCTACCTCAAGATCACAATATATCGATTCAACAAACCCTATTTTGGATTTGTCAAAAAGAACGAAGATCACAGAATCTAGGAAACAAGGATCATACCAAGGTTTATGATCCATAATAGTGGCTATTAGATCCCTGAATTCATATGGGGATCCACATAACCCTATGGAGGAGAAGAGAGATCACGAGAGATAAAGATCAGGCTGATAAATCTAACCAGGAGAAGATTGAAGGGCATTCCTCAAAATTCAAATCACTTCCAGGTGGTAACTGAGTGGAAAAGAACTACTTTTGTGTGATCCCAAGGAACAATACCTCATATGGGGTCATACTAGGTCCATATGGCACCTAAAGTTGTGGTTTTGGTATTTTTATGTTGTATTTTTGGATTAATGAAATCCCGTGCATGATTTGCTGGGAAAATCCACACAGTTTAAAAAACCATGCGAACTAACTGTGAACCTATTTTAAATGGGATAAAATATTTCTCTTAAGAAGGTGAATGGATTGAATAACCAAGTGAAAACCATGAAAAATACCATTGCCTTGGGTTACACAATTTTCATTGAGTGGGTGCACAGTTTGGTTAAACCAGGCGCCAATCATGCACTAGCACAGAATTTTCAAAACTCTTAAAATTTCAACCTGAAAAACCCCCAAACCAAACCCAAGAAATCTTTGTAAAAAGAGTGGTTTATAAATAACTAAAAAACTATAACATAATTTTAAAATCTCCCCACTATAAAAACATTTTGTCCTCATAAATCCTACTCTGAAGCTCCAATGCCAAAAGATAAGGCCACTGCTCTCTCATTAGTGACCCCCTCTCCCATGTATCACGTTTATCAAAATCATGCTACCATATCACTTTAACCAAAAGTACCATCATCCCATAATGTACCTTGGTCTCAGAGTCAACTATCCTAAATCTCCAATAAGTCACACATAAATTAGGTTCAACCTCTAGATCTTGATAGCTCTGAACATGAGATGGATCAGATAGATATATTCATTACAGAGATATATGGAACACGTTATGTATTAGTATCAAATGCGGTGGAAGTTCTAAATGGTAATAATCATTACCAACCCGCTCAAAAACCTCAAAAGTTACCACAAAATTAGGGAAATCATCCTTTTCCTCCCAAGCTGTCGATGACCCAACTAGGGAGAACTATTCAAGAACACATGGTCACCAAATAAGTACTCCAACTGTCTACGAAGACGATCAACAAAAAACTTACACTAGCTTTGTGCCATCAACATTCTGTAATGAATGAACTGAATCTTTTTTACCATCTCTTGTACTAAACATGGTCCAACCATGGAACTTTCACCGGTATGTGACTAACGCAAAAAGATCTATAAGGACGACCATAAAATTCCTCAAAAGAAGTCATTATGATTGCAGACTGGTGATTATTATTATAATAAAACTCAACGAACCCCAAATGATCATCCTAATCTCCACTGATGTTGAGAAAACTAGCCTAAAGAATATTGTCACGAATTTTTAGATCTCTTTCTGTATGTAAATCCTTCTGTGGATGGTATGCCATACTCAAATGGATGTGAGATACTATTTCCTCCAGAAGGTATCTCCAAAAATTATATGTGAAATGATGATACCTATCGAAGACTATAGGATATGGAAAACCATGAAACCAAATAATCTCTTTCACAATGAGATTTACCAACTCCTCAACTTTGGATACATCATGAATTGGTATAAAGTGAGATGATTTTTTAGTCTATCAATCACAACCCACATCACATTCTTCTTTCTCTAGGTACATGGAAACCCAACCAAAAAGTCCATAGTTATCTCATCCCACTTACATGTAGGAACTGGAAGTGGCTAATGAAAACCATATGGTTTCTAGTGTCCAAATTTTCTAATTGGAATGTATAACAACATTATAAAAAATCAACAATGTATCATCTCAAACCAAAATAGAACAATTTTTTCCACATGTCATAAAACATTTTAGTGGTTTCAAGGTTCACATCCCACTAGGAGTTATATCAATCCCCCATAACATCTTTCTTACCTCTAATTTTTTTTTTCGAAAGCATCGAATTACATATTTGGAGAATGACCACTCAACAATGGTCTCCATACAATAAATAGATTCTCTAATTTTACATAACTCATTACCAAGTAACTATTCCAGAAGAATCACATCTACTATAGAAGATGTCAACTAAACATAGTCCAAAAAAACCTTAATCCCTAATTCTTGGAATAAAATATGAAAATGTTCAAAGAGATCCATCATATTCCAATCTTTTGAAGATTATTCCACTACATAGATCAGAAGTTTCCTACTACAAAAGGTGATTTTCAGAATTCCAAATTCTTTTATCCATAAATTAGGGTAACCCAATTGAAGATAAATTTTCAAGAACCACCTCAACACTTTCAACTGATCAAAGAGATCATTAGTCAATGGAAACAGATACTTTTTCTTTACCATCATTTTATTGTGTTTTTAGTAATCAACACATATACAGAGTAAGCAATCAGCTTTCATAGAGAATAGAACTGGAACCTCCCAAGGAGATACACAAGGGCATATAAAGGGTTTCTCTAGAGGATCATCCAAATGATTCATTAACACTTTTAATTTAGATGGATTCATGGGTTAAGAAGGAATAAATACTGGTCAAGTACCAAGAACTTAATCAATCCCGAAATCTACCTTCATTACTAGTGGAAAACTAGACAATTCAGAAGGAAACATGTCATAAAACAAGAAGACAACTAGAGGGAGATCACCACTCATAGATTCGTGATCCAGATCAAAAGAAAACCCTGATATTACTTTCCCCAACTCCAGATAAGAAGGTCTAGTCCTTCTCGAACTTGGGTCCCATTATTCTTAAAATACACGGCACACACCATTGGGTTTAGTAAAGGAGACCCAATGAAGATAAAAATCAATATGTGATTTATTATCAATGCTCTAATATATTATAAATATGATGTCAAGAAATTTCATGTTGAGAACTATAAAAATCCAAGAAATACTGACATATGATAAAGTGAATACACAAGAGGTACTACATATATTTAGTTCTCTCTTCATACCAAGGAGTTTAGTAATATCCTTGACATAATATCAAAGCTTCATAGGAAGATTTATTATATTAACAATACCAGTATTGAATAAATTAATGAGATACACCGATATAAAATAAAGTTGTCACTAATGAAAATGATATAGTAATGGTTACTCTCATAGTTTCCAGACCCATATCCGATTCCTTTGGAGACTCTTTCAATACATGAAGAAACTTCATTTCAGATGCCTATAGATGAAACCCTTTTATAAATGAATTTCACGACCTTTCCCATGGGGCCTGGATGTGACTACCCCAAGCCGGCCTTCTATAGGCTAGGGGTTGGTGACTAGAACCTGAAGGCTTTTACTGAATATGGAAGGAATTGCCTTAGATATCTATACACACACAAAATAGAAACTAAATTAAACAACCAACAAAAGTAATGTACAACCATGAGAGTAAAGTACATCCACAAGTACGATTAAAAAATGAAAACAGGGGGCTGAAATACAATCCCTAGAAACTAAAGAAAATTAATCATCTTCCGCATCTTCCCTAGAGCTCTACCTTGACGGTGGTAGTTATAGGTATGAAGTCAAAGAAGAGGGTGTTGACTTCTCCCATCACACCAAGCTCCACCAAGTCCTGAACCTCTAAAGTCTGCCTCGTAGCATCAGTAGTCTACACCAGACAAACACATGTGGGCAAAGCCTATGTATGGGTGAGTATAAAAAACCCCAGTAGGGGACCCCAAGACCCCTGAAGGTATCTCAATAATCCAAAAAGGAAAACATCACAAGAAATACCACAAAGGCAATATCACAAGCATGTTCTAAATCTTGAATCACAAATAAAAAGTGATAGGTCACTCTAACATTATAACATCATGGTTACTGGGATATGGATGTCTAGTCTTGAAGACAGATCATCATATCTATATTACCTCTACTTCTCACACGTATAGGTCACTGTATGTTGACCCGTATTGGTCTCTAGATGCTGACCCGTATTGGTCACTGGTGTTGACCCGTATTGGTCGTTATATGCTGACCAAAACTGGTCTCTCGTGCTAACCCGTATTGTTCACTGGTGCTATCCCATATTGGTCACTGGTGCTGACCCATCTTAGTAATTGATGCAGAGGTAGGGATGATTATTCATACAACTAGATCATCCCACAAGGGAGTTTCTGATGCTAACCCGCGTTGGTCTCTCTTCTTCCTCATGTCATAGCCAGCTACTGGATTCCCAAGCGAAGCATGACTGATCTTTGAAAGACTCTGCTCCTCAAGAAATCAGTCCCTTTTAAAATGTTACAATGTCCCACAAAACATATACCCCAAGGACCGGCCCATCATAGGGGTTCCAACGTGACAGACATCGCATCGATCAGACGCCCCACATATGAGATATGAGAACTTTTGTTAAAAGGGACTTATTGGATTAAAGTATGATCTAACCTAGGTCGCACGTCAAACTACTTCAAAACTTATTTAGATTATCCCCAAAGTACCGCCTGGTCACATGCATCCTTATGCCACAGACGACGCATCGATCAGATGCATGGTCTCTTAGTTACACCCCCATATGTGAAATGGGGGTTATCACACCCCATTACAGCCTCGATCAGTCGGGACATTCAGAATATTCCCAAAGGGACCATTTATCAAAAGGGTTCCCAATGCCACTGATGACCTGTCAAACGAACACCCGGTTCGTCAGTTACGGGCATTTCTGTATTCGTGGACTGGTTGCATCTGGGCGTGGTCTGACTCGGTCAGGTCGGTCCGATGCAATGGGTCTCAGGGTCTACCTAACCCCACCCAAGTCTGGACCATTAAAGGCCATCCTAGTTAACAGGGTCCCTACCATCGGGGTCGGCCCGAATAGTTCACGGGCCCAAGCTGCGGTTGGCCTGGTCTGCCCGGTGGGGCTTCACCCACCCATATTGGCCCGCTGGGCCGTGAGTCCGGCCCGAACCACTGGGTGGGTCCTGCCTATTCTGCTAGCCTGCGTTTGGCCCAGTCATCCTAAAGGTGGACCACTTCTTAGTACTGTCCACACGGATGCAGAGCCATTTCGTTCGGCGCATTGCGAGGTCCGTGCCGCCCCCTCCTGCAATGGCTGAGCCGCTGGAAACACCTATGGGCGCTACCCTTATCCCGAGTGGCCACCTCAGGCCGACCATATTTGGTTGCCACAACATGCGATGGTATGCCGTGGTGTGCGATGGAATGCCCCCTTCTCACCGGCTATGGCTGATTGACACGGGCCTCCTCCAGCCGCGGCAGACATGGCGCACCTGCAGTTGTTTCCTCGGGCCACCAGATGTGCTCTAGTGGTCCGTTCTTGGTGCCATATGCGCCTACGGGCCTCTCAGATCACCACTTCCATAGAGTGACCTCTTTCCTTATGTTTCCATCAAATTTGGAAAACCATCCCCAAATAATGCAATAACAAAACAAGCGGCGGTGGGTCCGGGCCTTGTTCGTTTCTCCTGCGCCCTCTACGTTAGCGTTAAAACAAGAGGGAGGTAATTATTAATCACAGTTCAATAAAAATGAAACCCATTAAAATCCCCCTCAATAACCTCCCACTAATTCAAGAGATAAATATATAATCGAGGGAAAAATCTTGAATTAAATGACAACCCCTAACTCATGATTCGTTGTGGATATCACTATCGTTGGCATTCTTCGTCTGTCGACCATCAGATCGATCCTACAACGAGCATCATCAATCCTTTGTTCTCTATTGGTGTAAGGTGTTGTGTCACTTCATCAGGGGTTACTCACTTGATGATTCCTTGCAAAAACTAAACCTAAGATCCATAAAAATAGAGGGATGAAAGGGTGTGTAACGCATTGAGGAATTACTGAGATTCATTAATTGACGTAATTAATGTGCCTAATTAATTGATGTTATTAACGTGTATCATTAATTACATGAGGGGTGGTTACACAACCAAAGTGTAACTGTGCAATTAACACCCCATAATTAAATGTCTGACCACATCAGTGGTACCTACCATCACTTCTCAACAGATGGTAAGAAAAAGAAAAAAAAAACAATTTATGTTATTTTATTATTTTTTTAAAAGTTGAAAAAAATACTTTTTCTCATGATCTACTATGGTTGAAGGGAAGCTCCTCCTAAGAGAATCCCGGTGCTGCAGATTCAATGATGCTCTTAGGTTTCAATTCTGAGCACCAGTTCGAAAGATTGAAAATGCTGCCTGTGTGTTTATTGAACATACCTGAAAAAAGTTCCGAAATTCATTCCTAGCACATCGGGTCTCAGAATTTTGAACCGTCAATTTTCGCAAACTTGTAAAAATCCCAAATAATTTTTAAAAAATTAAATCTAATTGTTGGGTCTTTATATTCTCCCCACCTTAGGGATTTACTTCCCTAAAACCCCAACAAGTCTGCAAAAACAAAGAGGGGTACTGGGCTCGGATATGAGCCTCTCATTCCCATATGATCTCATAGAGATTACCATGCTACCAACAAACTCATGAAAGAGAAATCGGCTGCCCATGGAGGAACTTCTCCTATTGATACTCTATCTCCACAAAGAATTACAAAAACGTTTCCCCATCATCAACCTCCAACTTTCCTGGGTCGATGACATGAGATGGGTCATGCATATATCTCCTTATTTGTGATATGTGGAAGACATTGTGCACCCTATCCTACTCTGGTGGTAGTTTCAAGTGGTAATCCACCTTTACAATCCTCTGAATAATCTGTATTGGTCTTTTAAAACTTAGTGAGAGTTTTCCACCTCGGGAAAATCTAAGTAGTCCCTCTCAAGGGGAGACTCACAAGAATTTGTGGTCCCCCTCCTGGAACTCCAGTGGTCTCCATCTCTTATAATCATAGGACTTATGTCAGCTCTTTGTAGTCTTCATCTTCTCTTGGGTGACCTGCGCCTTTTTAGGGGTACCCTGTACCATCTCTAGGCCCACGAGTACTGGCTCTACTAGATCCGTCCAGCACAAGGGTGATCTGCTCTGTTTTCTATACAATGCCTCAAAAGAGACCATAATAATGGTGGGAGTGATAGATGTTGTTGTACCGAACTCCACCAAGGGTAGGTGGTCCTCAAAAATATGACCAAAATCTAGGACACATCTATGAGGTATGTTTTTATTTGTCTTGATGGTCCACTTAGTCTGACCATCTATGTACGGGTGAAAAGCTATGCTAAGGCGAAGATGAGTCCCAAAATCCTCCTACAATCCTTTCCACAATCAGGATGTGAAGTGTGCATCATGGTCTGAGGCTATAATTTAAGGTACCCCATGAAGTCGCACGATCTCTTGAATGTAGAGATTTCCCAAGCTCTCTACCGAACCCTTCTCTCAAATATCAAGGAAGTTGGCCGATATAGTGAGTCGGTCAATGATCACCAAGATGGTATCAGGCCCTCTGGAATTACGTGGTAACCCTATCACGAAGTCCATCGATATCCCCTACCACTTCCACTATGGTATCTTGAGGGGTTGGGTCAAGCCTGCTGGTACCTAGTGCTCAGCCTTCACTTTCTGGTGAGTGATGCATCTAGAAACAAAATCTATCACAGATTTATTCACCCCTGGCCACCAGTATTGACGCCAGAGGTCCCGTTACATATTGATCATGCCTAGATGTACTTCCAAGTGGATGTATGGAACCCCCTCTAAACCTCCTCTCATAGAGCCACTAGTACAACTGTATTCCCTCTGAAAAGGATAGCATGCTCCCCACCTTCAAGATATCCATCAGGAGCATGACCAAAGGATATTTGAGCACATGTAGTCTCGTAGTTGCTATCTCCGCATTGCAACTCCCTGACTCGCTAAAGGAGTGGAGGGGATACTACCATTGACTAGAGTTTTACTCTCTCACCTCTATGCACGTAGGATATCTGGAGCGAAATTAACTGCTCTGAATCCTCATTCCGTAGCTACGAACTCGATCTTTGGCTAAGTGCATCTGCCACTACATTCCGCTTCCCATGAGTATAGACTATCAAAAAGTCATAGTCCTGGAGGAACTCTAGCCAAAGTATCTATCTTAGATTAATATCTTTTTATGTGAAGATATATCTGAGACTCTTGCGGTCTGAGTAATCAATGAAGCGCTCACCCATCAAGTAGTGTTGACATATCTTCAGTGCGAAGACTACTACTTCCAACTCCAAGTTGTGAGTCACATAATTCTGCTCATGATGACTCAACTATCATGAGACATAAGCAATCATTGCATCATCCTACATCAGGACTCAACCGAGTCAAGTCTATTATGGATCACTGTAATCCACATAGTCAGTGCCCTCCTCCGGCAACCTCAAGATGGGAGCGCTGGTCATGCTCTGCCTCAGCTATTGATAGCTATCCTGGCATGTCATTGACCATATGAGGGGTTTAAATATCTTTTTCAAGGAATTCATAGGTGCTTCTACTCTGAAGAAATTGGGTATGAACCTCTGATTGTACCCAATTAATCCAAGGAAGCTCCGCACCTCAGTAACAATCTTGGGTGGATCTCAAGAAAGTACTGCCTCGATCTTCACTAGATCCACTGAAAATACAACCCCTGAGATGATGTATCCTATGAAGTGGACCTTCCATATCGATAACTGACACTTCAAGAGATTCTCATATAACTGGTGCTCCCGGAGTGTGTCCAGAACTGTCCTCAAGTGTATAGTGTGATCTTTGTTGGATGTTGTGTACACCAAGATTTCACCGATGAATGCCACCAAAAAGCGATCTAGGTATTTCTGGAATATCTTGTTCATGATTCCCATGAACACTTCTAGAGTTTTGGTCATGCCAAAATGCATCACCAAGAACTCTTAATGGCCATACCGACATCTAAAGGCTGTCTTCGGTATGTCCTTGTCTCTTACCTTGAGCTGGTGATAGCCTGATCTAAGGTCAATCTTTTAAAACCTACGAGCTCATTTCAATAGATCAAATATATCCCCAGTCATCGGTAGATGAAAATTGTTCTTCATAGTCACATGGTTTATGTGTCAGAAGTCCACACATAGCCTCAAACTTTCGTCTGCTTTCTTGCAAAACTACACTGAGGATGACTAGGGAAAAATACTGGGCCTTATGAATCCTTTCCTCTGTAATTCCTCCAACTGTACCTTCATCTCACGGAGCTCCCCAAGGGCCATCCGATATGCTGGTGTAGATATCGGTGCTATTCTATGGTACAAGTAAATGTGGATGTCTACCACTCTATGAAGAGGTAGTCCTGGGACATCTTCTGGAAACACGTTCCCATACGCATCCACCACTATTGTAAACTGTGGACTCGCCTCATCCACTATGTTGAAGGTCATGCAAGCCAACTAATATGTAATCAGCTACACCCTCCTGAGCTCAAGTCCATCTTGGCCTGCTATATTTTCCTTCTCACCAAAATAGGAAAACTGGCCTCCATCTCTCCACGTACATCACACTGTACGTATCAAGAAGTCAATTTGTGTGTGAATAGTTGATACCTAGTCCATTCTTAGAATGGAATCGTAGGGATTCAATGCCACTACTTGAAGATCCCATCTAAAACTCTATCCTTAGGGAGTAAGATAACATTTTCGGCACCAATGTGTGACTGCTGATTCTCCTCCTATAGAAGTATCCAAATGTAAAGGTCAAGCTAAAATATTAGTCAAAATACCAGAGTCCTGAACTAAGATCACAAAGAAAAAAGAATGGCTAGCAGCTACATCGATAAGCACTGCTGCTAATACAGAGAAGATACAAATCGTACCACATATCGTCTTAGGGATTTCAGGATCATGAGCCTCTACTAACTACAGATGGGCCTGTCCCCATCCTCCTACTCACTGAGCTCGTGGTGGACCGCCTGGGGGTGGTGGTGGTAGTGCCTGGTGACCCCGAACACCTCTCATTGCACGTCCTACTCCCCTACCTCGTCTGCCGCCTGGCTGACGCTCATGCTCCTGCCACTGCTATTGCCTGGGTGGATCCTCCACCATCTTCCAATCATCTACAAGGGTAGTCGGTCATTTACAAGCTCTGTGACCCTATCTCCCACATGAAAAATAGTTCAGGACTCACTGGTGGCTCACTCAGCCTCTCGAGCCTCGCACCTATGACCCTGCATCCCTGGGTCACCCTCTGAAAGGTCTGTCCCATTTGGGGTTTGTGTTTTATGTCTACTGCCAGTTGCAAATGAATATTCTACCTATCATTCGATAGGGGATCTCATTGTCGGTGCCTTCTCGGCAAGGAATATCTCAATCAACAAAGCTCTCTCTTGCACCCCAACATGCATCGGGATGCTGAGAGAAACTGTCACATCTTTGATATATCATCAGAAGATCTTCTCAAAGGCCCGGGACCTAATGTAAGGGCCCTGTACCATGATGGTGGAGTATCAGGAGAGGTTTGTAAATCTTACTGAGTACAGAGCCAAAGTCTTGCTGCCCTGCTATAGATACAACAACTTCTGAATATGTACAGAGTATAGTGTCACCGGCACGAACTCCGCCCTGAAAAGGATCTCAATGTCCGGCCAGGTGAGGGTTGTCTCCTCATGCAATAGAGCATCGGGATCCACCATCATCCTACCGAGCCCTAAAGAAGGCTAGTATCCAAGATCGCCATCTTTCCGGAGGGTGTCTTTACTAAGAAAAAAACCCATGAAATTGCCTCAATCCAGTCCTCTGCTCCCTAGGGGTCCATCTCACCTCGAAACCTTGGAGGTATCTATCTATAGAACTCATGCAACACGCTTAGCTGACATTCATGATCGACTAGTAGCATCTTCTTCTCAACGGGTGGTGGTGCTACTGGTACACCACCTGAAGGTGCCATCACTGTGAGTAGTCCCTATACTGATGCCTCGTCACTCAGTCGAACACTGTCACAATCTCTAACCAGATTTAGGGCTGGCTGTCTTCATGGCGGCATCCTGTAAGAAATAGATATGCCATGATCAATAAGTTATACCTAGTGAGATGACTCTATAAAGATCACGATAACATTTCAAAAGACTAGAATCCAGTGTTTTCATGCACTGAGTCGGAAAATATAATTCAAGGTCGTGGTGTATGGATACGTCGGCCTCTACCCCAACACTGAAATACCCGAATTGAAAACCGAACACAAGAAAATTTCCACCACTACCTCATTAAATGTAGGCGCTTAGTTATTCTGGTAGAACTGACCACCATTTGATATCAATTTATCACGACCTGTCCCATGGGGCATGAATGTGACTACACCAAGCTATCCTTC
Organism: Viscum album; assembly: GCA_963277665.1. NCBI lineage: Eukaryota > Viridiplantae > Streptophyta > Magnoliopsida > Santalales > Viscaceae > Viscum > Viscum album. The sequence continues at coordinate 377,161,827 of OY728123.1, forward strand.
CATAGTCCAGGGGTTGGTGACTATCACCTAATGTATTTTACCAATGAGGGAAGGCATTAAATTAGAGAACTATAAAAAATAAAATAGGGAAAATGAATTAAAAAACCAACAAAAGTATGATACAACCACGAGAGTAGAGTACATCCACAAGTAAAACTGTATACTAAAAATAATTGGCCAGAATCAAGCCCTAAAAACTAAAGAAAATTAAATAGCTGTCATGTATGACTTGGAGCTCTAACTGGAGGGTGGTATCTATATGTCTAATGTAGAAGAAGAGGGTCTCGACTTCTCCCATTGCACCAAGCTCCACCAAATATTGAACCTCTAAAATTTTCCTCGGAGTGTCAGTAGTCTGCACCAGACACACATGTGCGGGTGATGCCCATGAAGGGTTAGTATAATAATACCTAGTACGGGACCCCGAGACCCCCAAAGGTGTCTCAGTAATCCAAAAAGGAATACATTACTATAAATACCACAATAGTAATATCATAAGCATGATCTAAATCAGGAAGCACAAAGGAAAAGAGACAGCTCACTCTAACGATGTAACTTCAATGTTATTGGGATAAGGATGACTAGTCGTGAAGACAAATCATCCTATCTGTAATATCTCTAATGATCACCTTTATAGATCACCGTATGTTGACCCATACTGGCCGCTATTTGCTGACCCGTATTGGTCACTGGTGCTGACCCGTATTGGTCGCTAGATGCTGAACCGTATTGGTCGCTGGTGTTGAACTGTATTGGTCACTAGTGCTGACATATATTGATCGCTGGTGGGGACCCGTATTGGTTTCTGGTGCTCACCCATCTTGGTTGCTGATGCAGTGGTATGGATGATTAGTCATAAAGCTAGATCATTCCACTATGGAGTTTCTGATGCTGACCTGCATTGGTCACTCTTTTTCCTCATGTCATAGCCTGCCACTGGATTCCTGCATGAATCATGCATGATCTCCTGAATACTCTTCTCCTCAAGCCATCAGTCCTTTTTCAACCAGTACAAAGTCCCACAAAAATTATACCCAAGGGACCACCCCGTTATATGGGTCCCAACGTGACAGATGGCACGTTGATCAGATGCCCGACCAATGAGATATATTCACTCTTTTAAATAGGGTTTGGATGGATTCACGTTTGATCCACCCTAGGCCACACACCAAAATAGATCAAAAATCACTTAGAGTATATAAAAATGACAGCCTTGTCACAAGAGTTCTTATGCCACAGATGACGCGTCGATCAGACACTTGATCTGTTAGTTACACCCCTTTTTGTGAAACGAGGGTGATCACACCTTAGTCTACGCTAGCTCTGTCAGGCCCACTAGAATATGATCAATGGGACCGATGCTCAAAAGGGGTCCCAATGCCATTGACAGTGTGTCAAACAGACACTTGATTTGTCAGTTACAAGCGTTTCTTTATTCGTGGACTGGTTGGGTCTGAGCCTGGTCCAACTCAGTTTGGCCAGCCCGATGCAACGGGTCCTAGGGTCTACCTAACCCCACATGGGTCCAGCCCATTAAGGGTCGACCCGATTCACTGGGTCTGGCCTGTGAGAGTTGGCCCGACTAGTTTGCGGGCCTAGGCCACAGTTGGCCCAACCCACTGGGTGGGTCTCGACCCACCCGCATCTAGCCCACGTCTGACCGAGTCTGCCTAAAGGCAGACTGCTCCTCCTATCTATCCCTATGGATATGGGGATGATTCGTCTGGTGCAACGTGACATGGAGTCCACACTTCCCCCTCCTGCCGTGCCCCCCCAGTCGTAGCTGCTGCTGCTGGTGGCGCCTGCAAGTGCCACCCTTCTCCCGCATAGCCAACACGTGCCGATTACCTCTGGCCACCACAACACGCGATGGCACACCACCTTCCCACCACCCATGATTGGTTACCGTGGGCCTTTTTCGGCCACCGCCGACATGGTGCACCGACGGTTGTTTTCCCAGGCCACTGGACATGCTCTGGTGGTCCGTTGTTGGTGTCGTCTATGCCTATGGGCCTCCAAGATCACTGCTGCCATAGCATGACCTTTTTCCTTACATTTCCATAACATTTGAAAAACCATCCCTGAAGAACGCAAAAACAAAACAATCGGTGGGGGGTTTGGGCCTTGTTTTTTTTCCCGTGCCCTCCATATTAGCGTTAAAATAAGAGGGAGGTAATTATTCATCACATTTAAATAATAATGAACCGCATACAAATCCCCCACAAATCCTCCCACAAACCTAAGAGAGATAAACAGAATGAAGTGAGAAATATTGAATTAAAAGACAACCCCTACCTCATGATTTTTTGGGGATATCATAGTCATTCGTCATCCGTCGACCTTTGGATCAATCTTAAAACGGGCGTCATTAATCCTCCATTCTCCATTGGTGAAAGGCATGGATTCACTTCTCCAGGGGTTCCTCGCTTGATGAAGCTATGCAAAAACAAAACCCAAGATCCATATAAATAGAGGGGTGGAAGGGATTGTAACGCACTGAGGAATTTATGAGATTCATTAATTGATTTAATTAATGTTCCCCGTTAATTGACAAAATTAAAGTGTCTCATCAATTATGCGAGGGGTGGTTACACAACCAAAGTGTAACCATGAATTTAAAACCCCAAAATTAAAGGTCTAACCCCCTCTGTGGTCCCCACCACCACCGTACGACAGGTGGTAGGAAAAAGAAAAAGAAATAAAATAACAATTTATGTTATTTTATTATTTCTTTAAACATCGCATAAACTAACTTTTTCTCCTGACCTACTACAGTTGAAGTGAAGCTTACCTTAAGTGAATCCCGATGTTGCAGGTTCAATAGTGCTCTCATATTTCATTTTCGTGCACCGGTTCAAAAGGTAAAAAATGATGCCCATGCGTTTACTGAACATAGCTGAAAAAAAGTTCATAAATTAATTCCGGGCACACCGGGCCTCAGAATTAGGTGCCATCAATTTTCAAAGACTCATACAAATCCCAAATAATTTTAAAAAAAATTACATGGAATTTTACGGTATTTACATGAAGGATATGATTACCCTATAGTTTGGAGAGGAGTTGACTATCCCATTCCTCTGAGAAAATTGGAATAAACATGGCATAATTTCTATAGGTGACATGAGCGTCCATAAGAATAAAATACCTTGGGTTACACAATTCAAACACACATAGAATAACCTTTCTTTCCACACTGGTAGAAAATAAAATGGCATCTTCCATGTACTAAAGGAGGTCTAGAATGACCCTACTTTTTAGAACCACCATGGGTATCATCATGCTTATAATTTCCATTGAAATAAATCATGCACCCACTCAGAGAGAAAGAAACTCCAAATAACCCTAACTTGTTAGATTGATCCATTTCAACCATTAGGGCTCTATCTACCAAAAAATCATAAGAAAGAATCTTCAGCAAGAAAACATGTGAACAAATATCCTTAAGCAGTCTCAACTCAGACCTTTTAGCCTTCATCTTCTCATTGAATACAATATTAGGTGAAAAATTTAATATCTCAATAGAATTTTTTTCATACTCTTCCACAATCCAATCAGTTTGATCAATTTTGAAAAAACTCATAGCCTTGGATAAAAACATCCAATCTAGATAGATTTAGTTAGTGAAAAGAATTGTGAGGTCTTTCCACTCTAGGGTTTCATGCTTCTTCACCATCACCATAGTGTCCCACAATCTCCTACTCAACCCTTATATCATGAAGGTGGTACAATTATTCTTAATTTTGTTAGGTGTATCCAATAACCGAAACAGACATTCTATCTTAATCAACCGTTCCTAAACTGCTTAAAGATTATTTGATCCATTTAACGACACTTTATTATGGAAATGTTATTCATTAGAACAATCTCAGAGAACATCCCTTTTAGGTTCTACAGATGGAGCCTAAAATGGAACCAGTGGTGGTGCCTATTCGAGAGCTTGGACACAAAACACAATAATCTCAACTAGGTTTGGGTCCCTGAGAGGAATCTATCTATGAGATTTCATAGAAAATTTATCCTAGATCGGATTTACACATCTTCTTAGAGGCATGATTATACAAAATATCACCAGATAATAAAGAATCCATCAGATTAAAACTCAAATAAAGCGACATGGGAAAATCAATCCAAAAAGATTGAAAAAAAGATTTGGATTTCACTCTATCCAAATAAAAAGTAGGGAAAAGACTAGAACTAATCCTCAAGAATTATTTTCAAACCCACCCCCAGTGACTTAAGGATCATTTCGTTGAGATCTTCCCATACACTCAATTTTAACTACCTCCTATGTCTAAAAAATAATACATAACAGCATAATAATTTTGAAACAAGATGCTCAGACTACCTCTAATACCACATTGTCACAAACCAGCTTAGGTACCCTGTTAAACTGATAAATGAGCCTTTTTTGACATGGCTTGAAGGGCATTCCCAAACCCCATTGGTAGGCGACTAGCACGTGACATCATAAAAAATGAAAGTGGGAATGAATTTTCCCCAAACATTGTAGAAGAAAGATGAAAAATTAGTATGAATAAAAAATAAACTCCAATGGGATATATGTAATAGAAGTTAAATGGGTATAAACAACCAAAATTATTACATAAAATTACCTGAAAATAAGAAGATAATAATCCCATGTCCCAATGGACACAACTCTCCAAGTCCTTGGATCAATAACTAGAACCACATGTAAGTGGTGATTTACCACTGATCAAACCTAGAAAGAGATAATATAAAAACACCTAAAGGAATAGGTTGGGTGTGAGATAAAATTTCAATAAGGCCACACCACATATTCCATAATAATATTCCAATATCAAATTAAACCAAGAATGCAGTTTCCATTTTTCAAATAAATAAGTTTAGAATTTAATGATCATATTTCAAAAAATCATGCCAAATATTTGAAATTATAGAAATACATTACCAAACGATTCATGAAATTTCTAAATAATGGAAAAACATTCAAAAATGTTGGTTTACACAAATAGATCTAACAAGAACTTTTATATGAAATAGTTTATATAAATTCACAAGGAATGTAAAACAGTTTTCAGTAATTGAATATATTTATATCTTATATATAAACAAGTGAGAAACAAGGTCATAATCCAAGAGGTATGATATTTAAAATTTATGGGATCCTCACACAATCATTTGATAAAACACAGTGTTTACACACATCCCTCGACATTGGCAAGAGAGGACTCATCTATATCCCAATAGGGAAGAAAGATGTGATGACCAATAATTTGTTATTGTCATAAATAATCAATACATTGATAAGGAAATTCTAACCTATCATGTTTGTCTAGTAACTCACAAAATACCTAGTATTTCAAGTGCTCTAGTACAATTCAATGATTGGTAATTTTTTTAGAAACCCTAAAATACAATTAAGTCCCATTCCCCCATTTCAAAATACCAATTTCCATTTAAAAACCCAAATGGGTTTTTAATAAAAAAAATTCCCTTCCACCAAGATAAAACCCCAAGGTTTCTATCAAAAAAATTTAATTAATTTTTATAAACAGAGATTTTAAATCAATTCACAATTCAATTTCACAATCTACATTCATAATTAAATTCACCAATTTAATTTCAAATATTTTCCATCAATTTCACAAAAACCCCCAATTTAATGTAATTTGGGGGGGGGGGTTCAATTTTTTATTAGAACCATTAAAAAATTTAAATTAAATATTTCTAATTTCACCAATTTCAATAAACACACCCTAGTTCAATGGAATTGGGGGTTTTCCAATTTCATGCACGAAACTCATTTTTAAAACCCCAATTCAATTGAATTGTGTTTTTCCAACAAACCAATTGAAATAAATTTAATCAAAATCATTAAATTCTATTTAATTCAAAAAATTGAAATTAAATAAATAAATTTAGGGTTAAAATAAATTGGGTATCATGATGGTACCACATACCTCGAGATCATGAGATCTTGAATCAAAAAACCCTAATCAGGATTCATAAAAAGGAATGAAGATCAAAATATTCTGAATGAAAAGATAAACCCTAGGTTTAAGATCCAAAATAGTGTGTATTTGATCCATGAATCAATATAAGGACCCACCGAACCCTAGGGAGGAGAAGGGAGATCACAAGAGATAGATATTAGGGTGATGAAACTAATTGGGAAGAGATTGAAGGGAATTATTCAAGGTTTGAATCAATTATGGGAGGGATTTGAGGGTCCAATAAATACTATTGGGTGCTCTTGAAGAAGAAGAACTCATATGGGGTCTTTCTAGGCCCTTTATACACTTAATGTACTGGTTTTAGGATTTTTTGGTTTTATTTTCTTATTAAATAAATACCATGCATGTTGAGCCAGGTAGAGCCACATGGTTTGAAAAACCATGTAGACTAACTATGTAGATATTTTAAATGGACAACACAGTTTCTCCTAAGAGGGCACAAAACTTGAATAATAGTGCCCCAACCTTGAAAAATAACACTTCCTCGTGTTTCATGGTTTTCTCTACGAGGGCTCACTGTTTGGGATAACCGTTCCCCAATTGTGCACTAGACCAAGATTTTCAAAACTCTTAAAACTTCAACCCAAAACAACCGAAAATATATCCCAACCAAATCTTGATTACAATAGGGGTTTAATAATGCATAAAAAAATAACATGATGTTTCATAGTAAAGTTTATTGAAGTTATCAAGGGGTTAAACTAAAGTGGTAAGGGTTAAAATAACCTAAAAACTTGTATAAATTCTATTTTATGAGTGTATTTAGATCCTATATCATACAAAATTAGAAATACAGTCACATTGGATCCAATTTCACATGATATTGAATTTATTATGTTTTATGATTATTAATAATTATATGTGTCCCACTCCCCTTACTTATAAAAGGGCACCCCTATCCTGTTCCCCCTGCACCACATGATCCATTTATAATAACCAAAACCTAAATAAGTATCTTTTAAAATTCACTATTCATGTTCCATGGTTCTTATCCTTTAAAAATAATAAACCTAGTGTCCTTATAAAGAGATTCTAAGGAGGTTTCTCAAATAAGAGGTAAGTATTCTTATTTATCATTTTCAAGTTTCATTCTTTTTCTACCAACTGTAAATCTTCTACAACCATATCAACATGATGAAATACATATCTCTAATATAATAAAAATTTATTATTTAATATTTATAACCATTTTTTATCTCCTTTATATATAACAAATAATAAAAATATTTCTCTAGTATTCATATAGATTGACATACCCATGAAGCGATGACATTAATTTTTCATTACCGTCTATCATGAACAGTTATATAAATTAAATTAATTGATACATATGTTGTTTATAACATAATTATTTTTCCTAATATATAATATATTGTATACCTTCTTATAAATCTGTCTTTTGGAAAATAATAATGTCACTCATGTGTTCATATGGAATACCACTTCCACGAAGTGAAGTGATTTGTTTTTTCATTTCCATTTTTCATGGTTATAAATAAGGATATTTTAATGAATATAAATAAATTTTTTGATATAATAATGATATTTTCATGTTGAATTATTAATTACCACTCTTTCATTCTATCCATAAAATAGATTAATCATCACTCATGCAAACATATATTCTACCATCTCCATGAAGTGATGTAATTCATTTTTCACTACTACTATTATGAATGGTTATAGAAGTGTATAAAATGAATAAATATGATATATCTGACATGATTTTGATAATTTTAGTATTGAAACCATGACTAACGAGTAAGAACGGGAAATTATAAACCAAAAAAATCATGGAAAACAGACTACTTTTCAACTAAATAAGGATTTTAATGAAGAATTATTAATAAAGGGAAAATTGAAATTTATAAGGGAATGATAATATATATATATATATATATGGTTCATTTATAGAATTATGATAAATCTAAAATTATTATATATAATTTTTTAATTCATACACATCATAGAGAGAAATGAGGTAAGGGATTTTTGTTATAAGCTCACTTATTATTAGGATTTTCAATGTTAATTTTCTAAAGAGGGAAATTTTATAATCCTTATATTTTAAAACACATATATTTTATTATAGACCAAATATTTCTATTATTTTTAATATTTTTGTTTCATTATCCTATCCTTAAAAAATAAAATGATTGAGAATATTATTTTTGAGAAAAATTAACCTTATGTTCTCTTTGGTCAACAAATATTTTCCCCTATATCCATGTCCTTTAAAATGTTTTTGAGAATGATATTTTTTATTATAAAAATACTATTTAAATTAATTTAAAAAAATTGAAATTATTTTCAATTTGATAAAAGTATTGTTTTTTCTATTTTCTAGTTGAGGTACTTTTGGACATTTTACCAAAAGAACGAAAGGAATATTTTTTTAAGATGTACTGCATGAATGACTATTTATAACACCATGACTAATATTTTCATGGGATATTAATTTACATGTTTCCATGTTTATATTTGGTGAAATTATTTTTCCCAATATTTTACAAATTTTTAGCACAAAAGGTACCAAATAAAATGAATATTTTTCTTGTATTTTAAATGAAATATTACGATTTTATTTTAAAGGTATTTCTAACTTTTATATAATACTTATATGTTTCTTATTATTTATTGAGTATATTATCTAATTACCCATTCAATTTTATTTCCATGAATGGCCTTTGATTATGTGGTTATGAAATGTTTTTGAAACAAATTGTTTTCCCTGGAATATTCTATGATGAATTGATAAATGTTTTTTGGATCTTGTGGTACACACACACACACATATATATATATGGATTTCTTTATAATATGGGTGGGTTTATTAATGTCATCAAAAGATTTGGGTAATGTGATATAGATATATAATGAGATGATGATAGTAAGAGTAGAAATAATTTTGAATATCCATGTACCTTTTTTGATGCTTGAGTATGATTACTTCTAAATATGATCACAAGATTATGAATTGAAATTATTGAAATTTTTTATTTTCACTATATTTTTATTTCCTATGATTATGATTCCATATGACTACATTTTGAATGTTGAATGATGATTAAAAATTTTACACCCTTAATAATCATTCTTCTAGTTATGACATGATTTTTAAGATTAAGATCTTTGATTTTTGAAGTATGGATCTTTTACATTGGGAATATGAACTTGATTATGTTTCCATACCTTTATGATCATATAATATTCACTTATATTTATTATCTCCCAGGTTTACCCTTACTGGGAATCTGATTTCATACTTTCTTATATTTTCCTTCCCTTGGTTTTGATGGAAGGTTCTATGTATTATATGTCTAGAAGAGGTACTAATATAGATAATTATTATGAGTCGTGGTCAATATTGTTCATATGTAAGTTTTTATATATCTAGCAATGAATTCACCAAACCTTCATGGTTTTGGAGAATTTATAATTGTCATATGTATAGAATATTCAAAAAAAATTTATTATATTTTTGTATATTATTCTAAGGTTTAATCACTAAAAATATATTATAGTTTTATTTATCATGTCTAAGATCATACCATTCTAGGAATGATATCTCTATGAAATTTAAGGCTATACTAGACGCTGGTGGAGATGAAGTTTCATGGTCTAATCCTATAGCATTTCAAGATTTGGTCTATATGAAATATGATGCCGATACCCATATTTTAATATCATATAGGCAGTTCGCCATCATATTTTACACCTATATATTGGAATCTGTCAAAAAGACATAGGTTATAGTGTTTCTAAACCTCAATTATAGGGGGTGGTTGAATATTATTAATTTATACAAAAAAATTGAGATTAATGAGTATACAATAAGATCTAATGAGGTAAACAATCACTCATATATGTTTCAAGAACATATTAAGTGCACTAAATTCTCTTATATAGATATGTAGGAAAGAAAAAATTCATAAAGTATTGTTGTATTTATGAAGAAGGATGATGAAACATGCAATCTTGTTAAGTTTTGAGGTTCTATTCATAGTGGGAAGGATTCTTATCAAAACACCATGAAGTTATGTATGGATCCTAATGAGTTGGAGGAATGGAACAAACCTAAAAAATTACTATTGATAATGAGTCAAAAAAAGTCTCCAAGTCCCTTAAGGATTCCAAGTAGGTTTTTGTAAATAAGCATACCCCTCCTATATTCAAGTGGGTATTTAATTTGGCTACCCTACTTCTAAAATAGTTTTCAAGAAAGATATAGTTAGTTACATTGAAAAATGCAAGGATCATTATACTTCGAACATGGATTATAAAAATTTAAGGATTGTAGAATTTTATCCTTTCATATGATCAGAAACATTATCTTCTTATATCAATGGGGTTATTAATAAATCATTTTCTATAATTGATAGTAAAACAGAAAATGAAGACTTTCTATTAAATAAATCTACTCATAAGTTCAAGTTAATGATATTAACGGTGTAAAATAATTGAGGATCCTAAGAGTGGTAAATATTTTTTCTACTAATTATCAAACATTAACCCCTATGGACACTGTCATCCTATCATTTTCTTTGAATTCCATGGTGAGCACTCAAAAATTTAAGGGGATAATGGTTAATAAAAAAGTGGTGGGAACTGATAACATTTATACTTCATCAAAATATAATCAGGGTCCTTGAAAATGATCCAAGACATATAGGAGAGACCAATACCCTTGAGTTGGAGAAAATTAGGAAAATAAATAAAGCTTTAGGTGAAGATAAGCTTATTCATATTTTTCTATTTTGATATTTCTTGGGATTTTGTATTCTAGTATTTTTGTAGAAGTTATATTGTCACTATGTTTCATATGTAATCATTCCATGTACTGATTTTCTTTTATTTAAATAAAGGATCCAGAGGTTAGGATCTCTAAACTCTTGGAATCAATCCATTTCTATAATATATAAATATTTGTGTGTGTGTGTTTCGTCTATTTTTATGTGTATAATTATAATTTTTTTTGTGTTTGTATTTATATATATATATATCTTTGTGTGTGTGTGTTTAAAATTATGTATTTTTTTTATTAAAATTAATTTATTTTATATTTAATGAATGTTTTTTATTTATATTTATATTTATAATAGACTACAATTATATATAGTAAAAAAATGATTCAAATTTGTGAATTGTCTTATATATTATATTTATGATATATATTTAAAAAAAATAAAAAAAATATAGAATTGGGGTTCAATGATCCCTTTGAAAATTTCATTTCAGTATTTCAAAAAACTTTACAAAATTAGTATATTTCTTTAAATACTTCGAAGGAGTCAAACATCAGAATAAAATAGAAATTCCATTATAAACAGTCATATTTCCCATAAACATTAAGAAGTTAAAAAAAACCTTTAAATTCATTAGAAAATCTATAACTAAGAAAAAAAATTAAAATAATATTAAAATTAGCCAAAAAATAAAACTATTTGCTAGTCACAAAGATATACTAATAATTTTAGTGAATGATTTATTCTCAGAATAAAGAAACCAAAATTTGAATAATAAAGGAACCCAAAAATAAATGAATAAATAAATTTATATCTCAACATATAAATAGTGAATAAAACATTTTAAATACATTGAATTTATATGAGAATATATACCATTAAATAAGGTATTTGAAATACAACCCTAGAAAACAAATACATGGTTGATGAACATACATACCATGGTTAATCTAATATTCACTAAACATTATCAATATTAACATCCAATGTACCATGAATTTATCTTTATATATATATTGCATGCATATTTGAATATGCATTGAGGTGTAATTGAGGGGGATGTGTTTTAATGACTTAGTGGAATTTTACTAAAGTACCTCCAATTACTTATCATGGTGTAATAATGATTTTTTTCTCAATATGGATTTAAGATGAATGTGAATCAAATTTCACCCCAAAAGTAAGGTTTAACATAGGCAATATCAATAAAAACAATCATATAAGAGAAAATATTTTATAAAATCAATGTTGGGGCTTGTTTTCCTATATTCAAAAAATAAATCTTGACTAGATCCGCACTGAGTGATCCTCATAATGAATATATAAATCATAAAAAAACCAGATCTAATATCCTCTATCTTAGGGGTAAATAAACTAAATTGGAGGTGAAATTTCCTTAAGTAAAAATCTAATGCAAGTAATTTAATAATATGTAGCCTTTGTTACAAGAGGAAATATACTTTGAGGTAATAAATAAAATATAATATCTCCCTTGAATTGAAATAATATACAAGTCAATTAGAAGTATTTAACATCACACTTTGTTAAAAATCTACTACAATATGATAAATAATTTGTAACCTCACCCTCATATTGAATGGTACTTTATATTGATAAACTATAGGCAACATTGTCCCTGCTAGAGGGAAATAAAGAATTTTTTTTTATCCATTTAAACACAAATATATAAATCGCTTAAAAATAAAAATGTATATATAAATATATTATTTAGAGTTACATTGATATATAATAATTATAATATATATTTTTATTTCAATGTATTATAAAACATATGTTATATATATATTAATTTATATATATTATATATGTATTATTATAATTTATAATTATATTTTAAAAGTTTTACTTTATAATATTTATTCAGGTAAAAATGAAACATTATATGCATACCTTAAATGTATTTATGTAATTATTTTTTATATCTATAGGGATTACAAGAAACCAAACAAAACACGCACTGAGGAACCCGAGTTGGTTAAGCTTCACAACTTCTACTAAGGATTAAAAAACACATACAATACCAATTTTATTATATTAATGAGGCATAAATTCCCTCTATGTTTAAAGCCCATTCTTAGGAGTTAAACCCGAAACATGTCCTGAAGGACCATTTTTTTGTATTTTTTTATAAAAATTGGCCATGCTAGTCCTATACCTATGCTACATGGTAGCCAACCATCCCGTCTCCCATCATCAACCCCAATACTGAGTAGAGAACTATGACTTCCCATACTAAATGTGGGATCCTTGCATAGCTTTGAAACCCACAATATTCCCCCTCTATCCACGGACCTCTAGTCATCTTTTCTCCCATCATCAACCCTACTATTGAGCATGGATATTTCAACCACCCACACACATCACATGCTTAACAATCTACGCCATGACTCATATCTATGTCTACACACTATCATCCCACTGTCAAGTGAGATACTATCTTTCTAGGGTCCAAAAATATGAATCCATTCCTATCCTGTATGTTTACCAAAAAAGAATGAAGCCACACCTCCAAATTTATCTTTGGGGAAGCATACACAATTAGGTGTTAAACCTATAACACAATCTCATGCGGGTGACTCCCGTTTCACTCAAATGGAAACCAAGATTTGGAAAGAATCCAATTTCATGAAAAAAGAGTACAATTATGGGGTTAAATATTTCATAATTTTTTGAAATGATAAGGTAAACAACCCTTATAAAATCCTTTTTCATTTTTTATATTGTTTTTATTAAATAAGAATATATAAAAATAAATTTTAAAAACAATTGATTTGTTGAATAATATATTACTATTATAAGTGTGGGATAAAACAAGGGGAGGAAGTTAACATATATAGTGGCTAGGATAACACTACAATTTATGGGTCATATGATATGAGTATCACTAAGAAATATGATGCATATTGTCTTTAGGAAATGAAAAAGATAGTTCATGATGACCTTCATGATTGTCCAATAATGTTTGAGAAGTTAAAGAGTTAGGAAAAGATTCCATTGTATGTTTGTTGTACAAAACATACAAAAATTTTATCTGTATTGAAGATACATAAATTGATATTTAAAAATATGTGGCGTAAAAAAAACCTTATAGAATTAATTTTTATTTTTAATTTCATGTTAATAGAATATAATGTCTTTCCTTATCGAATAGACGATTCTAAATGAATGGTATGTTCATTGGGAGTAATTAATAAAAAAATGCATGCCCATACAAATGACTGTATATTGATTTATATGGACCATGAATCCCTTAAAAAATACCATAAGTGTTTATTTCTCAATATATGGAAAATAAATCAAGTCCTATGAATGTTTATGGTAAAATTTAATCAATTAATGTTTTTGGATAGGTATATGTAGGTGAAGAAATTTTTGGGAAATTGAGATGGGACACATATATAAATATTTACAATGGAAAACATCAACATGTAATAGATACCCCTCAATAGAATAAAATTAACCATGAGTATACTGAATTTTTAAATTATTTTAGAAACCTCTTATTTAATCTATTTATAAATCGAATATATATTTTAGGTGTACAAATTATCACTAAGTGTACATGTATTATTATGTTGATAAATTATGACATTATCATATAGTTTTGTATAAATAATAAGTAAATTATGTTGGCTATGATTATATCAGGACCAAAAAAACCTTGTAATGGAATTGATGTTTATTTACATTGATTGAAAATATTAAACTGGTTTTTAGATTTATATGTTTTATTGTATGATGATCACATAAATTGAGAGTTCACATTGAGATACATATTATTTGGGATGATAAAAAACACTAATGTTTATGGAAATTCATTAAGGTATAATATTAAATAAATGATAGGGCATCAAATTTGTGAGTAAGGAATGCAGTCAATTAGGTTGAAAGTTTCCTAGAAGATAGTGTTTCTATGACATCATAATGTTTGGCCCTAATAAAAATACTAACCATAATTAATGTCATTCAAAGAAAATTAAGATGAGGGTAAAAACACCTTCTACTTTAATATTTGATGAAAATTTTGAGATAACAAAGTATATTACAACCATTTTGGTAAACAATTTTTGAGGAAACTTTGGAAAAAATCAGTTATTAAAAGAATTATTTTTTCGAATCACCATATTGGAATTATTTTTACATCAGAAACTATATTAATGTGATGAATGTAAACAATATATGTGATAGTGTCATTGAAACATTATTAAATGGGCTTGAAAAAATGATATTAAGGCTAGGTTATAGATGATTGATATAGTGAAAATTTAATAGTTGGTGATATTCAAGGGTTAAAGATGAAATTTTCTTAATCTAGTAGCTTTTACTCTGTTTAGATAGGACATATTTCAACTTTCAAACATCCTTAATTGTGTAATGGTTTTAGAGGGTATTTATCAATTATCAACAATAATGGGTCAATGATTGATTTTTTTTGTTAAAGGTATTAAAATAAAATAAATTTCATGTTTTGATGGAATATTTAAGGCATTTGTCATTATATTTCATTCTACTGAAAAATGTATGAGAAACATTAACAAGTATTTTCCTTATTTTTCAATGATATATGAAGTAATATTATATAATAAATGAATTTTATATGTAAGGAAATAGAAATTTATATCATATTTTTTGAATTGAACAAGTTTTTCTTACTTTCATTATTTGATATAATAGTTCACTTAATGGTCCACTTGGTAATTGAGATAAAAAAATTTGGGTATATACACGGCATATAGATATACCAAATTTAATGGTATATAATTGTTATGAAATGGTATATCAAAAACAAAATTCTTAAAGAAGGATTTATCATATTGAGAATTATTATTGAGGAAGACATGAAATTATATACCTAATTATTGTCGATAAGGATAAAATTAGTCTCCAAAATGCTCATCATAGTGAGTTCCTTGTTGGTATATGAATTTCCAAAAGATATGATTTCACAATTACAATTACAACAAAAGAGAAGGATCATATTTTTGTTTTATGTAAATTTTTAGAGGTCTCACCATATGTTGAAACTTTCAATGTAATTTTTAAGTATTTTAATATATAAAGGACTAGAAGCTGGATATAAAATATACAAAACTAGTGGTTTATATGATGGTTGGAAACAATTTTATTAAGAATTTATCTAAAAATATAATTTTATTTTCAAAATGACCTCAATATCTAGATCGAGAAAAAAATGTTCATGAATTGTTACAAAATGGTTATGTAATAAATTTTTATTCCTCTTATACATAGGAACAATATACATGTAGTATCATATAGAATAAAAAAGTTTCTATTGTTGAAGAAGTGATAAAATTATATAGTACCTGTGTTAAAAAATCCAATATGAGAAAATATTCCATAAATTCACATCATCAAAATAATATGGTACTTGGATTAAATGAAATTTTAAGTGTTTATTATTTGATTAAAATTGGTTGATAATAGGAGTAAAGATAAAATCGATGATTTGGGATTATTTAAAGTTAAATTTATAAATGAAGGGTACAAATATTAACCATTCATAATGGAATCACATACAAAATAAATATTTTATGCTGTAGATCCTGAAAACATTTTTTTTTCAATTTATCTATTATCACCTTGAAGAACTCTTGGGTCAAATGAAAATTCCACCAAGGATGACCATTTTATTAGGATGAGACAATTAATTCCTAGTTTTCCTAATATTGATAGTATATTGTATGTCAATGGGGAACACAAGGTTATGATTCTGATATTTAATTGAGGGGATAAATCACTAAATTATTTAAATAAAAAATAGTTCAATGAATATATCAGTTGTATTTGATTATATATATATATATATAATGGGTTTCTTATAATATTAGGTTTTGACTTCAATATTTATCTATTATAAATTAGATATTTATCTACATGTATAGATAATGGATTATTCACCTACTAATGTTTCTTATATCAAGGGAAACCATATTTCTAACGTTAAAATTGAAAAAATGTTATAAGGTGAAGAAATATTGTTGAAAAATAGGCATTTCATAACTCCACGCTATTATAATTTTTTTTTCAGGTGATAAGTGATGGTGTAAAAATTGAGGTTTTAAAGAATTCATGTGGTCAAATTATTAACTATATCCTGTTAAATTTCATTATTTATATTAAGTTCAGCATTCAAGTTTACATGTTAATTGATATATTTTTGTGGTATAATGTTGTGCCTATATTAAAGGAAATAATTTGGGAAAACATTATAGTAATATTATGATATACTCTATCTATTATACAAAACAAAACTTATCTTCTCCTATGAAATGAAATATCAACAAGGATTAGAAAACTATGATTACATGTCAAGATCCAGATCCAATTTTTCTTCATGCTCCACCAATCCCAAATGTTTAGGAGTCTCATTTAGAAAGAATATACATTTCCCCTACTCCTATTACTTCACCTGTTCAATCCGTATTAATGGATCAAGAGACCAAAAATGAAAATCAAGACTCATCTCCCCCAACTGGGTTCATTAGAGGATCTAGTGGATATAGATAAATTAAATCATATGGACCTAGAAAAACTATATTTATTTCAATTTTCCTTCCCCCATATTGTTATGAATATATTGAGAATAATAATATAATCATAGATCTTGCATGGAAATATTGATGAAAATGCTCTACATAAAGACCTACTGGTTCTTGATTTGCCTTTTTTCTAATGGTTGCACTTGCTTTTCTTGAGTTATCATATATATAATTCATAATCTTCCCAAAGTGGATTTCTTTTAAAACAATAAAAATGGATTTGAATGTAAATATGCACATACTTTTCAATATCTCTTGAAGTGTGCATTTTTATTAGATGACTTCTGGATGAAATTCATACTTATTGTTAATATAAATGATTATAGATCACTTTAGACACATATTATAAAAACATAAAATGGTGGATATTGAGAATAAAGTAACACCCCACATACCAAATATATATGTAGACATCAGTAACCAATAAACCATAAAATTTTTCATTGGCATTTGGGATTAGAATGAATTTAACATACATTACGGTGGGTATTATATAATTTAATATTACATATATAATCAATTTGATTCATAATTTTTAATTTATGAAATAATAGAATAATGAAAATAATAAATAGTGTGCATCTATAACAACATACCCTTACCCCAATAAAGGGATCTGGAATAATTTACAGGAAACAATGTTATGTATTTTAAATATAGATTAAAACATTTATTTGATGTAATGGAATAAAGTAGTTATATTCACCTATTTATATATATATTGTTTAATTAAAATATCAATACACTTACATCTCAAAAAATGTGCTATATAAGGAAGATTGTATAATTAAAATGGACCAATATTAGCTAAAAACACACATAATATATGTGAATATTGTGTAAGTATGAAAAAATTAAAAATTTATCAACTTTAAAACAATATTATATAAAAATGACTATTTATTATCCTATATTTTTATATGTTTTACACATAATAATTTTCATAGACATAACTTGATAAACAGGTAACATCAGTGGATTGGAAGTGGCCCAAACAGCTTGACAACATTATAGGCGATTTTTTAGAGTATAACCTTGACCTTAATTTTTGAAGGAAAAGATAAGAGGGGAATAAAAATTATAAAATCAAATACATGAATACATAAGTATATGTTTTTTTAAAAGTTAGTTATAAGGTTGATATTATAAACCAATTTTTTCAAAAGGATTAATATAAAGAAATAACACATTAGAAACCACAACATTAAGAGTAACCCTGAAGATTTTATGCTGGTTAGTCCCCTCAAAATCATACCTTATACATGTATGTTTATATTTTTATAATATTTTATTCTCAAGTGAATCAAACAAATATTGAGACCTTTCATGTATTAAAATTCTACTGGTTAAAATTTATTATTATTTATATATATTAACACCCAATCTCTACATTTTTATAAGAGGTATAGTGTAAAATATCTTAGGATATATTCTATATAATTAATAACTTCCCAATGATCCTGTGATAATGGAGATTTATATTGATCATGAGCTGAGTACTGAGGTACCTATTCCCCATAATGATCTTGATCTATAGATGATTAAACAAGATATTAGATATTTTATAACATGAACACATAATATTATAAACATATTTTATGGTAATGAAGTATGTCCTTTAAAATTCATTTTATATGAAAATCATTTATAATTAATGGAAAAAATCAAAATTGTGGAAAATTATTATAAATATAGAAATAGGATGAAATATGGAAGGACGATTCAAGAAAATATAAAAGAACAACCTCTAGATAGAATGCACCACTACAGAGAAGCTTTACCCCACCAATTTCACTTTAACATTCATTAACATTACATGTTTATACAAATATACTTTTTTAAGATATTAATGCATAATATATTGCATTTTAGGAAAAAATATATGTTGAGGACATTAATGATGAGATTAATATTGAAAAAATAAATGAAATTATCCATAATTAATCTTTGAGAGTAGTAATTATGAATGTATACATTAGGTACATTTTAAAAATCTATATTTCCAATAATTGACCTACCATATTTATTAGATTTTAATACTATTCATATTTTTTAAAGGTGTATATATCAATCCAATGTAAAGGGAAGAACCAACAAGAAATTTTTTTCATTGATCCTCATGTAACCTATATAAAAAATATCGATGAATGAAGATTGAATTTTATTTTTAGCACACCATGTAGACACATTATTTGAAAAGTAATTAGTACATGAAGAGAAATTTTTTTATTACCTACAAATAATATGTCAAACTCTAAACTCTAATCATATAAAATATATTTTCATTTTTTCTATTACTTTTTGATTTTATTTTTTTAAGAATCACTAGATTCTCATTTTAATAATATTTGATATTCCAAAGATATATATTTTTAGATCTAAAGCATAGATATCAAACAAATCGATCACATTTGAGGTCCCATATTATTTTTTTAAAAACTATTTCATAATTTTTAAAATAAAAATTAAATTATATGTATTATATTTTATTTTAATTTTTTTTAATGATAGGGTGGTTTTTAGTTATCATCAAAACCATGGTATAAGGATGACCAATGCACAAAAGAATCCTATATATTTCTACAACTGGATAAGTATTAAGGTATAAAAAATAATATTTAATTATTAAAAAATATATAAAAATAAATTATTTCTTTGTATCAATTTTTCTATAATGTCTAAAACAAATTAATTAAAATGATTTTCACTATTACATTTGTGAATTTTTGAAACATATAATTTTATATCCAGAAACTAGCATCCACTAGAATTATTTTCAAAGGCAATTACAATTTAATTTTAAATATTTATTGACCATTTGTTTATATTTATATTCCTATTACTATAAAGACTGTTGATAGTCCATATATTGAAAAGAGGAAGTATATTGGTTTAGGAATGAGTGGATAGATTATATAGTTCTATAATTTTTATAGTCATCCTAAGGAGGTGATTTCTTATAAAGTTTCATTTTTTCAAATTTCACAATGATAATGAATAATTTTTATCAAATTATAATTTATTTAATTTTTTTTGTTAGAGTTATGGAATGAGACTTTATAACCAATTTTTTTATCTTTGTAAGAATAATAGATAATATATAACGTATTTGTTTTTTGAAAATTATTGTTTAGTAATGTTAAGGATATGAGATTTGGAGCTTATGTTATTCCTAAATTATATCTATTTTGATATTTAGTCTCTTTTTTTCTCTAAGACATAAGAGATCAAACAATATTATTGATCACTTTTAAAGTTATTAAAGAAACGTAAACCCATTATCACCATAATAGATAAAGGAAATATCACATAAAAGTTGAAAGGAGAAAATTTGAATGTGTACCTTGCACCATTGTTGCCACTACACCATATTTAACCATCATTTTATTGTTTTTGTGAAGATCACTAAGTAGAATCCATACTATATCCCTCCATTATATGTTTCTATAAGATACTAAATCACCTGACATTACTCTGGGATTTTTCTTCATAACATGATGGGCTTTCACCTTATAGTGAAAATCTGTGTGAATAAAGGGAGATTTAGGATTAAGGAGTTTTATCCAATTATTAATGAGAAATCACCAACCCCATAACATGGAAGTAGGATCCTTGTTAATCCCTTGAGGTCAATCTTTGATTTCACATGCATTAACACATTCGTAAGGAGTTAATGAAAGTATCTGCTATAACTGTTATTAAGTTGATGCAATTCTATAGTGAGTATATCTACCATCTTATTCAACTTATTAAGTGAAAAAATAATGTTGTCTAAACATGGAAGGCTTCTTAAATGATAACTATTATCATTTAGTTTCCATAATTATTGAATATAGTAGCACTTTATATCATAATATTCAATATTATATTTCCATTCATATAATATGACTTTCATAGGATAATACCTTATGATTTGTGTAGTTGTATATTGCAAAATGCATTAGAAACAACCGGAAATTATGCTTTATTTCATCCTTACACCCTAAAATATGACCAAGAAATAATAATTAAAATGAAGGAGGATTTAATTAATATCTGATTTATTGTGATGATGATATAAATATATATCCCACATAGAAGGTATAATAATTATGTGTTTTCAATTTAAATGTTACATTTTAGTTTAAAAACGTGAATCACATATTCTAAACTAAGAAAATTCACTCATATTGTTATTATTAAATATGAAAATGATAGGTTATTCATTCATGACATCTAGTAATTAACCTCCAATAATTATGACATACAATGAATTAATTTATGATTGAAAGTGTGTGTTTTCATTTAAAAGTGAAATTTCAGTTCAAAACCTATTTTACATACTAAAAACCAAGAAAATAACCTTATATTTTCCAAATTAATTTCAAAAAAGATTCCATAATTAATTTTTTATTTATATAAATTAATGTGACATAGATCTAACAAAACATGGTTGATATGAAAAAAATTGTTTGTTTTTAGTTTAAATATGAAATTTTATTTTATAACATGAGTAGCATACCCAAAACTAATAAAAATAATTTTGAATGTCTTGATATTTTAGGGAAAATATTAAAAATTCATTTATGAAATATATAAATTAACCACACATTAGTCTGAAAAATAGAGTACATGTTATAATTGAAAATGTTTTTTTTAATTTAAATGTTATATTTTAGTTAAAAAATGTGTCATTGAGAAAAAACAAGGAAATAATTCTAAGATATTGCTAATTCATTTGGAAAATGGTTGTTTTTTTATTTTGGACACATTGGAATGAAACTCAGGTGAATTAGATACATGTTGAGTGAATTAATTAGTAAAAGATGTTTTTTTCCTTTGAATGTAAAATTTAATTTCAAAATTCATATTAGGTACTAAAAACCATAAAAATACACTTTTATTTTCCTGATACATTATACAAATAATTGGTAATTATGTTATAACAATAATAACTATAACAAAAAAACAACATTAAATGAAATTTAATGGGGATGACTGCGTGGACGAAACACCACCAATTAACTCAATGTAATTCCATATTTTAATTAAAAACATTTATAACAATATCACCTCAAATTATTTTATTAAATATAAATTTATTTCTACTTATAATTCATTTAATAAGGGATTTTTTTATTATGTTTACACTATTAATAAGTACTTATCTTGGTCTTCTTTTATCAAATCCAAACCATCTCAAAGTTGTCTTAGTCATATTATCATAACCTAGAGACACTATAATATTCACTTAAACACATTCATTTTTAAACACATACATCTTAGTATATCCATATTTTTATCATAACATTTCTATTTCTGATACCACTATTATTTTGTTCAATATATATCATCAAAAGAAAACACTCATAACTATATTGAATAACTGTTCTAACAAAAGGCTTATAAAATTATCCCCACAATTTCAAAGATATTTTATGATCACAATTCACCCTAGAATCCTTTCTCTATTTATAGATCTCATATGGATCCTATGAGAGACATTTGAATTTAATATTTTTATCATATTTCAAAAGTAGTCAAAATATACAAAATGATCAACTTCTAAAATAACTTGGACACCTAATCTCATAACCATAACATTACTAGATAACCATTCGCTAAAATGGAACTTCATATATTATGTTTTATATCTATTAATATATAAAACCGTTGGTCATAAATTCTACCACCAATTATCGAACATGAAATTAAGATGTTTATTAGATTCATCAATGAGAACAATATAAATTTTAAAAAACATACAATTAGGTATCTTATCTTGAATAATGTTTATAATTTCATCTAAAAGCAACGTAAAATTATATGGCATTAATTATGCACCTTGATTGAGCACTCTTGAGAGAGGGAAGTCTTCTGTACGACTTCCAATGGCTATATCATGATTAAAACATGGCTTATACTTGTCTTGGATGGGTTTGAAATTCATCACATACACCCCATTTATTTTAATATCATTCAATAAAACCTTTCTATAAGATTTATCATTTTAATTTTCCAAATAAATGAACACTATATTTAAATATTAGGATTTTAATTGATAATACTCTATCGAACCTCTAATCAAATAAAATTTTTCTATTGATGAATCTAGACAGATAAAACTAAATTTAGTATCTAAAACATCAATTTCTATTCTAAACCCCTATAAAATCACTCTCACCAAATTATTTTTGGTATGGATCAAAATATAAAGGCCTCTATAATTCCTATACCACAAAAATTATTCTTTTATATATATAGGTACTAGAGAAATATCTTTATATTCATCAAGAAGTTTCTTAGATTTTATAATCTAATTATATAATATAGTCTTCCAATTAATATCTAACTCACTAGAATATTTACAAATATTAAGGCATATTTTATGTAACAAAACTGATTTAATATTTTCTAGTATTATTAAAGAACCTTTAACCTCAAAATCATTGAATTTATTATTATAACTATAACTAAATTCATTTATACAAATGCATAGATTATCTAATTCAAATCCACATATCCTCTCTTAATTAAAGAGTTTATTAATATATCATATATACCTTTTCTTAATTTATATATCCTTAAAAATAGGACAATTGTCTTTATCTTTAATAAACTAAACCTGACTTAAATCTCCATATTTTCCCTATTTACTTCTACCATAACTGAATATTATTCTTTCACTATTCTTATTATGTTATTAATTATATAAATCATCAAAAACATGATAATTATCCTAAAAAATATCATTCTTATCATCCAAACAAGCAACATGATATTGATCTTATGTATCTTTATTAATATATTTTTTGGGCACTATAGTAACTATGACTTCTAATAAATGGGTTGATTGGTGATACCAATATGTGACTGTATCTCCATAGAAACCCATCCATTAGTTACTATAGCACAATGAACCTATTGAGTGATTGGTGGCATAATTACATAATATTATTTATGAGTTCATTTCAAGATAGTGTTTCATACTATAAGATCATACCCTAAAATAGTGAAGTTGTTTCCTCCCCATGTATTTATGGATCATTTTCTAAACCAAGTAAATCACTATGTTATATGATCCTATTAAATTTCATTTGTTTTTTCTTTTTATACTTTCTATGCGAATCATTTGTCCCTTGTTTCTCTCATATATTCCACAAAATAGCTATATTGTGGACACTTTTAGGAACCTCTTCCCACATGTAGTTGACACATTCTTTAACCAGTTAATCCACTTCATTGAAAATTTGGTTCTTAAATTAAATAATAATATTATACTTTAGACACCAGCTCTTGATTCTTAGATTTCATAACATTTTATTATTTTAAAAATATTTATTAAATTGTAGGTATAATACTAATAGGGTATTTTTTGGTGATAAGAAATACATTTTGTATCCTTAAAATCCATAATAAATAATTTATATAACATTTTTATAGTTAAATAATCAATTTGGGTTCTTATAAATCCACTTTTATAAGAAATAACATCTTCCTCCGAATTCATAAAGAGAGAATTTTCAACCAAAAAAAATAACTGTAGGAAAATACTAAGATATTCGACCATTCAATAATTACTACAATTAAAATAAAAATTCCTTTTAAATATATGTGATCTCCATAATCCTTTCCTACATTCCTATTTGGGTCCCCTACTATAATGATATTCTAATCTTGTGGTCGTAATTCATTTTTTACATTTATTATTTAATCTCATTTCAATACAACACACATTGTAATTTATATGATATAAATTGAGTGTTTTATATTTAAAAGTTACATCATAGTTCAAAACAGACATCACATACTCTAAACAAGTAAAACAGACTCAGATTGCCGTGATATTTTAAAAAAATATCATAATTTCTGTTGTGGAATATATGAATTATCAGAATGATATGTAAAAACACTATATTTTTACATATATATATTTTAAATAGATTTTATTTCCTTGATAGCTTGCAACAGAAGCAAAATAATGTTTAAATGAACCATGATACAGTATTAAAATATTACTATTTAAAAAGGACTGTTATAACCTTGCCATCAAAATTGGTGTTATATATAACAGAATAACTTTATTTGTAAAATTATTTATAAATTTTTTATCCAATATATTGATAAAATGTTACTCAAATTTCAGTCAAATCATTTTATTCTACATGAATATATTTTCTTCAAAAATAGTTTTTCTTTCATTTTTAAGGAAATATTATAATGAATTTATAAAAGGTTTAAAAATTTTATTTTATTGAAAAGATATGATTTTTGAAAAAAAAATTTTATAATTATCTTAGGATTATTTTTTCACAGTTTTTTGAAATGCTTTATTTTTCCAAGAATAGGGAAAAATAATGTCTTTGACTGAAAATTTTCTTTTTTATACAAGAAATTACAAAGCCACATTTAATTTTTGATTAAAATTTTAATTTAATTCTTTCATTTTTATTTAATATAATTCAATATATGTTTTGGGATCATCCTTGTTATTCATTTTGGTATAACAAAGTTTTTGTTCGTATAAGAAATATTTCTAAAAAACCATTTTCATCGCATTTTGAAGATTTAATTTTAAATTATATTATTAAACATATGTGAAATGAATTTGATAAAATTTATTCCAAATTTTGTTTAAAAATAACTAATATTAGGTAATAAGTTCAACTTAACTTTTGGTCATATTGAATATTAAAAACAGAAAAAATATGTTTCCAAAGTTAAGGTTAAAACAAGTTTACTAGGGGTTAAACTTAAGAGATAAGGGAAAAAATTATATAATCACATTAAATTTTTCTATTTTATGAGTCGTTTTTGATAAAATATCAATTTAATGAGTTAAATAATTTATTTTGAAACATTACATTGAATTTGGAAACCCAAGATTTACTTTTGAGAAGATAATTTAAAATTTATTCTATTTAAAAAATATTTATAAGTCACTACATTTAATGGAATAGTTGGAATATTTAATTTGGTTTTGGATTGATCCATAATTTTAAAATAATTTATTTTTTATTATTTCACAAAAAAAATTCATTGCAACTTATTTATAATGTTATTCCAAGGTAAAATTTTTATTTTAATTTTAAATCGAGTGTTTTTCTTAAAAATATTTTAGGCGCTACACTATATTAAATTAAAAGTGAATTCTTCCCATTCTATAGATTAAATATAATAAAATTAATTCAAAATTTTAAATTATAATTTGCAAATTTTTCTAGAAGTCCCTCATTAGTTTTGGTCATATAATTAGTTTATCATGGAAAAATTTAAATTATCACTATTATGGTTTAAATTAGATTAAAGTATATTAACTAGAATATAAGGATTATAATTTCTATAAAACATACCCAAATTTTATTAGTTATATTTATTTTGATCATTTATCACTTTATATTCAAAAATAGGGTGATTTCCTACTAGTTAACATGAATAATATATATATATATATTATATTTAATCTTTTAATTAATTATATGTTCATACTTTCCATCCCTAACAAAAGGATACCAACTCTCCTCTGTTATGAACACATCCTAATCCTTTTATCTAGACTAAAATAGAAAAGATAAATCCCTTATATCCTTATCCATGTTCAATAGGTTCTGTTCATCCCAAAAATACCAACCATAGGGTCCTTAGGATGAGATCTAAAAAAGTTTTTTTTTAAAATGAGGTATTCTCCATAGCTGATAACTTTTCTTTTAAGTCCTGTGAAACCTACTCTAAATCTATGGAAATTATCAAAAAATAATAAAATAAGTATCCTCAATATATTGAAATGTTTTTATGATTATTAAACAACAACAATACATCCTCTTTTATAGAAAATGGGAAGTGAAGGTATTACTCGTGCGTACAAGCGGACTACCGCCACCACATAGTGATAAAATTCATTTTCACACACCATATATCATATATTTTTATTGTGATGAGATTAATTTTAATATATAATATATATGAAATAATAATTATTCATAAAATTTGAACTTTTTTACATTTATTTCAATCCATCCATGAAAAAATGGAAACATCATTCTTGTGTACGTACAAGCTACCGTCTCTATGAAATAGGTAATTCATTTTTCTATATCTATATTTTATGAATAATTATAAATTTAAATATAATAAATATAGATTATATTTATATCATGAATAAAATTCTACTGATGATGAAGCCATTATGAATGTACATGGACCCACAATACCAAACAATAACATATATGAAATATAGAGCATCTGTCACCCAAAATAATGATTTTAATAAATAATTATTGAAAAAAAGTGATAAAAGGTTATAAGTAAATAATATTTGGTATTTTATATATGATTATGGTTCTGTAATATATTTATAATCAATCCATATATATTTTATAGGATTTTTTGACACATATGGAGGAAGTTGGACTTGAGGTAAGGGTTTATTTCACAATCTCATTATTATTCTAGACTATTTATGTTTAAGTCTCCACAGGGGGAATTATTTGATATTTCCATCTAAAATACAATATATTTTATTATCCAATGATTATTTCTTAAAATTATGTATTTTCCTTTCATTTTACACTTTAAGGTACTCAAGATACCAAAAGAATTTTTTTATGGAAAACTAACTTTGTTTACTATTCAGTTTGGTATATTTTTTATTCAATGTCCATATTTTCATTAATATTTTTTGTAGATTTATTTATTATTATATTATGATTTTATAAATTCATATTTATATATGTACGAATTTGTATAAAAATGTTTCAAAAGAATATTCAATTAATTTTCTAAACGAGTTACTTGTATTTTTACTTAAAATGATAAAGGATCCTTTATTTTAACATACTTAGCCTGAACATAATTTTTTGCCACCACAACCAACCGATGATTTTATAATTTTTCAAATGTTTCCATGATTTACTTAAAAAAATGTTTTTTCTATAAATATTCATGATATTTTTAGTTTTTAAAAGACAATTTCAAAATGAAAATTGTTTTTTCTTAAAGGATAATTTTATTGATCCTTTTGTGTTATTTGTATTCATAAATAACAAAATCCCTTTATTTCACTTATTATATATTGAGGATTTTTTTAATGATACCATCTTTATTGTTAATCTTTATGGTTTATTATATGTTTGACTAGAAATTAGTGACATTCCATATAATTGTTCATCTTATATAGATAGATTTTGATTATTAAGGCATGTTGATTAATTTGTA
This sequence comes from Viscum album, assembly GCA_963277665.1. Lineage (NCBI taxonomy): Eukaryota > Viridiplantae > Streptophyta > Magnoliopsida > Santalales > Viscaceae > Viscum > Viscum album. Next base: position 377,190,342 of record OY728123.1, read on the forward strand.
TTGCTTATTCGTATGAGGAATGTGTTAGACATATCATATGAAATGCGGGTCCAAGAATTAATTATCCCCTTAATCCATTCGAAGGTCTCTTGAGACAAAATAGTTTGGGTATTTGGAAAAGGCCTCACCCATTTATAAATATAAATATTCCAAGACCTCGATGGTAAGTTTAATATGTCCAGAATTATACCTTGCATAATTATGAAATTATTTATTGATTTCCATGTGATTAATTAAAAATTTATGACATCAATGTATAATTTTAATGCATAAGTGATTATTTTAGTGGAATTATTTGATTATTTGTTCCCAACCATATTATTTATGCCTTATTTAGATTCCTATATATGCATACCCTTAAAGATAATTATAGATTTCCCACTACTTATGTTTTTCCCAAGATTCCATAAAGAGTATTATGATTGATATACAAGGATATTATGGAAGGAATAATAACTGTCTCAACGAAAATACTGTGTTGTATTTTATGTTTTAAAAATAAATTCAAAATTTAAATATTTATCTCGTATTCCAAGAGTACTAAACCATTGTGTTCTTTGGGATATGATTTATTATATATAGTTCCAATGTAATAATGTTTCAACCATCTATAGAATACTAGGGTTTGGGTATTTATAGTTAGTATCAGATCAAGTTTTGTAGAATCCTCACAAATTATATTTTAGAAAAACTTGATTAGGGAACTTAATCCTATGACATAATTTGATGATAAGTCTTCATATATTAGAACATCCAAAATATTTGGTAAGGTATTGATTATGTGGTTTTCCTAGTAGTACATCGCTTTTAAGATACTTCATGTTGATATGGGTTTTCAAAGATTCATATGGGTTTAATAACTCCAAAAACAGTTGGCTAATTACATCTCAACCATGATTCTTGTGCACAGTGAGCGTTCCCTTTCTAAACACATAGTTTTAAACTCTCATAGGATATCCTGGGGTTAATTTACATTTTAATTACAAACCATAATAGGCAATTTTAAAATATTTTTATGATTTGAGAATATTCCCAAAGATGACATTCTTATGATTCTAATATTAACTATGCATAAATTTCAATTTATACTAACTTTTTTCTCTTGAATTTAAAAAGTATACATAATGATACAAAATTTTATGATCAAATCTACTATATTTTACTACTTATAAATGGTTCTTAGTGGAATGAATAAAATCTTTATCAATAAAAATAATCAATGTTAGGAATACCCTCATAGAAAATATTATTAATGTGGATCTTGGACTTAAACAAATTATAACTAGATTGGGGTAGCTAGCTCAGATTATGAAAAAAATCTTTTCTTGTGTTACTTAATGTGGTTTAACAATGTTATATAGTTTTAGGTGACATTAAACACTATTATTAAATGTAACTAAAAATCCTTTTGTAGTTGATCAATGGAAAAGTTACTTAGAAAATATATTTCTCACTTTGAAATGTAATGAAAGGGGGAAGGTTTTAATGGTATTTAATCATCTCATAGGAGATTAAATTAAATTTTTGTTATTGATTGAAAAAACTAAGGATTAGGAGGAAAAAAATCATGATTGGAAATTATTTAAATGTAGTTTTCTTTGAAAATTATTTTATATTTGAAAATGATTGCATATGAAGTGAAATTTATGAGTTTAATACCAAAGGATATGAAAAATATATGTAATTATGAATATTACTTTATAAGGTCTTCAAGGTATAATGTTGGATATTTACATAATCCAAAGAGTAATGTTGACCATTCTTTTGATGGGATTAAAAAAATCCTTAAAAAGTCACCAGTCTCCAATAAATTCTCATCATATTAGGATATAATATCATTTTCTATCAATAAAAAGAAATAATTCTAAATGTATTAAGGATATAAAGAAAAATAAGAGAATAAGAGAATGATAGATTAAAAATTTGATAATGGGAAGTATAAAATAAAGAATTTTTTAAAATGTGATACTTATGGATAGAAGCACCCTTGTACATGCTTTAAAGAAAAAAGGTGATTTCTTCATGTGTGGATAAAATGACCATAATATCATGAATAAAATGGCAAGAGAGAATCCATAAAATTAGAGTGATTTAATTTTAAGGATATGGATCACTATTCTAACCAGTGACCAAAATTTCAAGGGAAATTACTACCAAAGAACCTGATGGGAGATGGTTAATCCTATGAAATTACTATCACTGATGTGGATGTTCCTAGTGACATAGTTAAAGGTAAATTTATCATCCACTATAGGATTGAAAATGTTTTATCTAATTATGGTTCGACCAACTATTATATATCAAATGAGTTTTCTAATGGTATCACATCACCACATCAATTATTAGATGTTAAGTTGGAAGAAAAAACACCTTATGGTCGCATGAACACATATTAGGTTTATAAATCCTATTAGATGTAATTTTTTTGGAATGTTCTTACTTTAAATCTTTTTATTCTTCATTAATTTGAATTTAATGATTTTTTTGGAACAGATTAGTCTCAACATTGATTCTATATCAATTTTACATGAAGGGATGTTACTTTCAATATTTTATCAACTATTTGTTTGAGGATGAACCTAAAAGCACTATATAAATTACTTCCATTAAATGTGTTTTTCATCCTATTTATGAAGGATATTTATATACAATGTAATGGTAGAAATTCACTAATGAAAATGTTAATATTATTAATTAATATACTGATGTGTTTCTAGAGGTCTTTCCATGTCTTCCCATGGATTATGAAGTTGATTTTTTTGTAGAACATATACCTAGTCATATGCCTATTTAATGGACCACACATAGAATGGTCCCTATTGAGTTGTCATAATTGAATAAGAAACTCCATGAAAATATAGATAATGTATAAAATCACACTATTGCTTCATCATGAGGTTGACCTGTCTTTTTCTAAGAAAAATTATGAGTCAATACAGCTTTGAATTGATTGTTGATAACCTAACTAGATAACTATTATGATAAATTATCCTCTACCTCATATCAATGATTTTTTTTCAACCAATTATAAGGAGCAATATATTTTTCCTATATGGGTCTTAGATATCTAAATAATAATCTATGGATCAAGAAGAAGGATATACGCAAGAAAATATTCCATATGAGGTTTGATAAATATGGATTTCTTGTAATTCCATTTGGACATAACAATGATCCTTCTATCATAATGGATTTAAAGAATATAATATTTAGGGATTATCTTTACATTTTTTGTGGTTGTATTTATAAATGTTATTTTTATATATTCAACGTGAAATGAAGATCATGAATGAAATTTGAGAATTATTCTGAATACCCTATGGATTTTTTTTTGAATTTTCCAAGTGTTAATTCTAGGTTGATTGGATAAATAATCTCATGTGATGGTATATTGAGGAATAATTTAGAGATTGGTGTTATTGAAAAAGTTTCTAAAACTATAATTGTTGTCAAATACATAGTTTTTTCATGTTTTTTAGATACTACCAATGATTTGTGAGCAATTTCTCATGAAAATATAATCCACTCTCCATGTTGACATGGAAATGGGATAAATTAATTTGGATAAATGAATGTTAAGAGAGTATAAAAAATGAAGATAATGTTAGTCAAGTGTGATTTTTATCACACTACCCTTCATTAGAGAAGGGTTATTGATATTTTGTGATGCATGAAATTAGGTAATATGATGTGTTCTTATGCAGAATGACATGGTGAAAGCATATGAATCTCTCCAATTAAAAATTCATTTGAAAAATTACTTAAATCATGATTCAGAGTTAGAATTGGTAATTTTTTCATTGAATATATGGAGGCATTATATTTCTAGTTATATGTACAAAATATATACTGATCATAAAATCATTAAGTATATATTTACACCGGAAGAGTTGAATATGCACTAAAGAAGGTTGTTGGAGTTGATCAATGATTATGAATTTTCAAAACATTACCACCCTAGGAAGGAAAAAAGGTGGACAATGATTTTAGTGTTAAATATCTTGCAAGTTTTTTCATGATGTGCAATGAAAATGATCTAATATTTTCAGAATTATAGAAGATGGATCCTGATATCATGTGGAATGGTTAGTGATCTTATCTTTCTTTGATGGATGTTCAAACATTCATCCATGATAGTATCCATAAGTATAAAAAGAAGATTTTGAATTATAGAAAATTGTGAGGTTTTTTAGAGAGTTTAATCAAGATCATACTTGAATGATAAGGTTTAGGCACTGAGTATGTGTCCCATTAATAATAGACAAGAAGGGTCAATTAGACGAAGCTTATAGTCAATAATTCTCTATTAATTATGGAAGTGTCGAGATTTATTGATATCTATAAGAGTATTTCTAGTGGGATAATATGAAATAGGATATTTTAGAGTCTGTATCTCAGTTCCTGGTATGTGAGTAAGTTATGGTTGAGAAACTGAAGTCTAAGGGGATGTTACAACCATTTGCTATATTAAAATGAAAATGCAAAAACATAACTGTGTATTTTTTTATCAGACTCCCCAATACGTCAAAAGTACGAAATGGTAATTGGGTTATAATCAATAAATTTATAAAGTTAACACACTTCATTGATATTAATTAAGATTAATCTATTGATTTTCTTACCAGAATAATTTTTTTGGAAGTTCCAAGGTTTCATGAAGTACCACATTTTGTTGTATCTGGCTAGGATCTGAGATTTACCTTAATGTTCTGGATGATTCTTTAAAAATTTTGTGATACGGAGTTGAGTTTCATCACAAGTTTTTATCCTTAGAAATATGGTCAGTTTAAGAGGATTATTCAAACTTTTTCAGACATGTTGAGAATTTTCTCTATTAATATCAAAGGTAGTTGGGATGAACACCTTCCTTTGATGGGAATTTCTTAAAACAATTTCTTTCAATCTTGAATTAAAATGGATTATAATGAATTCCTATATGGAAATAAGTGTATACCTATAACAAGACGAAAATAATTTGGATAAAGAAATATTTTATAAACCGATATAGATTAGGAAATGGTAGAGAAGTTTCGAGTCCTTAAACAAAACATAAAGGCAGCATTGAGTCAATTTTTTGATAATATTAAACAAGATATTGAATTCAATGTTAGTGAAAAGGTATTCCTATGAATATCACCTTTTAAGTAGGTTATGAGATAGAAAATAAGGGAAATATTAGTAAAAGATATATTATATTATTTATAGTTGTTTAATATATCATGGTGATAACTTTTCGCTTGGATCTTCCACTAAATCTCTCTCATGTTCATGATGTGTTACATGTATTTATCATGAGAAAGTACATACCCAATATTTAAATATACTAAACTCAAAGGTCATACCCATGGAGTGAAATATATTTCATTATCAATAGTCATTAGAGATTTTATATTCTTTAGATAATGTACTATGAAAATAGACAACTCACCAGATTAATGTTTTTGGTGAAACCATAAATTTGACGAAGCTATGTGGGAAATCATGGATGTGATGCGGAAAAGGTTTTCTTATTTTTTTATAGATGAATGATAATTTTTTGAGTGATAAATTATTATGAGTGGGTAGAATCTATCACCACAATATTTTAGAATATATATATATATATTTAAATAAATTTGATATTATTGACTGATTTCTCCACACGCCTCACCAAGTTTAAATGATCCATGATATAGAATTAAAATATTTATATTTAAATGTGACCATTATAACCAAGACATTAAAATTGGAGGTATGAATAGTAATAACTACAATTAGAAAATTAGTTTTAATGGTTATAGAAAATATATTAATAAAATAGTACAAAATTTTTAGTAAAAATATGTTTTTTAAAATACATTTTCATCATAAATAGTATTTATTAATTATTTTGATAATATATTAAAATTAATTTACATGACATTTAGAAGTTTTATAAAAATGATATCATTTGGGAGTTAATCGTGAAAAAGTATAATAGTATTTTTTTTAAAATTTATGTAATGTTTGATTTTTCATTGAATAATGAAAAATATGAATTTTTTATAGAAAACCATATTTTCTACTCAAGTATTTATAATGTAACATTGTATTTTTGTTTAATTTTAAAATATAATTAGTTTATGTTGATTAAAAACAATCTAGTAAATGATATTGGAATAAAAATTATAATTTAATTTGGCACGGAATTTTTTACACTAATGAAGAAACATTTTCTGAAAAACCAATTTTCAATGCCTTTTATTGGTTTAATTTTAAGTTAAATTATACCACTAATATGAACATAATTTGATAAAATTTATTCCATATAAAAAATTAGAATAATTAATATCAGGTAATAAGGAAAACATAAAGTTTTTTAATGAATCAAAAATAATAAAAATCTATTTATAGTGTTAAGGATAAAACAAGTTTGACGAAGGGATATTTTAATGAGACAAGGGGTAAAATTTTCTAAATAATTGAATTTATCCTATTTTTTGGGTGGTGTTAATCATAAAATCCATTTAATAAGTTCAAATACAGTCTAAATAGACGAATCATTAATAGGATCACCCTGAAAGAGATTATCTGAAACATGTTTGGGAGAAGAAAGTACAACTGGTCTTTGATGTGTATTTATATTTAGATTTTTTAGAAGATATAAGTGAACATATTATGGAGGAAATAGGGAATAACGTTCCTACTCAACTATCTATAAGAAACTAGGAGCAATAGAAATATCCCATCCACTATGTTTGGGTGGACTATCCCCATTATCATCATATCCATCACCATTACGTGTAATTGGATCTATGTTTAAGAAAGGGATCCTAGGAGATGAATCTTTACTTTGTGGTGTTGAATAAAAAATAGGGGTTCTACCAATTTTGATGTTTTGAAGAATATTTGTAACTATATATTCATTGGTATAAATAAATTAGTGAGGTTTGGTCTAAATAACATATAACCAATAATCTTATCTTCTTGAAGAGTTGATACTCTTTCCCTAAATTATTCAACCTCTATTTGGGCTTCTAAATCCTCTAAAAATTATGGACTTGGAGATAATAACTCACTATATTTATAATTTTTTTCCTCTTAAACTAAAAATGTAGTATCATGAAATTCACTCTCATCAAATGAGTTATCAACTTCAACTATTTGGTCCAGATCAAATCCAAGATTTATTTAATCCCTTGTTCTCATAGGATTCACTATGGGATTCAAGTGCCCATAAATATTTTCTTTATATTCTATACACATATTTTCCATGGATTATAGATAATTTTTATCCTATTACACATGGATTGGATAAAAAAATACCACCAGAAAGTATTTACTTTTCTACTTCATAAAAAATAAGTCTTTTCTATTTCAAGTAATGTTTAAAAAAACTTGGGGTATGGTATACTGTAAAATCTTGAGTAAATTTTACTCAGGTAGTATATATGTGACATAAATGTTGTGGAAATGTATATAAATAAAATAAACTACCAAATACAAAAGTAAGATGTACTGGTTCTTAATAGTGCTGAAATACTACTTTATAGGGAATTTGATATTCTTTATAAACTTTATAAACAATATACACTCTCCATATAATTCATTATCTCTAGGTATTGGACATGTTATATCACTAGTTATTATCTGTAATTTCCAATATAAAAATACTAATTGTTTAAATGATAAGAACTTTGGTAATTCTCACACTCTACTTGATGTAAAACTTTTAATCTCTCAGCCCAAAAGTTTGAAGAGTACTCACATTCAAGATTTTCATCAAAGGTTTTAATGATATAAAATTGATACATAGATTAAAACACCATATTTATATAAAAATTCTTCACTAATAGAGAATATGAAAATTTATTATCATCTAAAAAAATGGTCCATCATTATGGAATCATGACTTTCCAAACTAGAGAAATACTTTACCTAAATATCTCAACATCATTTTGATTTTATCGACTGACTTTATGTGAAAAAGATGCAAGTTCAAGAGTTTTATATAATCAATCATGATATTCTTCATTATTTTAGAAGAAAAATAATATTTATGAGAGTATAACGCAAAATAATGCTTTTAAATTGACGACCCACAATTGAGATTCAAACATAGGAGGGTTAGGGTTTCAGTAAAAGGAGGGTCGAATGAGGGTAAAAGTTGACTTGGAAATGGAAATAACAGTTTTGAATCTATTTCAGGATATTGATATCATTTAGGGCTCATCATATAGTGAAATTCAAGAAAAAAATATAAATATACATAAAATACATAAAAACACACATGGTGTCTTTAAAGAGAAAGAATTTATGGAATATAACTTATAAGAATAACTTATTATTACATATTTAATGAAATAATTAAAAAATATATATCAAATTAAAAAAAATGAATTAAACATAGATGATTATTCCTAACACATATCTGACATAATTTAACTTCTTATAATTTATAGGATTTATAAAAATGTCAGAAAGCTAATGTTCGATTCTAATGAATTCAGTAGTGATATCCCCCTTTTCAAAATGATCTCTAAAATTGTGATGTCTCATAACAATATGATTTTTCCTAGAATGAGATTCAATATTCTTGTAAATTTTAATAGCACATGTGTTCTCATAATTTATAAGGAAATACCTAAATTGATCTCTATTATCTAAAAAGGTGTTTTTTTATCCACAAAATATATGCACTATAACTTCCTGCAGCTATGTACTCTGCTTATAAAGTGGATAACTCGATTGAATTCTACTTTTTACTACATCACGATACTAGAAATTCCCTAAAAATGAAAATTTCAAAAGGTAAAATTTCAATTTAACTTATATCCACCGAAGTCAACATTAGAATATCTAATTTAATCAAAAGAACATGCTATATAATAGAACATTCAAAAATTATTTTAACTTTTTAGGTATTTACAATTTCTTTTAACAGTAGTTAAAGGTGATTCACTAGGACTTTCTATAAATGTGCACATATAGACACACTAAACAAAATTTTAGTAAAAAAAAATTAATTAAAGTAAAAACCCAATCAAACCTATATTAATGGTTGGTCAACTAGTTTCCAAGGTTCATCAAGATCTAATTTATTGGTAGTGATCATTAGAGTATCACATAGTTTTGAACTATCCATGCCAAATTTTTTAAAATAACATTATAGTGATTATTTTTATTTAACATAATTATTTATTATTTTTTTAAATTGTGAATATATAGAAATAATTTTAGTTTACCAGTTAAACTAATTTCAAATTAATTTTTCATTAGTTTTGAAAACTCCGTGAAAAATAATATCTTGAAGAACAAAAAATAATTTTATCAACATATGTCTGTGAAAACAAAAAATATTTTTAAGTACTTTTGATAATTATGTAAGAATCAATAATAACTTTTATAAAACAATTTAAAATGAGAAAAGTAATAATCCTAATATACAAAGCTCTGGGATATCATTTTTAGCCATAAAGTAATTTTGATAGTTTGAAAACATGATTTTTTATATGAGAATTTTAAAATATATGGGTTATTCAAAAAAAAATCTCAATAATATAAACATTAATAGAATCACTATTAATATCAATTTGATATTATTTTAATTTTTTTGTTCTGTATAGACAACTTGTATCTTAATGACTTTAAATCTAGAAATAGGAGAAAATGATTCTTCATATTAAATGCCTTGTTGAATATAACCTTATGCCACCAATATATTCTTATTTTTTAATATTTTCATATTTATCAACCTTATTTCTATATAAAAATCTAGTACTAATGGTTAAATAGTCTTTAGGTTTCTTAACTAGTTTCTATACTTTATTCCTATTAAAATAATTAAATTCTTCTTACATATCCAACACCAAATGTTTATCACTAATTACCTCATTAATTTTATTAGGTTAAACATGTGATAAAAAGTAATAATTCTAAACTATGTTTCTAAGAGATTATTGAGTTTATGTTCATTTATATATATCTTTAGATACAATATCAGAAGGATAATCTTCATTTAGTTTTAATGAATATAGGTATAATAGATTCCTATATGTATTCCTTTGGGAATAGTTCTTATAAAGGTATTATATTGGATATTATTCATTTAAGTCATCTATAATATCAATTTTCTTAGAGGTTTTATTTATATTTAAATTTGATATATCATCTTCCTGTTTTCATAGTGAAACATTAAGTTTGTATATATCTATCTCATCAATTTTTTCATTAACAGACTCCCCCAAATGATTTTTCTTTTGTTAAATACTCTATAAAGTTTTCTAAATATAAAATAACCATGAAAAAATCCTTCATCATTATTAGATAAAAAATTATCCATAATTCCTTTGTATTATGAATATAAACAATGTAGCCAAATACATTATAATAAAAAATTTGAAAAAATTTAACATAGGCTTTCTCCTAGTATATAATTTTTATGGAGTCTTCTTTAAAAGTAGAATTATTATGACACCATTAAAAACATAATAAGATGAATTTATATCTTCATCCCGTAAAAATATTGGTAGATCATATTCACTATGCATAGTCTTAGCTATCTCTTGAAGAGTCCTATTATTAATTTCAACAACCCTATTATGTTAATATTTTCAATAAGTATAAAAATTATTATTATAGTTATATTGTGAAATAATGATTCATAATATTTATTTTGAAACTTATGGCCAAGACCAATTCTCAGACTCTTAATGGTTTTTCCACTATGGTTCTCTACTATTTTTTATAATTTCCAAAACATCTACAAGTTTCACTCTTGTGATTCTAGAACTATACCCACTTAAGACTTTAATAGTAGTTAAAAATGAAATAATGATAATGTTTTCCAAGTAAAATTGAAAATTTATATCGTACAGAATGGTCCTTATGAACCAATTCTAGTGGTTGATAGGTACATACATGTTTCTTTTATTTAAAAGAAACTTTATGTATATTTCCCTTTGAACAGGGATCACACACATTGTATTTTAGGAAATATATCATTGGTAGATCCCTAAATGAACCATTTTTGGATAAAAATGTAAGTGATTGTATATTATGGTGTCCTAGTATCATATTACACATCCAAGATTCGAGATGAGATTTAATTAAACAAGAAATATTTTGAGAAAATAATGAGTTTAAATCTACTCTGTAAACATTATCATTTATCAAAATAGTAAAAAATAAATTAAATTAAGAATCATATATATTTCAAGAACTATTATAAAAATTAATATAGAAACCATCATCCCATGATTGAGATATAATTACCATGTTGTACTCTAATCCATTAAAAAACATAAGAAGTTTGGAATATTTTAGAGTTACCATCTCAAGGACAATAATTCTATCTTTTGTATTTTCACCAAAGGTGACATGACCCACATCTAATCTGGTCAAATTAATGAATATTAAAAATATTATTTTTATTTTTCTATAACTACCACTATCTAGATACCATATCTATATATAACATTTTTCATAAATATTTCCTATAATCAATCAAATACACACTGATTTTGGTACTCAGATCCCTTTGGGTTTAGAAAGGATAGAAATTAATGATTTAGAAATCCTCATATGTTTGATAATTTTATTCATATATGTATGAAAATATATATATGACATAGAAAAATGAGTTTTCTTTAGTAAAAACCAGATTTATCTAGATTTATATGTTCTAACTGTAATATTTACTGCTAACTTATTTACACCATTTAGACTAGTAATGAAATAATTTATGTAGTGTTTTTTATATCTAGGACGGTAATTAAAGTTGTCTCTAGGTTTGGGTATGAAATAACTACACAAAAATTTATTAAGGCTTCTATTTATTATAAAAAAACCTTTAATATCTTTTTTTCTTCTTTTCTAATTTTAAATCATTATTTTTTTGTGATGCAATTGATTATTTTCTTTTTTTACCAGGAGACAAGATTTAATACAAGAAAATAAATAAAACTACTCTATTAATTTCTAATATTTATATTTAAGATCATTACATTTATCTTCTAATATATTAAAATATTTAGAGATACATTCACTAGAAATATCATTTTGATCATTATTTTCATTTCAAAATATATTAGTGATATGTGAAGAAGAAGTAATAATATCTTTTATTACCTCAGATGTGATTTCCATTAAAAAATAAACCTCTAATTATTATCTTTCTTAATTAAATTAGATCCACTAGAGATATCATCAGAATCACTATAAGTTTCATTCAGGAACTTATTATGTTTTTTAACTCTTATATATTTTATTTTATTGAAAATATGGTAAATCTTAATTTATATATCCTTTTATCTTATACTCATAGAATATAACTTCAAAATTACCATATTTATTATAGTATCATTCACAATCAAACTTTATTTTGATTTTTTATTTCATAAAGAACTTTTTATTTCTATATAATTCCTTGAATATTTGGGCTAGATGAGCGGTCTCTTCAAAACTGTCATTATAACCATCAATTCTAGTGGGTTTCTATTATTTTAATATTTCTTTTGATTTTAATCAATATTCCATGAATGGAAATGATTTTTTTTCTGAATCTTAATCATTTATCTTGAGTTCTTCCATATAGAACATCATTTTCCCCTGAATGAAACATTTTTTTTCAAATAAGTCACTTTTTGGGTTAGTGAGAACCTACAAAACATAGACAAAACACCATTAGCATCACTGGTTTCCAAACACTTCCACCCCTCGATCTCATCATCGACATTCACCACCGCTGTTGTCATGAAATCGCCGGTAACTCCAACCATCACTGAACACAAACCATACAGCCATACAAGTAACATCCCAAGTAAGTAATGAATTATGGATTTTCATCTCTATGTCTATTTATGAATTATATAGTGTTTTAGAGGCTTAGAATTAGAATAAATCTAATCTCAAGCATAGAATACACTAATATTTTTAAAATATTGTTTTACTTCCTTTTGATGGAAAAACATTTTTAAATATAACTATTAACAATTTTAAAAGATCTCTTTGTCAAAATAAACTTATTATTTAGAATCGGGGCACTGAAATTTACTTTGGATAAATTTTTTATATTTTTCCGACAATGTTCATTTTTTAATGAACAGTGAAAAATACTGCATTTTACTTCAAAACTTCTTTGTAATCTAATTTAATTATATGGATAGATTGTCCTTTTAATTGGTTTTAAAGTTAAATTAGAATATATTTTTACCATTTAATCCAATGTTGGTCATTATAATTAATTTCACTTTGAAATTGGGCATAAACAAGTGTCAATATTTTGATAGATATTGTTTCTAAAAAACCCGCTATTTGTTTTGACAACGGGAATTATTTTTAAATTAACTACTACAATTTATGTGTTTGGAAATTGGTATAATGGATTCCATATATGGAATCATAAGGTCCAAATTATGTAATTTAGACTCATTTTTTGGACATTATGAATAGTAACGACGATAATTATCTTTAATTATCATGATTAATTAGTAATCGGGTAGTTACGGGTAATCAAATAATATCATAATAATATAAAATGACCTTAACATGTGTTCCAATTCTACTAGTTGTGTCATGTCCGACCATGGGATTCCTTGTTCCAACTTTGGGACCCCATGGAATCACTTTTGTGTGATAGTGACATTTTATCCTTTAATTTTTAAAGAATGGAAAATATAACAAAATTTTGTAAAACCCAAGTAAAACAATTTTCATTTTGTCTATGTTAATGTTATCTTAGACTATAAATAGTCATTGGAAACCTAAAAATATTTCCTACATCATAGTATTTTTTTTATAATTTTTAGACATTAAATTATTTAATTTATTTATGACACCATGATGATGAAGCGATTAACTCATTAATGAATGATTTAAATAAAATAAAAAGATAATGTAAAATATAAGACTTACACTTGTCAGAAACCTATTGTATGGGTGGATTTCTAACCCTTATTACCTTAACATAGAAATATTTCTTTTTTGGACCTTTAAAATCTGAAACTCATTTCGAAATAAAGTATCATTTCATGACTTTACAAGAGTGCCCCTACTCCCTCTTATAAAAGGCCCCCATCTCTACCACCTTACCCACACCTCTCAAGCCATTGGATCGGCCAAACTCTACTCCTTTTATCTCTCCACATCCCTCTCTTCATCCTATAAGCCTTACCTTATGTAGAAAGTGTAACATCCCAAGTATGTAATGAATAATAGATATTTTTATCTATGTCTATTAATGAATTAGATAGTGTTTTAGAGGCTTAAAAGGAAAATGAATCCTATCTTAAGCATGGAATACACTATTATTTTTAAAAGATTGTTTTATTGACTTTTGATGGAAAACCATTTTTAAATCTATCTTTTGAAAATTTTATAAGATATGTTTGTCAAAATAAACTTATTCTTTATTATTGGGACATCAAAATTTACTTTGTGTGAATTTTTGGTATTTTTCCGATAAAGCTCATTTTTTAATGAATATTGAAAAATGTTGTATATTAATTCAAAACCACTTTTTAATATAATTTATTTATATGATTATATTAAATTTTTAATTGGTTTTAAAGTGAAATTAGAATATATTTTTACCATTTAATCGAATGGTGGTCATTGGAATCCATTTCACTTTGAAATTGGACTTAAACTAGTGTCAATCTTTTGATACTTATTGTTTCATAAAAACACGCTATTTGTCATGACATCGGGAAGTAATTATTAAATTAATTAATTCATCTTCTATGTTTTGAATTTTGTAAAATAGTCATCATTTTTGAATTCAGAATATCAAGTATATCTTAGGGTGAAGTTTTGGAATTTTTCTGAAAAACTTCAATTTTTGATGAATAGTGAAACCACTAAGTGGTAGTTAAAGAAACTGATTTTTCGTTTAAATGAAACTATGCCACTTCTGTGATTTGATTTTCAAAAATACGACATACATGGTTGTAATTAATAATTAAAATGTGGTTCAATGAGATTAAAATAATTTTTTGGTGAATAGTAACTTTTAAGTTCTTAATCGCGATTAGAGGTAATTAGTGTAGTTTAAGGTAAAAATAATGTTTTAATAATATGAGATGATCTTGACACATGTACTATCCTTATTGGATATGTCATGGCCGACCAAGACAAGCCATGGGTCAACTTGGGGACCCCATGGAGCCACTTTGGTTGGGAAATGACATAAATAACTTTTTATTTAATGTAAAAGTAAAAATAACACAAACATGAGATGTTTTACTAAACAAATTTTTACATGGGGTTATACAAGTCAGATTTTTGACTATAAATATTCATCAGAAATCTAAAAATATTTCATTCATCATATTATTTGTTTTATAATTTTTAGACTTTATATAAATTAAATTATTTTTGACATCATGTTGATGCATCGATTACCTCATTAATAAAGGATTTAAATAAAATGAAAAAATAATGTAAAATCTATGACCTACACATGTCCAAAACCTATTGGATGGGTGTATTTATAACCCTTATCACCTTACCCTAGAATTACATCAATGTGGGACCTTTTTAATCCGAAACTCATTTTAAAATAAAGTAACATTTCCTTACTTTCCAAGAGTGCCCCTCCTCTCCTCTTATAAAAGGCCCCCACCTCTACCTCCTTACCCACACTTCCAAAGCCTTTGGATCGTCCAAAACCTGCCCATTGTGTCTCTAATCTTCCCTCTATTACTCCATGAAGCCTCACTTTGGGCACAAGTCTTCCCAAGGAAGCCTTGGGCTCAAACCAAAGGGAGTTACCCGATTTTAAGGTAATGTCTTCACTTGAGTCCGTTTGTTTTATTTTGATTCTCCAACCCCCTAAACTCTTTTTATTAATTTCTTTTGTAACAACTCAAGTATCTTAAATATACTAGGATGTTGTTATAAGAAGTATTCTAGCTACACCTACACACACCTACATCTAATGGTTAAAGAACATACTGTTTCCGTGGATGGCGAATTTCTGCCTCCCGAAACGATGATTCTTCCACATTATTTTAACACCTTCAAAGGTGGCCATTAATATGAAACTATATTTATATATGATATATAATATGTTTATGTTTTCCTTAAGCTTCTGTATTTTTCATTTTGGGCATACCTTTATGGTTTCCATTATGGGTAAACACAATATCTTCATTTAAGGAAGTGCAGACTACCGCCCCCTCAAAGTGATTTGATTCGTTAATACCATATGTGGGATGTATAAAGGATGATGTTATGATATTATATATGATATTACACTGGAATTATAATATACCTTTATATCATTATGATTCCATTCTATAAAATACTAAATAGAAATGAAATTAGCGTTCATGCGTACGTACGGCTTACCGTCTCCATGAACGGTGCATTTCATTTATTATCTCTAAATGATTATGTAATATTATAAATTCATGTATATAATGGATATATATGATATATATGATATATACATCATTATTATAATTCTGGATATAATGGATACATGTACAATTTGTAATTATAAAGGGTTTATTTTTTACTCAAGTTCCAAGGATCGTTAAAACAACCGTTATTAACTTGAATAATTACATATTGTTCATGACATGGCAATAAGTGATATAAATGGAATAATGAACATTAAAAAGGTTCTTAACCAAGTAGAAATTAACTCAATTTTATTATTCAGGAGATTAAAGAATGACCGAGTCAAGTCGGACCCGAGGTATGAGACTTCATCTCAATCTCCTTTCATTGAGGAAAATTTTGTTTTATACACAACCTTATTTTATACGGTGTATAAACCCCTTTGAATTTTATGTTTATTCAAAAGGAATATTTTTTATACGAAGCATTTACTAAACGAGAAAAGGGAATGTTTTTGTTGTACGTATGTGGCGACAATGACTTCTCCGCCGCAGTGACCGTTATTTGAGTTTCGGCTTCCTCAACAAGCCATACCTTTTTTTAAAAGAAAAATAAATACCATGTTTTACTTTTCTTTTATTTTGGTATTGAAAATGGTTTTCATAATGTTTTTATATCAATGTGTTGTATTGATATCTTGTGATTTAAAGGTGTAAATGTTATGTTTCCTTTATGCATGTTTTATGTGATACGATAATGTTGAGGTTCTTGGGCATTATTATGAAGATGGGTGGTTCCGTGATAAACTAAGGGCGGGTGAGCCCGATATATATCTCCAATGCATTGGGTAACGCGAAGGAGTGAAACTTCAAGGTTTCTCCAAAGAGATTTAGGGAATATGCTGTGATGGGTATTCCAAATGTAACCAAAAGGGTTACTCCCTACGTAAGAATGTTATGAATGACTCAAGTTACCGTTATGTCTTATGATTTCTATGATTTTTTCATGATTTGATGAGGTATGTTAATGTGCTTATGTTTTATGGGTAAAGTATGATTTCATTCTTATGTATATATGTACCCATGTTTACTTTCCATATTTTTATATCCCTTACTGATCTTTTTATGCTCATCCCATGTTTTTGAAATGTTTTTCACAGGTCAAGGGAATGATACATGATATGATGATAGTGTCAAGGAAGTTTCAAGAAAGAATCCATGTTTTATTTTAAATATGTTTCCATTGATGGGAAAAATTAATACTATCTTTTATGTACCCACTTTTTTTAAATGTGGAATGTAATGCATGTTTTATGATCTAATTCTCTAAAACTCTAAACCTGAAAAGATCCTCAATGTGTAATCTTGTAATAACTCAAGATTAAATATGGTTTAAGGCCGGGGCCTTATAGTTGGTATTAGAGGTCGGTTTAGATAACTTTAGGAGTTAGAATTCTATTAAATGATTATCCAATAATAATTTTTTTGGGTCAAATTGAAATGATATACCATTTGAAGATTACAATGTTGCTTCATCTAAGACATGTTTGTTCAGAATGTTTTTCTGCAGAGGAAACAGGGAAGCAGTGCTAGGAAGGCATACAGAAGGAAATAACCTTCCGTATCAGTATCCATAGATGGTCGGAATTGGAACTGAACAGTTTGTTGCAGTAATGGCACTGTTGAATCAAGCGATAAATGGAGGTGGTATCCATGCATGAGATCAACCAGATCAACCAAAGAGGAACATGTCAGTGGTGGAACATTTCATGAGGCAACATCCCCCATCATTCAGAGGATCATCTGACCCTGTGTTAGCTGAAGGGTGGATTGAAGCACTGGAAAAGATTTTCGATGTCATGGGGTGTTCAGACAATCAAAAGGTTAGTCTTGCTATTTTCCATTTGGAGGGTGAAGCAGATCATTGGTGGTCGATGGTTAAAAATATCAGGGACACCGATGAGATTGATTCTCTTGACTGGGATGAATTTAAAGGTATGTTTCTTGAAAAGTATTTTCCTAAGGCTGTTAGACTTAGGATGGAAAAACAATTCTATGAATTGAGGCAAGAGGAAGACTCAGTGGCTCCATATGAAGAGAGGTTCACTCGATTGGCAAGGTATGTTCCAAATTTTATCCGAGACCATGATAGTAAAATCAATAGTTTTTACTCAGGATTAAAGCCAAAATATCGAAGGTCATTGGCTTCTCGTGGGTTTAAAAGTTATGAAAAGCTTGTTCGATGTGCTGAGAAGGTGGAAATGGAGTTTGCTGATGACCAAGTGTTCTATAACAACCAGCAGAAGAAGAGACCGAGGTGGCAGGAGAAAGGGAAGAATTCTTCAAAAAAGTCTGATGGTAAGAAATATAAGTTTTCACTTTATGATAAATGTGGCAAAAGGCATGCTGGGGAATGTCTTCTGAATTCTGGAAAGTGCTATCGATGTGGTAAGATGGGACATAAGGCTCGTGATTGCACTAAAAAAGATCAAGGTGATGGTAAGTCCAAATTTAATTTATAGTTAGTGAAATGTTTTAAGTGAAATGAGATGGGTCACTATGCAAACGAGTGTCTGACAAAGATCTCGAGTGATGGAAAGCAGTTAGACTACAAGTAGAAAAGGGTGGTGAAATCCTTCGCAACTACTTAAGCAGATATCGGGCCATCAAATGAAGTTGTATCAGGTACTTTGTTTGTTTTTTCAGATTATGCCAGTGTGTTGTTTGATTCAGGTTCTACACATTCTTTCATCTCTGAAACCTTTTCTAGTAAAATGGGAATACCATCTCAAGAAATGACTCCTGAACTTGTGGTAAAAACACCTGGGAGAAATGTTGAGGCAAAAAGAATTTATAATAATCTTCCTATCCTTATCTATGGAAAGAACCTACTTGCAAACCATATTGTTCTACCTATATTAGAGTTTGTTGTTATTCTGGGTATGGATTGGATCTCTATTTACCATTCTAAGATTGACTGTAGAGCTAAAGAAGTTTCTTTTCAGAAAGACTTTCAGTTTGTGTACAAGAATGAACCCTTACTGTTGATAACTTCTCAAGAGGCTGAGAAACTTGTAAAAGATGGAAATGAATGTTACCTTACACATATTGTTGAAAACAAGGGAACTGTTCAGATTAATGATGTGCCAGTGGTAAATGAGTATCTTGGTGTTTTTCCTGATAAGTTGCCTGGAATAGTACCAGACCGGGAAGTTGAGTTTACTGTTGACTTAGTTCCTGATGCTAAGCGAATTTCGAAACCCCCTTATCGAATGGATCAAATTAAACTTTTAGAGTTGAAGGAGAAATTGCATAATTTATTAGAGAAAGGTTTCATTCGATCTAGCACGTCACCATGGGGTGCTTCTGTTTTATTTGTTAAAAAGAAAGATGGTTCTATGAGACTTTGAATTGATTATAGATCCTTGAATAACATCACTGTTAAGAACAAATATCCTTTGCCTCATATTCATGATTTGTTTGATCAGCTCCAGGGAGATCAGTATTTTTCAAAGATTGACCTGAGATCGGGGTACCATCAGCTAAAGGTAAAGGAAGTAAATGTTCCGAAGACTGTGTTTCGTACAAGATATGACCATTATGAATTTTTAGTAATGCCTTTTGGGCTAACCAATTCACCTGCTGTATTCATGGACTTAATGAATAGAATTTTCCATGAGTTCTTGGATAAGTTTCTGGTGGTTTTCATTGATGATATTTTGGTGTTTTCTAAAAGTAAATAAGAGAATGAAAGGAATTTAAGGGTTCTTTTGAAAACCTTAAAAGAAAAGAAATTGTATGGGAAATTCAGCAAGTGTGAGTTTTGGTTGCAACAAATTTCTTTCCTTTGTCACATTGTTTCTAAAGATGGGATAACTGTCGATCCTTAAAAAACAAAGGTTGTTGAAGAATGGCCAAGACCCACAAATATAACAGAGATTCATAGTTTCCTTGGTTTGGAAGGCTATTACTGAAGGTTTGTTAGAAATTTTTCACGGTTATCTAGTCCAATGACTAAGCTAACTCAGAAGGTTGTTAAGTTTGTCTGGACAAAAGAATGTGATGATTGTTTTCAGGAATTGAAAAGAAGATTGGTGAATGCTCTAGTTTTGGCACTACCTTCCAGGAATGGTGAGTTTGTTATCTATAGTGATGCTTTATTGAAAGGACTTGGTTGCGTCCTAATACAGAATGATCAGGTAATTGGTTATGCTTCACGATAGTTGAAAACTCATGAGGTAAATTACCCTACAGATGATTTGGAATTAGCTGCTGTTGTTTTTGCTTTAAAAATTTGGAGGCATCATTTGTATGGAGTAAAGTATGAAATATATACCGATAACAAAAGTTTAAAGTATATATTCACTCAGAAAGAATTGAACATGAGACAGAGGAGATGGCTAGAATTAATCAAGGATTATGATTGTACAATTCATTACCATCTGGGAAAAGGAAATAATGTGGCTGATGCTTTGAGTCAAAAAAGTAATTCTTCATTAGCAATTCAAAAAAGTAATTCTTCATTAGCAATGTTGTGTTTGGAACATTATCCTTTGGTTAAGGATTTGATGAACTTTGGCATAGAAGTTATTGGTGTAGGATGTTCTTCTGTTTTGTTTCAGGTATCAGTGAAATTTTCTCTATTAGACAGAATCAAGCAAGCACAGAATCAAGACAGTGAGTTGTAAAAAAAGGTAGATCTGGTTCAGAAGGGTAAGTTGCCTAAATTCAACACTGATAATGATTGTGTTTTGAGATTTGGGAAGAGATTGTGTGTGCCTTGTGATTCACAGTTGAAGAGAGAGTTGTTATGTGAAGCTCATAGTTCTCCATTTTCAGTTCATCCTGGAAGTACTAAGATGTACAGAGATCTGCGGGAGTATTACTGGTGGGATGGAATGAAAAGAGATATTGATGATTTTACTGTGAAGTGTTTGACTTTTCAACAGGTTAAAGCAGAGCGGCAGTTACTGAAAGGGATGCTTCAGCCTTTACTTGTGCCAGAGTGGAAATGGGAGAATATATCCATGGACTTCGTTGTGGGATTGCCAAAGACCCCTCGAGGTAACAATGCAATCCAAGTTATTGTTGATCGCTTGACTAAATCTGCTAATTTCCTTGCTATACGAGATAATTTTTCCCTAGATCAGCTTTCCCGTTTGTATCTTAAAGAGATAGTAAGGTTACACGGAGTTCCTCTCTCCGTTGTATCTGACCGTGATCCCAGGTTTACTTCTAACTTTTGGAAAGGCCTTCAGAAGTCATTGGGTACTGAATTAAATTTTAGTACAGCTTTTCATCCTCAATCAGATGGGCAGTCAGAACGAACAATTCAGACATTGGAGGATATGCTACGTTCTTGCTCTATGGATTATCAGGGAAGTTGGGACCAACATCTTTCTTTGGTTGAATTTTCATATAATAACAGTTTTCATTCCAGTATACAGATGGCACCATTTCAGGCATTATATTGGAAGTGGTGTCGAACTCCAGCTTTCTGGGATGAAGTGGGTGAAAGGATGTTGATGGGACCAGAATTGGTAGAAGAGTTTGAAAAAAAGTTTAGCTGATACAGAAACACAAGAGAACAGCTCAGAGCAGAAAGGAGAGTTACGTGGACAACAGGAGGAAGGATCTATCTTTTGAGGTAGGAGATCATGTTTTCCTCAAAGTCTCAACATGGAAAATTGTGATGAGATTTGGTAAGAAAGGAAAGCTGAGTCCATGGTTCATTGGACGATATGAAATTCTGGAGAGAGTTGGATCAGTTGCATACCGGGTGGTTTTACCTCCGAGTTTATCTCAGGTACACAATGTTTTTCATGTTTCAATGCTGAGAAAGTACATGCCAGATCCTTCTCATGTTTTGAGTCCAAAGGTAGTTCAGCTGGAAGAGAACCTATCATATGAGGAACAACCGGTCCAAATTCTTGACCACTGGGAGAAAGTGTTACGAAATAATGTGATTAATCAGGTAAAGGTTTTGTGGAAACACCACATGATGGAAGAGGCAACATGGGAATCTGAAAATGCAATGAGGGATAAGTACCCCCATTTATTCGATAAGTAAATAAATTGTGGGGACAAAATTTTCTAAAGCGGGGAAGGATGTAACATCCCAAGTAAGTAATGAATAATAGATATTTTTATCTATGTCTATTAATGAATTAGATAGTGTTTTAGAGTCTTAAAATGAAAATGAATCCAATCTTAAGCATGGAATACACTAATATTTTTAAAAGATTGTTTTACTGCCTTTTGATGGAAAACCATTTTTAAATCAATCTTTTGACAAATTTATAAGCTATGTTTGTCAAAATAAAGTTATTCTTTATGATTGGGACATCAAAATTTACTTTGTGTGAATTTTTGGTATTTTTCCGATAAAGTTCATTTTTTAATGAATAGTAAAAAATGTTGTATTTTAATTCAAAACCTCTTTTTAATCTAATTTATTTATATTATTAGATTATCTTTTGAATTTGTTTTAAAGTGAAATTAGAATATATTTTTACCATTTAATCCAATGGGGGTCATTGGAATCAATTTCACTTTGAAAATTGGACTTAAACTAGTGTCAATCTTTTGATACTTATTGTTTCATAAAAACACGCTATTTGTCATCATAGCGGGTATTAATTATTTAATTAATTAATGCATCTTATATGTTTTGAATTTTTTAAAATAGACATCATTTTTGAATTCAGAATATCAAATATAGCTTAGGGTGATGTTTTGGAATTTTACTGAAAAACTTCAATTTTTGATGAATAGTGAAACCACTAAGTGGTAGTTAAAGAAACTGATTTTTCGTTTAAATGAAACTTTGCCACTTCTGTGATTTGATTTTCAAAAATCCGACATACATGGTTGTCATTAAGAAGTGAAATGTGGTTCAATGATATTAAAATAATTTTTTTTGGTGAATAGTAACTTTTAAGTTCTTAATCGCGATTAGAGGTAATTAGTGTAGTTTAAGGTAAAAATAATGTTTTAATAATATGAGATGAGCTTGAAACATGTCCTACCATTATTGGATGTGTCATGGCCGACCAAGACAAGCCATGAGTCAACCTGGGGACCCCATGGAGCCACATTGTTTGGGAAATGACATAAATAACTTTTTATTTAATGTAAAAGTAAAAAGTACACAAACATGAGATGTTTTACTAAAACAATTTTTACATGGGGTTATACAAGTCAGATGTTTGACTATAAATATTCATTAGAAATCTAAAACGATTTCCTACATCATAGTAGTTTTTTTTATAATTTTTAGACTTTATATAAATTAAATTATTTATGACACCATGATGATGCAGTGATTACCTCATTAATAAAGTATTTAAATAAAACAAAAAGATAATGTAAAATCTATGACCTACACATGTCCAAAAACAATTGGAAGGGTGTATTTCTAACCCTTATCACCTTACCCTCGAATTATATCAATTTGGGACCTTTTTAATCCGAAACTCATTTTAAAATAAAGTAACATTTCTTTACTTTCCAAGAGTGCCCCTCCTCTCCTCTTATAAAAGGCCCCCTCCTATACCTCCTTACCCACACTTCAAAAGCCTTTGGCTCGGCCAAACCCTACCCATTTTGTCTCTACAGTTCCCTATATTACTCCTTGAAGCCTCACTTTGGGCAGAAGTCTTCACAAGGAAGCCTTTGAGCACAAAGCAAAGGGAGTTACCCGATTTTAAGGTAATGTCTTCACTTGAGTCCATTTGTTTTATTTTGCTTCCCCAACCCCCTAAAATCTTTTTATTCCTTTATTTTGTAAAACCTCCAGTATATTCAATATACTAGGATGTTGTTATAAGAAGGATTCGAGCTACACCTACACACACCTACATCTAATGGTTAAAGAACATATTGTTTCCGTGGATGGCGAATTTCTGCCTCCCGAAACGATGATTGTTCAACATTATTTTAACACCTTAAAAGGTGGCCATTAAGATGACACTATATTTATATATGATATATAATATGTTTATGTTTTCCTTAAGCTTCTGTATTTTTAATTTTGGGCATACCTTTATGGTTTCCATTATTGGTAAACACGATATCTTCATTTAAGGAAGTGCGGACTACCGCCCCCTCAAAGTGATTTGATTCGTTAATACCATATGTGGGATGTATAAAGGATGAAGTTATGATATTATATATGATATTACACTGGAATTATAATATACCTTTATATCATTATGATTCCATTCTATAAAATACGAAATATAAATGATAGTAGCATTCATGCGTACGTACGACTTACCGTCTCCATGAACGGTGCATTTCATTTCTTACCTCTAAATGATTATGTAATATTATAAATGCATGAATATACTGGATATATATGATATATATGATATATACATCATGATTATAATTCTGGATATAATGTATATGTTGAAAACTTGTAATTATAAAGGGTTTATTTTTGACTCAAGCACCAATGATCGTTAAAACGCCCGTTATTAAATTGAATAATTACATAGTGTTCATGACATGACAATAAGTGATATAAAAGGAATAATGAACTTTAAAAAGGTTCTTAAACAAGTATAAATTAACTCACGTTTATTGTTCAGGATATTAAAGAACGACCGAGTCAAGTTGGACCCAAGGTATGGGACTTTGTCTCAATCTCCTTTCATTGAGGAATATTTTGTTTTATACACAACCTTATTTTATATGGTGTATAAACCCCTTTGAATTTTACATCTATTCAAAAGGAAAATTTTTTATATGAAGAGTTTACTAAACGACAAAAGGGAATGTTTTTGTCGTACGTATGCGGCGACAACGACTTCTCCGCCGCCGTGACTGTTATTTGAGTTTCGTCTTCCTCTACAAGCCATACCTTTTTTTAAAAGAAAAATAAATTCCATGTTTTAATTTTATTTTATTTTGGTATTGAAAATGGTTTTCATAATGTTTTTATATCAATGTGTTGTATTGATATCTTGTGATTGAAAGGTGGAAATGTTATGTTTCCTTTATGCATGTTTTATGTGATACGATTATGTTGAGGTTCTTGGGAATTATTACGAAGACGGGTGTTTCCGTGATAAACTAAGGGTGGGTGAGCCCGATATAGCTCTCCAATGCATTGGGTAATGCGAAGGGGTGAAACTTTAAGGTTTCTCTGAAGAGATTTAGGGAATATACTGTGATGGGTATTCCAAACGTAACCAAGAGGGTTACTCCCTACGTAAGAATGTTATGAATGCCTCAAGTTACCTTTATGTATTATGATTTCTATGATTTATTCATGATTTTATGAGGTATGTTAAAGTTCTTATGTTTTATGGGTAAAGTATGATTTCATTCTTATGTATATATGTGTCCATGTTTACTTTCCATATTTTTATATCCCTTACTGAGCTTTTTATGGTCATCCCATGTTTTTGAAATGTTTTTCACAGGTCAAGGGAAAGGTACATGATATGATGATAGTGTCAAGGAAGTTTCAAGAAAGAATCCATGTTTTATTTTAAATATGTTTCCATTGATGGGAAAAATTAATACTATCTTTTATGTAACCACTTTGTTTAAATGTGGAATATAATGCATGTTTTATGATCTAATCCTCTAAAACTATAAACCTGAAAATATCCTCAATGTGTAATCTTGTAATAACTCAAGATTAAGTAAGGTTTAAGGCTGGGGCCTTATAGAAAGCTCTTCAAGAAACTCTTTTGGTTCAAGCCAAGGGGAGTTACCGGATTTAAAGGTAATTTCCTCTCTTACGTCTTTTATTTTATTTTTCTTCTTCAACACCCTAAAATATTTTTATTCATTTAATTTGTAACAAGACCAGTATATTCAATATACTAGGATGTTTTTATGAGAAGTATTTGAGTTACACTTACACACACCTCCTTCTAATGGTTAAAGAACATACTGTTTCTGTGGATGGCGAATTTCTACCTCACAAAATGATGATTGTTCAATCTTCTTCTAACACATTTCATGGTGGCCATTAATATGTAACTCTATTTATATATGATATATATTATTTTTATGTTTTCCTTATTATTCTATATTTTTTTATTAATTTCATACCTTTATGGTTTCCATTACGGGTAAACACGATATCTTCATTTTAGGAAGTGCGGACTTCCGCCCTCTCAAAGTGATTTAATTCGTTAATGCCATATGTTGGATGTATAAAAGATGGAGTTGATGGTATTAGATATGATATCATACTGGAATTATAATATACCTTTATTTCATTATGATTTCATTCCATTAAATACGAAATAGAAATGAAAGTAGTGTTCATTCGTATGTACGCCTTACCGTCTCCATGAACGGTGCATTTCATTTATTACCTATAAATGTTATGTAATATTATAAATGCATGTATATAATGGATATAAATGATATATATTATATCTACATCATGAATATAATTCTGTATATAATGGATATTTTACCACATTAACAACTTGTAATTATAAGAAGTTTATTTTTGGCTCAAGTACCAAAGATCGACAAAATGACCGTTTTAACTTAAATAATTACATAATGATCATAACATGGTAATAAGTGATATAAAAGAATTAATGAACTTTAAAAGGGTTCTTTTGAAAATAGAAATTAACTTGAGTTTATTATTAAGGAGATTAAAGAACGATCGAGTCAAGTCGGACACGAGGTAAGAGAATTCGTCTCAATCTCCTTTCATTGAGGAATATTTTGTTTTATACACAACTTTCTTTTATATGGTGTATAAACCAATTTTACTTTTACTTTTATTCAAAAGGAATATTTTTCTACGAAAGAGTTATAGTAAACGACAAAAAGGAATGTTTTGTCTTACGTATGCGGGGACAACGACTTCTTCGCCGCCATGACCATTATTTGAGGTTGAACATCCTCTACAAGCCATAAAATTTTTTAAAATGAAAAATAAACACCATGTTTTACTTTTATTTTATTTTGGTATTGAAAATTGTTTTTGTAATGTTTTTATTATATCAATGTGTTTTTGATATCATGTGATTGAAATATGGAAATGTTATGTTTTCTTCATGCATATTTTATGTGATACGATTATGTTATGGTTCTTGGGAATTGTTTATGAAGATGGGTGGTTCCCTGATAAACTGAGGGCGAGTGAGCCCGTGATAGCTCTCCAATGCATTGGGTAACACGAAGGTGTTAAATTCTAAGGTTTCTCTGAAGAGATTAGGGAATATACTGTAATGGGTATTCCAAACGTAACCATGAGGGTTACTCCCTACGTAAAAATCTTATGAATGCCTCATGTTACAGTTATGTATTATGTTTTATATGAGTCATTCATAAATATTATGATTTCATGAGGTATGTTAAAGTGCTTATGTTTTATGATTGAAGTATGATTTAATTTATTCTTATGTATACATAGACTAAGGTTTTCTTTCCATATTTTTATATCCCTTACTGAGATTTTTATTCTCA
The DNA here is from genome assembly GCA_963277665.1 of Viscum album. NCBI lineage: Eukaryota > Viridiplantae > Streptophyta > Magnoliopsida > Santalales > Viscaceae > Viscum > Viscum album. The sequence continues at coordinate 377,218,097 of OY728123.1, forward strand.
TCCCAAGTTTTTGAAATGTTTTTCACAGGTTAAGGGAATGGTACAGGATGTGATGATAGTGTAGAGGAAGTGTCAAGAAAGAATCCATGTTTTATTTTAAATATATTTCCTTTAATGAGAGGAGTCGATATTGTCTTCGATGTAACCACCATGTTTAAATGTGGAATGTAATGCATTATTTAGGATCTAATTATCTAAACCTCTAAACCTGAAAAGATCCTCAATGTTTATTCTTGAAATAACTCAAGATTAAGTAATGTTTAAGGCTAGGACCTTATAGTTGTTATCAAAGTTCGATTTAGAGAACTTTAAGAGTTATAATTATATTAAATAAGTATCAAAAAATATTTTTTTATGGTCAAATTGAAATGATATAGCATTTGAATATTACCATATTGTTTCATATAAGACATGTTTGTTCAAAATGGTTTTCCATAGAGGAAACAGGGAAGCAGTGCTAGGAAGGAATACAGAAGGAAATGACCTTCCAAATCAGCATCCTGAGATGGTCAGAATTGGAACTGAACAGTTTGTTATAGTAATGGCGCAGTTGAATCAAGTGATAAATGGTGGTGGTATCCATGCACGATATCAGCCAGATCAACCGTAGAGGACCATGTCAGTGGTGGAACATTTCATGAGGTAACATCCCACATCATTCAGAGGATCATCTGACCCTGTGTTATCTGAAGGGTGGATTAAAGCACCAGAGAAGATTTTCGATGTCATGGGGTGTTCAGAAAATCAAAAGGTTAGTCTTGATGTTTACCGTTTGGAAGGTGAAGTAGATCAGTGGTGGTCGATGGTTAAAAATATCAGGGATGCTGATGAGATTGATGCTCTTGACTGGGATGAATTCAAAGGTATGTTTCTTGAGAAATATTTTCCTAAGTCTGTTCGAATTAGGATGGAAAAACAATTCTTGGAATTGAGGAAAGAGGATGAATAAATGGATGCTTATAAAGAGAAGTCCACTCGATTGGAAAAGTATGCTCCAAATTTTATCTGAGACCTTGATAGTAAAATCAATCATTTTTACTTAGGATTAAAGCCAAAATATCAAAGGGAATTGGATTCTCATGAGTTCAAAAGTTATGAAAATCTTGTTCTATGTGCTGAGAAGGTGGAAATGGAGTTTTTCGATGATCAAATGTTATATGACAACCAATAGAAGAAGATACTGAGGTGGCAGGATAAAGGGAAGAATTCTTCAAAAAGTTATGATGGTAAGAAAACTATGTTTTTAGTTTGTGATAAATGTGGTAAAAAGCATGCTGGGGAATGTATTTTGAATTCTGGAAAGTGATACCGATGTGGTAAGATGGGACATAAGGCTCGTGATTGCACTGAGAAAGATCATGGTGATGGAAAGATCAAATTTGATTTACAGTTAGTGAAATATTTCAAGTGCAATGAGATGGGTCATTATGCCAATGAGTATTCGATAGAGATCTAAAATGTTGGGAATCAGTCAGACTACAGGTAGAAAGGTGTGTTGAAATCCTTTGCAACTACTTCAGTAGATTTTGGGCCATTAAATGAAGTGGTATCAGGTACTTTGATTGTTTTTCTAGACCATGCTAGTGTTTTGTTTGATTCAGGGTCTACACATTCTTTCATCTCTGAAAGTTTTTCTATTAAATTGGGAATATCATCTAAAGAATTGACTCATTAACTTGTGGTAAAAATACCTGGGAGAAATGTTGAGGCAAAAATAATTTATAAGAATTTTCCTATCCTTATCCGTGGAAAGAACCTACTTGGAAACCTTGTTGTTTTACCTCTATTAGAGTTTGATGTTATCCTGGGTATGGATTGGCTCTTTGTTTACCATGCTAAGATTGATTATAGAGCTAAAGAAGTTTCTTTTCAGAAAGAATTTTAGTTTGTGTACAAGAATGAACCCTTACTATTGATAATATATAAAGAGGTTGAGAAACTTGTAAAAGATAGAAATAAATGTTACCTTGCACATATTGTTGAAAACAAAATAACCATTCAGATTAATGATGTGCTAGTGGTAAATGAGTATCCTGATGTTTTTCCTGACGAGTTTCCTAAAATAATACCAGATAGAGAATTTGAATTTACCGTTGACTTAGTTCCTGACCCTAAACCAATTTCCAAACCCCCTTATCGAATGGCTCAAATTTAACTTTTAGATTTGAAGGAGAAATTGCAAGATTTATTAGAGAAAGTTTTCATTCAACCTATCACATCACCATGGGGTTCTCTTGTCTTATTTTATAAAAAGAAAGATAGTTCAATGAGACTTTTCATTGATTATAAAGCCTTGAATAACATCACTGTTAAGAATAAATAACCTTTGCCTCATATCAATGATTTGTTTGATCAGCTCCCGGGAGCTCAGTATTTTTCAAAGATTGACCTGAGATCAGGGTACCATTAGTTGAAGCTAAAGGAAGCAGATATTCCGAAGACCGCGTTTCATACAAGATATGACCATGGACATTTTGAATTTAATTTTACACAAGTTCTTGGATATGTTTGTGGTTGATTTCATTGATGATATTTTGGTGTTTTCTAAAATTAAAGAGGATCATTAAAGTCATTTAAGGGTTATTTTTCAAACCTTAAAAGAAAATAAATTTTATGGGAAATTTAGAAAGTATGAGTTTTGGTTGCAACAAATTTCTTTCCTTGGTCACATTGTTTCTAAAGATGGAATAACTATTGATGGTGAAAAAACAAAGGTTGTTGAAGAATGGACAAGACCCACAAATGTAACTGAGACTCATAGTTTTCTTGGTTTGGCAGACTATTACCGAAGTTTTGTTAAAATATTTTCTCAGTTATCTAGTCCAATGACTAAGCTAACTCAGAAGGGTGTTAAGTTTTTCTGGACAAAAGAATGTGATGATTGTTTTTCGGAATTGAAAAGAAGATTGGTTAATGATCCAGTTTTGTAACTACCTTCTAGGAATGGTGCGTTTCTTATCTACAATGACTCTTCATTGAAAGGACTTAGTTGTGTCCTAATGCAGAATGACCAGGTAATTGCTTATGCTTCACATCAGTTGAAAAATAATGAGGTAAATTACCCTACACATGGTTTTGAATTAGCTGCTGTTTTCTTCTCTTTAAAAATATGGAGGCATCATTTTTATAGTCTAAAGTGTTGAATATATACTGATCACAAAATTTTAAAGTATATATTCACTTATAAATAATTGAACATGAGACAGAGGAGATGGCTAGAATTAATCAAGGATTATTATTGTACAATTCATTACCACCTGGGAAAAGAAAGTAAAGTGGATGATGCTTTCAGTCGAAAAATTAATGCTTCATTAACCAGGTTAGATTTGGAACATGATTCTTTGGTTAAGGATTTGATGAACCTTGGCATAGTAGTTGCTGGTGCAGGAAGTTCTTCAGTTTTGTTTCAGGTTTCAGTGAGATCATCTCTATCAGACAGAATTAATCTAGCTTAGAAGCAAGACAGTGAGTTGTAGAAAAAGGTAGAGCTGGTTCAGAAGGGTATGTTACCTGAATTAAACATTGATAATGATTGTGTTTTGAGATTTGGGAAGAGATTGTGTGTGCCTTGTGATTCATAGTTGAAGAGAGAGTTGTTATGTGAAGCTCATAATTCTACGTTTTCAGTTCATCCTGGCAGTACTAAGATATATAGAGATATTCAGGAGTATTACTGGTGGGATGGAATGAAAAGAGATATTTCTGATTTTACTGTGAAGTTTTTGACTTATCAATAGGTTAAAGAAGAGCGGTAGTTACATAAAGGGATGCTTTAGCCTTTACCTGTACCATAGTGGAAATGGGGGAATATATCCATAGACTTCGTTGTAAGATTGTCGATGACACCTCGAGGTAATAATGCAATCTGGGTTATTGTTGATCGCTTGACTAAATCTGCTCATTTCCTTACTATACAAGGTACATTCTCCCTAGATCAACATTCTCGTTTGTATATTAAAGAGATATTTAGGTTACATGGAGTTCCCCTCTCCATTGTATCGGATCGTGATCCCATGTTTACATCTAACTTTTGGAAAGGCCTTCAGATGTCATTGGGTACTGAATTAAATTTAAGTACTGCTTTTCATCCTCAATCAGATGGACAGTCAGAACAAACAATTTACACTTTGGAGGATATGCTATGTGTGCTTATTCGATGGATTATTAGGGAATTTGGGACCAACATCTTTATTTGGTTGGGTTTTCTTATAATAACAGTTTACATTCCAGTATACAGATGGGACCATTTGAGGCATTATATGGGAAGCTGTGTTGAACTCCACCTTTTTGGGATGAAGTAGGTGAAATGAAGTTGATGGGACCAGAATTGGAAGAAGAGTTGGCAGAAAAAGTTCAGCTAATATAGAAACACATGAGAACATCTCAGAGCAGGTAGAAAAGTTATGCGGACAACAGGAGGAAGGATCCCACTTTTGAGGTAGGTGATCATGTCTTCTTAAAAGTTTCACCATGGAAAAGTGTGATGCGATTCGGTAAGAAAGGAAACTTGAGTCCAAGGTTCACTGGACCATATAAAATTCTGGAATGAGTTGGATCAGTTGCATACATAGTGGATTTACCTCCGAGTCTATCTCAGGTACACAATGTTGTTCATGTTTCAATGTTAAAGAAGTACATGCCAGATCCATCTCATGTTTTGAGTCTAGAGGTAGTTCAGCTGGAAGAGAATATATCTTATGAGGAACAAACTATCCAGATTATTGACCACATGGAGCATGTATTTTGAAATAAGGTGATTCATCAAGTAAAGGTTTTGTGTAAAAACCACATGATTGAAGAGGCAAAATGGGAATCTGAAAATGCAATGAGGGATAAATACCCCCACATATTCGATAAGTAAATAAATTGTGAGGATGCAATTTTCTAAAGGGGGGAAGGATGTAACATCCCAAGTAAGTGAAGAATTATGGAATTTCATATCTATGTCTATTTATGAATTAGATAGTGTTTTAGAGGCTTAAAATGGGAATAAATCTAATATCAAGCATAGAATACACTAATATTTTTAAAAGATTATTTTACTGTATTTTGATGGAAAAACATTTTTAAATATAACTATTGAAAATTTTATAAGCTCTATTTGTCAAAATAAACTTATTCTATAGAATATGGAAATTTAAATTTACTTTGGATAAATTTTTGATATTTTTCTGACAATGTTCTTTTTTTAATGAATAGTGAAAATACTGCATTTTACTTCAAAACTACTTTTTCATCTAATTTAATTATTTGGATATATTGTCCTTTTAATTGGTTTTAATGTTTAATTAGAAAATATTTTTACCATGTAATCCAATTTTGGTCATTCTTAATAATTTCACTTTGTAATTGGCCATAAACAAGTGTCAAACTTCTTATAGATATTGTTTCTAAAAAACCCGCTATTTTTTTGACAACGAGAAATTATTGTTAAATTAATTACTACAATTTCTGTGTTTGGAATTTGGTAAAATGGATTCCATATTTAGAATTATAAGGTCCAAATTATGTAATTAAGACTCTTTCTTTGGACATTATGAATAGTAACGAAGGTAATTATCTTTAATTATCGTGATTAATTAGTAATTGGGTAGTTAAGGGTAATAAAATAATATCATAATAATATAAAATGACCCAAAAATGTGTCCTAATGATACTGGTTGTGTCATGGTAGACCATGATATGCCTTGTTCCATCTTTGGGACCCCATGGAATCACTTTCATGTGATAGTGACATTTTATCATTTTATTTTTAAAGGAAAATATAACAAATGTATGTATCACCCATGTAAAACTATTCTAATTTTGAATGTGTAAACGATCTCTTAGAATATAAATACTCATTGGAAAGATAAAAATATTTCCTACATCATAGTATTTTTTTTATAATTTTTAAACATTAAATAAATTTATTTATTTATGACACCATGATGATGCAACGATTACCACATTAATAAACGATTTAAATAAAATGAAATGATAATGTAAAATATAAGACTTGCACTTGTCAAAAACCTATTGTAAGGGAAGATTTCGAACCCTTATCACCTTAACCTAGAAATTTATCTATTTGGGACCTTTAATATCCGAAAAGCATTTTAAAATAATGTAACATTTCATGACTTTCCAAGAGTGCCCCTCCTCCCTCTTATAAAAGGCCCCCAGCTCTACCACCTTACCCACACCTCTCAAGCCATTGGCTCAACCAAACTCTACTCATTTTATCTTTCCACATCCCAATATTCATCCTAGAATCCTTACATTAGTTAGAAATCTCTTCAAGAAACCATTTTGGATCAAACCAAGGGGAGTTACCAGATTTAAAGCTAAGGTCTTCTCTTATGTCCTTTTGTTTTATTTTGCTTCTCCAACCCCCTAAACAATTTTTATTACATTCATTTGTAAGAAAACCAGTATCTTCAATATAATTGGATGTTTTTATGAGAATTATTTGATTTACACTTAAACACATCTCCGTCTAATGGTTAAAGAACATACTCTTTCTGTTGATGGTGAATTTCTGCCTCACGAAACGATGATTGTTCAATCTTCTTTTAACACCTTTCATGGTGGCCATTAAGATGTAACTCTTTTTATATATGATATATATTATGTTTATGTTTTCATTATGATTCTGTATTTTTCATTTATGTCATACCTTTAGGGTTTCCATTATGGGAAAACGCGATATCTTCATTTTAGGAAGTGAGGACTACCGCCCCCTCAAAGTGATTTGATTCGTTAATGCCATATATGGGATGTATAAAGGACGGAGTTAATTGTATTACATATGATATAATACTGTAATTACAATATACCTGTATATAATTATGATTTCATTCCATTAAATATGAAATAGAAATGAAAGTAGCGTTCATGCGTACGTACGACTTATCGTCTCCATGAACAGTGCATTTCATTTCTTACCTCTAAATGCTATGTAATATTATAAATGCAAGTATATACTGGATATATATGATATATATGATATCTAAATCATGAATATAATTCTGGATATAATGGATATTTTACCTCATGAACAACTTGTAATTATAAGAAGTTTTTTTTGGCTCAAGTACCAAAGATCGACAAAACAACCACTTTAACTTAAACAATTACATAATGTTCATAACATGGTAATAAGTGATATAAAAGGAATAATGAAATCGAAAAAGGATCTTAAGAAAGTAGAAATTAACTCAATTTTATTATTCAGGAGATTAAAGAATGATCGAGTCAAGTCGGACATGAGGTAAAGGACTTCGTCTCAATCTCCTTTCATTGAGGCATATTTTGTTTTATACACAACTTTCTTTTATACGGTCTATAAACCCCTTTGACTTTGAATTTTATTCAATTGGAATATTTTTGTATGAAAGAATTTTTCTAAATGACAAAAGGGAATGTTTTGTCTTACGTATGTGGTGACAACGTCTTCTCCGCCACCGTGGCCATTATTTGAGTTTCGGCTTCCTCTACAAGCCATAACATTTTTTAAAATGAAAAATTAATACCATGTTTTACTTTTCATTTATTTTGGTATTGAAAATGGTTTTGATAATTTTTTTATTATATCAATGTGTTTTTGATATCTTATGAATGAAATGTGGAAATGTTATTTTTCCTTTATGCATATTTTATGTGATACAATTATGTTATAGTTCTTGGGCATTGTTTATGAATATGGGTGGTTCCATTATAAACTAAGGGTGGGTGAGCCCGTGATAGCTCTCCAATGCATTGGGTAATGTGAAGGAGTTAAATTCCAAGGTTTCTCCGAAGAGATTTAGGGAATATATTGTAATGGGTATTCCAAACATAACCATGAGGGTTACTCTCTGTGTAAGAATGTTATGAATGCTTCAAGTCACCTTTATGTCTTACGTTTTCTACAAGTTTTTCATAAATCTTATGATTTAACGAGGTATGTTAAAGTTATTATGTTTTATGAGTGAAGTATGATTTCATTGATTCTTATGTATACATGGACTAAGGGTTTCCTTCTGTATTTTTATATGTCTCACTCAGCTTTTTATGCTCATCCCAAGTTTTTGAAATGCTTTTCACCGGTCAAGGTAAAGTTACATGATGTGATGATAGTGTCAAGGAAGTTTCATGAAATAATACATGTTTTATTTTAAATATGTTCCTTTAATGAGAAGAGTGAATATTTTCTTTGATGTAACCACCTTGTTTAAATGTGGAATGTAATGCATGATTTATGATCTAATTCTCTAAAACTATAAACATGAAAAGATACTCAATGTGTATTCTTGAAATAACTCAAGATTAAGTAATGTTTAAAGATGGGGCCTTATAATACATCGTACCACAAATTCACAAAGAACCAATAGAAAACCAAACCACAATAACAGATTCATCCAACCTGCTGCAAAAACACCACAGGAAGTCTGAGCAAATATGATCCGCCACTGTGAAGCCATCACAGAACGTCGAAAATCACCCGAAACCAAGATTTCAGTCACCGGGAATGCATCACCAGTCACCGGAATTGGAGCAGAGGCCACACTATGCGCCACAAAAACCATCACACCACGAAACCATGAAAAACACACAGAAAAAAGTGTACAAACACAAACCAGGCAAAATCTCACTGGTAGGTGACCCCTCCTCAAGCCTATGCCGCAAATCCCGTCACCGCCATCAAAACTGCACTCGGGGCCAGATCTACCCATCACACCCACAGAAGACGCGAATTGCAACGTCAACCCCCAGACCGCCACATCGACCACCCAGGACCAACATTGCGGTGCCATGGGAATCCCTAGCCATAGGAGTAGATAAGGCCTCATGCCGTAGCAAGGATGTTCACCAGAGATGGAAAGCCACCACCACTGGAAGACCCGCGAGCCACGAGTGTGCCGAGCAGAAGGAGAACATGGAAGATCTTCAATAGGGGAGAGGAAGGCAATGGCCAGGGAAACCTAGCATTAAGAGAGGCCCCTTATGGGCTCCTTGGACCCATTTTTCACATTAACTCTTTTATTGAAATATTGATCAAATCACCTAATTCTTGGATAGATATAAGTGTGCCTCTCCAAATGTTTAATAAGAATATTAAAATTCATAGAACTAGTGAATTTTTATCAATGATATTTCCCAGTGCATTTTTTATATTTTTAATCTCATTAATCCTTAGATACATATAAGAAAAGGGCTCATCATGATTCATTTTAAATATGTCAAAAAGAATCGTAAAACAAATTAGTCTCATTTATTTGACATTGTATGTGTATTCACAGGATACAAATAAAGTATCCTAAATTTAATAACATATTATATGTGTATATGTTATAATTAATTCATCTTATCCTTGTAAGTAGTATAAAAAATTTATTAATTTTCAATTATAATCTTCAGAAACCTTAGTGGCATCACTATAGTCTACTCTAACAACATTTGGTTTCTAATATTAATATTCTATCACAATAAATTGGACAAAACCTTGGTTTTTAAGAACTATTTTCATTATAACCTTCCATTGATAATAATGAACACCATTAAAATATGATTTCATATTTGAAGTATATCCCTTAAGTCTAATATTATATATAAATATAGATATTTAGAACTTAAAAAAATTTAGATCTTTTGGGAAAAAACATGATGAAACACCCAAAGATTTTAAAATAAGAACAATGTACTCAATATTGTATACAACCTGAGATAGAGGTATTATAAAAAAATACAATACCCTGGGACTTTATGATATATTTATAAATTCAAATTCTTCAATAGCTTACGATAAATTAATCACTGAGTTTAAAAGAAATACGAAGTACTGTTTAAATAATAATTATTTAAAATTATGGTTATAAACTAGTCATTAAATTAGTGGGTATTAATAGTAAATAATAAATTATGAAAAAGAGTTTATTAATTGATTAATAATAAAATAACAATCATTTAGGAGAAAGATAAATGATTTCAGAAAAACAGAATTATTTAAAAAAGATGGACTAGTTTCCCTTTAAATGCATATTTTAAAATTAAAATTTTCCACTTTTAAAAAATTTATTTGATAAAATTAACATAATTTTTTCAATATGAATATCATAATTACCATAGGGTGATTTTTTGGTATTTTCTGAAATGTTTTATTTTTGGATGAATAATGAAAAATACTAAATTTTAACTGACAACTGCATTTTAATTTAAATAAATTGTAATGTAAAAATAAATATTAAATTTATTTTAAAGAAAAAATTGTTTACTTAAATATAAATTTATTCAATTTATTTCATTGTGATCATTTAAATATTAAATTTTTTATATAAAAACATTGTAAACTATTTAACATTTTCCCTAAAAAAACCCACTTTCTCACCATGTCTGCGGGATTAATTTAAAATTAAAAATTTCAAATTATTTAAATTAAATTTTAAAAAATATATTCCATATTTGAAATAAAAGTAATCTATAATTTCTAATAAATCCAAATTTATATTTTACCAAAATGAATAGTAAAAATAATAAATTTTTTAACCATGGTTTGGGTAAAAACTAAATTTTCAGGGGTTAAAATAAAATGATAAGAGTGAACGTGACCAAAAATATTATATTAATTTATTTTTATGAGTCTATTTATATGTTGGAAATTGAATATCTAAAATATGGAAATTTATTTCCACTTTCCTTTAAATATGAACCGAATGTTAAGTAGGCAATGAAAAAGAAAAAAGGGCACCTTCTATGATTTTAATATCTTCAATGATTTGGGATGGGAAAAAATAACATAAGTTAGGTGATTGATATTATTTTTATACATAATTTTTTTTCATTATAATAATAAAGTTTTATTAATTTTTTGAGATGAAATAATTAAAATTATTATGAAATTCCCACAGAGTAATTATTTCATTGATAATGAAATAAAATATATGATACTAAAAACATTAAAATTGGTATAAATTGAATTAATTATCTCGTTACATTAAATTATTAGACTAATATATCATTTTTAATAGGTTTGAGGATAATAGATTCAAATTCAATCGTTGTTCTAAATTTTTTAAATTCAAATTAAATGTAGTCAACAAGTCCTTACCTGAGTGTTAAGGGATCATACTTGGCCACCAAGAGACCTAGGTTAGTAACCCAGTGGAGGTGAATTTTTAGGTTACAGTATCAGTGTTGTATTAGATACTATTATATAATGTAGCAGGCAGTGTTCAATACTATATTTGCATGAGCTATTCAACCGATTTGGGCCTTTGGGCCACCGGTTTGGGCCTACGAGTCTCTAGGAATTCTGGTCATGTAAGGCCTTTGGGCCTCACGACCTTGAGATAACAAATAACAAGGAGTATCCTAGTTTACATATAGCATGCCCTGGAAGGAGATTAAAATAATTAGAGTTATAGTCACTTGAAGGAGAGCTAACTAGATTGGAAGAATGAGAGGGTATGAAAACCGCCATCGGGACCAGGCACTATGCATATTTATATGGGGAAATACTATCTGATCAGAAATGCAATGCGGGGAGCTAGGCGTTCAAAGATGCAGAAGCTGGGGAGTGGCAGTTCTAGTGGGTTAGGCCTGGAGGTCATGTAATGGGCATAGTATGGCTCTAGGGCTTCTGGTCATGTATTGGCCTTCGGGTCATGTCAGGACTTATGCCTTGGGCCTACAATTATTGTAGGGTTCCCCATAAACCATTTAAAGGTGGATTATCCATAATAATAGTAATAAAAATAAGGGCTTTAGTCCATTCGTGTAATTAAATGAATAATGTCAAAATGGACATTAATGTTATTTTATAATAAATGGTATTTTATTAAATAATTTAAAATTACTAAAAACACAATATTATTTAAATTTATTTTTAAAATTTTAAAATGATCATTTTTTTCATTCAAATACATATTTTTATTTTATATTTATTATATAAACCCATAAATAGTATAAACTCTTTTATCATTATTAAGGTTAAAACTATGTTTTTGGGTGTGACATTTTCTTGAGTTAAAATAAAATATCAACCCACATGGTATAATTATTTTAAAAATTTTATTTCATATTTATAAATAGTGTTTCTAAATTATCTAAAATTTATCATTATAGTTTATCCATAAATGATAAATAATATATCTTATAATACAAGTTAACATATTGAAAAAAACCAAAATGGTAAATACTGGGAATCATTGAATTCAGGAAAAAAATGTTTAAAAGTGTGTTTCATTATGTGGTGGAGGTTTGTATCAAATATATAATCCCTAAAAATATTTAATTATAAATTTTTTTAAACCACTTTGTGTAATAGATACATCCCAATAGGGAATACATTTGGGTATTTACCGAAATTCCATTCATTTCCAACTCTAAAAGGGAACTCACACCCCTCACATATTAACAACTATAAATCCATTTGAATAAAAAAATAACTTCCCAAACCACTTAAAAACCTCCCTTATATAATCTTATAAACTATATTTTGGGAATAAATCCATCATATGAATTATTTAATGTAATCCTAAGGAGGATACCCTAAGAAGAGGTAAATTTTCCAATGAGTGTCTTTATTTTATTTGTTTCTCAACATATTTAAATTATTATTTAAAATTATGATATAATAAACTCAATATATTTAAAAAAATTATATTTTTTATAATATGGTAATGACATAAAATTATCTCTAATTCTATCAAATGGGTTTTGAAATCATCGTTCGTGTGTACGACAGACTACAACCGTGCGAACCGATGTCATTCATTCTTAAATTATCACATTTCATTGTTGTGGATGATTATTTATATAAAGTATATATATTTAATTTATAAAACATTTATACATATGTAGTAATTATATCATATATATATATTTACCTTTAATTCCATAGGATATACTATAATGATTTTCGTGTGTATGAAAAACTACCGCCTCAAGAAGAGATGTGATTCGTCGTTCACTAAGGATTTTCATAGAATGTGATAGGGATAATATAAATTATATAAAAGAAAATATTATATAATTCATGAAATATTTATCATTATATATAGATAATGCATCATTTTATTCTTCTACTATTTTCATTTATTTAAGGATGATAACATCCTTCATGTATGTGTGGACTGCCATCTTCACAAAGTGACGTGACCATATTTCCATTAACACACCCCAATTATGGTATAAATATTTATATTTAAAGAAATAATATGTTATTGATGGTATCATGATCATTATGTAAATAATAAATATTTTTTAACACTTTTTTATAATGATAATTGAAAAATGGGAATGTTACTCATGTGTACATACATCTTACTGTATCCATGATAGTAACCCACTACATTTCTCAAAAAAACCAATCATGATCGGTATTAAATGCATGATTTTTTATAAATATGATAATTATTCCACAATTATTATTTTTGAGATGATGTAACTATATATTATATATAATTACCGGTACTTTTATAACAAATATTTGATGATAAAACAAGGCGATTGACTATCGAAACAATGAAAATAATAAACTATTATTACAAAATTGGATGTAAAATGTTTTATGATGATAATATATTATATTATAAATATGATTATGGCTTTTATAAATTAATAACTTGTTCCAAACCATTATATAGGAGAATAAATTATGTTCACCTAATGGAAACCCTAAGGTAAGGGTTTTCTTCTCAATTTCATTTCATTACAGAATATTGTAATTCTATGCACCTAATTTATTTTATATTGTGTATATAATTACCTTTAAAATATAATATCATGATTAATTCATAATTCAAGGTATTTCATGTTTCAATTTGAATTATTACATCTAAGGCGGTTTAACTTGAAAATTACCCAGTGTTAAAAGTTAGTGATCAATCTCACTTACTTTTGTGATTTTTAACTTTATATAGAAGTCGTTACTTGATTTTAAAACATTTTTTTAGAAATTAAATTTACATTAAATAAAAAAATTCTTGTATGATTCACATGATTTTTCCCTAAACCATATATCAATTTTAAAAACAGTGTTTAATTTTAAATTTATTTTTTTGACTTGGTAAATATTATTAAATCAATATCCTTTACTAAATACATATATTTTATGATAAAGAACATTATGCATGAAATTAAATTAATTATTCGATAAATGAATAATTATTTTGAAATAATGTTTCTGGTGGGTCTTAGTATTATATATTATCTTGATGCATCAGTATGTATCATGAGACAATCAAGTTATGAATCTATAAATAGGATTTTACTTGAATTTTTAACAATATTTTTAATGGTATCGAAGGTATATGTATCATGTGTATAACAAATGGAATCCAATAATTAAGAATTGGATTCATTAAGATTTCATTTATTATTATCCATGATATTTACTATATGATATTCTCTTTGGATGAATTCAATTTTTTGATTAAATGGAATGTATTTTCAGTTATTTACCTTGCCTTATTTATTATCCCTTATACAAATATATAAATAGAATTGTGCTCAGTTATATTCCTTTACATTTTAATTCATGATATCTTACATTGTACTTACCCTTTATTGATAATTTTACGTCACCTTTTTTTGTTTCCTTTCTCAAGAATCCATGAAGTGTTCTAAAAGTGGATGTGGTTGTGGAATATATGTAGTTTGGGGTATTAAATTTGAATGAGGACATTGCGATCGACCTGATCGTCACCTGGATTGTGAAAACATGCCTTACTGTAAACATAGTTTACCACACCTGGGGGATATTCTTAGGATAATTGAAATTTTCTTTACAAACCAATATAAAGGATTGGAAATAAAGATATCCCCAAAGAAACTATGTTTATGATTATGAGATCAGCAATGAAGAATTTTTTCAATTAATGTAATATATTTTAATAGTTTTAGATTATAAATTATGTTTTAAAAAAATAGGATCTAATATTTTGTGTGTAATAGTTTATAAATGTCACCTTTTATAAGGAATTGGAACCACATCAATTCACAAAATTAAAATAGTAAGAGTGATCATTTAATTAATGGGATTACACCAATATTTCAATGTGAACTGATATCCCAAACATTATAATTATAGGAGGACATAGTATCACATGATAAGAATATATAGAAGTAATTATCGAAATATTATTTCTTTTAAGGTATGTAAGATTAGAAGAGGATGAAAAAGAAAAATAAGAATAAAGGTAAGAAGAGAAATATGTTTTTCCCACATGTGATAATTGTGGAAAGAAAAACATTGAAACATACTTAAGTGGAAAATATATTTTATTACAGTGTGGAGAAAAAGGCCACTGTGCACATGATTATAAATGAATGAATGAATTTTAAAATTTTTAGTGGTTTAACAATAAGGATATGGGGCACTACATAAATGAACACAGTAAGAATTAAGGGAATATTCCTCTGAATAAGCTAAGAGATCAAGGTCAAGCATATGATATTACCACAAATGAAGTATAATGATTACTGGGATTGTTTTTGGATTCATGAATTATTTAACTTCATTATTTTATCAATGATGTATTGGTTATAAGGATTATGAAATCAATAAGGATTTTATTGTATTTTCATTAAGTATTTTCATGCATATTTTGAATAGTAACAATTACCAAGATAAATCATTTAGTGGAAAGTTAAATTTTTAGGAAAACACACGATTGATGGAAAATGATCTTTAAAATGTTCTTAATATTGTGATAATGAGGATTTTATGAAGAGATTATTTCTATGGATATAGTAAATTGGATAGTGATGAATACCTTGGAACTAATTAATGATTCATTGAAAATGTAGTGAATGATATGATTAATGGAGTTAATTTTTTTTTTGTATTTTATAAATATATCCCACAATATTTATTTTATTTAATTAATAATGTATAATACATGTTTTTAGTGAGGTTTTATTATAATTAAAGTGATTACCACGTCTAAAGAGAATACTTTATGAATGTATTCACATGTTTGGTATGTGGAAATTAGGAGAAAACTAATGTTATTTGGATTAGTGATAAGTTCATTTTGAATATTCAGTAACCTCTATTCTAATGTTTTGGACATTAATCTTTTGTTAGAGTCATGTTAACCATTTATGAGATGGTTTAAGTTTATCTTTGTATGAGGTTTTAGATATTAATTTATTACTTCACTATATAGATAATTATGTATATTCGATATATTTTTCACTAGGGATTCTTTACACCACAATGTCTCACCCCACATATCCTCAATATTTTATGATGTCGACACCCTCTAGAATTCTTTCACTAAGAATCCACCTAATGATATTTCCATATAAACACAGAGTTTAGGCTAATTATTTTTCATAATGATTTCAAATTGATCCTGATTTTCATTATCCAAAGTCTCCTTGATAATTCTTTGATACTTGTTCGCATCCTTTAATGTAATATCTAGGCCCAGGTAGTCCGGGAACCCAATTTTGGACCTGACCGAATTTTGATGCCAATAAAAAATATCTTCCATGCCTAGTATCAACCTTGTATGATTCTAAAGAGTCACGATATGTTTATGGGTGGTCATTCAAAGATAATAGGGACCACCTATGGCTCGAAACATATCTCCTCTATATTTATTTTCCATGAACCTACCTTAGAGAGTCCACTCTTCAATGACTTCCCATGCCAGTTTTTCATGAAATTAATTGAACATATCTTAGAGATTTTCCACAATAATTCCCGATCCTTTAAAATAATTTATATCATTCTCCAATAGGCCCAATGATTTTTTCATTCTGAATGGGAATCAAAATTGAATGGAGATATAACATTTTCAATATGGGATATTAATACTTTTTGTACATTGGTAGTCGAATGGTCGTTGACTAGAATTGATCAATGAACGTTATTTACCAGGTACTTTTTCAACTAAGTGAGCGAGACATAATTTTTCAATTTTAAATAATTATTTTGATCTTACTAACTTTTCTTTCAAAGTGAAGAATATGGTGTCTTCCTGACTAGATAGAGGAACCCAAGTAATCTATATAGAAGGTTCTCCACTTCATGTTTAGAATTATAAAAAAAATAACAATATCATCTGCAAACATGAGGGATAGATGGTACACAAGGGTCTTCGACATGTATAAGGAGTTGCATGTCCTTGAATAATTCTCATATTGATGACTCATTAAAGGAAATATTTGGAAATGATGAATATGGTAGGATAAATAGGGTCACCATGTCGAAGACCTCTAATATCATTGATGAATCCATATCCTCCCCAAGAAGTATTTTGATTGGAAAGTGGATATGAAACTACCGAACATGATTTTAGTGGACTAAGATTATAAGACCATTTTTTCATGAACCATAGAGATAAAATTCCACTTCATCTAATCATAGTATTTATTCATATCACACATGATAACATGTTTGAACCAAGTTCATTTTTTAATATAAATGGTCATTTTTTGATCAAGGGTTATCACTCCTCAGATATTCCTTATCTTAACAAATAAAATTTGTTTATCTGATATCCATCAGGGAATATATGTTGATAATATTCTATTAAAAACTTTTAAATGTACTATATATGGGAAATTACACATTATTACTGGCTAATAGTGATAGAGATATAAGAGATCCATAATCTTGGGGATCGGTGAAAATGTGGTAGCACATACCACATGATGGATTCCTACACCTCTAAAGAAATCCTATTATGCATTAACCACATCTATTTTAAATGAACTCCCATGAGTCCCTATAAAATGGCCTTGGGAATCCATGTGGTCCTAGCGCAATCTTCGAATTGAGTACTTTTACTACCTCATAAATAAACTATTCCTTAGGACTAGAATCAATGAATAATGTTAACAATGTATGATACCAATTGGGGAATAACCACATAGAGATCCTCAAATCCCCTCAGCTAGAAACCTTTCATTTTTGAACTAGGGCCTGAAACCATTGAAAAAATTTGACTCTTCCCAATTTCCAATCATACCACTATAATATATATATGTACTATCATCTAGCTATATATTTGGTTTAATTGGGAGCCTATTCTCTATGATACATACATGGAAATATTTTCTATTTATATCACCCTCATTAATGCATATAAACATCAACTGTTTGAGTGAAACTCACTCTTTTATTAGAAGTGGGTCATCTAGAATGTCTTTTTTACAATTATCTAACTAAACACACCCACATACCAACACATATCAACACTAGTCTCTATATGTTCATATTACTTCTTAGTAGACTCAATATCATGGGATATTTGAGGCCCGTATTTAATCTTGGACTGAAGGATTTTTTTGAGTCTTATGAGTTTGTTATGGATCCCAGTTCGCGAAATTCATTGTGCTATTTTATTTCTTGATGAACAAACCACATCATGATAACCTAGTAATGTAATCCAATACTTATTGAAATGAATCATGCTATGTAGTCATTCATATTATAAAAAGTAACTAATATAGGTTAATATTATGAGATAATTCACCAATGTTGATTCACCTTAGCATATAAAAACTCTGAAACGGTCTGGAAGTTGGTGAGACTATGATCATATCAGCACCCAGAGAAGAGATCTCCTATCTAGTAGTTGTACAATGTAAATTAATCACAATTATATTCTATATGAAGTACCCAACATCCTGTAATGAAGTAGAAAAAGTTGAGGCTAGCGTTCTTATGAAAAAATCCCCTCCATTTCTTCTCTTTCTAATCCTCCACTCTATTAATGACCCTTAAAAAAACCATAGGGACTCCCCTTGCATGAAGTATTTATGATCATTCTTTGAAGCCTCCCAAATATATGAATCCCAATTCCCTAAGAGAAATTTGATGATGAGGTAATTGTCACTAATAGTTATTTTTTTAATAAATTTCTCAATGTCTCCAATGAGATCCAATGAGACACTTGGTTTATAGAAGATCCAAATGTGATGGTTTCGGGGGTGGACATGAAAATAGTTTTGGATACTTATTATATGTGTGAAGTATGATATTTTGGAGGGTCATTACTTAGGATCAATTATGAAATCTAGAGATATATTTTCGGATTGGTCCTCATTGGAAATGATATACTTATTGACCTGATCCCACAAAACCCATGCATTCTTTATTATCTTTGATATCATAGGAATAGAACACACCTTGTACTACCCCCAGGCATCTTGGCCTAAAGTACTGAGAATTAAAATGAGTTGAGAGTTATTTTTATGTGGCCTAAAATTCATTCACTAGGGTTAAGATAATAGATAAATATTTTGGAAGGGGAAGCCTCTTGACCTAATTTTTTAACCCACCTCGACACCCTAGAGTTGGTAATGGGAGAATTGTTATCCAAGGGATTCATTGAAGGAATCATTAGTGCATGTAAAAAGGTGTGGAGACCAGAGTAACTTTATTCTAGGAAAGAACTATAGAAAACGTTTTTGGGGGATACCTAGCCCAGGAGACCTCTTCTTGTACTTAATATGGTAGAGCACTAGTACTAGTTGGTATAGGGAGAAACACAAAATATTAGGGCTTAGGATTCAGAGAATAAAATATATCGGGAATAACTAGACTGTAATAAATATCCTTACTTTTATATAATGGTTTCCAAAGACACAAATTATCTACGTTAGGACCAGTCGTAGATGATTCCATTACCTAATGGATATAGGGAACCAGAAAAAAGAATTGTGGAGGTACCTCCATGGTTCCTTAACCACCCTGTTGAAAATCATCAGAACCAACCTACAAGACATAATCCATATCTGATACAATATATCATGAGAAACTATGCCTTAGAACATTAGGAACCAATGATGCTGCTACACCAAATCCAAGTCCGCACTCCTTTCTAATACTAGGCCAAGAAGAATGAGAATGCCTGAAAATGGGAAAGGAGTTCTAATGGAGAAGTTAGAAAAAACAACTCTTATGGTGGTTAGGGTAATGGATACATCGGGACCAATCTATGGGATCTTTTACACACAGCTAGATCTAATTAAGGATGTGTTTAGAAATATCCATATCCAAAAAGATCCAAGAAACTGATGCCTCTTAATGATGAAGATTGTTCTTCACCATGCACAAAAACACCCCAAGAGAATCTCCAATGGACTTAATATTAGATAATTTTTTAAGAGAATAGGGATGACTATGAGATTGATCCAAACCATTACACAAGGTGATTCCTTTCTAATGTGGGACTCCATTAACCACTGGGAGAGAGTGAAGGGAAACTTGCTAAAAAACCTTGGAGAAAATCTAGTCATTGGCATTGACATTTTAGGTTTAACAGTTTGTTATAACTATATTTCACAAATAATTATAATAATAAGGTATTATTTTGTAAAAATTGGGTGTTGTCTATAATACAATATATGCCAATGTTCCTTATTATACATGATTAATTATTTTTATCCTATAATGGAAGATAAACATAGGGTACTGTAAATTACAATAAATAAAACAAATTATTTTAAAAAAAAAAATAGTTTATAAAAACCGAGGGTTTTACGTTATACCCCTCTTAAAATTAATTTCTTCATCCAAATTCGTCATTATGATTCAAAAAAATGAGTATAATTCAGACTCATGTGATCCTAAATTTCAATTGTACCTTCTTATAAATGGTTATTTCTTCATAAAACCATGCCCTTTTTTGTGGTCTTGTTTAATATAACATTCTCCATATGGTCCAAAATTACAAATGGTTATTACCTGTAAGAAAGAACCTACTCAAATGGTTAATACTCATTTTTAGTGCATGTGAAGAGTCAGACATGAACTTCCTTAGATGAGATATTTGGAACACAACACAAAATTGAGATATATTTTTCAGAACTACTAAGATATAGGTTACCAGCCCAATACAGTCAATAATCCCCAAGGGTCTGATATACCTAGTGGGTAGTATCCCTTTCTTCCTAAATATCATATCCTTTATCAAAGAAGATATTCAAAAATATACATTCTCACCAACTAAAAATTATAGGTCATAATAAAAGTTATCATCATAACGTTTATACTAACATTGAGATACCATTATAGTCATTTGAACGGTTCTGGCATTCTCTTCTATTTCATTGGTGATCTAATATCCGGATAGCATTACTTCTCCATCTTCATTCCAACCCAATAGATATCTAAATTTATATACATAGAGTGAATCATGAAGAGGGGTATGAATACTTCATTGAAATCTATTGTAAAAAAAACTCAATTAGAGGAAGGTATTGATCCTAAAAACATTGAAATCCAACAAATAATGTATAAAAATATCCTCTAGGGTTTGAATTTTTCTTTCATTATAATCACCCATCTTTGGGTGATAAGCAGTGTTGATACTAATTTTTTATCAAGGGATTGCTGAAGACATATCCAAAACTATAAGGTAAACCTTGATACTTGATTAGATACAATAAATGGTGTATATATTTTCCAATTATATAATGTATATCTAGGAAATCTATGAATGATAGAACTCTTCTATAATAGTGGTGATGTGTTCTGACTTAGTAGGGATATCAATTACCACCCATATAGAATTATTCCATTTCGAGGTTTAGGGTTATCTAATGATAACATATGTAGTTTTGTTCCACCATTTCCATTTTGGTATGTGTAATAGATGAAACACCCCCATACACTTTTGTATTTCATCTATAAAAATTAAGAATACTAGGAACTGAGTTGCAATATCTATGATATATCTCTTCATGAAATCCACCAAGATGTATTATTTCCATTCTATATACATCTTCAATATTCATGTATGAATAGAAAATGAAAAACTATGAGCTACATTTGATATATCCCTCTTGAAATCCTATATGTATGGAACCCATACACGATTACTCACCCTTATCATTCTATCCTGATCGTTGTTAATATCTGGTACATTTTTACCCTCTTTTTCATCTCTACATCTACTCGCTGCACATATTTAATCATCACAATGATAGAGGGATGAAAATTCATTTAAGAATGATAGGATTTTCCCCTTCCATTAGGATTTCCATGTCCATCATTTGAAAATATGGAAATGTTTGATCTTATATGATCCTCAACATGGATAATCTAGCGTGATCCTTTTAATATAAAGCACCATCCAACTTCTTCACTTTCCCATGGTGGTAATGTATTCAGAATTCATGATCTTATATCATATCTAACTGTCATATCTAGAAGATGTTCCACTACTATTTGAATGTAAATATCAAATTTTTATCATAATATATATCACACTTTAATCCATATTGATAATTCCCAAATAACATTTATAAAAAAATTACCACAAATAACTATAAATCATTATTTGGGTAATTTTACTCATGAATCCACAATTTTCATGAGGAAAATCATATAACCATGTTATTCATCATATGAACACATCCCAATCCCATCATGGATGCATAACTATAGATTAAAAACCATTCTCCAATATAGGGTAATGTAAGGGAAGGTTCCCTAACCATCCTTATCTTCACTTCCTTCAAAATTTTCTATAAATTATCTATCTAGAATAACATGACAACCTTTTGAGTTTACGTGTCTATAGGATTAGGTAGTCATGAAAAATTCACCAAAAATAAATAATCTATAGCTAAACCGTGAAAAATACAAACCTCAGTCACTATGGTTGGTCAAAGCCAACATTTAATAGCCTCTATCATTGTTGGATCTAATTATATACCCTGTCTTGATATTATATGACACAAAAACGAATCCTTTTTCTTGCAAAAATCAAAACACTAAATATTTTATATATTTTCACCAACTTTATGGTATTTTTTAAATTTATCTAGTGGTTTTCATTCTCATTATTTATCTTTGAATCGATAATAATATCATTTATAAAGGCTATAACAATCTGAATAGAGTAATATCTAAATAATCCAATCGTAGATTCCTGGAAGATTATTAGGTAATTAGCTTTTCCAATGTGCATCACTATATATTAATAGTGTATATACCAATTATATAATCCTGTCTTGAGTATATACTCCTTCGTGACACTTAATTGATGATATATTAAAGGAAGTTCAATATTGTAAATGTATTGAGCTCTCGGCACATGATCCAACATGTCATAAATATGAGGAATGTGATACTTTTTCTTGATATTGATAATTTCCAACAACAAATAATCAATGTAGAGTCACATTTATCAATATTTATTTTTCATGAAAAAAACAGTTGAACCCTAAGGTGACACGCATTCCCAAATGAATCCCTTATAAATGATTTAATTTAGCTTCTTGTTCATTTCTTAATAATAAATTACGTTCATTATATAGGGAGTATTTGAAATTGGTGTTGAATGAGGTGTAATTAATTTTGAGAACTCGACATCATGTTTTGGTAGAAGTCTAGGAAACCCTTCTGGAAAAACACACTCAATTTCCCAAACATTATGTATATCATCGATTCCATGTTTCACTCCAAATATTTGAGAAAAAACATGTTATGAATGGTAAATATGAAACATACACTAGATTTTATTTACATTGGATGGTTATAATTTTCATTAAAATGATAAATGATGATAGGTTGGTTTGAAATAAAAAATTTAACTTCCCTTCCATGAAAATTTATGCACTATTTCTGTAGAAAAAGGAAATACATGTTTAATAGAACATAAAAATAAACCAAAGGAATAATGATAGGATTTATAAGAAGAACATACCCAACAATTATAACCAGGGATGAATCATAAATATGATATGAAATAAACATACAATTGGGGGTTATAACTTCTAATTCCACATATGTTCATTTTGGTGGAATCTTAATACACACAGAAAATTAACAAAAGTTCCTAGATGCAGGACATCCTACTTCTAATTTTTTTTAACTATAAGAGACATAAGAAATATTACTAGGATGATCTACAAAGATAGGTACACACATCACCACATGCATTTGCCTCAACCAAAAAATGATACAAATCCAAGGAAAAAAGGACTAGTTAGAGGAAACCTCATCAATATATCTCTCACAAAAAAAAAATAGAAACACTATTGGAATCTTGATAAACATGTGACACAATAATAAATTGTTGATCCACATCCTTTAGATACTCAATCGATGAAGGTATAATCCTCCATGGAATAGTTCAGGATCAATTTTTGAGAATATCCACTATCAAAAATGAATCAGAATCCATCAACATATCAATCTGTCCATATTGAAATGAATACATCATATAATTGATCACATCCTAGATTTCATCTTCAATCGCATATACATTACCAATAAAATAGTAAAATTACCCCTTAATGAATCCCTTATGTGTGCGATAGTTAATACCCCAACCTGAGAGTCTCGGTGCACCCAAAAATTCCCCATAAACATTAACTTTCATCCAATTAGAGATCAGAGTTATCCATCTTATGAACCTAGTCATGATTGTATTTTTACATCTTCCAAAAACACCATGTGTTATGGAAGTCATCAGATAAGAATAATGATTACTCATAGAGCCAGTGTGAATCATTGTTGTAGCCATCAAACCCTAGTGTAACTCCCAAATTCCATCATGAAAAGTGAAAGTTTAATTATCAAAGACTTTAGGATCCTTACCTTAAAAATGAAATAAATTATAACCGATGATGAAGAAAGAACCAACACATAATGTTGGTCTCTACAACCAATAGAATGTATTCACTTCATGATCATCTCAAAAAAATACATGTTCAAACAACAACCAAATACATACTTCGCAAACAACCAGATCCAATGAGATAATTGACAATAGAAAAATATATGATCAATCGATTCATCATATTTGAAGCATAGGTAGAAGGTCAGAGAAAGGATAAACCCAACACATTTAAGTAGCCATTGTAAAGGCGATCTGTTTTTATAGATTTTCCAAAGAAGAATAATGGTCACAAGTATTATATAATAACTATAAAAAGAAATAATCCAAGAATTAATAAAAAAATTTGGATCATAATTAGATAGATAGTATTCCTTTGTGCTAAACATATCATTAAATATGGGACTCTAGATGAAGTGATCTTGATCAGTATTAAAATTTCATTTAAATTATTGTTTAAGGTGATCTGGTAGAAAAGCATGAGAAGTAGAATTACACTAGAAGTCAGCAATTGAAATAATTTTCATGTATTGAGGAACAATCACAACATTAGAAATAAGAGTTGAAATTCAGTAACCACATTAAATGTATAGAGGAGGCTCCTTACATAAAATCCATTATGAATATTGTAACAAATCAATATAATTATGCCTTATCAAAGTCGATTTCGTGGAGGTCATGTACATCAAATACCTATTTAGTAATATTCTCCCAAATCTAATTTGTAAGAACTCAAGGGAAGGATCATTAGAAATTAGAACACTCTAAGTTCATTTCTTAGTCAACGCCTCATTGAAAATCATATAATCCTTGAATATCATCCCACCCATGGTAGGTGGTTTTATATATTAACTCCAATCAACTATTATTAGATTATTCTAATTAATTCAACTAGTACAAATGAAATTTTTAATTAAAATCTATAACTCTTTAAGAAATATCCGTGTCCACTAATATAAAGAGAATGAATAAACAAAAATAAAGGTGATTACAATATTGAAAAGACATACACTTCATGAATAAGACATAAAATTTCTTTTCTAGATAGCTATTGGATTCATAATTCATTCAAAAATATTATCCATGAAATTTGTTTTGATTATTTTGTAGAAAAATGGAACCCCAAGGTAAGTAAATGATAAATAACCTCTACATACCCCCAAGATTTATTGAATCTTTTTTTTCATAGAAATAATAACTCCCTCCCAACCAAATGAAAGAGGATTTGACATAATTTATTACTTGTACGACCACTTTTTCATAGTTTTTAATATTGGATTTGATATTCAGAATTTCGCCTCTTTAAAATTTCCCATTCAATAGAATATCATCCATATAGAAATATGTGAAGAATAATATATATCCCTACTAACATTCATTTAATGATATAACCCAACATGTACAAGATCATAAAGACATATAATCAAGTATTCCCCACCAATAGAAAACAATAAACCAAATAATGGATCCCTATTTCATGACCCTCTAGAGAAATTAAATAAATCAATGGGTGGCCCATTAATAAGAATGTAAATAATCGATCTATTAAGGATACAACTTACTAGATTGATGAAGTTACTAGAAAAATCAAGAATTCTGATCACACATGAATGAGAAAATAGTTTCTTAAGAATAATTCCTTCAAAATATTAACCATTAAGATAATGAATATGATTGGTAGACATGTATAATATTCATAAAAAGTAATGATTAACATCTAATGAATTTATCTTACACAGAAAATATTTTTAAAAATATTTTTTTTAAAATTTCTTATTTATAACATCCTTTCTTATGTTAAAAATAATCATAAAACAGTTTTTGTGAACCACATTCATTGAAAACAGATTTGAAAAAATATATAGATTATTTGAAAACCAGATAATAATTTTATTATCATTTTCCTTGAAAATTGTCTTATTTTGTTTAAAAAAATTATTTATTGAAATCAATTTTGAAAACATGTTTAAAAAAAGGTTTCTGATTAACAATAGAAATAAGGTATGATTTTATTAAAAACATTTTCATAATGATATTTTTTTAAATAAGATAATAAAATGGTAGAAATACTTGAATATGTTATATATAACTAGAGGATAAAGAAAGTCATGAGTGTCCTTGACAGATGGATCATAAGATTTCATCAGTATAAGCATAATCGTAAAGAATCCCGATAAATTATTGGAATGTAGAAATAAACTATTACCTATTTGGTAACATTGAATCATAATATAAATTAGGGAATAAAAATTCACGGATCTAAAAATATCCTAAAAGAATTATATTCTAGAAACAACATGTCAAATTTCAGCAAATAGACTTCATAAGAGAATGTGGGTGTGTAACATAACATGTGTCTCAAAGAATGCGAATTGAGAAAAAATAACTTACGATTTGGTAACTTCTGAACCATAAACCCCATGAAATTGAGATCATAGAATAGATATTTAAATAAAAATAAATTTAAGACTCGTAAAAATAGAATTAGTTCATGGTAATTATATAGACCACACAAAAGAAATGAGTAGTTAATAAGGCATAAGTCTCACAGAAATAAAAGTGAGACTATAAATCTTCATAACATATTCCTTGAATCTCATCATACACATTCAAAACTCATGTATAATTTATATAATATTCCAATATATCTATAATATTACCATATTCGAATATATAATTCCATATATGATTTATTTATGACTTTATTTTACCTTTATGTTATTAATTCAATATTAATGTTATCTTTTGGGTAATAACAACTTCGTTTCTTTTAACACGTTTTGACATGGACCTCTTAGTCCAATAACTTATATCATGATTTAAGTCCATAAGGGATTAATACCATGATATAAATATAATATATAATTTATATATATATATATATATTTATTTAGAATAATCAAAAAATATATTATTTGGAAATAAATGACATCGTTCGTGGAGATGGTAGGCTCTATGTACGCATAAACACTGTTTTCATTTTGTTATCGTATATTTTAATGAAAGAAATGTAAATGATATATATATATATATATATATATGTATTATCATTAAATAATATTTATTAATTAATATATATCACATTATTAAACCATTCTTTATACATTCAATGTAAAGTGTGAGCAAATCACATCGCTTTGTGGAGGATATAACCCACATGTCTTCAAATGATGTTATAATATTCCAAAAAACGGTAAGAATAATGTTAGGTGTAATATAATAATTAAAAAATAGTAGATAAGTCTAAAATATAATATATATCATGTAAAAAAATAATTTCATCATTTTTCCCAACCAGGAATGGTGGTAATGGAGGAATGAACTACAATTGTTCTAGAGGTGGTAATTTGTCATACACATGTACTGTGATTGAATATGAAATTTTATGGAAGTATTTGTGAGTGTATGTAAAAACTATAACATAAAAAATAAATTATAATTATTATACTAAGGATATCATATAATCTAAATATATGAATAATTGAAGGGGTCGAGAAAAAAATAAACCATAACTTTTTGTTGAAGGATATTGCCTCTTATATAGGTAATCCATTTTGGTTTTCAGAAACGGGTTTCATTGTATTGGGTTATGATTAATGTTATCACTATAGGATAAAGGGATGGATGTTTAGAGGATATTTGTGCAGGGGTGGTCAAAGAAATTTTTTTTAGAGGTGTGAATAGGTGATGTGGGTGAGTGTGCTTTTATAGTGGAGGTGGTGCAACATTCTTGTAAATATAAAGAGGAAAAAACTATTGAGAGGTGTCCCTTACATAATGTGACTAAAATAATAATAAATATTATATAAAACAGAGGATATTGTCAATATATAGCCGTTAAATATCTTATAGACAATTTTCAATGTCATTTATATTTTTATGATTAATGTTTAAATCTTATGTAAATTTGTTTTTACATTAACCGTTGAAATTAATTTTAATTACATTCAACAATATTTTTGTTCAATATGTATTTTAGACTTATTATAAATTATAAATTATTCTGGTTCCAAATATAAAATCCATTGTTCCGAACTCCAATCAAATAAAAGTAATAAAATAATATAAAAATAATCACACATATTGGATGGGACGATGAGTTTCTGTAGTGTAAAAGATCCGAAGATTGAAATATTTTTATATCAATTTTCATTGTGAAATTAGTTCTATTGAACTAAATTATATTATCTTATTTATGAATTATGAAATAAGTCATTAAAAATAGTTAATATATAATTTTTTGATACAAATAAATTATAGAAAAAAGTTATTTTCAATTATAATTTAGTATTTTTCACTTTTTATCAAAAATTGATGTTTTTTCAGAAAAATCCCAAAAATTAACCATGAGATAAATATGAAACTATTAATTTAAAAATTAATTTTATTTTACCAATTTTAATCTAGAAAATATTCTATAAATTAATTTATTATTTTTCAATGATGAATATAAAAATATGTTCTTTACCAAAAATTGTATTTTCCAAATATATTAAGAAATTAAAGAAAATTATATATTCCATTAGAAATATGTTTTTTATATTTGAAACCATATTAAATAATATTTAGAAATTATTTATTACTATTAAAATTGATATGTTTAACATCTATGTGTTTTTTTTCATTTTTTATTATTTATTATAATAAATGTTTGTTTTATAGAAACTATGTGGTGCGTCAAATGCATGCTTAACTATTTTTGTCTGTAGATAAAGATGAAATAGTAGTATCATATAATAAATGTTTAACATGGTGGATAATGAAATAAAATTCATTAGTGAAATTTTATTTATTCAAAAAAAAATTCATAAAAACACAAGGTGTTACATCCTTGACTTTAGTGAACACACCCAGAACACAAAACCTCTCTGTGTTTGTGAGTGTCTCCAAATATGGTGGTAGAAAATATAAACAACATAAAAATCATGGTATATATATATCACACAATACACTACAAATCCATTCAAAACATATACACTAGAAGATACCAAATTACCACCCTTAAACCTCACATCAACCACCACAATGTCATCCACCACAATATCAAATACACCACATCATTGGCACACACAACAATAAATATTTACATTATGAATTTAAGGTTTCACTAATACTAGTTATTAAATGATTAATTATGGTTCATTTACTAAGAAACCTCATTTACATTTAAAAATATCATTAACTTATTCAGTTAATTATGTTACCTAATTAACATATTAAAGTTTCCTCACCATCCAATTATTCATATAATTCATCATCACCATTTATTAAATTCCTACCTAGGAAACTAATGAAACCACACCTTATATAAAATAATACATGAACATCCTCCATCATTGCATGAAAAACCTTCCAAACCCCCTCACCACACCTACCACATGTCTCATCCACAACAAACCACAACTAGAAAAAAAATCATTAACACACAATATCAACACTACACACCAAAACCTTTACAAACTATAACCATTATGCACCACAATAATTACACCCCACATCACACAATTGACAACATCATATCCATTCCAAAAATATAAATTTTCACATCCCTATTCATCACATATCCCATACTGTCATCTTCATCATCTTAAAAAAAAATCATGTAACACAAAATGAAAAAAAACTACCACACACTACAATAACACATCTGAGAATTCAAAATTTATTCATGGGATTTCATCACATTACACCATTATCTAGAATTGGTGTTATCACAAAATTCATATTTCCATGGGAATCCAATAACTGTACATGTAATCATTATTTACACTTTTTAAGGTTATGAAAAAATATTAACATATGCAGGGTCTCAAAATTAATAACTATAGTTAAAACAAGGATCAAAATGGCCTTCATTTTCTAAAATGGAAGAATCAGGAAGAAACACATCAAAAACTATGTAAAATCATACCAAACATGTTCTATCTCTATAAACCCATTAATTTAACACAGTAAAATTAATTATCCTTATTACCCTGACCTGTTCAATCCACCAAAAGGAATGAAAATCCATGAAAATAAAACACACATCATGTAAGCATAATATAATGAGGATACCCTACCTCAGTGATGATTTTTAGCATTTCTCCACACTATAGGGTAAAGAAAAAATAAAATAAAAAACACAACCATAGAATAGAACGATTGATAAACCTATATTAGATCATTGTTTTTTTAAAAACATATATGGATCAAAACAACCTTACCAATGTGGACTGGTTGGACCCTATTTCATTAAAATGATCATGTAAAAAGATAATATTTTTAAAATAAAATTATTAATAGTTTAAAATTGATTTTTTTATCATACATTAGAATGGACTTCCATAAATGATTCTAAGAGTGAGACCAGGGTAATGATGAGAGAAAATTAAATACCAAAACCAAATAATAATAGTTGAAATGATTTGAGTTCTGGTAGGGATAAAATAAATGAAGTGAAAGTAGAATAATACTACACATTATAGATCAAGTGTAGATAAAGGAGATCACCAGAAATTAGGAAGTAGTCCAAGGATGAAGAATAATAATTTTATTGGCTATCTTTCTTATTCTAATGTTATATTTCAGTTATTATTCTATATTCGATCAATTTTAATTGTTATTAGGCTAGCTGAAATGATTCTACAAAGTTCTCTCAAATGGATGACCTATAGATTAATTTATTTTGTATTCATAATGGTATATTAAACTAACACTCTTGATAATGAAATAAAATATTGTAAAACACAAATTCAAAATTGTTCTGAATTATTTACCCTTTCATTGATCAGCCTCTTCAAGTATAGACTTTCAGATAAAATGTAAATAGGGAAAAATAAAACTGAACTATATCTCACTGATTTATGGTAATTAATGGACTCGAATTAATTAACTAATGACAAATGTATGGATTCTAGCCCGACCTGATTCATCAATGAATTAAAAATAAATAATATCTCAATCTCATTCCATGATTTGGGTTTATCCTGCCATTATAATAAATTAATTCAATAAATTAAATGATTAATTGAAACACAGAGAATAGATGAAGAAAAAGATCCAAAACCAAGCCCTATGTATGTGAATAAAAAACTCATCCTAAAACTATATACGAATGTGTTTCCTGGTTACTATTTTATTCAACTTATTACCTGCTAACTTTTATCTCCATCAATCCCCTCTATGATTCACATTAGATCTCTATTTTTTACATGGTCTCTTGAAATATATATTTAAAACCTAGATAATTTTTATATTAATACCTTTTACTTAAAGGGTATGTGGACCTTTGTTAACCAACCTTGTATATATGATTAACTCCTAAACTTTAAAGATGTATATAATTTCATAGGTCACTACAATGCCTATTATTAGGTGCTTTTTGTGGAAAAATTCTATATTCCTCCACATTTGTCACATTTGACATTTCATATGCCTAGTGATGATTGAAATAATTTTTTAGTCATCGTTATATACTGATGGGCATTTATTTAGGTGATTTTTCTTCAAAATTGGCTCTTTTTTGAAGACATCACTGACTCAAACTCTTCCCCATCTCATCATGCCACTAAATTTGATCTGTAGGGTGTAAGTGCAAACACCAGATAGGTCACAATGAATAATGATTTGAGATTTCATAGATCATACTATATTATCAAGATAAATTTTCATGAATGTAGAAAATAACCATATATTGTATAAAAAAGGTGGTTCTTAGATATCATGGGTGGTGTGTCATTGAGCTTCAACACAAGATTTCAATGTTGGTTCTTGAGTAGTGGTTCTGTAAAACATTTATTACATATGAAAATAATTTTCCATTGTTGATAGGTAAAATAAAAAATTATCGATTCTTATGCTGGTAACATTATCAACTTCATCTATGTAGTTTTCATCCATCATCATGTGGGGAGTCCCGCTTCGACAGAGGTGACATTAGCTTCTTCCTATTCAATATTGGTGGTCCCTCAATATAGATCATGAAAACTAGTATCTCCAGATCTAATCTAGTGGAGTACAACGATTTACATAATGATATAATATAAGATCATCACTAAATTAATATTTTGTTTCAATATGTACTTTTTGGGAATGTGATATGATGCAGTTGATCCAGATTGACTATAAAAAGTGATGGATGTTTCCAATACCCCCTTTATTTTGGGATAGATGATGTATTTTCCTATTTTATAGTTTTATGATGGTAGAGACATCATTCTATTACCATTTTCCATTTTTTGGTTGCAGTTTCCTGCAAATTTGTTCTTATGATCTATCAAACACATCATTCTATCTCTTGGATTTAACACACAGTCGATACCATCAGGGCACAACAACTCGCATTTGTAAATTTTAATTTTTAGTTAACTTATGTTTGATCCCCTTATCCCAGAGTTAAAACTTGTCCTCTTCACTAATAAATAGACACATGTTAAAAACATATTTATGTGTGGTTGATCCTGATGCACATACAGTAGATCCAAGATATTTTCACAATAGATATTATATTTTTTGGTCATTTTGAGTATTTTATATATTCTCTCCATGAAATATAAAAAACAGATATATTTTTGAATTAATCATCACTGATACTATAAATTTAAATTCATTAATAAAATTAAATAGTTCATAAAATACTTACATGAGGAAAACTAATCAGTTGACCAACCAAAAATAGTTATTTATCTTACAATAATAAATAAACACCAAATGAAATTAGATAAATTCCACATTAAATTATTCTCCATTCGATGATCAACATTAAATTTCAAGAAAAATTATTTAAAAAATTTAGATATTGAAAAATGCGATAGAATAATTCCACATAAAAATCTCCCACATATAATAAATTAAACTCATGGGTAATTTAACTATTTTAAAAATTTATTTTTACAATCCTATGAAAAAAATAATCCAAGAGTTTTTAAAGAGAATACACCTAAAAAAAATAAAAGTAATTAAATATTCCATTGGTAATAAAATCATTCCTCCTAATTAAATTTATCATATTTATATACATTAATACATGCTCAAATTATTGTATGATAAGTACAAAACCATAAAAAAACTATTGGGGTTAAATCTATAAAAGGTGTACCACACTAAATTTACTCTCTCCTAAGTTCCTATAACCATAGTTCCACTTCCCACTTTGTTGACACAACTCAAATGATTTTTGACTAAATAAATTCTACCTTTTTTCATTTGAGTTCAATATTCCCCTCCCCTTAATTATATAATTTCTTACTCAGAAACATTATTTTAGTTTTTATAGACATAAAATTGTACATAGAATTATGAAAGACAATTATTTTATTTTCATTAATAACATAATTGAACAATGTTTCCTTGTCTCTAATACTCATAGTGGGATCCCTATTTCCTATTTTACACCATATTATTAGGATATATATTAACCTTGATTGATATGGTTTTCTGAGGTGATATATTTTACCATTTGTGTATTGTAATGATTATATTGAAGATCAAGATTTCTTATTTTATAGTTCATTTTCTAGATGAACATAATCGATCAAAATTATATTTCCTCGTTTTATGATAGAATCATCATAATGATTGTGGGAAACATCAATAAGAAATCACCCAATTATCAAAATATCAAACTCACAAAAAATCCTCAAAATGATTATAAAATATTCCCCTAGGAAGAACTAAATTATTATTTTCAAAACATATAAACACAAACAAATTATAGAAAAAAGATAATTATATTTAAATATATTTTAAATAATTCATTTAAGGGATTTATTATGATTTTTTTGGGTTTTTGATATGTATATAATTGAATCACAGTTTTGGAACAGAGAATGTCCCATCCCACCAAAAACTAAAACCCAATATTTAACCTACTAATGAATACAATATCAATAGAGTAATTTATTGAAAATAAAGTTAAAAATTAAATAGTTAACTTTTTTTATGTTGTTTCATGAATGATCCAAAATAAAATGTTTCACACTATGACCAATTTTTTTGACAATTTATAAATAATACTTATATAAATTAATTAATGAAATGATGTTTCACTATTTTTTCAAAAAGAAATAATGGGGTGTTCCGAAATATATAGATTAGTACACCATGGAGTAATAATTGAGAGAAAGTGAAAACAATAACTCCCTAGAATGTGGAGAATGAATATTTGTGTCTAGTTTATTGTATTCTCTAAGTATCCATTGAGAATAACCCAATAGTATAAATGTTCATCTCCCTGATATAATTAATACAGATGGGCATTACCATATAAGAATATAAAATTTTAGAAAGTATAATAACAAGAGTTTTTATTTACGGAGTGTGTTATCAATCAATATAGAGAATTAAATCTAATGATATGTGTATATCTTTAGAAAATTGGATCTTAAAAAATAAATTGCATGGTATACATAGTAATATAATAGGGTAAACTATGTATGAAGTTATAGGTAGGAAACAATCAAACCTAAAAAAATATTATAACATAAAAAACCAAAAAATTAATACTAGGTTGACCAAAATGATGGAATGATTTTAGAGGCTTTTGTTAAAATTCAAAAACGGAACAACATCAATAATGTGAAATGAAAACTATACTCTTCAACATAACATTTTATAAATCACCACCAATTATAAAATTTGTATGTATGAAATGTTATCTTTCCGAACTAATATAATAGCTACATTTTTTTAGAACTCAAAAAATTTCAAATTAAACATACCACTGGTATTTGAGTTTACCAAGAGAGAACTTATCCCAAGAATTGAACATATGTATTGTATAATTCAAATGAATTTGCCAATTTAGAAATATAGTATGATGAAAAAAATAAATTATTTAAAGATCCAATAATATTCATAATATTATATCATTGTTTTATTCATTTCACTCAATTAAGTCAGTAATCTCCTTTATGTTGATATAAAATAAAAATATAAGGTCTTTATTTCACAAAAGGACTAGTGTTCTAACTCTACAAAAAAATATTCAAGACTTTCTAAAAAAAAATTCATATGGATACATTCCTCAAAATTTTTTAAATGCAAAACAATGAACTGATAGTGTCTTATCCAACATTAAGGACCAATCATTACTAAATCTGATCATAGTTTTCTCAAACATTTGATTCAATTCCATATTAGATACATCATTTTTTCCACTTGAATGTGGATGATTTTTTATATTTTTTTCTTGTATATTGACACAAATTTCCTTCAATTATTCAATCTTAATTTTTTTAATGTGATACGAATTATTGGAAATATAATTCATGGGCACACTAAAGCATGGGGAAATTTTCTTCTTCATGAATTTAATCACACTACTTTTCCGAATTGTTTGGAAATACAACTGACTCAACCCAATTTCTTACATATTATATAGAAACTAAAAATATATTAATTCCCTCATCATTAACTAAATGTTACAATAAAATCCGTCCTACTAACATTAATAATTTTGAAATCAAATTTTTTTGGCAAGATCTTTTTTCACACCCTCATTACCAAGTCTATATAATTTTTATCATCCTAGAACATGATTTATTTTATATTTAAATAGATTAAGCTAGTAAAAACAAGATTGAAAATCCTTTTGATAATTTTACTCTCTATCATTATGTCACCCCCATAAATATTTATGTAGACAATCATGAATATTAATAATCCCATCAATACTGAAAAATAACCACAAAATATCATCATAAATATCCGAAACAATAAATGATCATACCATAAAAAACATTTTCCCCTAAACAAAAAACATATTATGGTTATAATGAGATTACATTTGCATAATTCCAATATTTATACTTTTAACCAAATTAGAAAATAAGGTGAATTTCAATAACAATAATAATATGTTTTTCATTATGAAATGAAGCATTTATCTCCAATGGTCCAATAATTTGAGTATTTCATGTCTAAGTTCTATGATCATCCACAAAATTCTCATCCCCATGATTATCCTTAAATACTAATTAAATATATTGTAACAACAGAGCCTATCCCATCGATATAATTTTATCATTTTTCTTGGAAAATAGATACATAAGAGATGAATGATCTGTGTGGTTAATGAATTTTTATACTATAATATATTTCCTAAATATGATTAAAAGAAACAAAATTACCAATAATCCCTTCTATGATTTGGTATAATTACATAAATCCTATTCAATTAGTTTTATCTCATTGTAAACTAAATATAAATTTTTATCCTTCCTTTTCCCTAAAATTAATCCTACCGTGATATCTCTATATTCCCACATAATCTAAATAATATGATTCATATCAGAGGCATAGATTATGGGTAGATAAATTATCATTTCCGGGACTAAATTAAAGGTGTCTAAACATTCCTTATCACCCAAATATTGGTGTCTCTAGAATAAGAACTAAAAAACAGTATCGGTTTTTTTAAATCCTTGATATAAAATCAAGAATATCCGGAAAATATTAAAATCAACATCAAATCATTAAAAGTTTGAAGTTTCTATATTACTGTGATAGTACTATTATAAAAATATATCAATTATTAGAAATTGAGGGTCCTATCAAAACTCTTTAAGTTTCCATTAATTTTTATTTTTTCTAATTTAAGCCAATGTTTTCCTCTTCACAACTTTGTAATGTAGTTTCCCCATTTTTCATAGTGTCCTCAAAATTATATCCTACTCTAGAAAATTTTCCAATGCATACTTCAACATATATTTCATTAATATCTAAAAATGTGTCCATCATCTACCTTTTAAAATGGCAGGAACACCACATAATAAAAATGGGATTCCCATGTAAAAACATTTACCAAATGGATAGGGTATGGTCAATTTTTCTTGGTCTTATGGTGCTACTAGTATCTAAATGTGACCCTAAAATACTACAAAAATGTATAAATTTTGATTTCTGGCTAGCCTATAATTAATATGTTCTAAAAATTGAATTTTATAATTATTATTTATGGTGGTAGATTTAATATTTCTATAGTCAATGAAGGGAATCCATTTCTTCCTAGTTATTGTTCGAATTTCATCATTATCTTTTTGGTTATCATTATCACTCCTCACATCTTATATAATACCCAAACAAGACATACCCCTGGAATTCTTTAAATAGGAAATATATATCCATCATCAAGAAACCTAATCACATACTCACTGACAAACTTCATTGTATTTTTGTAACATCTTATCATCCCTTACACAATTAGTTTATAGTTAGGTCTATTAATAATTCTAGAAATAAAGAATAATGGACTTAGGCCCATAATATCAGCAGTAGGTAATCCATGAAAAACATAAACATCATTAATACCTCGATCATATTGCCCAATTAAATTTCCTTCATTTCATATGAAATAATGATTGGAATATTTTATTATTTTCCTAGAAATGAATATTTAAAATGAGTTAGCAGGGGTTTGAGAGCATGATTCATTGGTGGTTAGTTTAGGGGGATTCATATGGGAATGGAAGGTTTAGGATCCTCAAGTTACAACTTAAAGAAGGATGTATAGAAATTTTACCATGAATCAATATTGATTTTAGACAACTATTCATCAAATCAAAATTGTTTTAGTAGGGAAAAATATAATCTATAGTAAATTCATATAGGGGTTACATGAATTCAAAATTAAATAAAACCAAATCATACTTTTTCTTGGATGTAATTATCCCCTATCAGGTCTCTATGCATAACATAGGTTTACACTTGATTTCTTCTAAAAATGTAAATAAATGTATCTTCTTGTTCATCAAAAATTGCTTCAACATCAAACAAGTATTCTTTTGGAATGTGTTAGTCATATGTGGGTTCATTAATTTTTATAAAGATATTAAATTCCCATATATATTCACCCATATCAAAGTTACTTTTTCTCTCCAAAAATCAATTATATCCCCTCATTTGGAATGATAGCTACTACCAATAATGATAGGAACAACCAAGCCAAATTAAATATCCAAAATTAGAATGTTAGTAGAAAAAATAGATATATTACCTTTTGTAACAAGTCATCTACCCTTCCAACTAGATGAGTAATTGATTGATCATAAAGTTATAACAAAATAAATATGGGTGGGGGTAATCATAATATCATGTTCTAGATCATTGATAATGTAAAAAAATAAATTTTTCCCCAAAATATAAAAAATAATTAAAATGAAAAAAATATCAAATGGTTAAAGGTCTTTCAATGATCCCTTGTTCTTAATGATTTATAGGCATCTTATTTTTCAACACAACACAACACTCTA
The DNA here is from genome assembly GCA_963277665.1 of Viscum album. Taxonomy (NCBI): domain Eukaryota; kingdom Viridiplantae; phylum Streptophyta; class Magnoliopsida; order Santalales; family Viscaceae; genus Viscum; species Viscum album. Next base: position 377,256,879 of record OY728123.1, read on the forward strand.
CAATATAGTTATATGTAGGGAATTCATCTACATTTTATTATTAAAAAAAATTCTTATGTGATTTTAGATAAGAAGGTATTTTAATTAAATCCTCAAGGACGTGAATACCTAAGTTCAATTTAAATAAAACATTTAGAAATGTGAACAGTTCATAATCATGAATTTATTTTTTTAATTCACTGTTGGAAGGGAATTATTGGTAAAAAGATACTCAATATTATATGTATACTATTAGCTTCATCATCATATTCATTCATACCCATATTTTCTTTATTTTTTTTGCATTTTTTATTTTAGTTCATCATTTGTGAAAATAAGATTTAACATAAATTACATGGGACTATTTGTAAATTTATATATTCCAGCTTTTAGAATTTGGTTATCACTTTTATCTTGATTATCATTAGGGGATTATTTGAGACCATTCCTATCTTTTTGTTGACTTCTGATACCACTCATATTTTTGATTACCATTGTATTCTCTCTAGGATATGGCTCAAAAATAAGGTATAGTTTTACTTTATATTTGAATCTTATATTTATTACTATTTATCCCACATGTAACTCTAGATTTTTAAACCCTACTTTTTGTTGTTCCTTATAAATTTTTTTATTTTTCTTGATCATCAAAACAAAAAATCAGTTATTGGAATATTCCCTAAACATAATATTAAGAATAGGAAGTTATGTCCCTTTGATGGGGTTGAGTTTGCTCACTATTATTTTTTATGTTGAGTGTTTAGTAAGCCTTAATAATCTATTCTCTATAAAATAATTAATGTGGTGGTATAATATTAAATTGTTGGAGTAATTTGATAATGGTTTATCTCATTGATTCATTCTAGTATTAAACCAATAAAAATTATGATTTTCAAGGATTTTGGTAGGCATGTCCAAAATAAAGCAACATTATTTTGAATGGTTGAATATCCAAAATTGGTAACACATCTCCTTATGATTATATTGACTATATTAATACTAAAATATAATACATTGTTGTTTATCACTGGTATGGGGTGTTTTATTTTTTAATAATGATAATATTTCCAAAAAATTTGTCTCGAATTATATTCCAAATTTTTTCCCTTCTTCCATTTTATTATGGAAATATCTAATGGAGAACTGATCTACCAGTGTTTGATAGAATGATTAAAGCTATTTTATAAGGCTCACATTCAATGTTCTAGTGTTCCCATTTGGTTGGGTCACCACCTACGAAGCCCCTTGATTCATTCCTAATATTCATATAATAGATATCCACCATTTAGGAAAAATAAAGTTCTTTTTACGTAATCTCCTAAATATTTCTAATAAGGTATAATCTAATTAACACTTCATTGTAATGTTAGATCCTTGAATAAAAAAATTCCACATCCATTTTTTACCACCGATGTTTTTAATTTTATTTTAATAAAAAAAACTAAAATATAATCTTAAATTATTCCACACTCTATCATTTATGTTACAGTTTCTGTACTATTCTATAGAAGTCCTTATACATGTCTAGTGAGCCTTTGTTATATAATCCATGGAATGATGGTTTCATGTACAATTGGTATTTCATAATATTATAGTTTCTAGACCTTGGGGTTTTACTAATGAATAATGGGTCATCTTACAAATTATATATCTACAAATCCATAAGCTTGACTCTATCCATTAGATTATTACCAGGTTTTAGAAAGTTGATATTTATAATTTGGTTAATGTTTTAATTTTTTTATTCAAATATTACACATGATTTTATATTGTAGTACTCTTCATAATTTTTAAATAAATCATATTTTTTTTGATTTTAGGAATTATGTCCTATTTGTTTCCATATTATAACATAGTTTTCTTTCACACCCATTTTAGTAATTTCCAAATTTTAATTTTAATTATTACATTCTAACATGTTTTGTTCCCTGGTAATGGTGCCAATATTTGACTGGACCATTGTACATTACTAGATTGAAGTAAAAATTAAAAATTTATAAAACATAATTAAGTTTAGTTTAGAAGTTATTAGGGATCGATCCACAAGGATGGGCCTTCTTAAAAGTTGTGTAGTTAGAGACAAAGAGAAAAATGAGAAAAATGATAAAACCATGACATGATAAGAAAGTGTAAAATGATAAATTTGATGGTTGGGATGAAATCAATCGACTGATAGTAGATTTAAAGTCAACATCATAGATCATTTGTAGGTAAAAGAGATCATAATAAAGTAGGAGAAATACAAGGATGGAACACCAGAATAAGATTGATAGGTTTTCAATGTTATATGTATTTTTATATTTTTATGTAATCATTCATGGACAAGTGTTAATGAGTTTAGGCAAAATAGGATATCCATTTCTATCATATTAATAACATGCACATGAATAGATTCTTCATTTTTTCGATGGTATAATCTACTCACCCACTCAATGAACTAACAATGGATTATCAAAAAATAACTTTGCAATTTTTTTAATAGTGTATACATAAATATAACTCCCTCTTATTATATGTACTTATAGATGAAGTTAATTTAAGAGAAAAAAATTAGACTTGTTATCACTACATCCTGGTAATTATGGGACTTGAATCATTTGACCAAATATTAAAGGGTGAATTCTTGCAACACATGATACACGAGTAATATAAAAATTCATGTAATCTGAATATTATTAACCATTTTACAATTATCCAACCATTATAGAAAAATGATTCAATAAATTAAAAGAATGATTGAAATAAAGGGGAATTAATGAATATAAAAAGAATTTAAATCCTACCCATTAGCATGGTCTTGAAAAAATCCTCCTCAAACATTTGAGGAGTGGTTATTCATATTGATTTTTATTTCTCTGTGTGGCATATACTATGTTTTTTATACATCTTCCCCGTTTGGAATTTTTCATTAATATATTTGAAAATATGTATCTTAAAATATATAGATAAAATCTATATCACTTCATTTTTGACACGTTCTCTCTCAATGGTATTCAATATTTTTCTACAAACCCTATACACACTATTAACTCGTCTACTTCAGAGCCATGTATGATTTCATCAGAGGATTCCATGGGGAATAATTTGTGATAATATTTGGAAAAATTTTCTTTTGCACAACAATGATCATTTGTAATGTCTCACATAATGAGGGTGGACTAAAATTAATTTATAGACCTATGTTTTTCTCAACAAGTCTTGGATTAAGGTTTTCCAACCTCACAATCAGACCTTCACAGACAACATAAGTGAATCAAATTTTTTCCCACCTCTTCCGAAAAACTTATTCAAAGCATCTTGTATCATAGTCTATAATCATATGTGTTGTTGATACTGATACATGTATGGACACTTTAAGATATTGTCATTTTTCAATATGTTTTTTTCAGAATCATTCCACACATTGGATCAAAAATCACTTTTTTTCGATTCAACAATATTCTATATTTCCACTATGGATGGTAAAAAATATAGATATTTTCACGTTAATCAACATTTAAATTATTGATTTATATTATCAAAAAATACAAAATACTTCGATGAAATATTAATCTATGAACATTATTGAATTTAGGACCCAAAAAAATTTCATTATAATATTCTATAATCATAAACTCCTATAAAATATATTCTATATCAAATGATTCTAAATTATAGGGTCGTCATTACAAATAAAAATTTATTTCACAAAAATAGATATGAAAATATTTCATAAAATGACACCACATCAAGGAACCCTAGAAGAATGGTGGATGGAAAAAAAAAGTGGAGGGATAATAACGTACAATGGATCTTCAAAAAATAATCACCAGAGCCCACTAATCAAAGAATGGGGAAGGTAGTTGGATGGCCTATGAAATCTATCTCAGGTTCACCACAAACCAAGATGAATTTATGGATGAAAGAGAAGTAAATATGACATAGAAAGATATAAATAATCCTTAAATCTCCTATTCTATGGGGTAAATTCACCATTTATGCCGAAAATTCCCTAATTTTGTGGATTTATGTAATAATATCGACTATTTTCTCATAAATACATTAAAATATACATCTTCAATAATTATTAGTTTCCCCTCACCCTAAATTTTATTACACAATAAAGATATGTTTTATCGTGTAAACCCATTTTGCAATCTTTCCCTCACCAAAAAAACAATTCATAACCCAACTGACCATATAAGATACATTCCACAAAATTACCCTATAAACCATGATTTTATAGTGAAAATTACCATTACAATATAAAACTACTTCTCTAGATACAAATGACACTATGGGACCTCTTCTAAGTGCTTTCTAACTAGAAAACCAGATATTAATGGGCCAAGAAGGGTAAAACATAAGATTAAATACCTCTTAAATGATTCTCAATGAATTAAATCAAAACCAACAAAAAATAATGAATGGTAACTAAACAACTTACTAGTGAGATAACTCTCAGGGAACTCATAACATCTCAAACACCACCACCATCCAAACATGCACAACCAAATCACCTAGAAAATACCTCACAGAACAACATCTCCAACTCTCACCAGGAAAAAAACCACACATTTAGTACTAGCGATAAACTGCCACATCACCACACATCTATCTATATAACCATCTACCCTCCACTCAAAAAACCCCGTAATACAAAAAACCACTACCAAAGCCCACACATTATACTACCCCTAGAAAAAATATCTACGAATATCATCTTACATGGAACGATATTATTCTCTTTGTGAGGAACTAACATGCCATCCTTATTTTAATCACATCATAGTATAACATATATTTATTATGATTAATGTCCATCCCTTTTCCTATATTTTATGTTTCATCCCATGTCACATATTACGCATTACACATCAGGGGTAAAGAATACATCTCAAAGAACAACAAGATCCACACATCATATCAAAAAGAAAAACAATGATTTGAAAAATTCGAAAAACATTGTTACAAGTAACACATATGCAGCTCTTACACTAAAGAACATTCCTACAAGACACCATGTATCCATAACAAGAGATAAAAAATCATGGTTCATACTTTTAACACTCTCACTTAAAAATCATTTATCTCTATTGGCCACTCCATGAACATCGCATCGTCGTGAATATCCCACACTGTTTAGTCAATGAAATTAGATTTATCATAAAGATATCAATGAATCTGGAACATGTGGAAGTCATCAAAGATACCCCTATCTATAATTTAAATTACAACACATACACCACCTAACGAACACCACCAACACTTCAAAAGGCATAACAACCAGAGGGAATGATTTCTACCCTATAAAACAACCACTTACCATGTAGAGGGGACACTCTCAAGAACATGTGGTCTCAAAAATTGAACTCCACGGACCTCAACCTATGATTAGAAAAACATTCTTATTTTAAAATACCACCCTCTTCCACTATTAGAGCATCCAAATCTCTGTATTCTTTGTCTAGACTCCATTACTACTAAGAACAATTAACTCCCAATCTGTCATATGACCACACCGATAATGACAAAGCTAACCATACGATGCATAAAATGGAGCCATGATAATGGAAGAGTAATAGTTTTTGTTTAATTTGAACTCTATCATTGTAAGGTTCCTCACCCATGATCCACCAAAAATGAAAAGATAAGGCCACAACATATCCTCATATATCTGGATGGTCCTGTCTATCTACCGATATTTTTATGGTGGACAACAATGTTAAGGTGAAATTGGAATAAAAAATAATTCCACCATATTCTAGAAATTCATGATGTAAAAGGAATATTAGAATTAATTATGACGTACCTCATTATACCCATTAAACCTAACTATATCATCCCTAAAATACCGCTCTAAAACATCCGTTGTACATGAAAAATGAATCTCTAGGAAATAATTTGAATTCATCAGCCAATTCATTATCACCCAAAATCTATCACTACCTCTTTGATCTTGAGGTAACCCTATCATTATATCAAACATGATGCCTTAACATTTCCACTGGAGAACATCTATGGAAAACAACAAGCCTCCATGAACATATTATTCCAATTTCACAAAATAAAAAACCAGAAACCTCATCACAAACCCTACCACAGATATGTTCATCCCCACTAAAAAAGCATCCTCTCAATGTCTTGCTAAATAATTATCACACTAGGATTCAACACTAATGGTTATCTATGAAACATACATTTAAATACCTCATACATAACCTCCAAATAGATAAGCCTCCCCTAGAACAACAATGGGCTCTGGAAATCCTTTAACCATCCGTTAGTGGGATCACCATTGCCAACAAGATCACACATCACCTATACCTATCTGTCCCCCATATAAGATTATTCCTCCTACCAAATCAATTAAAACATGATAGTCATATGATAGAAAAACACTCTCCAATACTCTCATCCATATCATGATGTATCACTTCATGATCCTCCATCCCTTTTTCTATCATCTGTAAAAACATGAAAAACATCCCCTTAGGACTTCTAACTCAATGAAAAGGAAACCATATACACACAACCTAGGGTGTAACAATCTAAAAAAAACATATCATTGAAGAAACAACATCATCTTTTACTTGTTTATATTTAGATCCCTCAAAGATATATTTATTTTATTAATACCTCACTAATGAGTTCATACAAACACAACAATAGTGAAAACATAACGGTCACCCACTCTAGATCATGTGTAGAAGTGTTACAATATTCAAAACATAATCTAAAAAATCCATAATATATCATTTCCATATGTCATATCAACATGAATCCTAATAACATATGGTTCGTGTCATAGAAAACTGAAACCAATACTCCCTCTTCATGAAATAAATGCGTTAGTGTATATACCATATTCTCATTCAAGTATCTTAATTCTATCTAAAACTGATCAATCAATAAAATTTTATGTTCCTTCATTGTTAATACAACAATTTGGGATATAAATTGCTTAAAATAGATCACAAAACTATGATAATAACCATTCGAGAAATAAACTGAAACACCTTAGACACATACATGGGCGCTTCTATGGAAATGGCCAGCTTAAACTATGATGTGTCCATAGAAACACACTTCTGAGACACCTTATGCCCACGTAAACACACCTTTAACATCCAAAACATACACATGGAATTTTTTCCATAAAATTTATGATGTAGAAGGACTTATAAAATAGATATGGGATTCTCAGTTTACACATCCATTAAAATAGTGTATATTAGGAAATTTTAAATGAACATGATGAAGATATGGTCTAGGAACTCAAGGAACATGTAGTTCATGAGACACATAAAAATAGATCTCCCAATCATGAAACTGAATATAATTACTAAAAACTAAATGAACATATACATATGCCTATGGGATTAATTTCTAATATCCTTACCCATCACCCTCTAATGGTGATATTCAGATCATAGATTGACCACACAAAAAAACGTTCCATTATCAACTAATTGAACTTGTTATTTATCTAGAAAGGGGGTAATGGTTCCTAACCATCACTTGATCCAACCTCTATATATTTATAGAAAATCATTTACTACCATCTACCTTATTTTAGAATTAAATTTATGCCCCCATAGTGACACACTGCCTTGGATGGAACCCCTCATCATCTAATTAACCACCTATAGCCTCATACCATAATACTCATTAGAAACCATTTGATATGGACCCATCATAATCATTGATGTTACTAGCTAAAAAAAATATAATAAAAAATAATTTTCCAACTTGGGTAAGTTCATATCCTTATATTATAAAATATCCATGGACTCCTCCATTAATCATAGAACATCCCCAACCTGAGATTCCGTTGAAATCTCCTCAATCTAAAAAAAAATATACACTACTTTCCAACCAACCATCTAACAACCTCACTCTCCTACAAATGACACTTTCTTTTACATGACATTATAAAATGAAACACTTTTATAAAAATATCCAATGACATCATGAATCTAATACAACTAATAATTTTATGTGAAAACATCATATGGATACATATACAACCTGATGATATTTCCCCATAGGTTGGTGATTCCCCAATAATATTCTAAATACCTAGTACTCATGATATAATGAAAACTAACCTTAACATATCTTAGATAACAAAAGGAGAATCAGAAAGCTCTCCACATTATGTACCAAATCATATAATAATGTGGGAGCATCAACAAATTGTGAGAATACCGATTTAAAAAAAATCATGCACAATAATAGAAAATGAACTGACCAAACATCAAGTGATTTCTTTCTCTCTTGGCTCTACCTCCTCTAACATGTTCATATGACCACTCCCAACACCTCTACATATATTTTATATACCATGATGACCATGATCTATCATAGATATCTATAGATGAGCACCATCATGGGGATTACCTATACTACCACCTCTTTCTCTCGATTATAGAAAAGTAAATGAATGTCCATGATGCTGAAGCATCGTATAAAAAACTAATAATTCTCTAGAAAAGGGGAATAAAAGACCATTTGATAATAGACTCATTATATGAAATAAAGATAGGTTTGGTGTTTACACTTCATTCACATAAATATGATGATAACAAGAATCCATCAAAATCTGATCTGGAGAAAACATCACTAGATGAAAGCAAATAGATCTACAATGGCCGGATCCCCACTAGAGAAAACCCTAACACCCTAAAAATCCTGAGACTACTATGTAAATATATAATTCTCGAATTTCCCCACTAGACACTGTCTTGAGGATCAACCACCAATAAATTAAAATTATCCCTAAACTTTTCCTTTTTATATGATGATAGATATGTGGCAATTCTATAGAGGGTGACTGAATAACTAATCATTCATCATAATTCCTCCTCTAGATGATTACCTGTAGAATCCTCAGTAAGAAAAAAAATAGGTAAATGGGATGAAGTTCCATAATCATGATCCATGGCCCAAACATGATAAGACTCCCTATGTTATATGAGTGTTTATCATGCATCTTTTTTGCCATCATCATAAATGATGGGAACTCCAAAGAGAACATGTTCTTAAATTCTAGACACAAAACATCTTCCTCCATATGGTTTCCAGGAATCAATTTCCACAATTAATTTTCATATCCCTACTACTGAAAAACTACCAACTAAACCTAGAATGTATCATGTTATTGAATTATATCAAAATAGATCTCGATATTCTCTAACTCGGGACATATATCTAAATAAAAACCCCCCCTTAGACATTCCAATCTATGCCACTGATTTCCATGAAAATCTATCTTCTATGCCTCATTCTCCTCTATCATGTAAACTCTATTATGGCCAACCAGATCATCCTACTTAACCTCAAATACTTAAACCACTCATAGACGATAACAATTGACACATTCTTAAAATAAAGGATTATATCCTAATATCGGTATCATGACCTTTTTTATTATGTTTTTTTCCATTATTACAATTTAACAATTCTTGGATCACCCAATTCAGACCCAAAATAGTCATTCATGATCGATATAACTCTCCTTAGTCTATACCTGAAAAAATCATCCCCCTAAATTGTTCCTTCAATAAGATCAAACTCTATGCATCGGATCATGGGGGAGAAAAAAATCCCATTTCATAGTAGGTATACCTATCTTATTTCTCATATCAAGATAGACTAGCATAATTACCAAACAAACCCATGCTAATATCAATGTACCAAACTATAAACTTCATCTTAATTATCATCCAAAAGGATTTTATACTACAATGTCATCACCCACTAACTCTAATGACATAGAAATTATAGAATAGATACAATGAACCTCGAGTCCTACCTCTAGTGGGACCTGGGCTTATTTCTAGAATCATGGGTTTAATAAAACACATAAGGGCACATTACCTACTATATAAATAAATTTCAATCAGAAAATATGATAAAACCACACTATGAAACTCAGTATGATAATATAAAAGTAAACCCTATACAATAAAATAATTCATGACTAGAAATAAACCAATATAACTCAAATTATCAAAAGTATATTACCAAAAGACAAGCATTACAGTAGTGAACGACATGCCACTCCAACCTAATAAAAAATTCCCATATCGGTCCTCAATGTCCTCCTTGACAAAGGAAAAATAGTTTATATATATTGGTTGAGAATACATGTATAATCAGTAGGATCATAACAAATTTTGGAGGAACTCATGTTAAAGGATCATGATAATTCCCTAGTATAAAAAAATAGAATGAACATGAACATAAACATGTCAATAAACCATCCCCAAAATCTCCATTGATCTCTCACCAAATCACACATTAGATATTGCAATATAACATCAAGATAAACAATCAAGTCACCATGCTACTGATTCCCTACCAATTTCTCTCTCTCCCACCCCAATATCAAATTTATTGTTCTCCCATACCTTATATACACATCACATCACATCACAAAACATGTATCATAAAAATACATGGACCAATACATCGATTCCCACCCATGGAAACTAGGAATATCATTACACATACCTGTTGCTCATTAAATCAAGTTTGTAGGGTATCGTGAACAAGAAAAAAATAAACACATTACATATAAATACCACACTTAAACCACACCAAATTTAATAACTCATCACAACTACAACACATCATGTATCGACCGAAGACACATGGGCCATCACATAACATAACACTCAAAGACACACGGGCCACCATTACTGATGGAAGAGGAATGAAGAGGGGGTATCCATCCATATATATCACCATTATCCTAGATGATAGGTAAAACTAAAATAATATAGATCCTCAGAGTATAGGAAATTTTATCAAACTTAGGTGACATGTGCATTGAAATAATATAAAATACAACGTATATGGATAATATACAATGCATATACTATGTGATGAAAAACTAAACTATAATATAAAACATCGCCACCACCATACCAAACATAACCATCACAACCACTACAACAAATCTATTTTACACACCTCACCATCACCACACACATCCTCACATATTCCTAAATTAAATTATATATTTTACCGCTTTCTAGTTACAAAATGTTCAAATATATTTCATTTAATAATACAATTTACTCTCATTTACATAGAATATTCTTTTAATTAATTAGTTTCATTATCTAATTACTACAAACTAATATACAACTAATTAATTCATTTTTTCCATTTATAATCATCCTTCATTCCCTTTCTAACCATGAAACTACTTCAACCATGCAATACATCAACTCACCCATCTGAAATCATCCACCATCGTCATACCCCATTATCCAAACCCCTCACCAGAATAGCCACATATCTATTCCACCACAATCCTCTATCGAAAAACACATCAAAACCTCAAATAATCTAAAAATGTGCACTAAGTCCTCTATACACGTCAACCACTATACACCACAACCACTGCACACCACATCCCAAAACCACTCACAACATATCCATGCCAAGCAACCACATTGTAACATCAAATAATGCTAAAAAAACTCCAAGGTCATATCCATTATCAAACAATAGACCACAACATCCAAGGAAATACAATAAATATACCACACATAATATAAACAAATCCCAACATACATAGTTTTTACATGGATTTTTATTGCATTACATATTAATTTGACATGGGTAGTATCATATAATTCATATTTCCATGGGAAATATATTGGTACCTTAAAATATATCATTTAACCTTTTTTTATAGTTGGATAGAACTACAACATAATAAGGGTCTCCAAAAATATCAACTATAGTGAAAACAAGTCTCCAAATAATCATTATTTTTAGTATTCGATTAATAAATCATAGAAAGATTAAAAAAAATATCAAATCAGCCAAAACATCTGATAAAAACACATATCCATCCGCTATAGTCAATCCATTGAGATATGTTTATTAAATAAATCTTTAGTATCCACGAAATGAAAATAAAAAACCATAAACATACCACCCATAGAATTCAATCTGGTGAGAACAAGGATCCCCTGCCTCAAAGAATCTTTATGGCCACATTGCATATCCTATGATGAAGAATAAATATCCCACAATTCACCAACACACAAGGAGATAGTGGATAATCCTTCAAATCATTATAGGGTTATCAAAACCACTTCCCATCACACACCCAGAACAAAGCAATATCTTCTTAGTGTTTCCTTGGAAAATATATTGGATAAAATGTAGGAGGTAGAAGAACATACCACAAATTCCAAGAACATAATCCCTATAACTCTGAGATTGAATGTTGCATAAGGGGTCTATATGTTCTCTAAAATATGTATAAGGATAACATAGAACCAATTATTTTTGATTTATAAATAAGTGTCAAAATCTATCAATAATGATATAAATTGGATGTAAATCACCGGATTTATTATGTAAATTTCACATTTAAATCATAAATTTCACCAGTTGATGGATTTACAAAGAAACCAACCCATAAAATCCCCAAAATTCATCAAAACCATGTATTACTCCAAAAATAATGGAAAATTTGAAAAAATTATCTCACACCATAAAGGTATTTGTTTTTCATCAAAAACTCCTTTTATGGTCTATGCCATACTACACACACAATTAGTAATCAATATGGCCATAAAAGTTTCAATCCAAACCCATAAGACTGAAAACACTATTTTAAGATGTAAATTACCCGAGATTTGAAAAATTATAGCACCATATCCTTATAAACCTCCATTACATCTTTTATTCACATTGTAACAACTATACTAGAAATTTAATGAGTCAGTAACCCACATACCATTATATTCCCTTTGAATAATAAGGATGACATGAATTAAAATACAGAATAATGAGTGAAATGAATAAAATAAAGTAGAATACAATAGATAAATACAAAATATATAAATATCAGAACTAATATGTCCTAAACATGATTGAATAATTCCTTAAAATCATCAAACAAGTATAAAGGACATGAATATTGAAATGAATAATGAAATAACACTAATAAAAACATTTATTCAATATATCTTCATTTTAAATTGGTCATGTAAGGTATTTACCTCAAGTAACCACGTGTCTTCCTGTTGGATAAATATTTATATGTAATCACTCTTATTCATCTCAATAACACATTTAAAAAAACATTAAAACATTAAAATATTAAACAACTACAATAAATCTATAATATATTTATAGAAAACACTAAATTAGAAGGATTGAATAACGACTTTACATACTTACAAATTCACTTCCCAAATCATCTTTGATGTATCTTCCAGTACATAGGTTTAGTATTTTTCATAGACATATAATTTCTTGGGTTATAAAGGGAAATGATGATTTACACATTTAAAATTATTTCATGGAGTTCATGAAGACATACTTAATTATAAAATATTATTTTAATAAAAAAAAGAACAAGATTCAATCACATGACATGAGACAATTAAAATTATAATAAAACAGTTTACCATACAACATGACCATAATAAAAACATGGTAAACATTAATTTAAAAAAGTAACTAAACACTAGTTTTACCTCATTATTCTATGAGAAACAAGTATAAAAAAGGTTATTAATTAATTAACTAATATATATGATATTTATAACACAAAAAATTATATGTAATTGAAGAATGTAAATTCATATTGAAAATTTTTATAACAAATTATAATACATTTTAACATAGTAATTAATTTAAGAAAAAAATCATCATTTATTTGTAAATTAAATATTTTAAATTTATTAATCTTTTGGAAATAATTTGGTTAGAATGTAAATGAAATTATAAATTCAAACATAAAGGGGTTTTGTCAAAAATATAAATTTTCCCATTATCGACCTAACCATAATCAGAAAATTACAATAAAAAAATGGTAATTAATGGGAAAAATAAAATTGAACTCAAAAAGAAAAAAAAACTCTGAACAATCACATAAAACACTAATAATAATATCCAAAAAATTTAAACCCTAGATAATCTTCTTTTATATCATAAAATAGTAAAAATTTTGGAAATTATTTTCAAAAAAAAATAAGCTACATGAAAAAATAATTTACAATTATATAATAATTTTTCACTAGATTCATTTATTTATCATAAAATAATGTATTCCCAATCAAAGTGATTCCACTAAGAACCATTGAAATCACTGACCAAAAATGGGGACTAAACAAAAAAAATAATGAAAAGGTAAGAACAAAAGGAATGGTGGTGGAAGAAGAAACAATAAAAAATGATTTATAGAATTTAATAAATATCGAACACCTTTTAATGAAAAATGATGAATGAGTAAGAGAGTAGTGAATGTTGGAGGATCTCCTTATCCAATCATGTTATTTAATGGAAAACACCCGTAAATATTTATAAAATGAATTGCACCAAAAAGACAGATCTGTGGCCTGAAAAAACAACTATAGAGTACATAAATTATTTTATTTCTCACCACATGATACTTACTATAATCGTAGTGGGAGCCTCCTTACTAAATTTACCGCTACGTGCCTTCTAGTAGTCTACCCAAAACATGGATGTCATAATTAGCAATCTCCATAAATCATAGATATTAAAACTTCATGAAGCTTAATATTATAAATTTCTAATCATCTCTAAATATAGAAAAGGTCTATTTTAAACTCCTAAACTATAAAAAATTTCTATACAGATAAAAAATTTAAAATTTATATGATCCATGACATCCAACCACTGAATAACACAATATAAATACTGATTTTTTCTAAATTATGAAAAATATTATCTTCTGAAAAATATCCAAATATTAATATATTATGTGATTTTAAAAGTAATGATTTAGGTTTTTTAAAATTCCAAACCTTAGTTTTCTTTGTTTGGGGAAACTAAATCCAATAACACTCTAAAAAAATCTCTACATATCTCATTTTTTAATTCATTGTGAAAATATGAAATATTATTTATTTATTCTCATCCACTTCATTAAAGCTTCTCAAAAAATATAAATCACTCAGAACTATAGATTCATTGGATTAATCAACCATTATATACTCCCAAAGAATATTTAAATATTTTTTATCGATTTCAATATTTCCAATGTATCAGAAATTTGGATAAATCTAAACAGAGAAATATACCATCTATTTTCAAAGATAAATCAATAAATTGTTATAAAATTAACAAAAAACATATTCATTTATGTATAACAACTTTTTTAATATTATATGATACTAGATTTAAAAAATTTATACTTTATAAAACTAAAATATGATTATAAATTTTACATAACAAACACATTTTTGAGACTAAGATATATTTGTGGGACTTTATTTATCAATGAAGCATAATGTGACATAAAAAAGTTTTATTTACTAGGTTTTGGATTGAAATCCCAATATTTCATTCTAAAATTAATTGTTCGAGATGAATATCTTCTATGTATGTTTTTTAAAGGATAAAACAATGAGAAGAGGATGAACTAAATATCACTCTTGTGTTCATATTTGTGATAAAATATATGAAATATTACAAATCATGTAAAAATGTATATTTGGTTAGGTAATGTTTATCCAACAACATTAATTCATATTTATAAGATTTGGAATTTCTTGAATGAAATGTAGTACTTCTTGGTTTTGAAACGAGTAGAAAAAAATTAAAGTCCTATATATAAATGGTTAACTTTTACACATGCATATGGGTCATTATTGAGTGAATAATTGAAATTCAAAAAATTCCACTAATATTTTCGGTTCTTTCCTCTATTATTCCCATAATTCCAAGATTAACCATTCATCAAAGATATTCTATGAAAGAAAATAAGGGCCTAAACGTAAATTTTTTTACACAACAATGTAAATAATATAAATTTCTTATATTTAATCATTCAATGATGGTAAGAAGGATTTATATAATTTATACAAGATTTATTTTAGTTTTTATAAACAAAATAAAGTGTTGATTTCTGCTCTATGGTGCATGTTTTACATTGATTAAATTTAGATGAAGAGGATAATTACATATTTTTTTATAATGAGTTTATCATAGCTTGATTCTTAGCCATTAATATTATTATTTTTTCAATTTTAATGAAATTAAATATATCCCATGAAAACACATATTGTCACACCTTAAAAAAAATATAAATGAAAGGGGGGATAATAGTTGTTCTATGAAGGCACTAATAATGTAGTAATATGAATAGTTTTTTGAAGAATCTAATTTGAATCTAATTTAAACTATTTACTTGAATTCTATCATGCTTATAATTATTTTTCTATTCATGTAGACAAATTATATGATTTTTTGTGAGGGGGAAGTCTTTAAAATGTAAAAAATATTCTTATTTGAATAATGAATATTTAAGTACTAATTTTATAAGAGAAAATGATTCAATAATGCAAGATTAAACAATAGAAAAAGAATTAATATAATTTGATGTCTGAACAATTTAATATAAGAATATTATAATACTTGTTTCTATTCAAGTATAGGAGGAATAAAAATAAATTTATACACTCTACTATGAAATAATAATTAAAAGAGTAAGAAAATGAAGAAAAAACACACACAATAACTACATGATGGAATTGTAATACTGTTCAAGTCTATCTTATTTTTGGATAAAATATTCTATTTTATTATTAGAGTTTGATAACATTTCTTATCGGGGATACCTATTGTGAAACACTTGTAAATGGAAAACCAGTCAAATTTTTTTCAACAAGATATCACCAGTATAACTTATGTTCTTAGATTATTACTTGATCATGTTTTGGTTTCGATGCTCATTTTTAGTTGTTAAACTTCAAATTTTTTTAACCCTACAATTTTTTCTTTTTTTCTGTGTTGTAACACACCTAGATTTCATAGTACATTATTTCTTCAAAGTAATTCAATAACTTTCACTACACGCAACACCGAGTTCTAGGGCACCATGACTTACCAAACAAGCTGTTCAAAAGTGGTTATGAATAGTATTAAGTGAATTTTGAACTTTAAATAATCCTTATAATTTTAGAATCCATATTAAGAGTTTTTCAGACATAATGTAAGAACAAATACATTTTTTTCAGAAAAAAGAAGTATTTTTCAAAAAATGAAATTTTACCACCTTTTAATGGGGAAGCCTTTTTAAATCCAATATTTAAAACTTTTATATATTCAATTTGACGAAATAAACTTCTCCTTTAGAATCATGACATAATAATTTAGTTTCAATATAGTTGTGGTGTTTTTTTGATAACTTTCATATTTGGGTGAATAGTGAAAAATACTATATTTTAACTAAAAAAAACTTTTTTAATCATAATAATTTATAGTGTTAAAATATATATTTTAATGATTTTTAAGTATAAATAGATTATATTTTTACCATTTAATCCAATGCTGGTCATTGTAAGTAATTTTACATTGAAATTGAACATAAACACGTGTTAATCTTTTGATAGTTAATATTTCATAAAAATACGCCTTTTGGTTTTGACAACGAGAATTAATTTTAAATTAATAAATGCAACTTATATGTTTTTAATTTGGTAAAATAGACATAATTTTTAGATTCTGAATATCAAAATTATCCTAGGGTGAGTTTTTGGTATTTTTCTGAAAACTTTCAATTTTTGATGAATAGTGAAAAACACTTAGTTATTGTTTAAAACCGGCCTTTTATATAAATAATTATTTATTTTATTTAAATTTATTTAAGTCAAAATAGATACATAATACCTATATAAATTCAATATAATTTGATGGAGTCAGTTTATAATAATTTTAGATATATAAAAAGTTTATTGAACTTTTTCACCGTCTTTTACCCACCTCCTAGGAGAATTTGTAAATTCACATAAAACATAATTTTAAAGCTTCTGTGAGTTGAATTTAAAAAATCCGAGAGTCACGGTTAATATCAAGGAGTAAAATTTGGTTCAGTAAGATAAAAATAATTTTTGGTGAATAATAACTTTTTACTTTTATTTACCATGGTTAAAAGTATATAGGTAATTAAGGGTAAAAATGATATTAATATTATCCTAACAAATGTCCTAATTCTATTGGACAAGTGTATCTCGACCAAAAACAACCTTAGGAATAAAATATTATCATTTAGGTCCACTTGGATTAGATCAGGACATTTATTATTATTTAATTCAAAGAAGAGTTAAAAGAGTTAAAATCAATGTTTAATAACTAAAAGATTTTTAATATAGGGTTATTAATAAGATAAACTCGATTATAAATATTAATTATAAATCTAAATAGATTTACTACATGATGGTAATTTATTTATAATTTCAAGACATTAAATAAATAAATTTATTTATGACACAATGATGATGCAGTAATTACCTTATTCATGAAAGAATCAAATAAATGGTATCATGAATATTAAAATAAATGTAATTTCAATGTTTTTATGAAATAAATGAATTTTATAGGGTAATATGACAAGATAGGTATTCTTAAATGTATCTTGTTTGAAGTTATCAAGTTGTGATGACCTTCACAAATACAAAATACCAAATAGTGTCAAAATTGACATAAATTAATATTTAAAACAAATATTATATTTTTAATTGATATTCTTTTCCTAAAAATCCATGGTTCGGCCAAAGGACTTATATAATGTTTTCTGTATCATTAATGGACCACTTGTGGGTCTCTTGTAAGTATCTAGTATGTTTATTAACTATATAATATAAAAATACAAAGTGACATGGTAAATGTCAAACTAATTAACTAAGAGTTAAAACTAAAAGATAAGGTTAATATAATGATCCAAACCTATCTAAAATATATTGGTTGAAAATATTTCGACCCATACCCTCCTTAGACTTTGAATAATCCTATTAGGATCCATTAGAAAACGAATAATAATTTATTAAAAATTAATACTTTATGTTTTTCCTAAAGAGCCCCTACTCCCCCTTATAAAAGGACACCACTTATAACCAATTATTCATACCTTCAAAGCCTTTTGGCTCAGACAAACTCTACCCAAATATCCACCCAAACTCCCTTAATTCAACCTATAGGCCTTAGTTTGTTCATAAAGCTAACTTAAGGATCTCTTTTGATCAAATCAAAAGGAAGAACCCGAAGAAGCGGTAATAATTTCACCACCATTTTTCAAGTTCTTTTCTTCTTCCACTTATTATTTCTTTGTTATTTCCATTATAAAATAATAACTCTAGTATCTTATATATACTGTGATGTTATTGTAAATATTTCACAAATTTATTCATTATTCTATCAAACTTATGAATGATAATGTCACCATGCGTGTGTACGTACGGCTTACCGTCTCCACGCCGTGGTGTAATTTGTTATTCAATACTATGTTATTTGGATGGATATAATGACGAGTAATATGTATATAAATAATGAAAATAACACGCTAATGTCTCTGTAAAATTAATATACCATCCAATTCCACACCTTTAAAGAAATTATATTGTCGCTCGTGCGTACGTACGGATTACCGTCTCCACGACGCGATGCGATTCATTTCCACGTTCACCATTCATCGACAATTATAAAAATATTTATATTACTAATAAGTATGTAATATATGAAATAATAATGCTACTGGATATATATATATATATATATATATGTAGTTACATATATCTTATTTACTTAGTTCCGTTCAACAAGATATGAAAATGGAAACAACATTTATGCGTACGTACGGACTACCGTCTCCATAAACGGTGTTTTTCATTTTATATATATTTCTATTATACATATTTATATTCTATATATATATATGATATATAAATCAGGTTTTATATTCTATAATTATTTAAATCCTGGTCTAAGTGATACAATCAAGAGTAACAAGTTAAAACACGAACGATAAAGAAAGCGATTATTACACGAAATGTTAATTTAACATGGAAATTATTATTAAATGGGTAGTATAAAGTAATAAATGAATCAGTGTATGATATGATAAATATTAATATGGTTCTGGTATAATTTAATAACATACTACGATCTTCATACAGGTGGTTAAACATACCCTTGATTAAAGGAAAGTGCAAGGTAAGGGTTAATTCCTCAATCTTATTATTAACCGAGATTATTTATGTGTAAGAATTTACTGGGAAATTTTTATAATCCATGTCCATTTTTCATAATAATGTTTTCAAAATGAATATTCTAAGGATTTGTGAATGGTACTCTTTATCAAGATCAGAATTTTAAATATTTATCTTTCTAAATCTTTTTAATTAATGTCCATGTTTTCAAAATGATTTTAAGGATTTATTTATATGGACACGAATGTTTTCAAATGATAATTCGTTTCAAAAGTTTAAAAGTGGTATGAGACACTTTGATTCAAAAATATCTTTTTAAATTACTTCCTTTATAAATGTGTGACTTTTAAATGATTTTACAAAATGGATATTTCTCTCAAAAAATTTTAGTCATCATTTTCAACCGTGTCAGCATCCTTTACTGGATATTATTTTTGATTGAGGTTGATTTATTATAATACAATCTTCCATGTTGTATTGAATGAGTTATGATATGTTTGACTATGGATGTTCTATTTTTATACCATTCAAGCTTTATGGTTAATGTAATAACATTTCAAATGCTAGTTTTAATATGAATGTTTATGTTATGTTTAAACATTTTCATATGAGGAATGCAGCGGACATAGTAAGTGAAGGGTGGTGCCCAATATAGCTCCCCGATGCATCAGTATGTCTCATGAGACAAAATAGTGTCTTGGCACAAGTTCTTGACAAAAATTTTATTTTTAGTCTTGGAACGAGGCTTTGACTATGTGGTAATGATGACAGGTATTAGGCATTCCCTCATTGTGAAATTAGTTATTAAATGTGATTATTCGACTAGTATAATATCAATGTTCATGTTTATATGGTAATGTTTCATTTATTTTTACCATATTATGTTCATGTTTATGTTTAGAAGGCTTTTTTTATTACACATCTTGCATTAAAAGTTTATAGCTTCCGCTAAATTATTTCCCCTTACTGAGCATCTGAGCTCAACCCTTTCTTATGTTTAATTTTCCCCAGATTCCAAGAAGTGTATTATGATTGATATGCATGGTTAAGATAAAGGGAAAAATGGAATTCTCAAAGAACTATCTATACTGTGTTTTATGTTTCAAATTGAAATGTAATGTTAATGTATATAATCTATTTTCCAAGACTGCTAAACTGATCGGCCCTTCGGGACTAGATTCCTTGTAATTGTGCCAATGTATTAAAATAATGCGCCGACTCTGGGTAACTGGGGTCGGTGCGTTATAGTTGGTATCAGAGGAAGTTTAGAAATAAACTTGGAAGCTATATTTAAATAAACTCTGATTAGAGAAGATAGCCCTAAGATAGAATTTGAGGATTAGTATTGAAGAACATCCTAGAATTTTGGTATTGAAGATATTTTGTGAGTTTTCCGAGCAATACATCCCTGTATGGATATGAGCAGGTAGAGGTGGCTCTAGAACAGATGCACCTAGGGATAAAACCCGAAAACACTACTTTGAGCTAGACTTGAATGGGAACTGGTGCACGACAATGGGAATTACTGCACTCTTGGTTACGACACTCCCAGGGGATATACTTAGGTATATTTTCATTTTCTTTAAAAACCATTATGAAGGGTTTATGAGTATATACTTACTCAAAGAAAACATTTTTATGATTATGGAATATATCCATAAACTGTTAAGTTTATGTTAGGTATTTTACAAGTTTTTAATTATTCATTTCAATTCATAAACTTACCTAGTTTATGATATTTTATAGAAATGGAACCCAGTAGAAGGAATGTGAACTCCAGCAATACGTATGATCCAAAAAGTAAGAAGGGTCAAATCTATAATGGTATTAATCCAGAATTTAGAAGGGAAATAGTCTCCCATGTATTCTCAACATATGAAGAAATAATATCATGTGTTAATAATATAAGTAAATAATTCTCCAAGTCCTATGGCTTTGAAGGGAAGCAAGAGAAGAAAAGGATGGAAGAGATAAGGATGGATAAAGGGAAGAAGGAAAAGAAGAATTTTCCTATATGTGATAACTGTGGGAAGAAACACCCAGGAACATTCCTGAAAGGAATGGGAGTTTTTTATTAGTGTGGAGAAAAAGGACACCATGTACGTGACTGCAAGGGGAAGTAAAAGGTTTCAAATGTACAATGATTCATCTTCAAAGAGTTGGGATACTACGCGAACCAATTTCCAAATTATCGTAGTATTCCCCAAATGATGCTATTGGATAATAATCAAGTTATGATACTACTGTAGATGAGAATGGATGGTTAGAGTTCTTATTAGAGAATTATTTCATTTGAGTGTTGTATCAACAATGTACTAGTTATAATAAATATGGAGTATATAAGGATTGTACTACAATACTATTTCATTAAGGACAGGAGATTGTGGGGAACAAAGATAAGTGAATCAATAGTAGGTAATTTTTTTTGAAAATATATGGTTGAGATAAAGATAAACCATAATATGGTTCTAATACTGAGGTAGTGATTTTCGAATAATACATGATTGATTTGGATAAATTATATTGGATATTCTTGACTACATTGAAACTGATTAATGATTTGTATATTCCATCATTGTTGGATTTTACAAATTTTTTGGATAGAAGGAGTATATCCAGTATTATATAAGGAATAAGGGAGAATGAATTTAATAAATAAGGTTTTATGGTATTTCAGGATTTTACAGTGTTTTAAAAGAATACATGATGAAGGTGTTCACATGCTATTACATGGAAAAAAGGATCTTCATTGTGTTTACCTATCTTATAAATTTTGGACTATGAGTTTGGACAGAAGTATTTTGGATAAGTCTAGTTTGAGATTATTTTTGGATTTCCCTAAAAAGGACAACCCGGAGGTCAGGCGGCAACCCGTCGCGTCCGGAAAGGCTGTGAGACATGAACCCAAAACCCAAGGGCGACAAGGGTGTATCACCTACCACTGGCCCATGTGATGTCCTGGATTGAATAATGTAGTTTTTTAATGGTTCTTCTAGATAAATTATGAATTCATTTTTTTGAACCCTATATAGAAGGATAAATAGAATATTATTCTTAAGTTCTATTATCTTTTAGAGTTAAAGATGAGTTTGTGGTAGAACTTAGTTAAAGGCTGGGAATCTAATTTTAAAGTATATATTTTTCTTCTTATATTATTCAATGAAGAAATTAATTCTTATACTTTAGGGAAGGGATCTTAAAACAAAAAATGTGTTATCCTAATACCATATGTTTCGTTGAACTAATGGTATTTTTAATCATCATAGATTGAAGAATTTAAGGCCCTCAATTTTACAATTGTTTGTGATTGATGACCTCAATCACTACCTATAAATATTTACATTTTCCTCCAATTATATTTATCTAATTTCCACCAAATTTCTCTTAATCGAGATCATAGTTTGGTGGTGACCCTTTCATTTCCCTTTTCCTCATATTAAGACTAAATTTTACTAACCTAATTTCCAATGTGGGTTTTCCCAGAGGTATTTTATATTTTCAACCTTTTATTTTTAAAAAATAATTTCAAATTGTGAGGACGCAATTTATTGGAGGGAAGAATGTAACACCCCAAGATTTCATAGTATGTTATTTCTTCAAAGTAATTCAATAACTTTCACTACACGCAACACCAATTTCTATCACACCATGACTTACCAAACATGTCGTTCAAAAGAGGTTATGAATAGTAATAACTGAATTTTGAACATTATATAATCCTTATAATTTTAGAATCCCTATTATGAGTTTCTTAGACCTAATGTAAGAACAAATACATTTTTTTAGATAAAATAAGTATTTTTCAAAAAATGAAATTTTACCGCCTTTTAATTGCAAAGCCTTTTTAAATCCAATATTTACAACTTTTATGTATTAAATTTGGCAAAATAAACTTCTCATTTAGAATCGGTACATAAGAATTTAGTTTCAATAATGTTTTGGTGTTTTTCTGATAACTTTCATATTTGGGTGAATAGTGAAAAATACTATATTTTAACTGAAAAAAACTTTTTTCATAAAAATAACTTATAGTGTTAAAATATACATTTTAATGGTTTGAAAGTATAAATAGATTATATTTTTACCATTTAATCAAATGATGGTCATTGTAAGTAATTTTACATTGAAATTGGACATAAACAAGTGTCAATCTTTTGATAGTTATTATTTCTTAAAAATACGCCTTTTGGTTTTGACAACGGGAATTAATTTTAAATTAATAAATGAAATTTCTATGTTTTGAATTTGTTAAAATAAAAATCATTTTTGGATTCTGAATATCAAAATTAGCCTAGGGTGAGTTTTTGGAATTTTTCTGAAAACATTCAATTTTTGATTAATAGTGAAAAACACTCAGTTATTGTTTAAAACCGGCTTTTTATTTAAATAATTATTTATTTTATTTAAATTTATTTAGGTCAAAATAGATACATAATACCTATATAAATAAAATGTATTTCAATAGAGTCAGTTTATAATAATTTTAGATATATAAAAATTTTATTGAACTTTTTCATCGTCTTTTACCCACCTCCAATGAGAATTTGTAAATTCACATAAAACATAATTTTACTAGTTCTGTGAGTTGAATTTCAAAAATCCGAGAGAAACGGTTAATATCAATGAGTAAAATGTGGTTTAATAAGATAAAAATAATTTTTGACGAATAATAACGTTTTACTTTTTTTTATCTCAGTTAAAAGTAAGTAAGTTAATTAAGTGTAAAAATGATATTAATATTACCCTAACAAATGTCATAATTCTATTTCACAAGTGTATCTCAACAAAAAACAATCTTAGGAAAAAAATATTATCATTTAGGTCCACTTGGATTAGATTAGGACATTTATTATTATTTAATTCAAGAATAGTTAAAAGAGTTAAAATCAATGTTTAATAAATAAATTTTTTTTAATATAGGGTTATTCATAAGATTAATTCGATTATAAATATTCATTCGAAATCTAAAAAGGTTTCCTACTTCAAGGTATTTTATTTATAATTTTTAGACATTAATTAAATTAATTTATTTATGACATAATGATGATGCATTAATTACCTCATTCATGAAACAATCAAATAAATGGTATTATAAATATTAAAATAATATAATTTCAAAGTTTTTATGAAATCCATGAATTTTAAAGGAGAATATGAAATTATAGGGATGATTCAATGTATCTTGTTCGATGTTTTCAAGTTGTGATGACTTTCATAAAAACAAAATACCAAATAGTGTCAAAATTGACATAAATAAATATTTAAAACAAAAATTATATTATTAATTGATATTCTATTACTAAAAATCTATGGTTCGGCAAGAGGACTTATATAATGATAGGTTTATAATTACTGGACCACTTGGGGGTCGCTTAGAAGTATATAGTAAGTTTATTAACTATATAATATAAAAATACAAAGTGACATGGTAAATTTCAAACTAATTAACTAAGAGTTAAAACTAAAGGATAAGGTTAATATAATGACCCAAACCTATACAAAATATATTGGTTGAAAGTATTGCGATCCATACCCACCTTATACTTCGAATAATCCACTTTGGATCCATTAGAAACCGAATATGAATTTATTATAAATTAATACTTTATGTTTTTCCTAAAGAGTCCCTCCTCCCCCTTATAAAAGAACACCACTTCTAACCAATTCTTCATAACTTCAAAGCCATTTGGATCAGCCCAAATCTACCCAAATATCCTACCAACTTCCCTAAATTCAACCTATAGGCCTTATTTTGTTCAAAAAGCAAACATAGGGAGCCCTTTTGATCAAATCAAAAGGAAGAACCCGAAGAAGAGGTAATAATTTCACCACCCTCTTTCAAGTTATTTTCTTCTTCCACTTCTTATTTCTTTGTTATCTCCATTATAAAATAATAAATCCAGTATATTATATATATTTTTATGTTATTTAAAATTTGGCACAACTTTATTCATTATTCTATCCATCTTATGAATGATAATTTAACCATGTGTGCGTACATACGACTTACCGTCTCCACGTTGTGGTGTAATTTGTTATTCAATACAATGTTATTTGGATGGATATAATGACGACTAATATGTATATAAATAATGAAAATAACATGATAATGTCTCTATAAAATTAATATACCATCCAATTCCACACCTTTAAGGAAATGATATTGTCGCTCGTGCGTACGTACGGATTACCGTCTCTACGACGCGATGAGATTCATTTCTATGTTCACCATTCATCAACAGTTATAAAAATATATATATTACTAATAAGTATGTAATATATGAAATAATAATTCTACTAGATATATATATATATATATATATATATATATATTTACTTTCATATATCTTATTCACTTCGTTCCGTTCAACACGATACAAAAACGGAAACAACGTTTTTGCATACGTATAAACTACCTTCTCCATAAATGGTGTTTTTAATTTCATATATATGTCTATTATAAATATTTATATTCTATATATATATATGATATGTAATTCAGGTTTTATATTCTGGATGTATTTAAATCTTGGTCTATGTGATACAATATAGAGTAACAAGTCAAAACAAGTACAATAAAGAAAGCGATTATTTCCCGAAATGCTAATTTAACATGGAAATTATTATTAAATAGGTAGTATAAAGTAATAAATGAATCATGTATGATATGATAAATATTAATATGGTTCTGGTATAATTTAATAACATACTACGATCTTCATACATGAGGTTAAACGTACCCTCGACCAAAGGAAAGTGCAAGGTAAGGGTTTATTCCTCAATCTCATTATTATCCGAGATTGTTTATGTGTAAGTATTTAATGGGACATTTTTATCATCCATGTCCATTTTTCATAAAAATGATTTCAAAATGAATATTTTAGGGATTTTTGAAAGGTACTCTTTATCAAGATTGTAATTTTAAATGTTTATCTTTCAAAATCTTTTTAATTAATGTCCTTGTTTTCAAAATGATTTTATGGATTTATTTATATGGACATGAATGTTTTGAAATGATAATTCTTTTAAAAAGTTTCAAAGTGGTATGGGACAATTTGATTCAAAAATATCATTTAAATTACTTCCTTTATAAATGTGTAACTTTTAAAAGATTTTACAAAAAGGATATTTCTCTCAAAAAGTTTTACTCATCATTTTCAACTATGTCAGCATCCTTTACTAGATATTAATTTTGATTGAGGTTGATTTATTATAATACAATCTTCCAGATTGTATTGAATGAGTTATGATATGTTTGACTATGTATGTTCTATTTTTATACCATTCATGGTTTAAGGTTAATGTAATGACATTTCGAATGCTAGTTTTAATACGAATGTTTATGTTATGTTTCAAATTTTTCATATGAGGAATATAGTGGACTTAGTAAGTGATGGGTGGACCCCTATATAGCTTCTCAATGCATCTTTTGGTCTCATGAGAAAAACTAGTTTATTGGCACAAGGCCTTGAGAAAACTTTTATTTGTAGTCTTGGCACGAGGCCTTGACTATGTGGTAATGATGTCTGGTATTAGGCATTCCCTCATTGTGAAATTTGTTATTACATGTGATTATTAGACTAGTAGAATATCCATGTTCATGTTTATCTAGTATGTTTCATTTATTTTTACCATATTATGTTCATGTTTATGTTTAAAAGGATTTTTTTATTACACATCTTGCCTTAAAAAGTTTAATGCTTCTACTAAATTATTTACCCATACTGAGCATCTGAGATCACCCCTTTCTTATGTTTTATTTTTCTAGGATTCCAAGAAGTGTATTATGATTGATATGTAGGGTTAAGATAAAGGGAAAGATTGAATTCTCAAAGAACTATCTATGCTGTATTTTATGTTTCAAATTGTAATGTAAAGTTATTGTATGTAATCTATTTTCTAATACTTCTAAACTGATCGGTTCTTTGGGACATTATTCCTTAAAATCTTGCCAATGTATTAATATAATGCATCAACTCTGGGTAACTAGAGTCGGGGCATTACATGTGTGATTAATGATAACGATTTTTAATTAAATCGGAAGGAATTTTTTTAATTTAAATAAAAATATAAATTCAATTCTTTGATTCACTTTCCATCTCAGTTAATTCTATATTATTATATGGGGTTTTTAAATGGAATCAGATCATGGTTTCAACCAAATAAAATATCATATATTTAATAAGAAGTGAATATATTTCTTTAGGTCTTGTTGTTTTTTTAAATTAATTTCAATTTCAAAGATAGAAAATTCTAATTTTTGGAATAACAGACTATTTCCACATTTTATTTCAGAACACATTAATATGGATTTATTAGATACTATTATATTTAATAATAATCAGTTTGAACCTATTATATGCTGAAATGGATGGTTTTATTCAATTTAATAAATCTGATGTGATTAATTATTTTGAGTTAAAGAAAATATAATGTGATATTTATCCACAATGTTGAATTTTTCACCTCATTTATAATTATTTTCTTAATATCTATTGAATAAATAATCAAAAAATAATAATTCTAGATATGCTTGAAAATAACAATTATTTAAAAATCAATGTAAATCAGGGTGAAAAATATATTATTGTGATAATCTATCAATTCCTAAAAATTATTAATGATTAAATACATGATAATTTAAACTGATGTTAGTGAAACTATGAGAATCATCTGCTTTTTTTGTATATTTTAGGGGAAGATAATTTAAAAAAAATATATTATGTATTTTTTCTATATATGGTTTCTACAAATTTATTAGTCGTTAATGAATTTTATATAGATACACATCCATTGGATAATCATTATAATATTCACATTTCTTTTTAAATGTTAAATGGGCGTGTTTTAATAGCTAATAACAATGAAAATTTAACTTGCATAAATTATTTAATTCATTAAATGAATTAGAAACAATTATTTTTGGAATATAAAGAGTCTAATGATTATGAGGATTTCTAAGAAAACATTGACAAATTCCTATCACTATCATCTATAAGATTAAAAAAATTACATGTTATGTTTATGGGAAATTCACGACTATGTATTTTCATGTGCAGATTAATTGGAAATTTCGAAACATAATTTTATATATTGAAATGTGTGGAATAGTATAAATATGGAAGTTAAATTCCAAGGAGTATCTAAGATAAGAATGGTAAAAAAATGAAGTCAATGTTTTATTCAAACATAAATGTTATGAACAAATATTAAATAAAAAATAGAAAAGTGTTATAATTTCATGATGATAATGTTGATAGAATGAATCAAGGTGATGTGAAG
This sequence comes from Viscum album, assembly GCA_963277665.1. Classification (NCBI taxonomy): domain Eukaryota; kingdom Viridiplantae; phylum Streptophyta; class Magnoliopsida; order Santalales; family Viscaceae; genus Viscum; species Viscum album. The sequence goes on from OY728123.1 coordinate 377,286,110, forward strand.
AATTATAATTAAGATAAAAAGATATTTATTATTTTAAATGTGAATAAAAAAGTTTTCACTAGAGATAAATGAATTAATGATAAAAGTGTGTAAGAATATGAAATTAAGTTTATGTAGAAAAAGGAACTCATGTGATGTGTTGTATTTTATTTATTTTTTATAAGGATATCATTAGTTTTAAAATATAAATTAATTTTCATGCAACAATGACTTTATTCATGCTATTAAATATTCTTACAATATTATTACGATTTATGAAATTGGGAATTTTAATTTTGAATAGAATAATATAAAATTAGAGAAAGAAGAAAAATTTTGTTGATAAATAACTACAATTTTCGTCGAAAGTGTTGATGAATTTTATAAACGATTTATTAAAATACACATACAAAATGCAGAAATCCAATTATGATGAATGAGAATTCTCAAATAAGATAAATATAAATGGAATTGAATTCTCACTGATTTATAATATTCAGGTATACCAACAATGAATTCATTACATTATAAAATTCTATAAGTGTTTTATATTTATAATTCTATGCTAGAATAAATAATTACATGGTTCAGTCAAAATAATGTGATTATGTGAGATCTTAAAAATATAGGGACACTTGAAAAACAAACTACAGAAATAATCATATTCAAAAATATTTTTAAATCATTTAAAAATAAAAAATAAGGGGTTGTATTTTTACAATGATGTTTTTTGAAAAAAATCTAAAAAATGATATTAAAATGAAGGAATAACTATGGGTGTAAAAATAAAGAAAATGAATTATTTTGAATGGTAATTATTTATTTTTATGAATTTTTTTTTACTATACTAATTATTGGAACATTGACATAATTTATATATTCATTTACTAATATTACTTTGGACCTTGATGGTTTTGAAGAAATCATTTTAGGTGGAATAAATAAGCTCAAAAAATGCAATTAAGAAGGTAGAAGAAATTTATAAATAAATGACTGAGAGAAAATTGCACGCATTGTAAGAGTTTTTTGGAATATGTTTTCATTGGATCACACTAATGAATAAAATCTCAATATATTACCATCCAAATAGAGTATGAATTAAAATAATCTAATATGTCCTATGGGGAATGATATAGTAATAAAAAATTATTTTTTTGGTTATGTTTTATAGAAATTATCCAACAATGAATTTCAATCCATTTAGGATATTTGGCCACCCATACATGTGATTGGATATTTAAATAACTTTAATGATGAAGAAAATTTAAAGGAATGACTGCGAACATCTAGAAATGATGGGTCACATAAAATTAATGTAGTTTGACTTGTAGAGACTATAAATGATAAGATGAAATACGAGATAAAATTATTTGTTGATGGGATGAAACATAAGTAATTTATTATATATCAAAGCTATGATAAAGAAAACAATTACATTATTTTAAAATATTTGTTTTTATTGAATATTTTTTTTTATTTCTATTAAAATTATGACAGATAATAATTGAATTTTTTTATCTTAATGGTGATGTAAATTAATGTAACCATAGTTTAAAGTCATAAAATAACCTTTTTAAATGAATAATTAGTCACATTTTTTAGAATATAATGAGAAAGAATAGATGAGTATGATATTTTTGTGATTTACCTACTCTAAAAATAGAGATAAACTATTTGTGATAATGTATAAAAATTGTAATATAGTTTTTTCCCAATATATTATTACTGAGATTCAAGAAATTAAAATTTTGGAGCTCATTCATTCACACATTTTTTTTATATTTAACGAATAAATATATATTTGGAGATAATTAGTTTATTTATTTTCAAGATTACATTACACTAATAATGATATTTTTGCTCATGAATAATTTTTGAGAAGCTCTAAAAATTATCAAAAAAAATTAGAAGAGGTGATGGTTTCTCCTTGATTAATTTATTGGAATGTAATATGGATGAATATTATAGTTAAGATATTTTGGAGTATATTTATAATTATGGTTCTCACTATTAAATCAATCAACCATAGACACTATAAAAAATGGACTTACTGAATGAAAAAATAGTTTTGATGTAGATGCATCACTCTATTTTCATCAAGCATAATACTTATTAATATATCTATAAATCAGATATTTTAGTACAAATTAATTTACCAAATAATTATATATATTTTATAAATTCATATATGTCATCAGAAGAGATTTATTTTATGAATTACCCAATATTTTCATATTTATGGTTATTTTACATTGTAACAAATTGACCTAAATACCCTCTCAAATTAGTACCTAAAACAAACCATCAAATAATGGAAAGGATTTTCAATTCCCATGTGTTGGCGACTGGAACTAGAGCATCAATCAAAATTCAGATGGAACACTTTTCCTAACTTGAAGAAACAACATGGAATATATTGACAACAAATGGAAAAAGATAAATATATTCTATAATTAAAAAAAAATCAATCTAAAAAACTCAAGAATATATAAAATCTCCAAGTAATTATTAAACCATAAAGGATTTTAATAATATGAAAACCCAACTACCCAATGTGAAAAAATAGTCTGAATCCCACTATATCACCACCAGGAACTCAACTCCCCTGACATATAACCTCTCCACCTTACAACATATCCATTCCTTTCCCTGTATTGAAAGACATAACCAGGTCTACACATCACTGAAGAGTTATGTAGGGTGTGAGCTATCAAGAATAGTAGGATCCAACCAATGTGTTACATATCAATTATCACAAAAATAATACAAGGATTCTCAACTTTGAAGAAATCAATACATGATTACACTTTAATAGTTTTTATATCAAAAACATATAAAAAGAGTTGAATTTCCCCTTTTCCCCATTTACACATAAATAATGTAAATAAATTTTGAAGAATTTCCTATCCACCTATCATAGAATATATATAATGTAAAAGCAAAATATTCCTCACATATCATATTATATCAATTATTATTGAACAAAATATTATAATCCAAAAGTAGAACCACATCTAGCATCACCCATCTGATCACTATAGGTTTGTATATCTTTTAAATACCCGAACTATAATAGCCCAAAGCCATTTCCATACTATTATTACATTGGTATAATAAAAAAGGAAGCCATAGCTTGAAGGACCAAATATTTTGATATATTTGGAAAAATAGATATATAAAAAATTGTTACATAACAACTTGAAATGAAATAAAACATTGAAATTTCATAAGAAACACCAAAAAATGCTACGATTACCCCTAAATGTTAATCATAATAATAATCTTTGAATACTTTTAAAAAATAAAACAAAAGAAATAAGTGATATTAGATTCTTATTAAGTATAATAAATAAAACAAAATCTATCACATGTAAACAAATCTAATAAATCCTAGTGAATAACTAAAAACACATGGCATTAAAACATAATCTTGAGCATAATATGGATGGAATAAAATGTGATTAAATAATGAAAAAAATAATTACATGAGAAAGAAACATAACCCTGGATATTCTATTATAGGAAAACCCATATGGACTATAAATTAATAGTATCATAATGAGGAAATGCATAATTTTAGGTATAAAAAATACAATCAAGGATTTAACCAAGACACCATACATAAATCGGTAAAACCACTATATATTTTGTCTCATGGGACCTACCAATGTATAAAAGGGCTATATTGGGCCCCAAATATCACATACAATGACCAATTAATTCTTCATATAAAAGGGTTGAATCTTAATCATCATATATATTCATATTGAAAAAGAATATGAAATGTAAAAAATATCACCAATTAGTGAACATAATTATAAACAATCTAGAGTAATATGGTGAATGGTATCAAGACATTAATCATAGAATAATCAATAAATAATCATAGATAAGATAATATGAAATAAAATTCAATTAATATTAGATAAAAAATATGATATTTAAATTGTTTAAAACACTCAAAAAATCACTAAGAAATTCTTGATTAAAATAACCTTTTCTTTGGGAAAAAATGGTTCTTTTGGAAAATCCCTTGTATTTTTCATAAATATTAGATTGTAAAAATATGTAAATCTCATAAAGGAAAATTCAATGAAATTATATTTGAGGAATATTCAAAGAAAATTCTTAATGAATATTTTAAACTAAAGTAAAAAAATGTAAAAATAATGTTTTAGAAACATTAGACATGTGCCTGTTTAGTGTGGTTTAAGGGAAAATATAAAAGTGTATTTAATTTGAATAAGGCATAAATTTTTTCATATAAAATTAAATATGATATATTTTACTGATTAAATTAGTGATTTTAGAAAAAAATTGGGCTATTATAATATATTATAGAGTGTACTTGAAAATGGGGACGAAATTCAGAAGTTCCCATTAATCAGGTTTTTTTATTAGCATGAATTGAAAAAAGATCCTTATAAAACATGTACTTCCAAATAAAAGAAAGAATAATTAATCTAAATACATATATTTGGAACATAAAAATATATATTATGAGAATTACATAATATTAATTAATAATTTTCTTAGGGTAAAAAAAGAGAAATTGCTTCCCAAAGGGAAAATGGAGGTTCCTAAAGAAACCCTTACCATTTTTAAAAAGGCATTCATCACATTACCTGGAATTAAGGATAACAAATTTAGATTTATTAATAATCTAATTAAGATCATATTCAGCATTTATTTGAATTTTTAGAGTTTTATTATGTTCACTCTTATTATTTTTGAGGAGTTATGAAATTTAATTCTGTCATTAAGAAGTGTTTGTTTCCTTGGTTTTCCTGATTGGTTTACTTATAAATATGTTCAAAATATCACGTGAACTAGTAATAGTTGAATATGATTGAAATTACATGTTATTAATGAACATATAGAATATTTAATGGTCTTATATATCATTTTTTCTAGATATGTGGATTATTTATAAGAAAAAACCTCAATGGTAATTTTTTTTGGATTTTTTTGGTGTTTTTTTGATAATCATGCACCAATTTTAGTTTATTATATAATATTATGTATATATTATGGGTCTAGAACACTAAATAAGTTTAAATATACATATTATATTATTTTTTAACAATAAAAATAATTTTATTCTCAGACATTGAGGCACTATTAGAAAACAAAATAATCCTAACTCCTAATGGTGGTGAATCGACACCTCACAGACGATGTTTTCATTTTTAGAACAAAAAGTGTAAAATAAAGGGATTGATGGTGTATATTCTGTTATAATACCAAAATAATAGTATACATAAGAAACTGAAGTAATCCCAATTTTTTGGATAGAGTAGTTTTGGAAAGTATAACAAAATAAATGAAATCAAATGAAAATTAAATAAACAAAAGTGTATTTTACCTATGGAATTCCTCTCCTTGATAACCTCCTTAGAGAACCTAGAAATGGACGTATGGTGATTATAGATAGAATAGAACTTGGGTATGTGTTTTGGAAGTGGAATATGGTATAATTTAGTAATGTATCAAGGCTTCAGAGGTTTGAGGAGAAGAGGTTGTGAGGGGTGGTATCTATAGTGGAGGAGAGGAGTGTTTTCGATTATTTTATTTATTAGATTATAATTTTGGATCAATGCTATATACAGTGTTGATTATTTTCACCAAATATAGTAATAAATCCATGTTATTTATAACTAATGGTGCCTACATTATCCATACATTATCTATGTCCTAAAAAGTAATGTATCTTTCTAATACTGTAAATTATCGTATTTAAATATACACAAAAAATTCTAATTTTTTTGAAAAATCTAAAAAATTCACACTAAAATTTTTTCAATGTGTACAATTAAAAATGGAATCCTTTATATGAATATTATTTTAAAATTATATGAAATTTAATTTCTAAATAAAATCATCAATTAAAAGAAAAATAGTGATTTTAATATTATTATTATTTTTATGACACATGAAAATTTTTATTATGGTCTCCTAAAATTATCTTAAATTAATAATAAAATAATATAGTTATTTATTAATATATTTCATTATAATTAGTTTTATTTTAAATAATTATATTATTTTTTAATTTTTAAGTTAACATTTAGGTTTCACAAATATACCAACACACAATTTATCATTTTTATTAAATGTTTTCAATTATTAAATGATATAAATATTCATTATTTTCATTCATTAGTTTCCAAAAATGTATTAATTCTTTTATAAGTGAATATAATATTTTATTATCTATATTACTATACCCATTGGTCATATAACATTCAAACCATTATATTTAATAGTACACAAATTTTTTGAATCTTTTGATTTGTGATGCATAAACTATGAATGTTGATAAATTTAGAAATATTTATACAAAAAAATATTGGGGCATTACATTCACCAGTCCTTCAAAATATTTCATACTCAAAATTTCCAAAACATCATATCTTAAAAGTATTTTGGTAGTTCTTCATCATAAATTCCTCTTCTACCCACATTGGCTCTTTAATTTTGTAATTTTTTAGTGTACCACTACTAGTTGAGTTGTATGATTCCACAACACTTTCTCCCTTTCTCGAGATTCAAGATTAGAACTTCATAGAAATTTAGATATTGTTTTATATAAATTTCTTCATAAGTGAGGACATACATTGGGACTGGCATGTATTTTCTTAAAAAATAATTGTGGAAACAATTATTGTAATTTGGATTGGTTATGCAGCATCAATAAACAATAAGATAATGATCCAATTATCTCAATTATTTAAAAATGTAAAATGTACCTTGGGGCTAGTTTTCCTTTATTTTAAAATCATTTAACACCCTTCTGTAGAGGTACATTCAATAAAACTAGATCTCCCACTTCAAATTCCAAATCCATCCTTCGATTATTAGCATAACTCATTTTACTACTTTGATATGCTTTAATATGGGTTTGAATATTCTATACTAATAATATTATTTACACAACATGTTCTAGGGAAAAAATATTCCTATAAAACACTACATCCCAACATGTTGGTGTATTCTATCTCTTTCCATACAATGCGTTATATGGTGTTATTAGAGTAATTTAATGGAAGCTATTATTGTAGAAAAACAGTACCATCAGTAAATACTGATACCATGTACCTTGAATGTCATGTGAGTACGATATCAAAATATTTTATGATGTTTAAATTGGCTTTTCAAACAGCCCTTCAGTTTGATGATGATATGTTTTATTATAATGAATTTATGTGTGTGAATAATCACGAAGAAATTTCCAGAATATCGATATAAATAAGGAATCATGATCGGAAACAATTGAAATAGGTTCTCCATGATCTCTTATAATTTCAATAATATTGAGTCTTTTAAGGCACTACAGTGGATAATCCTCCATTATAGATAGGAAATTATGATATTTGTTTATTATATCAACAATTACCAACATTTACTCATTTAGTTATTGGATTTTTGGAAATTCAATGACATAATTTATAGTAATGTCATCACATATTCATGTTGGAAAAGGCTGATGATGAATAAATCCTATTGGATGTTTTATATCTTCCTTCACCTATTGTAAAACTAAACATCTTGATATATAATCAGAAATTTACAACTTCATACTATCCCACCAAAACTTTTAAATCAAATCACAATACATATTAGTTCTACCAAGATGTATAGAAAAATTAAAGAAATTGTAATCATATTTCAAATCCATTTTCAGCTCAGCTATAGAGGTAATACAAAACCTCTTACCAAATTTTATAATTATGTCTTCATACACGAAGTCCACCAACATCACATAATTAGAAACATTAACATTTCTTTGAAAATTATCATCATCATGATTGGAACATTTAATCCTTTTGAATTAATATGGTAGGGAAACCAATTAAAAAATTAATGTTGTTTTACCTACCTAGATAATTTATAAATCCCTATTTTCTAGATCCATGTACAAAAGATCCTTATCAATAACTATTTTTTTCATAAATCCATGACCTTTCCCTCTCAATTAATGTAATACATTATTTTCGTTACCCGGGTGGTAGTGAATTGATCAATCATAATACATGATTAGCTCGATCCATCTATTTTCCCCTATGTTGAGTTATTTCTATGAAAATACATATTTCAAAATCTTGTGATCAATATATAGGTCACATATTTCACTATAGTAGTAGTTTCTCCATATCATCAGTGGTTAGATCAAAGATTCTATCTTAATATCATGAGTTCGACAGTTTACTTCCCGAGTTTTTAACTTCCTTGAGGCATATTGAATGACTCCATCATCCTTCCTAAAGTCACAACCAAGGCCATTCATTGATACATCATTGTAAATAAGAAATCCACCATTTCCCTATGGCAGACTCAAAATATGAGCATTCACTAACATACTATTAAATTCTTCAAAACATTATTCATGTTATTATTTAAATATGAACCTAACCCATTTATCAGTTATCTTGGTTAACAGGTTAGCTAATTGGGAAAAAATAGGATGGAAACACTGATAGTAACATGCTAAAAAATGAAACTATGTATATCTCTTATGTTCGTTGGTGTAGGTCATTCATGAACTACATTTTTCATTGCACGATCAACTGATATATCATCCTTAGAGACAATATTTCCATGAAAATAAAATATTTGAAGCCCTAATTCACAAATTCTAAACTTCCCAGATAACTATTTTCTTTTAGAAATCTCTAGAACAATATGCATGTAATTCTCATTGTCCTCATATCATTTGGAATATATTAAGATATCAAAATAAAATACCACAAAGAAATAATCAAGATATTCCTTAAACAATCTATTTATTAAATACATAAAAATAGTGGGTACATAAATTAGTCCAATATAAATTATAATATATTCATAATGTGCATGCCTGGTTTTAAATCTTGTCTTTGGAATATCAACCTTCTTCACACAAAATTAGTGATATCCATATTAAGGATTAGTACAAGAACAATATTGAGCTCTGTGAGACTAATTATATAAGTGATCATTATGAGGAAACAGATACATAATCTTTATAGAAAAAGAATTGATCTCCCTAAAATCAATGGATATCCTTAAATATCCTTATATATTCACAATAAAAATAATATTATCACACTATGGTAAAACACTAGGGTGTTTAAACCCAGTATCAATCAATTCCTCTTGTTTTTTCTTTATCTCAAATATATCAATCATGGAAATTCTATAGGGAGTCTTTGATATATGTCTTTCTTCTGGGATTCAATAAATAGAAAACTCAACTTCCCACTCTAAAGGATATCCATGCAAATACTTCGTAAATAAATCAATGTATTCTTATACAATTACTACTTACTAAATTTTAGTATTTAATTCATTATCCATAGATGATTTTATATATTATTCTATAATAATTTCATTTAGATGTGATACTAGAGGTCTATTGATATAGGAATCAAATGATGATGTCTCCCCTATAAAGATGAGAAATTCTAGAACATCATCACTAATCATAATTTCATAATCTTTTAAAAAATCATTATATATTTAATGTCATTACATTACATCAATTATATAAAAATAAACAATAATTTTGATGTTAAAATTAACAATAATATCATATTTATGTGTCATAAGTGGATTTTATGAAGAATATTTGTTCCAAAAAGGATTCCACTATGATTCTATACCCACAACTCCCTTGTTAAGGTGAATTGGAATTTTTTATTTTTTATAGTAAAATTATATGTTAAAAAGGAATGTGATGATCCAAAATCATATAATGTTGTAGATAATTTTATTGAGATAATTGATGTATCTTCAACTACATCATTAGAAACTTCAATCTTGGATGTTGTGACTATATTACCATGCTCTTGTTCCCTTGTCCATTTCTAGTAATTTTTTTCTTTAACTCTACAAAAATTTCTTGAACAATGCATCGCTTCTTTAATATTATAGCATTGAACATTGATAGCTTCTTTCATTACCCGGCGATCAAGATCTTGTTATCCTTTTTCTAGATACTTGTATAATGTTAATTTTCCCAAAATTCCGGTTCCATGACCATTTATTCCACATTTATTGAAAAATGGGAAGACAACTCTTCCCTTATTCCTCTTTTCCATAATTCCTTTTCATGACTATTTTGTTAGACTCTTCTTCTCTTTAATTCCACTAAATTCATAAGACTTATGGAATTTTATCCCTTTCTTGATATTAATGGAAGCTATATAATCGTATGATGACAATGTATGGAATACGAGAGCCCTACATAGGAATGGTTTTAACTCATCCTGGAATTGAACAAAATTTCTCTTTGGATTGAATAATTAATCCAAAAAAACATTTCTAACCATATAAGGTTGGATTCATACTTAAAAATGCTCTCATTTACCTTTTTCACCAAATTTAATAATTTTTATTCCTTATCATATCACTATTCGAAAAGATATATATTTTATTAAGGAAATTTTATAAAATTTCATCAATTCCATATTTTTAATTTATTTATCCTCCTTTGTGTTTTTAATTAATGACCAACATTAATATGCATTTCCCAATAGATGATAAACTACTATGATAACCTTCTCCATTTAATTACTTCCCAAAATGAGAATTATCTACTATAATGAATATATCAATGGATCAGCTACAAATGGGATTATAGTCCCAATGAATAATGGTTGTTGTTGTATCATGAAGTGATATAATAATATTCCACCACTTTGTGGATGTTCATGCTTTATATGGGTTAGGTTATTGTTCATAAATTGTGTATCCTATCCTAGTATATTTATAAGTCACTCATCTCCAGTAATAAGTGCTTCTCTACAATCATTATCATTCATATGATGGAAGTTCCTAAATGTAATATGCATGTTGATATAGTTTATATTTCATTCACTATGTTTTATTTATAAATAAATGAATACTATAAATTAGATTGTTATTCATAATTCATATGTTTAAACTAGTAACACATAACATAAACTAATTTTTTTTTTGAAAAAATAATCTCTTAACTATATAAATGGATTCTTTAAGGTTTCAAATCATTTAGAATGGTTTATAAATAAAATGAAAATAATCATAAGAATATCCCCTAGGATATTCAGACCTGGAGCATAGTAAGGGTCATTATCGTGTACCAGTATATGTTGAGCAAAACCTAATGCACCTTTTCATTACTGTTACCCACATGTATATATATTCCAGAACTAAATCCAATTGAACTATTCAGATACAAAATTACTGTATGAAATACCCACATAATCTCAACCATGACAATATTCTATTATGTTCTTCTATGATTATCCTCAATGTCAATATTAGTATTATGGTCCCTAATATATTTTTTCTGAATCTAGTTTCTAATGTTTCTACTAAACTTCCTTATATACTGATTATTAATTACACGACCCTAGTATCATAGAACCAGTGCATTAATTTTATTAAATTGGTATAATAAACTGGAAAGTCACATCAAGAACATATGGGTAGTTTAGTATCTTTTGAAAACGAAACACACACATAATTGTTACACAACAACTTATAATCAAATACAACATGGAAACTCCATTATAGAAACCCACAAACTACAATATTATCCCTTTATGTCATTCAGAGTAAACATATTTTAATCGTATGGAAAAAATAAAACATTATAAAGGGGTGATATTAGATGCTCATTAAGGGAAACCAATATTGCAGAAGCTATAAAAATTAAGAAAAACCAATGTAGAATGGTGAATAACAAAAATAATTTCCATTAAAAGATAATATTGATAATAATAAGGCCAGAATAAAATGTGTTTAAATAATTCCATAAATAATCACATAATAATGGAACCAATCAATTGATATTATACTAATAAAATAATCACATAGACTAGAAATTACAATTATAATAATGAGGTAATTCATATTGTCGGATATCCGAAACATATCATCAAGGAATCATCCAAGACACCATACATAAATTGGTAAAATCTAGATCTTGTTTGTCTCATTAGATCTACTGATGCATCGAGATGATATTACAGTCCCAAGTGATCACTTAACATGTTCAGCACATTCTTCATATGAATGGGGTGAACCATAATAAATATATACATTTATATTGAAAATGGAATATGATATAAAATTATCATCCCCAATCTATAAACATGATAAAAACTATCTAGAATAGTTTGGTGAATTGTATCAATATAGTAATCATAAATAATTCAATAAATTATGGAAGATGGGAAAATAAGAAATAAATATAAATTAATCAAAATATTCAATAGATTGTATTTAACAATATGAAAATACTCTTATAAAATAATTAATAACTTATTTATTGAAATATCATTTTTCATTAAAAATAAGAGTTACTTCGGAAAATCATTTTAATTTTTCATAAAAATTATTCTGTAAACATGTATATTTTAAAAATGAAAATGAAATGGAATTTTATTCAACAATTATTATAATAAAATTAATAAAAATATTTTAAATTTAATTGATAAAAATTAAAACTACTCTTTAGGAAACATTAGAAATGAGGATCATCCAGGAAATTTAATAAGAAATAATATTAAATAGTCAATAGAGAGGAAATATTCATAATTCTATAAAAAAAAGAATTAACTAAGATTATTTTTCATGATAAATTTCTTTATTTTATGAAAATATTTTTTTCTTAAAAAATATAATGTAGTGTACAAGAAAATGGATATGAAATATAATCGGTATTGCTTATGAGGATGAATAGAAAAAAGAACCATATAAAACAAGTAATTACCTATAAATAAAAGAATAATTGAGCTCGATACCTATATTTGGACCATAAAAACATAATTTAATAGGATTAAATAGGATGAATTAATAATTACATTGGTGTAAGGAAAGAGAAAGATTATCGAGAAGGAAAAATTGGACGTTTAGGAATAATCCCTTACGTCATATTTGAAAGCATTCCACACTTATACAAAACATCCATAGAAGTGATATTAGATTCATTAATAATTTAATGAAGACCCTATTAAATGTTTATATTTAATTTTGTCATTCAAATGTGTACATTTCTTTGTCTTTCATGGTTAGTTTACTTATATACATGTATAAAAGATCATGTCAAATTGGAATAGTTATCTTTAATTGAAATTATATTTTTTAATCCAATTATAGTGTATTTAATGGTGTTATATATTATCTTGCCTATATATAATGATTATTCACTATATAGAGCACTAATTATAACCATTAAGATTATTTGTGAGTTTTTTATCATTATGTACCAATATTGTTTTATTAATTAAGATTACGATTATATACTTGTCCCTAAACACTAAATATGTTGTAATATAAATATTATAATCTGTTTTACCAAGGAAAATGGTTCTATGACTATCATTGAATGTAGTATTAGAAAAAAAATGAATCATAGTCTCGGAAGGTGGTGAATCAACACCTCAAAAATGACATTTCCTTTTTTTAAAAAAAATAAGATAAAATAATCGAGGGTGGACATTGCAATACAACTATAAAATGACATTATATATAAAATTATGGAATTATCATGAATTTTTAGATAAGGGAGGAAAGGAATAGATAAGAAACTGAAAGAAATTGAAAAAATATTAAAAGTAGGAAAGGGGATTTAAACCACTTGAAATCTTCTTCGTGTTATCCTCTTTATGAGATATTGAAATATTATTTTTTGAGAATAGAAACACAATTATGTTGGAGATCGTTTTAGAAGTGGTATTGGGTATAAAATGGTCAATATTCAAGGCATTGAATGTGCGAGGGAAAGAGATAGTTAGTGGGGGGATTTATTGATGAGGAGAGTTGTGTTTTTTTATTATTTCACTTATCAGTTTATTATTTTTACTCGGGATTATAAATAATTTTAATTAATATGAAAAATATTGAAAATAGTGAATTTTATTTTGAAATAATGGTTCCTACATCATCCATAAATAATTCACAAATCAATAATTCGGGTATTTAGCTAAAAAGGTAAATTACCATATTTCACTATTTACAGAAAATTCCTATATTTTATAAAAAACCCAAAAATCATCTGATAAAATTATAGATGGGTAGAACAGGAAAAAAGAATAAATTTTATTTAAATAACAATACAATTATGTGAAATTGTATTTCTAAATAAAAGAATCATTTACTCAAAAAATTCGTATTTTAATATTATAATTGTTTTTAAAACATTTTGAAAAATTAATTAAGGCCTCTTAAAATTATCATATAATAATAAGAAAAAAATAATATTTTATATATCTGTTTTATGAAAAAAAAATTTAAAAAAATATTAATTATAAAACCTAAATAATCATTTATGATTAACAAAAATTCCAACACCGAATTTATCATTTTTTAAACATCTATTCACTTATTTCAGGATATAAATATACCATATTTTCATTTATAAGTCTCAAATAATTTATTTATAGTTTTATACATGAATTTACTATTATATTGGTCAAATTACTGTTCCTAATGGTCATATTACCATTCCAACAGTAATATTTAATAGTATATTATAGTTAAAAGCTCAGTGTTGTGTGTTGAAAAAAATATCGAAGATGATAAAATCTAAGTGAGACATACTGAAAAATATTGGAGTTTCACATAGCTACAATGCTCTAACCCAACATAGAATTTCATTTATTTCTCAAGACAATAAATATATTCTTCAATTGTAGAGATCATAGAAACACCCGAGCTAGTCAACCCCCAAATTGGTATAAAAATTCCATAGAACAACATGCCTAAGAAGAAGACGAAATCCCCATGAGAAAACCACATCAATGATAATGATACATATTATTATACCATCCTCATAAGTACCTAATGATTCCCATGTACCCTATTTTCAAAACTATTTCATTAATTTACCTCCATAAAACCATTCACTAAAATCCATTTGAAAATGATTTGAAAATAAATTCCCTTTTACCAAAACCAAAGTAAAACCATATTTTATAAAAAAAACTCCACAATCTCAAAAAAAAGTAATATAAGACATTCCGTTTAATAAATAAATTTATCAAAAATAGGGTAAATGCAGTTCACTAACTCTATCTAGATATAGAACCTCTAAACTTATCACTCGGATCACACATTCCTTTAATGCAATGTAACCTAAAGAAGATACAAACAACAAAAATGGTGTACCTATAATCAATATAATTGTCTTAGAAATGATTTAATTTAAAAAATGGGATGGAGGAGTTTAAGAAATAATAAAAACCTCATGAAGACATAGTCACCACACCACAACCATCAAGGAATACCCCATGAATAATATCATAATCTTTTTTGAGGTAATCCACAAGAAAAAACACCAAGAATAAAAAAACAGCAACAAAACACAACAACAGTACTGTTGTCTATGTTAAAAAATACATTGGAAGGATATCATACCTTAGAGATCTGACAATAGTCCTGATGATCAAACACCAAACTAATCAATTTATATCAAACAAAGGCTCCCAAAATCTGCAGAGAATGGCTCTTGGTTGAGAATAATGAGGCATATGGAAGAATAAAATTACAATAATCCAGTATAGTTTAAAAAAATGGTCTACCTAATTGGTAAATGACATGAAACCCATGTATACATCATGTAATCAATTGGTATTACATATGATGAAAATAAATATCCATTTTATTAAAAACCAGTCTTGTAACAATTTATGCCACGTAACCATTACATGTTGTTTACTTATTTCATGTTGCGTATAATGTTCCCGTCATGTGTCTAGAAACCAAGTACACATCATGTAACCCATTTACACATCATGTAATATCCTAGAACATATAAGAAAACCAATATTATTCCAAAAACCCACCAAACCATCTAAGGAGTTCTCTAGATGTAGGAAGAAAACCTCAATGTAATTAATGCATTTATACTTATACTCCATTAATTCAAATAATCATATATCTTTGATCATCACGTCAAATTTCACAGGGAATTTTCTTTATTTATGGGGGACTAATGATACAACCAACTAAAAATGAAGACAATAAAAGAGATGTGAAATAACTAAAACCAGGTAATGAGATTTTACAAACTCCCCACTATAAGGATTTTTTCCCCATGATGTCCTTTAGAAGAACTGTTTCTATTAAATAGGTGATTCCATTAATCCCTCATCAACAACTCCCCCCATGTATCATGAGAATCTAATTTAGGGAACCAGAACACTCTGATTAATGGAATCAATATGTCTTGAAATACATTCACTTGATATTCAACGATCTCAATCGGATGATCAACATCGAAAACAACTATATATAAATAATTATCCTCCAAACTCATAATATGAGACAGGATAATACGGTAATTCTTTAGATTTGATATATAGAAATGATCATGTATGCCTTTCAATAGAACAAGAAATTCCAACTCATATGTGAACTTCCCAAGATGAGAAACGAACTCAAATAATCCAACATATCATGCTTCCATATTTACATATTATCCATGATGATGGAGACCCAACCTATAAGAGAATTTCTGGAAAACTCAGTCACTTATGTAATAATACATATAATTATGGCGTAGATTTTTAAAATATATCTTCTAAATGTACACTATAACAAGACAACAACATTTATCCTCAATCGTCACATACATCTCCTGAACAATATTGGGTCTAAAAAGAGATGGATCACCCACCTCTTCCTAAAAACTATATGATGTACATGGGTGACTATGAAAATACTTGAAAGGAGCCACTCTGATTTACTACTAATAACTATTACCATATGAAAACTCAACCAGTCCCAGATAGATATCCAAATATTCCACAATTTCCAAAATACAAGAAAAAATCATATCCATTATAATATGAATAATATTACCTATTTATCAATTTTTATGTGGATGATAATCTATACTCAATATGACATGAGTCCCCATATCCTCTTGGAGACATATATATTATAAAGAAGTATATCTATAATACCTATCTAAAATAATGGCTAAATGAACAACATGAAACATCACAATTTCATGAAAATGAAACATATTCCAATCATAAACTTGAGGGGTCTCATTAACCATAATAAAATGGTATAAAGTTCCAAAATAATTAGTCACCACCTTGATAGAATTCCACTTATGTGTTTTTTTTGGAAATATGAAAAAAATTAAATGGATACCTCATCCCATTTCCTATCCAACACTTGAATATGTTGAAAAAATACATAATATTTAAAATTTTATGGCTTTATTTTCTGGAAGGTGGAACAGTGGGAAAAATCATCAATTTCATGCTTCATACCCAGCCACTAGAATCACCATCTCTTGTGATAATAAATCAAAATAGTGCATGGATGAAAGGAACATGAATATATATCCAAATAAAAAACCCTCCTCATATATATTCTGATGAAATAATGATCCCCATAATTAATAATACCATCAAAAGAGAGAGAATAATCAGAAATATTATCCCCACTAAATAAATTTTGTTATATTCTTCTGAACATGAAATATTAATACTAAAACATCATAATAGTCTAAAGGAGAGAATATTATAACTAAACACTATTAAAAAATATAGCTGATATATCATCTCGAGAATCTAGAGGAAACTGAGTAAAAATACACATAAGTGTCCACTCATCCCTCTATTCTAAAGTATTTTGTGATGGTACATTCTATCTAAGAGTGTCTGCAACAACATTCCCCTTCATTAGTATGTATATGATATAGAATTAAAACATAATAAGTCATTCCACCCACATTATAATTGTAATATTCAAGTCATTCTGAGAGACTATATTTCTAAAAATCTTATTGTAATAAAATATTGTAATATTTTTACCAAAAATATTATGCTCCAAACACATATGTTCATGCATAACTATTTGGATATCTAAATCATTAGATGGGTACGTCTTCTCATGTGGATGAAGCTGATGAGGGCCTTAAATTACTATATGAACATAGTAGATGAGAAAAAACTCAAACCTGTACTATAAGTATTATTGAAAACCGCATAAATATTACCAATATTAGGAAAAATAGAATAATATACAATGTCATATTTCATTTTATCTCATTATATAATGACTGACAATTTCAATCCCAAATGAATTTAACCCCTTTCTTAGTAAGTTCATCCAAAGGTGACACCAACATCAACAAATCCTTTGTGGACCATCTATAGTATCCAATATGATCTTGTAATATAGGAATATCAGATGCATTTTTTGGATCTTTCCATGAAAAAACATAATTTACCTTTTCAATATCATCTTATAAGATATACTGAGAAACCACATTCCATAATAATTCAACTTTTGTAATCTAGAAGTTGTATTTAGAATTAATTATATAGAAATGGTGACTTCATAGGATTTATGAAACCAAATAACGTGGTTCTTAATATTTTTATTTCATATTATGTAAACTAGAATATAAAATAAAAAATATTTCATAAATTTTTTGAGTTACTAATAGAATATCTTATTCATCTAAGAAATAAAAAATTTAGTTGAATTTTTTGTACCAAATAGAATCCGAAGAATTTTTTAATGTCCATACATGATCTTGAATTTTTTGTACATTATATCTAACACATGAACTCTAAAGATATATTAACTAGACTAACAATGAATCTTTGAAAACAAATAATTCTTATTTTACTAAACAAAAAAGTCATCCACTCGTGGGAAATGATACATGTTCTTGAACGTTACTATGTTCAACTACAAATAGTCCATACACAATCAGAGAGAACTATCTAAATTCATGGAAAATAGAATCGAGGATGCTAAATTTGAACAACTAGTGAAGTAAAAAACCTTATCCACAGGTTGATCCAACTGAATCTTGAGATATTTTATATCTATTGGTTCCATGTGATAACAAGTTATTGAAATCTGATGTATCCCTAGCATGAGTTCAATCGCAAAACCTACATCCCTCGCTAGATGAATCTCGAATAAATCTTCTAAGAATAAATTAGTAAATTCTTGAACAACATCGATAATATCAATAAAATAAGATAATTCATGTGAAAAAACAAGTACAATAGACAAAAAAACACCTGAGCTCTAGGTAGGAAGGTCCTCCATGACCAAACCCCATATCCTACTATCCATGAGCTCTAGGTAGGGATGTTGTGAGATCCTTGTAGACATTGAATAATCATAATTCACTATAGTATCATTTAGAGACAATTATTCATGAACACATAGATGAGTTTACATGTCCTAAAATAAAAGTAATAAATCACCTTAACATCCAAAACTGTTTAAAATATTTGAATGTTAATAAAAGGGGAAATTATTGTTCTGGAAAATTACACCCTTACACCAAGTTAAAGGATCACTAATATATATAACAGGTTGAGAAAAAATTCCTTTTTTCATGAACCACCTCCATCAATCTTGTGATGATCCTACCACTTCCATTTTTTCTATAGCGCGCCACCTAAGAAACCACTAGATGGAATAAAAGGGGTGGAATACCCAACCTTGTATTCCTTATTCATTTCTTCTATCATAACACTATCTATTGTCCCCAAATAGGAAAAAAGGTTCAACATATATACCTTTGATAAAATATCTATTTTTTAAAACTATATATAATTTTTAGTTTTATATAGTAATTCATTACAACTTTTGGTGGGAAATGAATGAGCATCACAAACCAATTAGGGAAGGCCAACACCAAATTATCTCCTTACTAGAAATAGAAGATATCTGGATACATCTCCATCATCAGTGAGTTTATAAAAATATACCAGAATAAGAGAGTCTTGAAATCCTTCTAGTCAAATCCCACATGCCTATCCTTCTGAACCATTTAATACCACTGACACTTTTTGGGACCTCCCAAGCATGAATGCTGCAAAAATCACCTGATACACTCAGTTATAGATAAGAAGTAAATGATTTGTTTAATTCTTTTAGGACATTCCTCCACCACTAGAGGTAAAATCAAACATTTAATATATGGTGTATTATCATGAAATAACATCGATGATCGATCACATTCTCTCATATGAATTTTAGGAACCTAAACAAAAATATTCTGAACATGTGGCACATTCTAGTCAAATGAAAAAATTTCCCACACAATAGAATCAATAAATTTATAATCCATCGAAGGATTCCATTAAGTATCATCATCTAAAACCTCTAGATAAATAAACATAACATGTCTCAGAGGTATATTTAATCACATTCATAGATAAAAATAATCAAAAGTAGAATAATTTTAGTTAAACCCAAAAAACAATGATACAAAATAGATATTAACATCAAATAACTCGTGATGGGAGATACACATCCCAACATCCCATGGTAACTTGAGTCTCATCATGAAATTGGATAGAAATGCACTAACAATAATATATCTATCTCCCCAAAAAACATAACTCTATACTACCAAAAATCCCAACACAAGGACACGCGAGGACAACCAACCTCTGATAAAAACATTAATGATCTAACCAAAATACCTGCTCATACGATACACTACTCGACAAATCACATACCCAAAGGGTGTCCCCTATACTCACTGGGTGGTTAATAGTGACTGAGCATCAAATAAATATAATTGGTAATGATTTATATAAACCTATGCCGACAACATGGAACTTCTATGAAAAAATTTAAATAGAAGAAAAGATAAATATATGACTTAATTGGGAAAAATTTTTGAATATCAAAAAACTCAATTGAAGAAAGAGATTACATGTATAGTTTTAACCAAAAATGACTACCAAAATTAGAAAACCAATCTAATCCTTGTGATAGAGTGGTAACTCTCTCACCATTTCACAAATAGCTACTAAACTCAACTGATAAAAAACATTGTCACCTTAGTATGGAACACTGCTTTTCCTGAAATTGAAAGACATACCTTGGTCTATGAACCCCTTACGAGGTGCATAGGGAGTGATATAATAGTCTCAGTAGGGCCTCACCTAGGTTTTCCATATAAAGTCTCTAAACATTTGTCCAGTCATTTTATACTATTAACAAAACAATAAATGATAACATTTCAATAGTGTCTTATATCAAAATCATTGAACAAATGTTTAATTTACCCCTTTCCACATTTCCAAATTAATAATGTAAATTATTATTAAGTCATTTCATATGCATTTATCTTAGTAGCTATATCATGTCAAAAAATCATGCATCACATATCATGTCAAATATATGGAATTATAAAAAACATTATAGTCAAAAAGAAGAATAATAGGTGAAATCACACCTGGGATCAGACTAATTCATAATATCTTGGACCCATATACATAATAAATACCGTTTCATAATCATCCATACAATAGAACTATTCATTGAGTCTAGAGAAAAGATTAACACCCAAGAAAGTGAACCCCAAATAGGTTTAATAGTCCCCTAGAACTATAGGTCTTGGGAGAATAGTAATTCCCAAGAAGCTTCCCCACTAATAATGGATCAGAACAATTAATATTACTTCCACCTAGGTACTCAATGCTTCCCATGTTCTCTATTTTCCAAAATAGTTCATCAAATAATTCCGATCAAACCATTATTTATTTGAAAACCATTTCACAAGATAATTTCACATTTATCTAAAAATCCTTTTCCATTTACCAAAGCTTAGGGAAAATCATATTTAATAAAGAAAACCACTTCCAAACACTCAAAGTTTGATTCACATAAGGCCACAATGGAATCTATCATATAGAAGAAACCAAAAATAAAAAATTAGGTCCTAGAAAAAATCTATACATCTTAAAATTGTTTCAATTAAACAAATAGTTCAAGGGAGATGAGGGAAAAAAATTCCTTATGAACAGAAACAATAATTATCACAACTATCAAGGGTTGGCCCACTGAACTAGATCTCATTATAGATCTAGATAAAATCAAAAAGAAAAATCACCACATATAAATAAAACCAATAACACAATGTAACAAAACTACCTTGATCAAAGGAAATTAATAAGTGGAAAAGATATCTTACCTAAATAGAAGAAAGGAAACATTACTAATGATATAGTGTCAAATCAATCAATATAGATTGAATAGAGGCTCCCAAAATCATCATAGAAGGGATCTATGTCCAGAGTAAGGAGTTATATGGTATAATGAAATCACAATCAAACGATTCAGTTCCCTAATAGATGATATTTTAATAGTTTAATGAATTGAAACCATTTATACATCATATAATTCATGAGGATTAAATACTTGTAAAACAACCTATACCAATTTATAAAAAACTGATCATTAAAAATTACTTTTTGTGTAACCATTACACATCAAATACTCATTTAATATTGTGTACAATGTTCCTGACTTGGGTTTAAAAGATATGTACACATATTGAACACCATTTACACGCAATGTAATCTCCCATCACACAACTAAAAACCCATATTTTTAAATTAAAACCCCAAACCATGTCATTCATTCTCAGAACTTGGAGATAACCTCATAAGTCTATTAACACATTAATAGATGGACTCCATTAATTGAAAAAAAACATATATCTGAAAACATTATGTTATTTTTAACACCAAATGTTCTCTATCCTAGAGAGTCCAAATAAAGACCCAATCAAAGAGAACAATAAAAAAAGAATATAATTATCAAAAATCAGTTAATAGGATCTTACATCAATCCCTTGAATCATCAAAAGTAATGTAAAAAATCATGGAACATTTGAAAATTATTGGGTAAATTGTATTACACTAGGTTATCCTTAAAATAGATGAGGATACTATTATTACATTATTGAGATGTGGGATATTTTTTATAATGATTATTCAAAGGGTTGAAGAAATTAAGAAATGATGTCAAGTATAAAGAATCATGTTTGTGATGTGAATATTGAGTAGTTTTTTTCATAAATCTTGGTAAACATTCTTTTAGTAATAAAAAAATTGAAGAAATAAAAATTGTAATGGATGATTGAACCCTTTATGTAATGATCAATAGTATAATTTAAATAATCTATAGATAAGAAAGTATATGATGTCCAAAATATCAGTATTGAACAAAGATTAGTTATTTAGTGCTTAAGAATATTAATGAAGAAATGTTTTGCCTCATTATTTTCTCAAGATGAATCAAGAGATATAAAATGTATATTAGTGCATCAAGAGTGGAATAAATCAATAAAAAATATTTCACATCATCCTATAACTAAATTTATGCTTTTAAATGTGTATTTCCTATTGGTAAAACATTTTTCTAACATATATTTTCATGTCACTAAATTTTGGGTAAAAACTCAGTCGCTACAAGTTTTTGTGGATGAAAAAATAGTTATTTACATTTATAATATTACAAACAGATAGTATAATGGTTCCTAAAAATTTTTATATATAGGTTCTAATGAATTTTTTTTGTAGGTAATAATATTACAAACATATAATATTTTTTATAAATATCATTTGGGTAAAAATTATAAATTTTTATTTCTAATAAAATATCATATTATATTTATTAATTTATTATATAATTAAAGAGAATATGATTTTAACTAATGATAAAAAACTTATTTGACTTTATAATTAAATTTAATACAACAATGCAGGTCCCCCACAAGATCCACAACCACAAAAACATCCACCACCACATCCATTGAATGCGAGCAAGCCATATTCAACACTAAGGACTATCGATGAATCCACTCCATCACTCCATGAAAGGATTCCAACTCTGACATTAGGGAATAGACATCGAGTCTTGCTCCAACACTCTAGGATAACTCTAGCTAGAATTTCATCTCCAATACTCCAATTCAGTGACTAGATAGTGTGTCCGCTGTAGCACTCCTTTCCAACTCCAGCACTTTGTTCCAGGGACAAGATAGCGAGTCATCTCTAGCTCTATAAAGTGATTCACCTCCAACAATCCATTCCATCTCCCACACTAGGGAACATCCAATGATTAACCTCCATCCAATGAGTCAACTTTAATACTCCATGCCAAATTGATCCCAAGGAACTAGATGGTGAGTAAACACCGGCACTTGGTCAAAAATCTATTTTTCTTGCACATCAGTCATCAATGTTCTAGTTCACAAATGTGGTTAGAAAGAGACAATTATACACACTGATGCACACATCCCCTTTCTTAATCATTTGGATGAAAACAGTTCATCTCAAATATAACACTAACATCAAGAATATCTAAATGATTATAATTTTTTTAAAATAGTATAGCATGAAAAAGAATGAAATTGAATATTAGAGTTAAACAGAATTCATAATGTCATTTATTTTTAACATATTTCATAAAACATTATACATTTGATACACATACCCAAAAAAACACATGTTAAACAGTTTTAACAGAAACATATCCCAAAAAAAGAGAACTGAAAAGAAAATGTCGCATATTAAAAAAGTGAGCATTAGGCATGGCTCATCCACATGGCAATCAAAATGCAACTTGTATTAAATAAAAACAGATGTTCGGGCCATAAAACACAAACCACAACTAATGTATAAATAATAAATAATGATGTTGGATAATAGAATGCATCCTTCATTATATAACAACCTCATTTCATGAAAAAAGAATATATACAATGATTCCTCAGTTCTTTTACGATAATGATGCATACTAAACGGGCATTTGGAAATGTGAAGCTCATAAATTATATAGAAAAACCTATATATCCTATAGTTTATAATTTTTTTTCTTAAAATATATATAGATTAAAGAAAAATCACTTACATACAATGTATCACTTATTAAAACATGTTGGAAGTATAAATGTTTTATGAAAAACAAAATCCCCCACTCAAGAAAATGCGGGCAGACAATACATGAAAATCCAATTTTCACTACAAGTCATTGATTTAGATGTTATGATCTCTGAAACAATTCATGTATTATAGTTATACAATATGTCTTGGACAAATGAAAAGTCATGTTATCAACTAAAGCTATGTGATTAAAGAAAATTTGAATCGAGTTTCAGGTTTTTCAAGTGGGATGGAGATAAGTATACATGGATGCCCCATGAATACTATGAGGAATATTTGGAATTTTAACCAATATATTTAGGTAATATTATTTAAAGAAATGTAAGGATTTTTTAAATAAAATACTACATTAAATCATATGATGAAATTTTATTATTTCTAGTATTTATTCCTTCAAGTTTGAAATGTTGATAATTGTCTATTCATTGTATCTATATTGTAAATATTTTGAAAAAGAAATCAAAATAGGGGAACATTAAACTCAAATTAGAAATATCTATTGTGTATTTAGGGGTGAGAAAATGGTATTTTTGTTTGAAACTATTTAATAATTTTCAAAAAATGAAATAACCCACAGGTGAATTTTTTAATAACTGACCCAACTCCTCCAGTAACCAAAACAAAATTAAAAAAAAATGGAATGAAAAAACTGAATTTATTTGTTTTGAAATAAAAAAAATAACCAAATTTAAAACATTATTTAATTTTGGAAAAGAAAAATAATAGTACCAATTTCCATCATTGTCGGACTCTTTGGTAAATACCAATAACTACATCCATTCCAAATTCCTAACTAATAACATTCATAATGATGAATGGTAACTATAGTAAGACACCCTAAAATGTCCTATATCATAGAAAATAATAACTAAAACTCTAAATAAGTAATTCTAAATTAAAAACATGACTAATCAATAGTGTATTTACAAATCTGAAAAACACTCTAAATATGCACATTCCTACAATTAATAATGGCCATACTCTAAATAAGAAATTAAAAATACAAAAACAAGATTAATCAATTACGAATTTACAAAACTACATCTACCATAAATATGATCTTAAAATACATCAATTAATTATCTTTCAATGTTATATTTTTTTTCATTTTAGAAGTTAGTAAAACTATACATTTTTCTTTAATCCAAAATAATAAATCCAAAAATATCCTAAAAATAATAGCGACCTCAATAAACATGAATCACATAAAAAATCCCCATCGAACTGGAGGAGAAAATCCCAAAGACTAACATATGGTGAGCCTATGGAACTAAAATATATCCATTACAACAATAACATCTAGATCACACAAAAATATAAATACAAATAAACCAAAATTTAAATCTATGCAATATTAGTCTTATGAGATTCATTGAAAATATGATAAGATATCATTCCACAAATATGTACAATAAAATTAAAAAACATTCAATAATTCTTTATGAATATTCAATGACATGTCTAATGTTCCTTCCTTTCATGTAATATTACAATGGAGCTCCATCGATGAAAAATGAACATAAAATAAGGGGAAACATAATATATTAATTCAGCTAGGATATAATGTAATTTCTGAGAAATCTATAGAAAATTCTATTCAGATACTGTACACATATTAAATAATTGAAAGCTTATATAGATGTTATATGTAAACTTTTTTATGTATATAAATTTTTTTTAATAACTTAAATCAATAATATAATGTATACAATAGTATTTTTCAATAATTGAAACTACAAAAAGATTAAATATGAAAATGATACTTTTGGAAAAAGAAAATATATGCATAATGGTTAATCCATATGAAAGACACTATATGTAAATGATATATGTGTTGCATTTTAATATGAAATATAGAACAGAATTAGTCATATTGGTTCAAGATGAATCAATTAAACCATCATAGATTATATATTAATATTATATATGATGACAATTTACACAAATATATATAGTTAACTCATTTATATAGTTGTAGAATATCTAAATAATTCTTATAATGTATATGTAATTAACTCATATATAGTTTCTTTTGAGAAAGGATTTCCCAATTTCTTATATATATGTAATTGGGTATAACTTCTCATCTGATATGTGAAATTTCATTGTGAGATTAACGAGTACAATATCATGATATCCACATCACCCATGTAACATTTAGTTCTAAATTTTTCATGTAATTTATATGAATACATTTTACAATCATATACAAACATTTTATTCTTATAGGTTACAAATTTTATTTCCTAAAGAATAAAAATAAAATTTACCAATATATTTATGAACCTGTAATACAATATAGATGATATTTGACTAACTAGACATAACCATATAACAATTCTGTGAAGTTACAAATATAGGGTTCACTTCAATGAGTTCACATTGAAAAACAATTTCAGCTTTATTTCACTCATTTTACTCTATAGACATTGAATTATATGCTAAAGACAAATTCCTTGAAGAGACAGAACAAAATTTTGATTAAGAGAGATTTGTTGAAATATAGCATTTCCAATGTGATTTCACCATAGACACTTCATAATCATTTGAAGTTAAAAATAAAGTCAATATTGATCAATTCAAGATGAAAACAAAACATGAATATACAATAATTTTCTTGAAATGTATGGGTTCCCTAATTATAAATATCTTTTTATGGCTAAAGGAAACTAAATATTTTATTTAATTTTCTATATTAATTAATTGTTACTCATAAATTTCTTTTCCAATACATATTTCTATTTTTTATAAGTTTTGATTTATCTTGTCTCATGATAATGCATGTTTGGTGTTTTATTAGTTACATTTATTATTTCATTGATTTAATTCTTATAGTTTATCATGCAATTTCATATGAAGCGTACTAGTGTAATATTGAGATTTTATTAGAAAATTTATATAATATTTTTAAAAAATATATGTTTTATGTTATTATTATGTGGAATTTAATTTATTAATTTCAAATAAAAGTCATTGTTACTTCTAATTTATTAATTTTTATAATTTTAAAATAATTTTTTAAAATTATATGAAAGAAATTTAAAATCTATTTTTATTTTTAATGATTCATGTTTATAATTTTTTTAATTGAAAGACATATTAATTATAAAAACAAATAAATTTCTTTTACTAGCTCTTCTGAGGGTGGTGTGGTGGAAGGTATTGTGTTATTATCTGGACAACAACCTTTTATGACTTAAATTTATTGTACTAAATTAGAGTTTATAAGAATCATTTATGACTTCATAGGATAAATTCAGGATCTCTAATCATCAAACAGAGAAAGTATATATAGATTTAGAAACCCTGTTTTATAAATTAACATCTTAAGTGTTCTAATTGCCCAAATAGTGGTTAAAATAGGTTTTATAATTATAAAATCATAATTAACATATGTATACAACACATTTTCATCTAGAAATACTGATATTTCAACCAATACAAAAGTTTAAGGAATTACTTTTTTTTTATTTTTGCATTAATATATAGTTAATTGTAAAATGTTCACTTATTTTCATGTGAAAAACTAAATTATTTTTGTAATAACAAGGATTAAACTATATAGTGGGTATGAAAAAATACTAGAGCAACTGGTCCACATTGAATTTAAAAATCTAATCGCATTTTCAAGTAGGGAAACCATATAAACTACAAGCTATTAAAAATTAAACCATTATTTCCTGCCAGTGGTACTCTATAGTAAATCTAAGTACATAAAAAAAATTAAGAAACATGACTTACAAGTGTTCATGAAACAAAATTGACAACATTTAAAGTTTATTTCTAAAAAAATTCCCATGTAAAAGTGTTAAAACAAAATTTATGAATCCAAAGTCATTATTGGGAAGTTGTATTATTCAAAAATGTCATGGATTCTCATAAGGACTGGATGTGGTCATAACCAAAAAGTTAATTTTTATGGACATGTATATAAAAGATTTGGAATAAAAGAGTAACCCATTGTTGAAGTATTTTCAAGGATATAAAGATCTCTATGGGGAATGAATATCATACTAATTAGTATATCAAGGAAAGTGCAGATAAAAAATTGTTTTTATTCATCACCATTAATATAAACAGGAAACAGATAATATATGGTTAAGTATTTACAAATTACTATTTAACTTGAAATCCTGGTAATTAATAATTTCAAAAAATATTCAACTCTTAATATAATTAAGATATATAGAAAAAAAAACCAAAAGAATATTCAATATCTTTTTTATTCATAAAAAAATAATAGATAGAACTCAACCACCCATCCATCCAAATCATGACTCTATAGAGAAAGAATGGGGTATTCAATATAGATAGTGAAACCCATGTAGTAGGGTTCATGTATTTCATTTCTATGAGGTCCATCAGTGGCTCCTCATCCATAGATTTATATAATATGGATGATTGTAATAATGTAGTGAACTCTTTCATTGAGACTCCCATGGATGTTATATGGGGTTTGAAATAGGTCACCTGGGTTGAAGGAAATTCCAACAAGTATAGGTGATAAAATCCCCACAAAAGCGACTTGAGTATTCAATTAGCCAGCTAAAATCATAAAATAATTAAACCCAAAAACCTGTCTAATTGCAATTTGAAAGACACCCAAACTGAAATTCAATTCAAATATTATATTCCCTTGATTTCAAGTGATTAAAGCATAATGATAATGAATACATTCCGGTAGCCTCAATCTTGGACCAAATGAATGAGAAATGGGTTTTGGTCCATACATTTCCCAACATTTCATCTTTATATTTGAAATAGAAAAATATATGTTGGACCTATGTGGAAAAAGTGGTATAGGAAGTGGTAGAAAATAAAGGGTATGGATATTGATATGGGTGATGGTGAAGATCAAGGCATGTGACTACAACTGGTGCCGGTAAATGTGGATGCTATAGAGGCATAGTTTATAATGAATCTATTGGATGGGAGGTGTAGCTATTTGGGGAAATCATGAAAGGGGGGATTGCGTTTTTTTCTTGTTATTTTTATTTTATTTTTCAATTAATCTTTGGTTTATGTTTTATGAAACTAATCCTAGTAAAATATATATAAGATATATTTTAACGTGTTTCATATTAAAAATACCATAAATCAAACTTTTAATCTATGATAAATTTTTATTATGTCTTTTTCGTTAATGTAGTCTTAATTTTCAGTAGTTAACACAATAATTTGTCTTATAGTCATTTTATTCTTTTAATATCAAAATAATTTTTTTAATAAACAACTTATCGAAATTAATACATTTTTTTAAAATGATTTATTTTTAGTTAATAAATAATAGGAACATGGTCATGTGTTAAAAAAATGTTTATAATCATTATAACTAATAATTATTATATTTGTTTTCTAAGAAACTTGGTGTTAATATAATAGAGTTAAAAATAATTTAATTCTAAAAGTATTCTTTGGTATTAGATAATTAATAAAAACAAATATATTAGTTGGTAATGATAAATTTTGGAACATGAATTTATATTCAAGAATAATCAGTGTCTATTTGAATTGTTAATTATTTCCAACAGATTTATTATCTATCACTAAATTTCTATTGGTATAAGTATGTTTTTTATAGTGAATCTATGAATTAATATATAAATAATATCTATAAGAATGAGATAATATAATATGTACCCAACCCAGCATACAAAGATGTTATCGTAAAAATATGGGTGCTTCCTAAAATGATATAAGAAAGATGGTAATTGATCTATGTACTAATTATTAAGAAAATATTTTGATTAAAATTAAGAACATGTATGTTTTAACCTATACATATGTCTTATTCAATCAATGATAAGACATTTATGATTCCCACAAATTGATCTTTGATTTGGATATTATCAATTAAGTGTAAATAGAACTGATGTACCTAATGCATCCTTCCGTATAGGATACGAATACTATGAATTCATTGAATAACGTCCAAATGTAAAAATTCACTTATTTTCTTCATTTATTTGAGGAATATATTCATTATGGATTACTTAAATAAATTTTTGGATCTTTTATCTTAAAAGATCCTAAAAAAGAAGGATAATAATTTTGAGATTTTCCTATAGACCAAAAGAAAATAGATGTTGTATTCCAAACATATAATGTTTGAATTATGATTACAGAATGATTTATTCCTACATTTTGACTTCACATGCGAGAGTTAATCCACAAATAAAAAAAATATCGAGGTAATTAAATAATTGATTTGTTCGGTCACGTAATATTTATCTATTGTTTTCTTAGATTGGATGGATAATTTTGATGTTTAATGATAATTTTATTATGCTTATCAATTCAAATAATTATTTTTTCTTATAAGGGTGTCATGTTACATAAAATATATAATTGTGAAGAAACTTTCATGATGATTTAGATATTTTTTTAATTACCACGCACTGACATAATCATGTTGTATATAAGGGTTTGTGATATATAATTATGCATTACGAAGGATATTTTGATGTTCCTCCATAAAAAATTGAATGGAGGTAGAAAATGGCTCAGGTAAAAAAGAACCAAAAGATATAGTTATTATTGATTACGTAATATGAATTCTAATTACAATACCAACCTATGAAGAAAGTATTTCAGATGAGACTCTATGTAGAAAGGATCAAAGTAGCATAGTAAATATTGGGATTGAAAGAGAAAAAATAAATTTTTGTTATTAATATATAGACCACGTATCAAAAGGTAGGGGAAAAAAATCATATAATTCCCAAACAATCACTCAACCATGCATCCAAGCTACTACCAAGGTGGTATATAAGGAGGATAAATTTTTATTGAATTTGGAGATGAATAATATAATATTAATCATTGATAATATTGGATTTATTATATTTAAAAAATTAATATATTTCCCTTCAGTACCAATATCAAAAAAGATAATTTAGATGGAGATCATATATCATTATTCTTTATTCAATCTAAAATCATAGAGTTGTACATATATATCAAAGAACATTTCTAGTGGGAGAATGTAATGTACATATCCTGATGATTGGTATTACATCATGTTTGGATAGGACACTAGAAGCATAAGGGGATTATGAATCCATTACTAATACATCAAAAATTAGTATAACAACACCCTTGATCTCATCGTAGGACACATGTGGAACTCTAAAGGGAACAATTCCATTTGATTTATATTTTTTCTAATTATTATGTTAGCATATTTTTTAGATACATGAGAATATTTATTACTTTATTAACATTCAAATAAATACATAAAATAATTTTTTTGGAAAAAATCACTACTATTTATTGTATCAGGTGAGGTCATATTTTTAAAATGATGTTTTGGTGACGTATTCAATCAGAATAAAGTTGAGATTTGAGATTGGGAACGAGTTGTTATCTTATAATTGATTTTCAAAATTATGGGGCCAATATAACCCCAAAATAAATGAAAACACCATGTTAAATATATCATTAAGGTGGTTGAGATAAATACCATTCATAAATTGAGCTATTATATGAATATAGTTTCCATTCAAGTATTTAAAGGGATATATATAATGATTAATATCTGTAGTGGTGTAAAACATCAACATATTTTGATAATGTTGGGCAGAATAATCACCATGGACTAGATAATTCTCAATAAATATCAAATAAAATATAAAAAATATTGTAACATTAAATCTCCATTATATTGCCAAAATATATATACTGATAATCATAATTGGAAGAAAAAAATTGATGTTATAGAAATGGACTAAATAAAAATATCACTATAGAGGTGGGTAATGAGAATCATGATGAAGGGAAAGTTAATCCCTTGGTATATTTCCTCAGTACAATTCCTTTATCATTTTCATAATGTTGTGTATAAACTTTTCCTTCCAAAAAACACTAAAACATTCATTATGAGTTCCATGTATCACATTATCTAAAGTTCATTCCCAATCCCTCAAGAGTGTTTATCTTTGTGGGTTTAAAACAGCGACATTTAAATCATTTTATGGAAGAATAAATTGAAATATCGGATTATGGAGATTATGAAAAATCATACATGAAAAAATTCACGGTTAATCTCCACAGATATAATAAAATGATTATGTAAATAACTGAAAATTTTAATTATGTAGGGATGGAAAAATCCCCCGGGTTTTCAATGATGTAAGAAAATTTTGGGTGATAAATTATTTTAAAGGATAGAGTGCAACCCCCCAATATTTTAGTATTTTTTCCTAATTAAATACTATTATAATTTAGAGTGTTTGTAAAATATGAATACATAATCTAAAATATACCACAGAGTATTTTATTTTTATAAAATATTTATATTTAAGATATAGAGTAGTTAATTTTGAGTTATTAATAAGGATTATCATTAAGAAAAATATAATAAGGAAAATAAATAAATAAAAACAATAAAATTAAATGTTTATTATTTTTGTTTTCCCAGAAGATCATACCCTTGATTAAAAAAGAATATAAATATGAAAGAAATTTTCAATGTTAAGTAATAAAATATGATGAATGAACCTTGTTATATCAGTAAGACTATACATAAAATTTTTATATGGTCATTATATATAATGTTATTGGAAATATTGTTTTTGGATATATATAGTCTTTTGATATATGGTAATTGGATATACTATTCTTGAATCAATTCATAGATGTTGTGTAATATTTAGTAAAAAATTAATGATAACATAATTTAAAAAAATTATTTCATCAACAATTGAAATGATAATAATTAATTAAAATTTACCGTAATAAAAATATGTATCGGAATTCATCACATATTAGGATTATTTTTCTAATTGATTTTGTTAGGTTTATAAAATTCAATAAAAGAAACTAACACAATATAATTTAAAATAATTACTGGTCATAGAATGAATAGTTTATAGGGTTTTTTAAAAATCAATTGATGTTTTAAAAAATAAAATTTCTTAAAAAATAATGTATAATGAGTAAAGTAAATATATTTAAATAAAATAAATAAATATTGGTAAAATTTTTATTTTAATAAAATCTGTTGGATATATTTATAAAAAATATATTATTACTCATTAAATTATTATTAATTGAAATGGAATAAAAATTTAAAAACATGTTGATAAATATCTCAAATTTCTATAAATTATATTTTACCTAATATTATTTATTTTCATTTAAAAGTTTGATTTAATATATAATGAATGTTAATTTCATTAAATGTTGTCATAAATGAGAATAATCAAATAGAAAATTGGTCAAAGGTGTCATCTTATTTCTTTATTTAAACACCATTTCCACGGTTTATAGTTAATCAAGGTAAAATGTATGCCAACACTAAAAAATTTAAATGAATCAAATTTTTTGTAGTTAAAATCATATTTAAAAATTATAGAAGTGTAATGGTTTGTTTTAGAGTCAATATTACATGTTTCAACCAAAATGAATTACATAAATCCCCTAACTACCATGTAATTCATTATTTACACCTCACCCTACTCAAGATACCAAAAAATGACTTTATTTTTCACCTATAAAAGGAATATTCATCCATAAAATCTAAAAAACATATAAAAATAAGTTATTTATTGAGTCCATAAAAATTATTCCTTTCTAAAATTCCTATCCCATGTTTGGTAGATATTTTTCAAATAAAGGGGTGCATTTAGATAATTTTGATAGATGATGTTGTGAAAAGGAGTGATTTCATCAATGTAAGTAAAGATTTCATCATCACAAAAAAATACATTATATTCTATAATCTTACTAAATATAATTTTATATAATAATTAGGTAATATTAGAATCATTATTATTATTTCTAAGTGATATTTTCTAATTAAAAAACATTATCCTGACTCATTCATTAGTTATAAGTGTAAGTTCCAATTTGATAAGAATATTAAAAAATTCAGTTATGGTCTTTTGTTTTCAAGAAAGTTTTGTATTAAAATAAATCCCATCACATTGTAAAACTAGATGATCGGACTGGTCATTCTATTTAGAAAATCAAACATACAATTCTTAAGAAAGTCCATATGATTAGGAATTAAATATTATTCTAAAATATATATATGTTGAAATAAATTCCTTGTTTAAATTCATGCTACTAATAGCGATCAATAAAATATTGTATATAATGATAGACTATGTTCTTGATGGAAGAAGATGAGTTGTTTAGGAATAAAGTGATTTAATGATGAACTATTACGGATAATCTTGTATATAATGTTGTACATGGGTCATACGGGATTATAGTATGTGTTGAGTAAATATTTAATCACTATCTAATTATCATAATGTTAATTTTGTCAGAATATGGTGGTGTATTTAATGATATAAAAATTTATGGTTGTTGAAATAGATAGATGACCGCGAAGTGCGTGACGTGAACCCCATAGGTAAAAATAGTTAGTGTTAGGATCATAGTTTACATGATTTCTATCATATGTGCAATGTAGTGATGATTTAGGCCACAATAAAGGGATTTTATTTCTAGATGTCATCAGATGATGCAAAGGAGAAATGCACTATAAAAACCGCATAACACGGTTTGCGGTAAAGGCTGTACCATATCGAACATTCAGGTTATTTAAATTAGCAGTTTTGGAGTCTAATTTACTATATAAATACCAGAAATTATATAATTAGAATGAGAGAATTTTTTTAGAAGATATCAACTCTACTGGATTAATTTTGTTAAGTACAAAATAGTTCTCATGGGGGAATTTCAAAAATATAAGTAGTTAATGGAGGAACGATTTTGTGACTGAAGAAGTTTTCCCTAGAAAGAGTTTATGGGATCTAAATCAAACATTGTAAAAGGAACCATGTATCAGAGGAGGCCTATGGAATAATCATTCATCTTCAATGTAGGGGAGGACCTCATAAGAATAAGCAGTCCTTGATGTAGGGGTGGACCACGGAGGAATCATACGTTTTTGAAGCAATAGTGATCTATGGAAGAAGAAGGTTATTTTTAGACCATATAGACAATGAAGTGAAATGTTGTTTTCAAAGTATATAGAAATGTTTTTGGTGGGTATAAGGATATATATAAAATAATTAAAATGTTTTGATAAATAAATTTGTGTAAACTTATAGTAATTGCAAAAGTGGGAATTCCGTTTTGAGAATTCGGACTTTGAGATCAGAATTAGGTCTCGTACTAAGTGGCATTATGATGTTTATGAAGTTTATTCCAAATTATAGGTAATAAAGTGAATAATTGTTTATAAAGACAACATATTTTAAATTTGATCAAAATGAAACATAAAATGTTTATTACAAAAAATTATTACATCATTTCTTGCTATTCGAAGATCATGCACTACTATATTGATTATAGTGACACATGTGTGTAATGGAATATATTACTCCTCATATTCCATAAAAAAGTATTATTTTATATTGGGATATGTGGTATTTGATTAGATTCTAACCATAACAAGAAAATAACTACTCTTTTTTAGTAGTAAACATTGTAAATTTATTTTTTCCTGTGTTTGTGAGTTTGAATTATTTTTATATAGGAAAAAGATGTTTAACAATAGATAAAGGGTGCTTCATAAATGAGGAATAATATAAGAAATTGATATCAATGATTCAACCTATACCCATATCATTGATACATAAATACTAGTTGGGTATTTTCAATTTATATTAGAGTGATGGTTCCCTTCATATATTAATTTCTAATGTTTTGAAGAGAATTTGTGATAGAGAATCTAAATTGCATAAAAAACAAGGGGATTATAATATTCATTGGATGTAACAATCATATATGTAAATATAGAATGATGAATTATCTTATTCCACTAGGGTATGATGTTCATGTAGCCTTAACGGATGGATTTCCTACTACTTATGAAAATTTTCCTCTTACACTTATTGGTAAAAAGATCCTTTAGAATGAAGAATGAGATAAAAATGATTTATTCTCATCACTTTCTAAAAGTGGGTTTTTAACAAAGAATGGTGTTTCTAAAGATAATGGTTCTTAAGATAATATGAATGTCAACTACAAATGAAATTAAAAATTGAATAAGGAAAAATTAAAAATATGGAGGCTAAATTATGAATATTTGAAAATAGGTGAGAATGAATCTATTGGAGGCATTTTTCCAGGGTAACAGACATTGTTAAAACTATAATATTCCATAGTTAAAATTTGGGGGATTCAATTTTAGTTGAAAATATCTTAATAATACTTCCTGACATGTTTCATAACAATGATTCTTCATTAGAATATAGTGACCCTAAAAATTTATATATCGATGATTTTCATAGCACTGTATTCACATATGAAATAATAAGGGAGACAATTAAAAATATAAAGACAAAAGATGATAGAGAAATGTCATTAAAATATACAATTGAAGAAAATTCTATGAATTTTCTTAATGAAGGTGATTTTGATGTGTCTAACTCAGAAAATGTGGTATGTATAACTATTGATGATATTCAACCCATTTCTTCTATGAAAATGAGAATAGGTATATGTACATATAAAGGGAAACTTCCCTTTATGTGTTTTAAATGATGATCCATTGGAAATATTGTAGCTTATTGTCCGAAAAAATGAAAAAAAATAGATTTTTGATAAATAATAACAATGTCCCCTATTTTTTAAAGAAAT
This sequence comes from Viscum album, assembly GCA_963277665.1. Lineage (NCBI taxonomy): Eukaryota > Viridiplantae > Streptophyta > Magnoliopsida > Santalales > Viscaceae > Viscum > Viscum album. Next base: position 377,323,387 of record OY728123.1, read on the forward strand.
AGTTTGATAAGAAAAAACATTTTCCTAGAGGTAAAGATAAAAAATTCATCAAATCCATCATAAGAATATACAAAAATAAATATGATGAAGAAGAATAATGTGAATATTAATATGAAAAAAATTCAAATGGTTGGATATAATACTTTATCACAATAGTGAAAATGTAGAGTTTGTAATCACCTGTTTTGAATAAGTAAAATTATAAACTCAATTAAGACTTCATATTAATGAAGAATTGGATAAGTTCTTAATAATGATTGGAATTCTAGAGAATAAAATCATAAAACTAGATAATAAAATCTATTTAAAAAATAATAAATAATGTGTTCCTAATCATAAAGTAAAGATGATAAAATAGATTGATTATTTGAGAAAATGTCTTGAGAAATAAAATAAACAATGTGAACATTAATAAGTAAAGTAGAAGAAAAATAGAGTTGAAAATTTTCATATAAAAAATTCTAAATCTAAATAGAGGGATATAATTTTCAAAAAACACTATTTATGATTTTAGTGAATATTATCATAATTAGAAACCTGGAAATGATAAAAAATAGTTAGCTTTAGAGGTTGAGAAAAAATGGATTTGTTCCAAAAAGATGAATATGGGAATATTATGTGTGTGGCTAAGATTAATAATGTTTAGAATGCGTAAGTATCTAAAAAACCTGAGATTGAAAAAATTTATAAGCCTTTATAAACTGGAATAGTTTTTATTGCATCATTTTTAAATATGTATAAAATTAAATCCGAGCTAAAGAAGAATGTTTCATTTTAAAATGAAAAGGTTAGTGGTCAACAAAATTCTGTTAAGAGGGTTCCTGAGAAACAAACCCACGACACCAGTCAATCCAAAAATTTTATAGGTAAATACACTTTCTATAGATTATTTAATTATTTTGGAAGATTTAGACATATGGAAAATATTTTTTGGTTCAAAAAATAACATTAGTAATATTTCATAGGTTATGGAAGTCAAGGATTTATAGGGACCCGATCCTCTAAAAAGAAGAAGTCTGAGAATACATTTTGGATGAAACCAAAGAAGGTTGGTGTGAATGTAGATAATAGGTTCCAACCACTATAACCTATTTTTGAAATATGTGAGCAACTTTGACATACTGCTTAGGGTGGTCTGGTTTGTCATCTGGAACAACAAAAGTTTCTTTTCAATTTATAGAGGCCGAAGGTCAATAAGAAAAGGAATAAGAAAAATATCTTTTTATTGAAACCTCCTTGAAAACTATAAAAGGATAAAGAACATGAATTAATGATAGTGTATGTTCTTTATCAAATAATTGGATACATAATATTGTTGAATAATGTAAAATAGTTTAAATAAGGAAGGGTGACATTTTGAAATGATGAATCCCTGAGAATAAATGGTGTTGAATCAACCATCCTTGGGAAATAGAAGATAAAATCCATGAAAACATTATATGTTGATTGAAAAAAACAACAACCTACTGAGTGTTTTAAGAAATTATAATGAAGGTAAATAACTTATCCTTAGAAAATATTGGTTTTTGAGAAAATTTATAAAGCTTTACAGATGGTTACAATAGGGAAACATATAGAATACGACATTTTCCAGGTTGGTGAAATAGAGAACTCATAACAATTGTGTATGGGGGAAGAAAATCAATTATGTAATGAAATGTTTGGAAATATGTGAAAAATAAAAATGAAAATTTTATTAAAGAAAATTAGTTTCCATTTTATTACTAATATGTTGAGAAGGAGATATTGGTGTTACAATATTTATTGGAAATAAAAAATTTCAAACACAGTGCATATGAATGTTGATATTTGGTAATAAAAAACCCCAGAATATATTCATTTTGAAATTATTTGGATTATGATAAAACAATAAATTATTGGAGATAAGAACACCACCAACTTCATCGATGGATTTTTTGACATTCCATGTGTTATGTATATGAAAAATAAGTCATATGAAATGAAAATGCTTAAAAGTTTTAGGAGGAAGGCTAAGAAGGAATGAACGAATTAAATTAATAAAATGAGAACTGATAATAGTGGTGAGTATAAGAGTGAAGAAATTAAAAATTGTTATTAGAAAAATTTAATTTAGAATATATCAAGTTCACTATAGACACCTCATCAAAATAAATTTTCATAAATATTAAATAGAATCCTATTGGAAATGGGGAGAACTATGTTACTTGAACTTGAACTCTCTCATTACTATTAGAGGCAAACCATGAGTACTGTTGTGTATATCAAAAATAGATATTTCTATAGGATAGGTAAATATATGAACACATATGAAATTTTTTATAATAAAAATCTATGTTTTCACCATTAAGAAATTTTTAGAGTCTATGAGTTAAAAAGAATAAATTTGGAATCCCTAGAAAGTTTGACTAGATATTTCAAGATGATAATTTTCATGGTTATTCTCTAGAAGGAAGATGACATAGATAATTCCAAAAGGATATAGGAACAATTTTTTATTCTATTAATTTGAATTTTGATAAAAATGTGGAGGAAGAAAAATATACACATGCTAATAAGGAAGCTTAGAATGATAAGGGGTATTTTTTTAACAATAATGATAAATATACTGACATCGGAAGTCTAACAAAAGATGTAATATCAAAATCATCTATTTCAAGTGATGATGATGAAACTAAAATAACTCTTCCATGGATGAGGATGAAAGTATAGGCTCAAAACATTATTGTAGATAAATATTTAACTATTCAAAAAAATAAGAACATCAAATGTTGTTACACCAAATTAATTAAATTCAAATGTCAAACCAAATGATCTGAATGTCTAATTTTAAAATCCTGAATGGGTTTATGTTATGAATGAAGAACATTATCAGATTGAGTATAATGATACTTGGGAGGTCCTAACAAATCTGGATAACAAAAATTGAATTGGTATATGATTTTTTTTATGAACAAGAAAAATTAAATATGAAAAGTGATACAGAACAAGAAATGATTAGTGTGAAATGGGTACTCACAAATTAGAGTTTTTTATTTTCATGATACTTTTTCCTTGGTAGAAAGGATAGAAAAAATCAGAATCATTACTGATATTTCTACAAAGTGAAGTTAAAAAATAATTTCAAATGCATTTGAAATAAAAAAATTTAAATGGTACTCCTTATAAGGAAGATTACATTGAATAAACATGTGTATTTGTTTTTGGGATCGATTAATGTTATGTGTGTATGATAATGAAAACCTTTTGTGGGATAAATGAACCTTATAAAAACATTTTATTTCAAATTAGATAATTTCTTGAGAAAGATAAATTTTATGAATATAAGTTTTAATAGAAATATATTTTCAGGGAAAGTCATGAGTCTTACATAATCATAATTGTTTATCTTGATGACATTATATTTTATTGGAATGATGATAGAACTTGTGAAAGAATTAAAATAAAGATGAAAACAATTTTTGAGATGTCTATGTTGGGGGAAATGAAATACTTTCTTATGTTTAAAAACATACAAAAAAATAAATAAGCATTTTTTTTCTGAAGAAAATTATGGTCAATAACATCTTATGAAATTCCACATAGAAAATTAAAAATCATTTCCACAATAATCTCAATGTGGAAACATGTTGGTCAAATATGATGAAGGAATGAAATTATATCAGAAATAGTTTTAGAGAAATATTTAATGTTGTTCTATTAGTCTGCCTCAAGAAAAAACAATGTTTATATTGTAACCTTATGTGAATGCTTTTAGAGTTCTCTTTAAAATAACTTTTACATACTGGAAAAATAATTCTAGATATATCAAGGGTATATATTTTTGGACGTATTTATGATAGATCATAATGTATTAACTTTTTTGGGTATTTAAAGGTTGATTGGGAAGGAAATGATGAATATAGGGGATCCACATATATAAGAGTTTTCTTTCTAGGGAACAATTTTGTTTGTTGATATACAATGGTTCAAAATTCAGTATCTCATAAAATATTTTAACATGAGTACCTTGTTTCCACTAAATTTTCTAATAGAATTATGTGGATGAAAACTCTGTTAGAACACATACTTATTAATGTAAAGTTACAGTTTATCATAGGATATATAAATCAATGTTCAATAAACGTTACCAGAATCTCATAAAACATTATCATTCAAAACTTAATGATATCAAAAATCATTTATTCAGTGATCATGTGGGGATGAATGAATTGAATTTGGAGTATATTTCTATATTGGAAAAATTTGCTGACATATTCATAGATCCTTTACTAAAGGAACATTTTTATAAATTTAGGTTGATCATGGTCTTCCATCCTCATTTTAATCAAGGTTTAGAAATGTTTATTTTCCCCTGTCCTATCTTACCTATGGAAATTGTTGTTATTGGGCATAATTGTTTTAAAAAATTATCTTTACGAAAGCATAAATAAAGGGGGACTTGTCTTTATTCTAGGAATCAAGTAAATAAGTGTCTAAAATATTGTAACTATTTTTTGGAGTGGTTATAGAATACCAAATTTTTATATTCCAAGGAATTTGTGGTATTATAGAAAAATGATGAAGAATGCTAAAGAAGAAAGATGAGGACATTTTTCATGTGTCACTACATTTTGAAAACATGGTTTTTTTCTGTGAATTATTTGTGTGTCCTATATTGGATTATCTCACATACCCTTATAATTATTGATGAGTAACCCCTTTTTTATGTTACAATGATAAATGAATTAGGAATATTGGTTGAAAACAAAATCCACAGGGGGTTATTGGTAGGACCAATATGATAAAGAATATTATAATATTTAGGAATTTTCTTCTCTTGTTAAGGAAATTTTCAATGTATAGGAATCAAAAATCTTTTTAATAGTGGATTATTATAATAGAAATCTTATTCATGAAATTGGACTCACAACTATTAATAAAATCTATTTTATTAGGAATGAAAGATGTTTCTGGAAGGCATGGAAGTTGCAATACTTCCCTTGGTAAACCTCATGATGCTAATGGTTATTGATCCAATATTATATATTATGATATGTTAGGATAGAGATTAAACCAAATGAATGGTTATGGAATAGATTTTTTAATTTATGAACTATTCATTGTAATCTTGTCTCTAATATGGTATATGGATCATAAGGGATTAGATTATGTGTGGAGTAAATCATTAATAGTTATCTGATTTGAAAAAATTGAATTTAGTAAGAATATGGTAAAAGATTTAATAATGTATCAATTTCTAAAAAGGTCTTTTTTAGAATGACGTTCAGAGAATAAAATGAATAGATTACAGGCCTCATAGTAGGAATGCGTAATGGACAAGGAAAATAAAGAAAATGATATTTTCTCATATTTTTCCTATATGGAGCGTGAAGCATGATAAAATGAAAGTGTAGGGAAAAATAGTTCATAGGAGGCACAATCCTCATGGGAGGACTTTTATTTGTGGGATGAAGTACTGATTTAGGTTTTGGCATATGGTTTTCGCTTTCTGGTTAAGTTAGGCACCGCAAAATAGAACAGAGCTATGCGGACCACATAAAACAGTTTGTGAAAAAGGCTATACAACATCGATGATTCATGTAATTTGGAATAGTGGGTATTTTTGGATCTATATTACTATATAAAGACCACCAGTTATATAATTAGTAAGAGAGAATATTTTTATAATAGATCATCATTTTTGGATGATTTGGGGAATGTCCATAATAGTTTTCATGAGATAATTTTTCAAAGTGAATTACTGTATAGAGGAAAGAATATATAAAGGAAAAAGTTGTCTGTGAATGGAGTTTTGTGGGATATATAAACTTTAATGTAAATGGGAGTATGTAGAATAAGTGTTCTAGATAAAAATAAGTTTTCCAAGAAGCAAGGGTAGTCTGCGAATGATTCAGTCATCCATGAAGCATGGGTTTTCCATGGATGAATTTGATGTCCTAAAAGTAAGTGTGGTCTATAGAAGAAGAATATTTTCTATTAATCCCTCACTCCACATGGTGAAAGGCGATTCAAAAAGGATATAATACTATTCATAGTGGAAAAAAGTATGTTGAAAACAAACACAAAAAATTTGTGGAATAAATTTATGCAAACTAATAATACAAAGAAAAGTGGGAAATCTATTTTGAGTAATTGGACATGGAAATCAGACTAGGGTATCAGACTAAGTACCATTTTGTTTTCCAAGAATTTATTACCATATTAGAGGTAAATATATTTATTATTGTTATGAAATACCACATCTGTGAAAGTTAATCGAGATGCCCCTTAACATTTTAGTTTGAAATATTGCATTACTTTATTTCATTCTACTTGATGCACAAGAACTATTATATTGACTAGAGTGCTACACATGTTTAAGGGAACATCCAAAAAGATGTATCCAAATGAAATTAATTTTTTATAATGGATTCTGTGGTATTTTATTATTTATGAACCGTACAAAAAATGTATCCACTATTATTGAGTGGTGAACCATATAAATTTTTGTGTTCCAATGGGTCTGTGTTTGAATTTTTTTAATCAGGGAATGAAATATTTATTAGGAGTTAAATATTGTTTCCTATGTATGTATAAATAAAAGAAAGAGGTATCACTTTTTCACCCCTCCAACTCAAAGTGATACATAGATCCAAGCTGGGTAATGTCTATAGAATTTTCTTGTTCGATTTTGTACTACGACCTATATCGATGATGTTATTATAGTTGCCTCATGAATGTATAATATTAAATAAATAATATTTTTATGATGTTATAATGATTAATTTAAGGTGTTTTTATAATTAAAAATCTGTAATATATATACTTTGATTCCTAAAAAATGAATTCTTTTATTTAGATAAATTATATACAAAAATATTTCAAAAAACCATTATAGAAACAATGGGGAAATTGACAGCCAAATATATATTTCAACAGTGTATGATTAATGAATTTGTAATAAGAAATTATAAATGAATGGTTTGAGTTAAAATAAATTTATATTTTCATCTCTTAATGATTTAAAATAAATATGAAACTATCATTCATTTTGTTAAAGCTTGTCTTCCCATAAAGAAGCATATGTTAACAGTTTGTCATATCTATTTACCTTCATTGAGAAATATAGTTCTTATTATCCACTAGTGTTATTTTCTTTTTTTGTATATGATAATCATTAATTTAATTTATGATTCATTTCAGAAAACAAAATGGATTTTTGAATTCATATATTGTTTTCTCATTCAAGCGTTTTGAGATTGAAATGTTACTGATGTTTTAAGGATTAACTTAAAATTTCAATTTGAATTTGAAATTTTTGACAATAAATATACATTGTGGAATGTTAGTACTATTTTTATCTCAAAAATAATATTTACTTTCATATCTAATTAGTTTTTTCATGGTTTTAAATTTATTGTTACCATTTCATTTCACTTTAGATAATGTTTCATTTGAAATATTTCTTGTATATAAGGTCAATGATACATCATATTTTCTAGTTGATGTTATTCTCCTCTATATTTATATTTTTTTATAAATTTTTAGTTATATTATTTTTTATTATCTTATTTCTTAATATTTTTCATAAAGTATTTACAAAATAATGAATGGAATATTTTTATAATATTTTAGACATAGTTTATTCTATATTTTGTTTGAATTTATCAATAAATGGGTAAATTGAATCTAATATTTTACCATAATTAAAAATAAATAATTTTCCATTCATATTCATCCTACTTATTTACAAATCCTATTTTCATGTTTTCATAATTTATATATATATATATATTCTTATTTTATAAATTACCACCTATTAGTATTGTAATTTCTAAAAAACTAAATCATATTCAATTATATATTTTTAAGAGAAGTTTTTATATACTCTTATTATGTGTTTTTCATCAAATTAAACAACTATTTCAATTTCTTATTCATAATTTTGGATAATCTATAATTACTCCTTCCACATTATTTCAATAGATTTCTTATGTCCATGTTTTATGGAAATCCAAATGATACTCATTTATTTATCTTGATTTAATTAATCAATGACCAGTTCAAAAATGTTTTTATGTTGTTTTTAATAATATATTTATTTTCTAGCATAATGTTATTTATTTCTCAAATATACCCATTTAATATGTTATGTAATGGTTTTTAAATCAATAAATCAGTATAGGTCCCAACTGGTTAGGAAGTGTCAAAAATGATATGGGGCATGGTAGGTTTGTCAAAGTACACTATTTTTAGAACATTATTTAAATATTCTACTATTATAGGAATTTATTAATCATTAACATTGTCATATGTCTTTATTTTTCTTATTTTTTTTTGCAATGTTATGTGATATACAATTTACATAATTTATGTTCTCATGACTCGTGACTGTCGACTCATATTTCCAAACTCACACCACTCATTTACTATGTATTGATGAAATCCACATCTCTTGAATAATTTTATATGGTATATATTTTATTTTTAATTATTTAATTATGTTATATTAATTTAAATATGATATCTTATCATACCCACAAGTTCAATATATGGTCACTTAGGATATTCTGTTGATAAAACAAATCATTACCCCTTACCGAGAATCTGAGATTACCTATTCTTAGGTTAACATTACCCAGATAATAAAGTGGAATATTATACACCATATATCTAGAAGGGTATCATGTGTTATTAGCTTTTCTTGTATTTGTTAAATAATTTTTTTACAATATTGTAGTTATAGATCTAGTCTGTAAAAAATTAAACATATAGGTTATGGGGAATGATATAGAATGAGATGTAGTGAATATTCATGAAAAATGATGTAATACTTATCTATGTTAATATTGGTTCAACTAAAAGAAGGTGAGAATAATCATTTTCATCATATCATAACCCTAGAATCATAATCATAGGATTTATATGAAGATGGGATGGAATGTGGTCTATACAAAATGATTAAACATCAAGAATGTACATTAGGGATTCTTTCTAGGATATCATATATATCATGAGATATAATACCTCACATAAATATTACAGGGATATATAATTTTATAATAGACCATTAAGATTTTATATTATAAAAATCAACCTTGTTGGGTAAAAATACTCTTACATCAATAAAAAATGTTAAATAATCCCAACAAATGAAATTGGATTTCATAATGATATTCTAAAAAATATTTCAATTTATAATATTAATGATTCAAAAACTATAAAAGGAAGAAAAATTAAGGGATGTTTAAGAGTACCATCAAAAAAAATATCACAGGTTATGAAAATAATATGAAATATCCTATGAAGATTCAATGGGACATTTTTATGTAGTCTTAAAAAATCATTATTGTTGGATATGATTTCATTTAAATAAAGTAAAATATGAATTTATTGAGAGAAATAAAAGCTAAATTAACTAAATTCCATTTATAATTGATTAAATGAAGATTCAAAATTATCATAGGGATTATATAGAGAGAAATTTGGATAATACCATGTAAAAAATGAGTTTTATATTCTATACATCAGAAGACCTATTTTACATCATTGTGTTTTTAACACTAGTGTAACCAAATTATGTTTATTAAAACATTAATCATGAATTTTATTACACCAATGAATGTTATATTTGATTAATTTTTATTATTTATCATATTTTATTAATGATTAGTTAAACAGAAACAGAATGGTTACATTTTTTTTGAATTATTCACAATTTCAATTGAATGTTATAATATTTTTTTTTAATTTATTAGTTTTTAAAATTTCTAATATACCAATCATAATTCAAAAAAAAAATTTATATATTTTACAGATGTTACATTTTCCATACATGGAGTTCCAAATGTGTAAATAATTGATGACATTTCCATTGTTTTTTATAGTATAAAATTAATGGTAAAATAACAAAAGAAAAGATAATAGATATATATATATATATATATATTATGATATCTTTTTTAAAGGTCCTAGCTATCATTAATATCATGCTATTATAAAAATTCATTTATTATTATAGTATCTTTTGAGAAGTGGAAATTGTAATTGAAGAATAGGTGATCAAAAAAGATAGAAATGATACCTCTTACCCAAAGTTCCTCCATCACTAAAACATATAATATCATTGAGGATTTAGTTATGGTGATATGAGAACATAAATAAGATTATAAGGCACATAAGATAAGGTAAATTTGTAGTTATTTATAAATGTAATTTATTTTGGTATTTATTTATCATTATATGGGAGTGGGTATTTAAAATTGAGTGTTTGTGGTATTTGTTGTTAAAATAATTAATATAACGTTATTCAAAGAGAAATACTTGTAATAATGGTCTTATAAGTTAATTTGAGTAGTATTTAATTAAATATAACTATTTTTATACCTTATATTTCCATTTAAAATTGAATTATTAATTTATATGAAATAAATAATAACAAATTATAAATATATTTTTATCGGAATACATTGTAATTTTATTCTTTGGGAAATTACATTATAGTATTAGAAATTAAATTTATTATTTATAAATATATTATAAAACATATTAAACTAATTTTGGTAGATAAACCACATTTTAAAATTTAATATTACAAAATTTCAAAAATATTTTTTATGAAAACATATGGTACTTAATTTTTTTTAATTCACCTTAAAATTATATATATTAGGATAATTTTCAAAAAACCACTTTTTGAATATTATTCATTGATGATTCCAAAAATGAAATTTTTTTATAGAAATAATTTTCAAACATATATAGTTTGAATATTTAATATTTTTCATAATATTATTTTTTAAACTATATAAGTTTAAATAGAATTTATTATGAATATATGTTTTTATTTTTTATAAAATTTCCAGAATATAATATTTTAAATCTATCTTCCAAAAATTAATAATTTTTTATGGTAAATATTTTTTGTAGTTTCATTACAATCCTAATTGTCTTGTTACAATTTTATTATCATGTTACAATTATAATAGTTCGGTCATTATTCAATATTCATATTCATAATCTAGTAATCATATTCGTCTTATAGTTACCATAAATACAAGTTATTACATTCAATAATCATTTACTAGGAATTCCATCTAAAAACCTTTGTGATAGTTCTTTTAAATGGTTTTCATATTTGTTGAAAACTAACCTTTTTATATAAGAATGTTTTTGTTATTTTGGATCAGACCCAATCCATCTTAATTAGATTTCCAATAATTTACAATGTTGTAAAATTTATAACTAAAACATAATGTTGGGGAATAAATATCATTTTGAGAAATATTTTTTAGGTTCTTAGAGGATCAAAATAAGAATCCCTAGAGTCATGTTATCTAACCCATCAATACAAGATGTAGAGGTGTCTAGAATGATGTTGTTTTGGATTGGACACTCTGTCAGCCTCATATCCAATGGTATGAAGATTAAGATTCAACAAAATCTATGTTTGTAATAATGTTAAAAGTTGCTGAGCGAAGAATTCTGAATGATGCTAAATGTTTTTGAAGAAGATAGTGAATTAATTATTAGAATGTTTTCAAAATTTATATAATAAACTCATATGATGATTTTGTGGTCATGAATTTATCAACAATCAAGAAAAATATAATGATAAAACATTTTGAAGAAAGTGAGGATCATAATTATTGTGTTGGTTCGAGAAATACAAACACAGAAGATTTGATCTAGAAGTAATATACATTTAATTTATTAGAAGATAGAATGAGTAAATAATATAATTTTTAAGGAATTAAAAGTATTTTAATGGATTAATTATCTAATGTAGAACATTAAAAAAAACCATTATAATGAAAATTATATAATTATTAGGATTCCATAAAACTATTTGCGATAAGGAATGTTATCTTGATTTAAACTAAGTTTGAAGATCAATCAGATAAGGAACATGCATCATTTTTAAAAATTAATGTCTGACATAGATAACATATTGAATGTATAGCATCTGAGTGATCAGAGTTGATGATGTTGATCCATCAATGGCAGATCGTAATGAGCTGTAAAATAATGTTCATCATAGGTATATGAGAAAGCATGTTAATAGTAATTATATGGAGATTCTAAAGATAATTAATTTTAATAAAATGATAATTCAAAGATAGTCTCATCGTAATTATATAATGATTGTAAAATCATTGTGGGGAGAGAACGAAATTCAGACCATGATGAGATGAAGAGGATTCATCATAATGAGGATGAGGAAGATTCGTAATAATAATGAAGTATAAAAAGTTACATAAAAATGAATCTAATGAAGTTAATCAGTTAGAATAAAAGTAATTTTGTTTCAGAATAAAGTCCATGGAGAAATATTTAGAGGGTTTGAAGAAGAAAAATTTGATGTTTAATTGCAAGTGTTTTTTTTTCAGAGATTTTAATATTTATATAGTGGTGAAAAATTTCATGTTTCCATACTTTTCAATTCTAATTTCTTATAAATAGTTATTAAGTTAATTCACAATTTTTAATTTTTCACATAAGTGGAAAAGGATTAGCACTGTAAAATTTGGTTAAATATTCTTTTTGTATAGATATATCAATATAATGATCATGTTTTTTTGGTTTACCTGTGTGAGATAAATATATTGAGAATATTATATTGAGTTGATCAGACTAAATAAGATCTTATTGATCATTTTAAGAGAGTTTTAGAAGTTCATATTAAGAAAGAGAGAATCATATTGAGGTGATCAAACTATGCCAATCCGATTTTGTTCATCAAACTAAAGGCCATCAAACAAAGGTTTATCAAACCTAGGAACCATTGTGGATAAAATTTAACAAAGACTTTATTATTTTACAATGGGTTAATTTTTTTAATGGAACATTATAAATTTACATGAAGGAGTATAATCATTCCAATCAGAAGAATAAAGGTGACTAATGGGAGTTTACATAATCTGTATTCATCTACTCAAAATAGTTAATTTTCATAGACCCATGGGAGTGGATTTGGAATGTATTTTGTTTCTCAAACTGAGTTCTAACCTTGTAAATATTATTTTCTTTACTTTCAATCCAATTTATGCATGCTTGTGTTTTTAAAAAGATGATGAGGATATAAACCGTAATGGTTTTAGAGGATATGTTATAAAACGTTTTGAAACTTATAAACAGTGAACAACTAATTCGACACCCTCCTCCCTTCATAGTTGTTACTTAATCCTTTAGAAAATCATTTGGCATTAGAGTCTATGGTTCCTCTATTCAATCCTTGTCATAGATAATATCAATTTGGTCAATAGTGTAGATATTTTTACTTTTGATAGAAATAAAATTTTATGGATGGAAAAATAGGATGGTTTTTTATTTCCTATTAATGTGCATGGATGTTTCTGTACTTCTAAAAATTTTTTACACCTTTTGAGAAGGATTCAATAATGAATTTTACTGATATGAAAAATATGGTTGTTTATAGAAAAGATATAAATTGTCTCCTTATTTCATTATAATAAAATATTATTAAAAGGTAATGGGTTTCAAAACAGAAAAGGCTTGGTGGGTCAAGATGAAAATATTTTTGAATGGAATACTAAATTTGAGCATGAAAAACTATAAATTTGTAATAGTATGTATGATGAAATCCGAATGAGAGATGAAGAAACTATTGATAATTACAGCACCTGAGTAAATAAAATTGTTTGCAACATCCAAGGATTCGATGATGTTGTGGATGAATCCAAAATTATGAATGAACTTATGAGAGACAATATTAACATGTGTGATACTAAAAATTCATCTCTAGAAGAAAAGGATTATTTATATCTTGATGAATTCCATAATTTAATTTTTTATTATTAAATGTTGAAATCAATAATGTTCAAAAAGAGGATGAATGATGAAATTTCTTTGGAATCCTTAAGAAAATTGAAAATAAAATATGAGATGCTTATGCTTATGATCCCATAGATAAATAGGATGATGACTTGAATGAAAAAATTATAACTCTAACATCCCAGAACAAACTAAGAAGAAGAGAAAATTATGGAGGTAAACTTACCCTCAATTGTTTTGAATATTGTGGAATCAGACACATTGAAATGAATTTTCCCAATAGGAATGATAGAGAATATCTATGGGATGAAAATGAAAAAATCTATGGAATATGTGTACCAAAAGTTCTAAAGACGAAAAATAATCCATCAAACATAAGAAGATGTTAATTTGAGACCAAATAAGTATGATGAGTAAGAAATATGAATCAAACTAAATAGAAAACAATTCCATAGGGGTTGAAATTTTAGAAAATATTAGAACATCCATTTCAAAGGTTGATAAAGTTAAAGAAACCCCAAATAGTGAATATGGTGAGGAATATTACATATAGTATCATCACAGAATATAACTTCATTCATATATTTAGAAAATAAATCTTTCATGATTGAAATCAAAATGATAAAAGAAAGATAGTGAATATATTGTTAATAAAATAATGGATTTAATCAAGAAGGAGGATGAAGAAATTCAATAAATCATAAGATATAATATATGAGTTTTTAAAAGGGAACTATGATTGATTATCTCAGTAAGAAGAATGAATAAAATTAATAATAATTTAATAAGTTTAAATAAAAAATTATTGATCTCAAATGTGCATTCACAAATATGAATTAATATTTTTAAAAAATATTTTTATGTAAAATTAAAAACATATAAATTTATAGATATGGACTAAAACAATAATGGGGTGAAATTATAACTCTCAAAAAATAATGTTTTATATGATTATTGTATCAGTTCACGTTCTGTAATTTTTTTGGAGAGATTGGGTGGAGAAAGGAAGGGAGGGAAATATGAAATCTACAAAAGTTAAAAACTCACTTAGATGTAAAGACAGACTGCATCCTTTGTATGATTGAGAAGAAAAAGTCATAAACCATAAAAAATATCTACAATTAGTGATATTATTTCAATTGAAAATAAATATTTGATAGTTATTGTTTTTGTAGTGGAATCTTTGGTCTGAGGGAATATTATTTTGGTCCAAACATGTCACTTCTCAAAAAATGTTTGCAAAAAATTAAAAAGCAACGCTATAATAAATATTATTAACTTTTCTAACATAGTGGATGTTAGAAAAGAAAAAACTCAAGATTTTAGAAATTGTCTAACTAAAAATCAATTTTAATATCTAGAAGATGTTTTTGGGAGATGTCATGAGTATTTTTATCTTTCATAAATTTGTATGAAACTTCTTCAATAACATGTTTCTTTTATCATACATGAAAAAGGGATCTAGAAATAAGGAAGGTGAAGAAAGATATTTTTTGAGACATCTTGAAATGAAAGTAGAAGGGAAAAAAACTGGATACATGATAGTGGTTATTCGACACTTGTGACAGGTGATATAAAAATATTAAAAAAAATTTATATTCATAATGGATGTGCAGTTACCCTTGGTAATGAAATATTCTTAAAAATTAGAGGAAACATAACAATTGAGGTTCATGTGGAAAGGATGAAGCTTAAGGATATTTTATCTGGGGATTCTATAAAATATACATACATAATAAAATTCAAAATTTTGATGATGGAAAACAAGAGATCATTAGAAAATATTCTTATGTTATAAAAAATATGAAATAAGGAAATGTTATTAATAAATTAGAAAGACTAATAGGAATATATTACAAATAAGGGAGTTTTATAACTCCTATTACATGTGTGATGATGATTAAAATAAGATGGAGGAACGAATACTTGCATTCATAGCGAAGGAGAACATGAATCAATATTCTAAATAAGCTGATGTTTGTTAACTTCTAGAATTTAAAAGAATATATGATGGTTATTTTTTACATTCAACAAAGGGTAGATGACAAAAAAAAGTTATATAAGAGAGTTTATATTCAATAAACTGAGCATCTTAATCTTATTCATTCTGATTTATGTGGACTAATTATAAATCAATCATCAAAAAAGAGATTTATATATCATTACTTTTATTAATGTTTCCCTCGGATGAGAAACATCATTTTTATGAAATATAAGTCATATGTTTTGGGAATATTAGGTTTTTTTGAAAAGAAATGGGAAACGAAATGGGGGGGGGGTTATATAAAGACGTCTCAAACATATAATGGTATCCAAACACAGGTAATACTTTTGAAACTTATATAAGAAAAAATGGAATCAAAATTCATTATATTTCTCCATATAATCCCACAAAAACTAGTTTTTAAGGAATAAATATTGTAATTTTAGTGAAAACAACAATAAGTATGTTTTTTGAACACAAAATTTTCATGTTTTATCATAAATAATTTATTTTTACTACTGTAAATTTTCAGAATAGTTTATTTTTGAGACTGGAAAACAACATGAATTCTTTTGAAATATGGTAAAATAAAATTCCTTCATTTAAGTACCTTAATGTTTTTTGATGTCTATATTTACTTAAAATCAAAAACTTGAGTCTGGAAATGTTTTATGAAAAATATAAAGAATGACATTTTTTAAGTTATTCAACAAATGGATGATGTTATAAATTATAGAAAAAAATTTATGATGGTTAGTATACTCATAAGATGTGAATATAATTGAGAATAAAAATTACCGGCCAAAAGTTGGTGATTATTCTAAGGATGATTAACTAGAGATTTCCAATAATATTAGAAGTATTTTAAAACAAATTGATTAAGATAGAAGAGAATCATGTGATGATGAATGGTCATATGGAAAATAAACTTAATTTTCATACTTACAAACTTTTTTGAGTATGAAAACATTTTTGAAAATAAGTTTACCACGGTTCGGACTACATGAAACATAATAGTAGAAAATAAGCCTTCAATTATCTCAAAATTTTATCTGAAATCAGCTTTAGAAAATAGTCAAAACAAAAAAAGGATGGATTCTATGAACAAACAATTTGATAATATTTAGAAAAATTAATGATGGAAACTTGTTACATGGATAGTAAATAATTTTTTTTAAAAACAAACCAGGTTTATTTAAACCAGAGAAATATAAATAGAGATGTTTAAATAAAGAAATCAATGTTTGCTTATAAATTTTATGCAAAGGTGAAAGGTGTGGATTTTGAAGACCCATTTTCTTCAGTTATATGATTAGAAACTATTAGATTGTTTCTATCAATTTCCACACATTTAGATTATAATGTTTTTCATATTGATGTAATGTCATATTTCAAAAATGGTCATATGAATAAATAAGTTTACATTGGAAAAAATTTTGAGTTTATAATTGATAACTATGAAAAAATGTTTTTAAACTTAATAAATCACCATATGTACTAAAATAATATCCACATTCCTTGTATTCAAAACATGCTATTTTTTTGAGAATGTTGAAATTTTCTAATGGAAATGTTGATAGATAATTATATGTGAACTTTTTACCTCTATAAATCTTATTTTAATTGTTTATGTGGATGATATAATTTTTTTGGGGTAGATATTATGTTTTTAAAACCTTTTCTGAAAAATGAAGAAGATTTTTGAAATGTCAATGCAAGGAGATTTAATTTTATTTCTTGTTCTACAATTTCAACAAAAATATAAAAAAAGTTCTTATCTCATTAAATTATGCAACGTAATTTTTACCAAAGTTCGTCATTTAAAATATATAGAAGATTCATATCCAATATCTGTAATCACAAATTTTATTAAATAAGAGCTTCAAAAAATGTGAATCAAAATCATTTTTTAAAGATGACAGGAAGTCTAATTTACTTTATAGCCTCAAGACATGATATTATTTATTTTGTGACTATGTGTTAAAGGTATTAGTATATTAAAATTTAATAAAATATACTTATAGATAAGAAATATATCATATATTTCAAATGTATAACTATACATGTGTTGTAATATAAAAAAAAATAGTGATATGAAATTTCATGTTTATATTGGTGCCATTTTGGCTAGATAATTTAATCGTAGAAAATCAACCTTAAGATGGACTTTTCTCTTGGATGAATGTTCGTTGAGTTGTTATAATAATAAAAAAATGTTTATTATATTTATATATAGAAGAATCTGAATATGTTGGAGCTGCTAATGTTTTTACTGTAATATTTTGAGGCAAAATGATCAGCTGGAATAAATAAATTTGATAGTTTATAAACCTTTGAAGGTATGTTTTGATCGTCGGAGTGAAAATGAACATTACTAAAATCCCTTATGACATTGAAGATAAAAACACATTGATATAATGTTTCACTTTGTGAGAGAGAAATTTGTGGATAAAGATGTTTTTTTGGAATATATCTCTATAGGGTATCAAATTGATGATTTCTCCACCAATACAATGCCGAAATAAAGCCTTATTGAGTTGAGGTAATAACTTAGTTTTCAGTATCCCCTAATGACATCATAAATTAATAAAGGTAGTTATCCATCATGAATTGAGTTATTTTTATGAATAGAGAGAGAAATTAAAAACATTCTACTTAGTACGAGGTTTCAAGATATATTTATTTTTTGAATCCAATGTTCTAGTTATCATATATTGGATAACTAAAAAAGAAATGTTATAGGAAAAGATAATGGTTAAGAAATTTTATATTCACATGGGAATATAATTTTAATTCTACTAAGGGATGAAATTACTAAAAAAATCATGACATTATATAGTTTTTATGGGTTAATAAACTCAGTTTTTATAAAGGATATTTTGTGATAAAAGTTCAAAAACCTGGAATTGTTTTCAAATGTGAATTTGTGAGAAAATTTCTCTGATTTGGAAAAGATGTTTATGAGGGTTTTCAAAAAACCAAAATTGGGAGATTGATGAACCATTTTGATATTTTCCTATAAAAAATATTTCCTTATTTATTGAAAAGAATCCTTTTTTATAAGAATGTTTTTTTGTATTTAGGATTAGACGCATTACATCATAATGATCTTTTTATGAGTGTTTAAAGTTGATGAACATTCTAACCCAGAAATAAAGAGGGAATTTTTTTTGTGATGTTGTTTTTCCAACAAAGATGATCAACCTGAGAAGCACCTGACTAATGTTATCAGACCATGTAGCCCAAGATACATTGGTGTTCAAGAAGGTGATGTTTTTTATTAGAGACACCATTGGTCTCTGGTCTAATAGTATGATGTTCATGATCCATCAGACATGGTGTATATAATAAAGTCAGAAGTTTATGTGTGTATAAGTCCAAATGTTGATGAATGTTTTTGAAATAAGATAATAAATTCAGTCATAGAAATAATTTTATACATTCTAAAACAATATAAAATTATGATTTTATGTTGAATAATATCTCTCAAATCCCAAAAAACATACATGATAAATATTTTGATTAAAATGAGGAATAAAAAATTTTTTATGAGTTTTATAAACCTAGATGAAGAAAATCAGAACCATAAATACCAAACATGGAAGTTGTTAGAAGTTGAGAACATGGTATGGCTTGGCATCATCTCCAGTGTTGCTCGGAGGGGGGAGGGCAGTGACCTCTTGTATTGGAATTGGATTCGTTGGATATTATGTTGTTGTTTGAGGGTTATTTTTTCTTTTTTTTATTGTTGGGTTTTATGATGTTATTGAGGCATTGGTGTCATCAGGCTGTCCCACCATTCCTCTCTGTTTCTCCTAGGCATCTAGCGGTTTGATTGTTTCAGCCTTAGGTGAGGTTTCTGCTGGGGTTATGATCTACTCGGTCACATGCCCATATTGGTGCCTCATATTTAGAACGGCTATCCCCCCTTACCTGAAGCTCCACATGAGCAGATGTTGGGAATTCCCATCCTAGATGGTACTGGCTTGACTTTTGTGGACCAGGGAGTGTTTGCCTCTTCGAGTTCTCACTGCGGTTGTGGAGGGGGGTGGGGGAATTATCGGGTCATGGAAGAGTGTTCATCTGGTTCCAACTTCTGGGATGCAAGATTTTCGAATGGAGGTGGATATGGATTTGAAGGATTTTCAATGGGGATTGTTTTGTTTGATGATGGTGGTCGGTTATCGAGAGCTGGAATGTAGTTTTAACTAAACTTGATCACATTGAGCAATCCCAAAAGCTGTTTAAGAGGTGGAAGTTCACATTTTCAATATTTACGGATTTTAATTATTTTGATCATATAGAGACATCGATTTGATCGGGCCTGTGATTTGACACATGCAATTTTCTTTCTCTCTAGTCCTACACTAAGGGATAGCTTCATCATGTATCATTCTCTATGTATGGGAACCATATGTTTTCCGTCTGAGTTATCTTTTCTATGAACATCAGGTCTTGTATGTTTTATGTCCTTGATGTGTGTATGGGTTTCCCCTTCTTCCCTTAACAGGGGTATTATATTATAATAAAAAATTTAAAGTCTTTAGAACAATGGATGGTGATTATAAGGATGTCTAAAGAAAGTAAAATTTTTTAGGTGGGGTTATCATCTTATATAGAACATCATAATGAAGTATCCACTATAATTATAATTCCATTATTATGAGGATTCCATCAAAAGAAATATAAAAAAAAAGACTAGGCTGACTCTAAGGAGGAAATATATTAGACCAGTTTGATGCATCATTTCAACAAATGATTATCTCAAACATGTATCACAATTGATGTAAATAATTAGTGTGATCAGAATTGTTGATGTCAAGCCATCAAAGGTAGACTGTATGAGCTGAAAAAGAAATTTCATTATAATGAGATGAGAAATTAAGATCATCATAATGAGCATAATAAATTATAGATTAGTAATATCATCATAATGAGTAATGCAACATAGTCATATCATAATGTGATGGAGATGGTAAGATCATAATGATTATATTAAGAACATTATATCATAGTTATATGAAGAATTTTTTTATAAAGAATCTAATGATATTTTGATGAGATGATGATTAGTATGTTACAGTGGAATGATTCTAAAGATGTTAATCAAACTGATAAAAATTTAATTTTTTTGAGAAGAACTATCTTGGATCAATCAGGAGAAGATTTGATGAATTCAATCTTAATGTTAAAATGAGCATGTTTTTTTAGATTTTAAATCTGTGAGAGTTGGGAATGATTTGATGTTTTTATATACCATCTTGGGTTCCAATAAATAATTTCTCATTTCATTCCCACATTTTATGTTTTCACACAAGAAGAGAAGGTGGATCACTAAAGAACATGAGTGAATGATCTTTTTAGATAGATTTCACATTAGAAATATTGAAAATATGTTGTTTGGTTTACTAGACATAGAAAAATCATATTGAGAAGATCAGACTAAGTTTATTTGACAAAGGAAGATCGTATTAAGAATTTTAGAATATTTTTAGATGTGTAGATTGAGGATAATAGAATAATATTGAGTTGATCAGACTAAGTCAATTAGATTATGTCAGTCATACTAAATTCCATCATACTCAGGTTCATTAGACCGAAAAACTATTTGAGAGAAAACTAAAAAAATTATTTATTCTTTCATTTTGGATTATTTATTTTGAAAGAAACAATGTTAATTGATATAATTATGTTCAATCATTCAAATCATGATATAGAATGTGTATAATAAAAGTTATCACCATATGTATTTACTTGTTCTTAATAGTTATTTATCTTATACCCATGAGAGTGTCTATGGAAAGGATGTAGGTTCTAAAATTGAGGCCAACCCTTGTAAATATCATTTTCTTCTCAATATTTCCTATATTTCATGAATTATTTTTTAAAAATATGATAAGGATATTAACCTATGATATATTAAAATATTATGAAATAATGATCTATATTTTTATTAAATAAATTTTTTTAAAAAAAATACAAAATACAAAATATATCTATATTTTAGGAATGAAAATATAATATCTATTTCTTTGGAACATTAAACATGTTTTGTCTAGGATTATATTTACTCCTACTATATATTATATTATCGTGAGTTTTCAATATAATTAAAATAAAAGAATTTTTTTTTGTGAAACATAAACATTAATTAAAATGTTCATTAATTCCAACTATAAATGGGAAAAAAACATATGTGGATAAATATTATGAAACCATATATTCTATCTCATGGAATGAATGTTTGTTATACTATTAATATCAGTTTATTTCGAAATTATATTGGATATAAAATATCACAAATTGATAATATGGAAATTTATATTGAAAGCATATATTATCATGACATCTCTTTCAATGGAAATAATTAACAATGGCATTAGGATTAAAGAGAATCAAAGGGACATGGGATCAAATTTTAAAACATTCTTTGAAGGAACATTGAATGTGAATGAATTAAGACAATTAATCTAGAAAAGATTTAATTTAAAAGTAAATATTTCTAGTAATTAATTAATTGATAAATTCATCATATGAATCCATGATATTTTTAGCAAAATCAGTGGATATAGATTAAATTTTGATCAAGACATCATTTTTAAAAAATTGTTTTAAATTATTCCCTACTAATTCCACACAAATGTTTGGCTCCATGAATATAAAAAATTTGAATCATTATTTTTTTAGATGAATTGTAGAAAATACCAATTTCATGTGAAATATTAGAAGATCATACAATAGAAAATTTAATATAATGGGATAATATGATTATGTTTAGGTCTATAAATAACATTAAACTATAATAGAGTGAAGAATAGTTTTCCATTTAATGTAATGTTGTAAAATAATATTAATAAAAATATGAGAATACAATATATCGTATTTATAAAAAAAATTTAAAAGGACAATGTAAATATAATGTAAAACTAACTTTAAAATGTACCATGTGTGAATATAATAGAATGTTTTTTTATGAAATGTTGTCAATAAGAATATAATGAAATTTGAATATGTTGATCAAAAGAATGCCCCTAAAAGGAAAAAATTCAGAAAATAAATAAATTATAAAACACTCAATAATTCAATTGGTTATATAAGATATCATTAAAAAAATTCTTGACAAATAATTGCTTATAACAAGGTAATTTACTTATACGAGTAAATTAAATAAAGAGTAATACAATGAAAAAAATCATTTATATTGTTGAGAAGAAAAACATATATTATTTTATATTGTAAGGATATATATAATGATATAAATGTTAAATTTAATAGATAATTAGATCAAAGTTTGTGACCTTCAAGGATCCAAAATATTATCAAAATAAATAGATCATAGGTTTTAATTAGGAAGCTGAAAAGTTTATATGTATTAAATATTCATTGATGATTCAGGATGTGGAATACATTAATTAAATAATAATTATGTTATATTAAATATCTCAACTTAATATTATTAATAAAAAATTATAATGAAATTGATTTTTAAAAATGACTTATTTCAAAATAATTCAATGCTCAGTGATGATTAAAGAACTCTACATAATTTCTTTGATGATTTAAAAAAATTCAACGTAGATCAATTTCAATCCTATATTATTATTAAGAGAATTTTCATTGGAATAAAATATTTTTTCGTATCTCAATGATAACATATCTCATTCGAATGATTATATGGTTTTTAGATTCAATGGAGGTATTATTTTTAAAACATATGAAGGAAAATAAGTTACTATTTCTCTCCTCTAGGATCACCCCATATTTTATTTTATGGTGATGCAATATTGTTTCCATTTGATTGAAGGATAGAGAGTTGGTTGGATTCTCAATGGGATGAAAATGAATAAACCCATGTGATGTCGGATTTTTAAGAACATAATTTAATTGTTTTATATGTAATCTATAATCTATAAACACTTGTTTCATCACTACTATCTCAAAAATGTAAATGTAATAGATATATGTTATATAGATATATACAGTGATGAATGGAAAATGATATCCCCAATCTATAATTCACCCTATTACCTGTATAATGTTACACCACATAGGTGGTGAGTTTCATGGATTCATTATGAGAGTAATATGAGAAATTTTATTTAAGGGAGGATGTGTACTCTCTACCCTAGAGTCACATGAATTTTCTTCATTATCATATAATTCATTTATATTCAACACTAGGAAATGACAAATGTGAACATATCACTCGTCCCTACTTTGAATTGAAATTTTAGTTGTTTTATGAATGATGATCCATTGAAAATCAGGACAAAAAATCCATCTGGTTAACATAATATCTTCATCGGGTTGACAATATATAGAGATTTTATGGAAATCATCTGACATTAGTTTCTTTAATTTCTTCCATATTAGCTACTATTAAATTCCATGTGATTAGTATATTTTTAAAATGTACAAATTAAAATATGATATTCTCATATAATTTATGTTAAAATGTTTTAATAAAATGTTTGTTAATTCATTTTTTATCAATCCATTTTTTGGAGTTTTTTATAAATCAAGAATAATTGGTTTTAAAATCATATGATTTTATTTTATAGAAATTAGATTATAATTTAAGATATTATGATAATTTTAATTTCTCAGGATAAATCAATTTAGAAAATGAACAATATGTCCAAAAAAAGATAATGGAATGAAAATTGGGTATATCATGGTCTAAATTAACAATATAGTTTCTTTAAAATACCAATATTTTTTGAGTAAAGAAGCATATGATTACATATTAGTGATTTAAAATTAATTATAGTTAAACAATGAATATGTGTGGGTTAATTAATGTGTGGTTGCATATTTAATTTTCTTATATTTCCCAAGAGTCCTTAAAATATGGAATTGTGTTTTAAATTATAAATATTCCTGAATATGGTATTTGAGGAAGGAGAGATATACTAACGAGAACATGTCATTTAAATGTCTTACAAATTCTAAAATTGAAAACAGTTATTTTAATAAAAAAAATAGTTTACCAGTTTGAATAAATTAATCAAGTTAATGAATGGAAGTGATTTCTATAAATCCACCAAATTATGGTGTTAATCACTCAATCCCAAAAATTTATTTTTAAATGTAAAAGTTTTATTTTATGATAAATTAAATTTAAATCATTAAATATTCATTTATATTAGAGCCCAATTGATATGGTCATGGAAATACATGATAATATCAATTCATGAATCATTTAATGGTTATGATATATATGTTGGTTAGGTGTAGGTCATCCATATTAAGATAAAATTTCTTGGTGTGTTAAAATGTTAAATGTTACATTTTTAGTTACTAGAATTCTTTAATAGGTCAATATTTTTTTTATTTTATTGAAAATACAATTGAAAATTCATTTGGAAATATTTATTTACTTACATAGGGGGAAAACATTCCCTGTAGATTTTGGTATGTGTCAGAATAAATTAATTACAAGAATATTTTCATTAGGGAATCTGAAAGAGGGTGGGTAGATAACATTCACAAGTCTTCTGATTTTGGTTCACAAACCTAGTTTTTCAAAACTACAATCAAATAAAGTTTTAATTTTATGCCTTGAAAATTTCAATAAGTTTGTTAATTAAGATGATTTGAATTCAATAGGTATACATGAAAAGCCATAAATATGTACATTATAGTGATATATGATTTTTATAGATTTTTGGTATGATTATTGATCAACGGATGACATCTTGGGTATTTTATCCTTTCAAAAATATAAAATAGTGATTGGATAGGATGGGAAGATTATTCCTGATTTATGTAATCTATATATTGAAAAGTATGTATATGAATGGGTTTATAATAAGAATAATTTACATGGATGAATTTAGTTAAATTGATTCATGTGATTTAATATAAATCATGTATTTCTAAATTAAAATTTTATATTATTTATTAATGATTATACAAACTATATTATAAGGAATCACATGAATGTGAACATATACTCACAGATATAGATTTAATTTTATGAATGGAGTGGTAAGATGATTATGGTAGATTTTCAAGAGGATGATTATATGAGTAAATATTTTAATATAGGGTTATTTTAAAAATTGATGACTCGTCATAATGAAATTATTTATGTTTAAGATGCGGTAATCATTTCTACACTAATATCTGAGAGGCGTAGTAATAATATGTAACATGTTCATAACCATTTGAATTCAATGGTTCATGAAATTATAGATCACTGGTGAGGAATAAATACTATGCATCTAAAAGAAGATACTCAAGAATCATATTTTCTACATTGAAAAACATTTTTCATTAATTTTCATTTTAGAGTATTAAAGGAATTTGATTTATCGAATTGGATGAAGAAAACCACCTTGTTTCTTCACAATCTAGATCCATTGATGGTGCTGTTTAGATCTTATATACTAGAGACAGTAATTTGTAAGTAGCGATAATCTATTTTATAAGTTGTCACGACCCCCTCCCCACAAAGTGTACCCCTCCTGGGCCGGCAATGTGAGAAGAGAGATAATGACCCCCAAGTCCCGTCTCCAGTAGGCCCCAGGTTAGCGACTAGCACCGAGGGTATAATAAAAACACAAATGGGAGGCATTACCCTCTAAGAGAACACATGCAGAAGAGAGAGATAGAATAGAATCCAATCAACTCTAACTCAGAACTGAAATATAAAAGATACCCAAGTACATATATGAAATGTCATGCAGAAGTACTACAACTGATAGGGGAAACTAAAAGTACCCAAAAGAAAGTAAAACGGCAGGGACCACAAGGCTAAATAGCTCCTCCTCCAACCACAATCTAGTAGTAACCCGCTTGATCTCCAACCTACTCCAAGTGACCTGAAAATAGTTTATATATATATAGGGTGAGTATAACAGTATACTCAGAAGGATCCTCCCCAAGCCTCTCGTGAAAAATTAAAGAAAGCATGCTAAAGCCCAGTGAACATCAAGTGAAACTAACTCGTCACCTAAACATGTATACTAAGTTCCCAACCTCACCATGGATACTCTCACCAAGTAACACATATAAGAATATAGCATATAAAAAAGAATATCAAGGGTACCCCGCTACTACTTCCCCACTGGTTTGCCACTTTTCCCCAACGACATACGTCCTATGCATCTCTCTCCAATGCTTGCCCACAGACACCTGGGCTATGCTCCACCATCTGCACCTCGTGCACCACATAGGCTTGCCCACAAACACCTGGGCGAAGCACCACATCGTCCTCACAATCAAAAGTAACCAGGTAGTTTCCGAGAGCCACCACAGCTCGCATAACGTGTATCATACATCGGGTATAATACCTCAAGCCATTACATCCCATACTCCGAGTAAGGATCCTCAAGCCATTATAGCCTATACACGTTACACCTATAGTACTCCATAGGATACTATATCCAGAATGTATGCGTGTGAATAACCACAAGCCATTACAGCCCTCTACACACATATATGGGGTAACTAACCGCTGTGCCTCATGGAACAAGTATCTACCAAGAGAAGAGAGCGGGGCCAAATGGGGTAGTCAGCCATTCGACCTCCCATCAGAATGTTGGGGAAAACACCCCCCCAGGGCTCAAAATCCCTGGGGTGTCAGTTGCCCTTACCGACAGGGTGGAGTAGCATAGAGAAACACAAAAAGTACAGAATATATATGCAACTCACATCCACACTATGGGCATTACATAGTCTTAGATACAACTGCAGCTAACGTCTCTCAGACTCCAGGCTGCTATTTCTAAGACTAGGTCTCTTATAACCACACAAACATTTTAAAAGCTTTATTAGATTACTCCGTTCTCATTTTATCAGTTCCACTGTACATTAATTAATTATTTAAACATTAATTAAGAATGAAAAATTCCTCATTACACTGAATTGGCATCACATTCAAAAACAATTGCTCCTTTTAAGATTCACATCACCTTTAAATTCCAGTATCTCCATCCCCGTGGATTTTCACCATTTAATCAAACACTCATTACAGAATTACTATTCCATATTCCCAAGCATTCTAGAAAATCATCCTAAGATTCTAAACACAAAGGAGGCTCAACATGGTGAGTAGATATACTACCCGTCGAGTCTTTTCCGCCTATAGAAAGAGCATAGACCCATTCTCCCTCAAGAGTCTAAACACGGAAAGCACGTGGAATACCCCGCGCGTCTTCGCCTCCTTCTGAAGAAGGGTAGCAAGACCAGCTGCCTTGAGCAGTGGGGAAGGGCAAAGAAGATTAACATTCAAAGAAACCACAAGCATCCAGCAACCACATCCATCCCATTCCATCACCCCTAGTGTCCTCCCCGACACCCACATGCATAAATGGATGCATCTCGCCACTCTAGGCGTCATCTGATGCCATAACCACAAAGCCTCCATGCCTCCACATATCACAACGGCCATCCAGGCTCACATCATAGCACAAGCAGCAGGAAAACAAACATCACATCATGGGCTTTTGACCCTTTAACAAACAAGAGGGTAACTCAGAACCCTTTTAGAAATTCCCACATAATCTATTCTCTAATCCATATTGAATTAATAGATTTTTTATTCGTAGGTTCCAATTACGGGATACCTAATCAGTAAGCTATCACAAATAAATAACCATGCTTACTTCCCTAATTTGATTATCCTCAAATTAGAACGACTATAACAACTGCAAAAACCAGACTAATTTACATGCCTCTTTATCTTTAGCCAATTAATTAACAATTAATTCCGGCTTTACGTTCATTATTAGTTTCTATCATGAACGAACAACAAATCGAAGAAAACATAGATAACACTCTATATAGCAAAACATGAGGCAACCGTTATCACGGTATAAAGAAACAACATGCGATCAACCAATTCTATTAATCCGGTTCAAGTATTTAATTAGGTCAATTTCAATGTGATCCAAAGGGATAAATAATGCTAATTCTACGATTGCACATATACAATTAGAGAGGCCATGAATCCCCTACTTGGAAGAGTTCTTGACGTCCTTTATCCACACAACGGGTCACAATCCTCCTCTCACGACAACTGCATCCACCAGAGGATGCCATGGTACGACAGTACCAACAAACCCCAAGAAAAACCTATTATAATCTTGGAAATTACATGGTATAATATGGAAGGGGGAAACAAGAGAAGATGATCCCCAAAGGAACGACGATAAAACATACCTTACTGGGAAGATTGGCCGACACAATTCGGTTGCATCCAAAACAGAGCAGAACCAATCCTAGGAGTAAAGATTGATTGTGCAAATCCTACGGGAAGGATTGAAAGGTTATAGCATCTGTTAATTGAGAACAAAGAGAAAGAACAAGGTAGGATGATGTCTCGTCCCTTTTTAAGATTTAATGGGGCGATAGTTTAAGATCCAGTTAATTCTCCATTAAAAACAGATCGCATTAACCCACGCGGTTTGACCAAGTAAAACATTCCAAGCCTTAGGAATAATTAATATAGAATTTATGGCATTTGAATCGGCGTTAAGAGTCCTTAAAAAAGTCTTTAAATGTATTTTACGTCAAAGGAAACGTCAAAAGGGGCAAGACTGTAGGAGTCTGGAAACACTGTTCACCTACCGTTACTGTACATGAAACTGATCAATGAAACCGATCTGTCAGACCGATCTGTGAGACCGATCTGTCAGACCGATCGGTGAGACCGATCTGTCTGACCGATCTGTGAGACCGATCTGTCACTGTTCATAAAACAGGAAACAATGTTCACAGAACCGGAAATTTTGCAAAGTGTTGGGGATAAGTCCCCTTGACCTCCCGGAACACCTCCAACACCAAAATTTCAAAAAGTAAGGGACCGGAGAGGTCCGGGACATTACATCAGATACCTCTCAAAAAATTCTCGTCCTCGAGAATTAAAAACCAACCCAGAAGAAAAGAGGGGTCCGAACAACCACCCCATAAGATACCTCTCAGGGGAAAACCACCATGAGTTGTTCAAAAGATGGAACAAAACTACGACATCTGAGAGTATGCAAAAAAACAATCCATATCCAAACAATTCAATCATAACCTCACATCAAAGGTACATAAATAAAACATGATAGGTCCAACCACAAAGAAAACATCATTACATAAAGGGAGTTAAACATTAAAAAACTCTGGGTACTGAGCACGTATCTGTGACTCACGCTCCCAGGTACTCTCCTCCATGCCACCGTGTCGCCAAAAGACATGAACTAAGGGAATAGAACACCCATGAAACACCTTCTCCTTGCGGTCATGGATCTCCAAAGGTCGCTCCTTGAAGGTTGCATCATCATCAATATTGATCTCTCCCCAATCGATAACATGAGATTCATCATGAAGATAACGACAGAGCTGTGATACATGGAAAACATCATGTATCCTACTCATCCGAGGAGGAAGTGCTACTCGATACGCCACAACTCCAATACAAGATAACACCTTGAAAGGCCCAACAAACTGGGGAGAAAGCTTACTTCCATGACCAAACCTTTGCTGCCCACGACGGGGAGTCACCTTCAGAAACACATGATCCCCAACATTAAACTCTAAGGGTCTCCTTATTTGATCATCATATGATTTTTGACGATCTTGCGCTATCTGCATCCTCTCACGAATCACCTGAACCATCTCTGTTGTATTCTTCACTAGTTCTGGTCCGAGAATTGCTGACTCTCCGACCCCAGTCCAGCACAACGGAGAACGGCATGGACGACCATACAAGGCTTCAAACGGCGCAATACCGATGGTAGAGTGAAAACTATTATTGTAAGAGAACTCTACCAAGGGTAAGTGCTTCATCCATGAACCTCCAAAATCTAGAACACAAGAGCGCAACATTTCTTCAAGAGTCTGGATGGTTCGCTCTGTCTGACCATCCGTTTGGGGATGAAAAGCAGCGCTAAGGCACAATTGAGAGCCAAAAGCATGCTGGAGACCTCTCCACACCCTAGAGGTAAAATGAGGATCTCGATCAGAAATGATCATCCTAGTTACTCCATGAAGTCTCACCACCTCCTCTAGATACTGCCTCGACAAAACCTCCACTGAGCTCAACTCCTTGATCGCTATAAAGTGGGACGATTTTTTTAAACGATCCACTACCACCCATATAGCATCATGTCCTCCCAGAGCTCGAGGTAAACCTGTAACAAAGTCCATTGAGATGTCCTCCCACTTCCACTGAGGAATCTCTAATTGCTGGAGAAGACCACCAGGAACACGGTGTTCGGCCTTCACCTACTGGTAGACTAAACATCGAGACACACACTCTGCAACCATACGATTCAGCCCAGGCCACCAGAACTGACTCCTTAAGGATCGGTACATCTTCGTCACACCAGGATGTACTGCCAAGGGTGAACTATGGAACTCTCGGAGAACCGTATCGCGCATCGCCAAGGGAACAAAAAGACTTCCATGATACAAAAATCGATGTTGTTCATCTTCCGACCAACCATCAGGGGTCTCACCACGAACAACTCTATCCCTCCAGACTTCCACCTCTACATCACCCAACTGAGACTCTTCCACCTTCTGCATCAGGGATGACTGCACCGTCATCTGGAAAAGACAACCTCTACCACCAACATCTCCCATATCAAGAAGCAAAGCTGATAGCTCTTCCATCACTCTCCAGGAATCACCGGATTCATGGAAAACATCATTACGTGACTTTCAGCTCAGTGCATCAGCTACGACATTCCATTTTCCTGGTGTATACGATATTTCAAAGTCGTATTCCTGCAGGAACTCCATCCACCGATGTTTCCACAAGTTCAAGTCACGTTGGGAGAAAACATACCTCAAACTCTTATGATCGGTGAAAACCAAAAAGTGCTCACCAATGATGTAATGTCTCCACAACTTCAGAGCAAACACCACGGCTGCCAGCTCAAGATCATGGGTGGCGTAGTTGCATTCATGGGGACGCAACTGCCGAGACCCATAAGAAACAACTGACCTCTGCTGCATGAGAACATAGCCTAGCCCCAGATGTGAAGCATCACAGAAAACATCAAACTGGACTCCCTCCGCTGGAAGACAAAGGATTGGAGCACTTACCAACTTCTCCTTTAGATATTCAAAAGCTGCCGGACACTAATCAGTCCATATGAATGCTTGATCCTTCTTAGTCAAAGCTATCAGAGGAGTCGTAACTCATGAGAAATTGGCTACAAACCTCCTATAATAGCCTGCGAGACCAAGGAAACTTCGCACGTCTGACACGGTCATGGGGTCTGCCCATGACACCACTGCTTCTATCTTCGAAGGATCCACAGCTACTCCCTGTTGGGACACAACATGCCCCAAGAAACGAACTTCTCGAGGCCAAAAATCACACTTGGACAACTTACCAAACAATTGATGTTGGCGAAGAAATCCCCAAACGGCTCGTAGATGCTCTGCATGCTCCACTTCAGATGTGGAGTACACAAGGATGTCTTCGATGAAAACCACAACAAAATTGTCCAGGAATTCACAGAACACAACATTCATCAACCCCATGAAAACAGCTGGAGCATTCGTCATGCCGAATGGCATTACAACAAACTCATAATGCCCATGATGACAACGGAAAGCAGTCTTTGGGATATCCTCGTCCTTAACGCATCTGATGATATCCTGACCACAAGTCTATCCTTGAGAACCAACTTTCACCCTTCAGCTGATCGAATAATTCATCAATCCGTGGAAGAGGATAGTGGTTCTTTATTGTCACTTTGTTTAATCGATGATAATCGATGAAAAACCGCAATCTACCGACAGCCTTTTTCACAAACAAAACTGGTGCACCCCATGCTGACACACTTGGCCGAAAAAAACCACACTGCAACAGACCATCGAGTTGAATACGTAGCTCTCGTAACCCAGAAGGGGCCATCCTATACGGAGACATAGAGATAGGAGATGCTCCCGGCTGTAGCTCGATCCCAAAATCGATATCTCGTCAAGGGGTTAAGGATACAACCTCTTCTAGAAAGACGTCAAGGTACTCCTCTACGACCCTAGGAAATGCCAACAGTTGAACCTCTGAAGAACTCAGCATCATCCCAGCCATCATGGATGATAAGGATGGAACTCGTCTATGACTTATCCGAGGATCTCTCTCACCAACAAACACCACTTTCTCTCCATATGCATCAAAGAAAATGACCTTCTTCCTGTAGCAATCGACAATAGCCTTCACCGAATACAACCAATCCATGCCAAGTACAACATCATATGGTTGTATTCGTAAACATAGGAAATCTCCCCAAGAGCGGTGTTGCCCCAACACTAGCTCACAATCTCTACAGACTTCAAACAAGTCGGCTCGACCTCCAACTGGCGTAGTCAACGCCAAGGGCACTGGAAGCCTCTCTACCTCAAGTCCCAAAGCATGGACAAGGGTAGGTGATATGAAGGAGTGAGTTGCTCCTGAATCAAACAAGGCATACGCCAAGGTAGAAAACAAGCAAAGGGTACCTCGAACAACATCTGGCTCGCCTGGGGCTGGCAACTCTAGAGCATGAAGCTAACCACGAACTCCTCCACGGCCTCTCTGACCATGATGATGACCACCACCACGGCCACGCTATGCTCTCTAAGGATGGGGAGCGTCATGGTGTTGTCCTCTGCATGCTCCATCTACCCTCAGGTGATCTAAAGCTGGTGCAACCTGCTGCTGCTGCCTCGGCTGGAACTGCCTCAACGGAGGAACCTGGAGTGGAGAACCCGTTGCACGATGACTGCTCTGAAATGTCAGGCACTCCCGCTGCTGATGACCATGGCCACCACAAGAAAAACAAGCGCCTGATCTTTTGGCATAGGCCTGAGAGTTGGTGCCTCTGGAGAAACGAGATGGAAAGTGCTGGGACCTACCCCCAAGTGAACAGAAACTCTTCTGCCTTGAAAACTGGGAACCCCGGACCATAGCTCTGCTTCATGAGAAATCATGACGATTCCCCTCTCGTGACGATATGGTCCTAGCCAAAGTCCTCTCAACAACCTCTGCCCTCGCCAGCACCTCATGATACGTCTTTAGCATAAATGGGGTGACCTGGCGCTGGATATCTGGACGCAAAGCCTCCTCTAAATGCCTAGCTCTGGCCTCCTCATCTGGTAACAGGTCTGAAACATATCGTAGAAGGTTCCTCAAAAGGATTCCAAACTCTCGAACACTAGAGTTCCCCTGTCGAAGGGTAAGAAGCTCCTGGTGACTGGACGCCTTCGCAGTCGAAGAAAGAAACTCGACTCTAAACCTATCTTGAAACTCCTCCCATGAGATCGCTGACTCCTCACAATCCCTGAGGAACAATAACCACCACTGCCTCGCTGCTCCACGTAGCATCATCCCAACCAAGGACACCCAGTGTTCCTTCCGAGCACGAATCAAACTGAAGCCTATCTCGAACTCCTCCAACCAGTCTTCTGTGACTGCATCTGAAACGAAGCCCTCGTACTTCTGAAGACTCTGCCGCTGAAACTGTAGGAGTGTCTTCCTCCAAGTGTCATCATCGTCAACCTCTACCCGACGGCGATCTGCTAGAGCAGCCTGCTGGGCATCTTCTACGAAAACCTGACGAGGACGTCGACCTGGAGCCATACATGTAAAATAACAACTGTTAGAGCTCCTAATCCTGGAATATGGAAGACTCAACATTAATTAATTTATTGATTTGATTTATTATGTTTAGGTTACCTATCCCAAGGTCTACCCATTAAACCACATGCGCAAAGAATAATGATGCATGATACTTTCCTAGGTCTCTGCCCTGCAACCAGTATCACTTTGTTTAGTAGCCATCGTAAACTTAAAGGTCCGTGCAACAGATCATAGGGGCCCCTAAACGCCTATGTCTCTGCCGGTCTCCAGTGTTTACCCCACTTGCTAAACAAGAATGACGTCGTTTCCCTACCATCCCATGCATCCTCACCTGTTCCTAACTCCAAACTCCATCCTATCCCTCAACCAGACCTCTCATACCACTATGTCACAACCCCCTCCCCACAAAGTGTACCCCTCCTGGGCTGGCAATGTGAGAAGAGAGATAATGACCCCCGAGTCCCGCCTCCAGTAGGCCCCGGGTTGGCGACTAGCACCGAGGGTAAAATAAACACACAAATGGGAGGCATTACCCTCTAAGAGAACACATGCAGAAGAGAGAGATAGAATAGACTCCATTCAACTCCAAATCAGAACTGAAATATTAAACAAACCCAAGTACATATATGAAATGTCATTCAAAAGTACTACAACTGAAAGGGGAATCTAAAAGTACCCAAAAGAAAGTAAAATGGCAGGGACCATAAGGCCGAACAACTCCTCCTCCAACCACAATCTAGTAGTAACCCTCTTGATCTCCAACCTGCTCCAAGTGACCTAAAAACAGTTTATATATATAGGGTTAGTATAACAGTATACTCAGTAGGATCCTCCCCAAGCCTCTCGTGCAAAAGTAAAGAGAGCATGCTAAAGCCCAGTGAACAATAAGTGAAACTAACTCGTCACCTAAACAGGTATACTAAGTTCCCAACCTCACCATGGCTACTCTCACCAAGTAACGCATATAAGAATATAACATATAAAAAACAATATCAAGGGTACCCCGCTACTACTTCCCCACTGGTTTTCCACTTTTCCCCAACGACATACATCCTGTGCATCTCTCTCCAATGCTTACCCACAGACACCTAGGCTATGCTCCACCATCTGCACCTCGTGCACCACATAGGCTTTCCCGCAGACACCTGGGCGAAGCACCACACCGTCCTCACAATCAAAAGTAACCAGGTAATTTCCGGGAGCCACCACAGCTCGCATAACGTGTATCATACGTCGGGTATAATACCTCAATCCATTACAGCCCATACTCTGAGTAAGGATCCTCAAGACATCATAGCCTATACACGTTACACCTATAGTAGTCCATATGATATTATATCCAGAATGTATGTGTGTGAATAACCACAAGCCATTACATCCCTCTACACACATATATGGGGTAACTAACCGCTGTGCCTCATGGCACAAGTATCTACCAAGGTAAGAGAGCGGGGCTAAAGGGGGTAGTCATCCATTCGAACTCCCATCATAATGTTGGGGAAAACACCCCCCCCCCCAGGGCTCAAAATCCCCGGGGTGTGAGTTTCCCTTACCAACATGGTGAAGTAGCGTATAGAAACACAAAAATTACAGAATATATATGTAACTCACATCCACACTATGGGAATTACCTAGTCTTAGATACAACTGCAGCTAACATCCCTCAGACTCCAGGCTGCTACTTCTAAGACTAGGTCTCTTATAAGCACACAAACATTTTAAAAGCTTTATTAGATTACTCCGTTCTCATTTTATCAGTTCCACAGTACATTAATTAATTCTTTAAACATTAATTAATAATGAACAATTCCTCATTACACTGAATTGGCATCTCATTCAAAAACAATTGCTCCTTTTAAGATTCACATCACCTTTAAATTCTAGTATCTCCATCCCCGTGGATTTTCACCATTTAATCAAACACTCTTTATAGAATTACTTTTCCATATTCCCAGGCATTATAGAAAAGCATCCTAAGCTTCTAAACACAAAGGAGGCTCAACACTGTGAGTAGATATACTACCCGTCGAGTCTTTGCTGCCTATAGAAAGAGAATAGACCCATTCTCCCTCAAGAGGCTAAACACGGAAAGCACATGGCATACCCCACGCGTCTTCGCCTCCTTCGGAAGAAGGGTAGCAAGACCAGCCTCCTTGAGTAGTGGGGAAAAGCAAAGCAGATTAACATTAAAAGAAACCACAAGCATCGAGCAACCACATCCATCCCATTCCATCACCCCTGGTGTCCTCCCCGACACCCACATTCATAAACTGATGCATCTCGCCACTCTAGGCGTCATCTGCTGCCATAACCACAAGGCCTCCATGCCTCCACATATCGCAACATCCATCCAGGCTCACATCACATCACTAGCATCAGGAAAACAAACATCACATCATGGGCTCTTGATCCTTTAACAAACAAGAGGGTAACTCAGAACCCTTTTAGAAATTCCCACATTATCTTTTTTCTAATCCATATTGAATTAATAGATTTGTTATTCATACATTCCAATTACGGGATACCTAATCAGTAAGCTATCACAAATAAATAACCATGCTTACTTCCCTAATTTGATTATCCTCAAATTAGAACGACTATAACAACTGCAAAAAACAGACTAATTTACATGCCTCTTTATCTTTAGCCAATTAATTAACAATTAATTCCGGATTTACGTTCATTATCAGTTTCTATCATGAAAAAACAACAAATCAAAGAAAACATAGATAACACATTATCTAGAAAAACATGAGGCAACCGTTATCACCGTATAAAGAAACAACATGCGATCAACCAATTCTCTTAATCCGGTTCAAGTATTTAATTAGGTCAATTTCAGTGTGATCTAAAGGGATAAATCATGCTAATTCTACGATTGCACATATACAATTAGAGAGGCCATGAATCCCCTACTTGGAAGAGTTCTTGATGTCCTTTATCCACACAACGGGTCACAATCCTCCTCTCACGACAACTACATCCAACAGAGGATGCCATGGTACGATAGTACCAACCAACCCCAAGAAAAATCAATTAGAATCTTTGGAATTACATTGTATAATATGGAAGGGGGAAACAAGAGAAGATGATCCCCAAAGGAACGACGATAAAACATACCTTACTGGGAAGATTGGCCGACACAATTCGGTTGCATCCAAAACAGAGCAGAACCAATCCTAGGAGTAAAGATTGATTGTGCAAATCCTACGGGAAGGATTGAACGGTTATAGCATCTGTTAATTGAGAACAAAGGGAAAGAACAAGGTAGTATGATGTCTCGTCCCTTTTTAAGATTTAATGGGGCGATAGTTTAAGATCTGGTTAATTCTCCATTAAAAACGGATCGCATTAACCCACGCGGTTTGACCAATTAAAACATTCCAAGCCGTAGGAATAATTAATATAGAATTTATCGTATTTGAATCAGCCTTAAGTGTCTTTAAAAAAGGTTTTAAATGTATTTTACGTCAAAGGAAACGTCAAAAGGGGGAAAACTGTAGGAGTCTGGAAACACTGTTCACCCACCGTTACTATACATGAAACCGATCTGTGAAACCGATCTGTCAGACTGATCTGTGAGACCGATCTATGAGACCGATCTGTCAGACCGATCGGTGAGACTGATCTGTCAGACCGATTGGTGAGACCGAACTGTCAGACCGATCGGTGAGACCGATCTGTGAGACCGATCTGTCAGACCGATCAGTTAGACCGATCTGTGAGACTGATCTATCAGACTGATCTGTGAGACCAATCTGTCAGACCGATCTGTGAGACCGATCTATCACTATTCATAAAACTGGAAACACTGTTCACAGAACCGTAAATTCAGCAAAGTATTGGGGATAAGCCCCCTTGACCTACCGGAACACCTCCAACACCAAAATTTCACAAAGTAACGGACCGGAGAGGTCCGAAACATTAAATAAGTGATAACACATGATGAAATAAAACATGATTTGTTTATAAAAATATTCATTTAGAATTATTTCTAAAGTAAAATTATTATAACAAAATAATGTCTATTTATAGAGTTCTATCAATGAAATTTTAATGTGTTATAATATTTTTCACACATTTTTTTAAGTAGTCCACATTGATAATAGAAATTATTAATTTTATTTAATTTTAAGGAATAGTTTAAAACATCTTCATTAAAATTATAATATTTTTAAAAGATATATATTTTATTTTTTAATGTTTTTGAATGAAAATAAAGGAATAAATCATAATATATTCATTTTAATGGTCAATTGAATTAGATGATTTTTAATGAATATTGAAAATATTTATTGCAGTTTATTTATATATAAATTATATATTTCAGGACTGAAATAAATATCCAAAATTGGATTGGATAGTTTACATGGACAACTGACCATCAATAATGTTTTTTATCAGCTAAAAATATTGATTACTTGGATACACAATAACCTGATTTCTTTAGGGGGTTCCCATGTATAGAGATAAGAAAAATCATAGATTATTTTCTTATATATAAATATTTTGATACCATACCAAAATCCATGTAACTATTAGGTGAATATATGGTACTTCTAGGAATTAATATTAAGTATGCATGTTGTGTTGTTCTGTGTAAATTTCAGCATTTTAATGGTAATTTTATATTTATTCAATAATTAGATATATAAATATCATTAAACTATATATTATTATATACATTTCTATATTGAAATAAATACTTATATTTCATAATAAATTATTCCTATTCAGTGCGTGTAACTGCAATGATTTTCCATTGGATCATTGTATTGAAATTGATATCAAGATATTATATTCATGATATTTCAAGCATTAACATATTCCCTAATTGTTCTTAATGGAGAACATGTGTGTCTATATTGAAGTTGTTCAAAGTCCAATGTTGGGTATCCATGTATTCCCCTATTGATCATGAATGGGTTTCCATTATATTTATTCACTATTGGGAACAATATATTTGATGTAAAACAAAGATGAGTATAAGATATTTCCTAGATAGAGAGAGACTTATGGGATTCAATAATCATTGGAAATGATTAATGATTTTTGATAATATGATGACCATGCTCGATGGCTTTGATGTTTTATCTGGGATTGGATTTTATTCACTTTTTGGGTTATTATATGACAGATTGTCACTAATTTTACTCAATAAGTAATCAATGATTAACTATTCATATGCTCTATATTTTATTTCTTTGTAGCCTCAACATGAGATTTGGGCATAATGTGGGAAATGGTTTTAATGAAAATTTCCTCTATGATATCATTATATTAATTTCAGAGATTATTATTTTCATGTTTTTAATATTCTTATCATGGTTAGGAATTGTAGGGGGTCCATTCATATACACATCCCGAATGAAATTTTTTTCACCATCTATACAGGGATATGATAATGATATAATGAGGAAAAAATACCCATATTGAAATTTTGTTTTAATACTTTTATTTACAAATTAATTATTTTTATGATTACTTTCTTCGTAACGCATGAATAAATTCTTGAAGCCCAAATTATTTTATTTAACTTTTGTATCCAATCTAAACTATAACAGTTTATCAATTTCCATACTATGAATGTTCATGTGTATTATCACAATAATAAATTCATTAAAATATTATTATGTACACAATTTTTTTATTATATTATGAATTTATGTTATTCCCTTATTTCTTCATTACTGAATTATGTTTTTATCTTCTTTGTGTACTTATCTCCCCCTTCAACCTTAATTCTAATATGACTTCTTTGGTTCATATGAGTAACCTATATTCCACTAAAGTATAACACCAAAATACATTACAATATATTAATTTTTGAATAAACATAATTTTATTCCATGCTATCTTTTTCCATGATACCATGTTATTCTTATTCTACATAGAGTAATGTGTTGGCTTCCATTACATGTAAGGCCCAGTTTTTCCAACAACAATATATTAATAACATATTATTATTTATTATGATGCATAACATAGCTATTAAATTAATGTTTATTAATATTATTAACCAAATTAAGGATTTTATATATTCTGTATAACTATAACATTCATAATTGGTGTTTCTTAAAAATAAAAAAAATAAAAATATATATTTTTCAAATAAATAAAATATTTTTAAAAAAATGCAGTTTGAGTGCTAATTAACGGATAAACCTTCTTAAATCCAATATTTGACACTCTAATATATTAAATATGACCAAATAAACATCTTATGTAGAATATGACCATAACAAGTTTTTTTTTCTAAATGTTTTATGTTTTTATTATAAGATTCATGTTTTAATAAATCGTGAAAAATGTTGCATTTAAATTCAAAACTAATGTTCATATAAATTATTTAAATAGTTATATTATCATATAAATTGGT
This sequence comes from Viscum album, assembly GCA_963277665.1. Classification (NCBI taxonomy): domain Eukaryota; kingdom Viridiplantae; phylum Streptophyta; class Magnoliopsida; order Santalales; family Viscaceae; genus Viscum; species Viscum album. The sequence goes on from OY728123.1 coordinate 377,364,073, forward strand.
TTTAAAGTTTAATTATATTATTATTTTATCATGTAACCCAATTGTTAACATTGGAAGTAATTTTACATTTAAATTTGATATCAACAAATGTCAATCTTTTGATAGGTTTTACTTCTTAAAAAACCCACATTCAGGTTTGGACAATATTAATTAATTTTAAATTAATCACAGTAACTTCTATGTTTTGAATTTATAAAAATGGATTCCATTTTTGGAATCATAATTTCCAAATTGTGTACTTAGTTATCTTTTATTTTTGGACATTATGTATATAATCTTCAGTAATTATATTTATATACCACGGCTAAAGGGTAAATTATGTTAATAAGGGTTAAAATAATAATATTATAATATAATACAATAGTAACACATGTCCTAATCATATTTGATGAGTCATGGGAGACCCAAAAAAATATTTATCCCGAGTTTTTGGCATTTTGGAGCCACTTAGATGTGATAATTACATGTTATAATAATTAATTTAAAGTAAAGGGAGATATAAAATAAACATGTATCTTTTACAAAAACAATTTTAATATAGGGTTGTATAAATGAAATATTTTAATAAAAATAGTCTATATAAATATAAAAATATTTCTTACATAATAGTATTTTCTTTCAAATTTTTAAACAATAAATAAATAAATTTATTAATGACACAATCATGATATAGTGATTCCCTTACAAATAAATGAATCAAATAAATTATTTTCTAAATATTAAAATAAATATAATATGAAATATTTCACACCATCAACGAATTTTAGGTATTCCTATGACATTTTAGGGATGTGTTAATGAATAATGGATGAAGCAACAATTATTTTATTAATTAAAAAAATTATATTACTAAATGGTTTCAAAATTGACAAAAAGAGTTTAAAAAAATACTATTTTATTAAATGATATAAAATTCAATAAAATCTATGATTTATACAACTGACTTGAATATTGTTATAAATTTCATCATTTATGCCCTTTATGTTATATTTCTATTTTATTGTAACAATATTAAATATATAGTATTAAAATACAAGAATACATTGTAAGAATTTACTTATTTTACTAAGGGTTAAATCCAAATGATAAGGTTATATTTGTGAATTAATGTTGCCGAAAACATAATTTTTTATTTTTTGTAGACCCATAATCAAATTATCCTAAAAAAATATAACTATTTATATATTATAATTCTAATGTCAATTTATAATAAAATAATACTTCTATCTTTTCCAAAAGTGCCACTCACCAAACTTAAAAAAGGGAACTTTTTCTTCTCTTTTATTAACACCTCCAAATCCATTTTTCACTTCAAAAACCTAGCCAAATATCCTCCAAAATTCCCTTAAATAATCCTCTACTCCACTATTATGTCATAAAAACAACTTAATATGTCCTCTTGTGAAAATCAAAAGGAGACACCTGAAAAATAGGCAGTCGTTTTATCACCTCATTCAAAGTTCTTTTCTTCTTATAATTCTTTTTTCTATATTTTTTCCATACCAAATAAATATATCTAGTATCATCAATATACTAAGAAGTTATTATAATCATGCTACAACCATATTCATCATTTTATTCATCCTATAAATAATGATATCAACATGTGTGTTTAAGTACGGATTATTGTCTCCATGTCGTGGTGTAATTTGTTATTCAACATTAAATTATTTTAATTGGTATAATGATTAGTATAACAAAAATAAATAATTATTATCAAATGATTATAATTATTTATGATTGATATGACATCTATTTCCATTCAATTTAACTATTAATGGAATTATATTGTCACTCTTGTGTACGTATATCCTACAGTCTCCTCAACGTGATGGGATTCATTCACCACATTAACCATTAAAGAATAATTATAACATTAATTTTATGATTAAATATAATATTTAAAGACTTAAAATCCATCTGTATATGAATAAAATATATCCTATGCAAATGAAACACGACTTACAAGAACCATTTACAGGAAAACGAAGCAGTTAACACTTAAAAAAATAGTAATTCTGAAATACTACTAATGAAAATATATTAGAGGATCATATATGATATAATAAATATGGAAATGGTTCTTTTATAAGTCAATAACATACATTAATCATTATACATGAGGTTAACACACCCTTGACTAAAGGAATGCTCAAGGTAATGGTTAATTCATAAATCTCAATATAATCCATGATTATTTATGCATATGTGTTTGCTGGGAAATATTTATCATTCATGTCAATTTTTCTAAAAAAAATTCAAAAGATTATTTTTATTTTTTTATGTAAGGCACACATTAATTAAAAAATCTTCATGGAGTTATTTAAAGTTGTAACATATATTCATTTTCCATTAGTTTCTATGTTTTCAGAATGGTTTTAATAATTTATTTATATGGATAGAAATTTTTTTAAATGTCATTTGATTTAAAAACATTCCAATGGAATGTGAAACTTTGATTAAAAAATGTCTTTTAAATGTCGTATTTTCTAAATTTTTTGACCTATAATGTTTTTAATTTAAAAAAGTGATATTTCACTAAATGATTTGTTATGATTCAAATAGATTATTTTCATCTATGTAAACATCCTTTGTGGAATTTTAATCATAATTGTGATTTATTTATAAGGATACAATATTACAAATTTTATTTATGGGATTATGATAAAATTTACTATGGATGTGCTATTTTAAAACCATTCATGGATTATGGTAAAAGTATTATCATTTTGAATGAAAGTTTTAATATTAGTGTTTGTCTTCTATTTCATCCTTTTCATATGAGGAATGTATTGGAATAAGTTAGTGATGGGTGGGGCTAAAAATTTCCCTTGACGCATTGGTAGGTATCATTAGACAAATTAGTGTCTTTGTAGAAGTCATTGACAGAATATTTTTATATGGTATGGGAACGAGGCCTTAAAGTAGTGGTTGTGATGTGAAACATTATGAAATCTCTCATTATAATATTAGTTTTTGATTTTACATGTGATAATTTGATTATTAGAATATCCATGTGAATGATTAACTAGACGTACTTTATTTATTCTTTCCATATTTTTCTGAATATAATGTTTCTATAAGATTATTTTTTAGTTTAGTATCATTCCTTAAAAGTTTTTTCTTATTTGTGATTGCTTCCACAATATTTTTTATCCTTACTGAGCATCTATGTTCACACCTTTTATATGTTTTATTTCCCGAATATTCCATGAAGTGTTTTGTGATATATATATGGGTTAATCAAGGGTAATCATGGGGTTCTTAATGAATTATTTATGCTTTATTTTGATGTTAGAAATGTTTATGTAATGTTCAAATATGTAATTTAACTTCCAAAATTTCTAAAAAGGTCGGTACTTTTGGATTTTATTCCTTGTAATCATGCCAATGTATTTAAATAATTCACCAGCTTTGGCCTTTAGGGGTTATGGTGTTACAGTTGGTATCAGATAGAGTTTAGCAACAACCTTGTAAATAAATTTAGAAAACATATATTAGGGATCATAACCGTAAAATTGGAATTGAGGATATGTGTAACCCATAAAATTTTGGTAAAGTAGAGATTATGTGAAGACACCAACACATACATACATGTATTGATACTAAAAGTGGAAGTTGTTCTGGAGCAGATGTTCCAAGGGGTGGAAACTCTAACAAGGTGCACGAGACATGACTCGGGATAACCTGGTATATGACTACGGGCCTTACTACACACCGTATTTGATTCTCCTATGGGATTTGTATAAGATAATTCATATTTTCTTTACAAACCATTTTGAAAGATTTATGAGTAAATATGTCCTCAAAGGACCAATATTTATAATTATGGATTAGATATGGATAAAGTTTTAAATTTATGTTATGTATTTTACTAGTTTATAATTATGAATTATGATTCCCAACCTATTCCAGTGTAGTCCATTATTTATAAATGGAACCTATTATATGAAAAAGAAAATCATATCAACATAGGTAATATATATATGTATTTCCATCCATTGTAAGATAATTATAGAGGAGCTGTATTTTCAACTGGTGTTAAACAGTTTATAACCGTACTGGTATAGCAAACTTAGGTTATAAAAAACAATATTAACTGTATGAAGAACCCTCATCCGCAATACAAAGGATCTATTTTTTGCCACTTCATATGACAAAAACATCCAACATTCAATTGAACAATAAATCCATTTTTTGGTGACAAATGGATATGTTCCTTAGAGAAAATATTTATTTCATTTAGAGGTAATAAAAGGGAGAATGTTGTTAAAGAAGCTTACCATATCTTATTTGATATAGATTAATTGTGGTCATAATTAAAAACATGGAGGATGATAAGGTGTTAGTAAATATGAAAGGAGAGAGTTTAAATATCCTTTCTAAGAAAAATCATTTCCTCATGAACAATGAGCTGATATGGAATGGCATATTTTGAGCCTGAGGCAAAAAGAGGATGAGAATGTTGCAAAAAATGAGGCTGACATCACATTATTATAGAGTCATGTAGAAGACTATATACATAACCCAATTAGTAATATTTATAGATTCGTTGATGGGTTAAAACCAGTCCTCCTATGGGAACTAATCTCACAATCTTCTTCATTATATCAAGATATTGTCTAATGTTATTTCAATATGGAAAAGGAATTATCTAAGCCTTAATACATTCAAGTAAATTAAGATAAGAAGAGAATTGTGGTTTAAGATACAGATAAAGGGGTAATGTTAAATAAGGATTTTACCTTATGTGATAATTATAGGAAGAAACACCCTGGTACTTTCCTAAAATGAATAGGAGTTTGTAATAAATGTTGAGAAAAATTCCACCAGGATCATGCATATATAGGAAAGAAAGAACAAGTGCAATGGTAAAATAGTAATTATATAATATATTATTCAAATTGTTGTCAAAATAATTAATTAAATATAGCTTAGGAGAAGAATATGGATCATGCAAAATCCAATGATGTTACAATGGTTGAAATAAAATAATTAAAGGATTTGTGTTTTTTGATTCTGGAATTATATTTTGGTTATAAGAAGAATGTGATATATATATATATAAATATTAGGACTATAATTCATTAATTTTTGTTTTTATTAAGCCTTTAATATTATTAAGGAAATAATATATTCATTATGTGAAAATAAGATACACATTACATTGTTTGGGGAATCCGATGTTATAGTTGATTTTGGAAATTTTTTACTTTTTAGGCTGAGTTTGGATAGAAGTATTTCGAATAACTCCAAAGGATGGAATGGATTAAGATTAACATTGGATAGTATTGTTAATTGTTCAAAAATTTATCAATATTTTTTTTAATTTCATAATAAAATAGTTTTAAGAAAAGTATAACCCTCAAGTCTGTCAATAACATGTCACATCTGGTAAGGCTGCAAGACACGAACCGACAACTGAAGGGTGACAAGGTAGAATAACCTACCATTGGCCTATGCGATGTCATTGTTTTTATAACATAGTTTTATTTTATTTAAATGGTATGATATATGATTTATATGTTCATTTTTGGAACCCAATACAATTATGATAAATTGAGCTTTATTATCTTTTGGAGAAAAAGGTAAAATTATTGTATTTAATAAATAATTTAAAAAAACTATACTTGTTGTTTATGTATGTTTTATTATTTTCATAATCATTTAATTAAATGAAATATTTAAAAATATGTAAAATATTATAATTTTTTTTGTCCTAGTACGTTCTTTTTTTAAATCAAATGTCCCCTAGATCATCACAGATATATACCTTTTTGGTTATTAACATTTTCCTTATAATGTTATCTATCACTATCTATCAAAACATAATGGTTTCATTTTCATTCTTTCCCATTTTTATCTACATGGACCCATGAGACGATTTATTTATGGTAACTTATGTACTTACCTTTATTTTAAAATGCTGGTCTCATTAATCTTTTTTTTGATGTGGGATTTCAAAAAAGATATTTTGAAATGTCAAACCCCCTGTTTTCAATCTTGAGATCAAATTGTGAAAACATAATTTAGTGATGGAGGGTAGAATGTAACACCCTTAGACATTACAATATATTCCTTTTCAAATAAAAATAATTTTATTTCTTTTTTTATTTATTACGCAATATCGTGTTAATACTACGCTACACACAATAATGAGGTGTCTTGCATTATGCCAGGCCAGTTTTACCAAACTACAATATATTAACAAAATTTTGTCATTTATTATGATATATAACCAAGCTATTATATTAAATATTATGAATATTTTTTTTGAATTTTATATATTCCACCAAATTATAATAGTAATCTTATGACTTTCTTATAAATAATATGTGAAAAAATAAAAAATAAATAGATAAAAGATGTATTTTTTTGAAAAATGCAGTTGTATTTCCTTTTAATAGAGAACGATTTTTAAATCCAATATTCCACACTATAATATAATAATTTTGAAAAAAATAAGTTTTTAATAAGTGGGACATAAAAATTTAGTTTGGATAAATTTTTAGTGTTTCTCTCATAACTTTTATATTTTAATAATTATTGAAAAATAATGCACTTTAATTCAATACTGCATTTTCATCTAAATTATTTGGATTTTTATATTATATTTTTTTGGTTTTAAAGATTAATTGTTTTTTTAATCATTTAATCCAATTATGATCATTGGATTTAATTTCACTTTTTAAATTGGACATAAACACAAGTCAACTATTTGATAGTTTTTACATCTTAGAACTCCGCTTTCTAATTTTAACAATGGAAGTTAATTTTTAATTAATTACATAATCATCTATGTATTGAATTAGGAAAAATGGATTCCATATTTGAATCATAAGGACCAAAATGTGTAATTAGTTACATTTTTTAGGATATTATGAATAATAATTTTAGTAATTATCTTTATTTACCACGATTAAAGGTTAAAATAGGGAAATATGGGTAAAAATAATATTATAATAATATAAAAATTCCCTAAAACATCTCATAATTTTTTATATGAGTAAGGGAAGAACAAAAATTCATTAGGCTGAATGTTTGGAATTTGGGATCCATTTTTGTGTGATAATGACTTATTATAATAATTAATTTAATGTAAAGAGAAATATATCATAAACATTTAACTATTTACTAAAATGATATTAATATTGGGTTATATAACATATATAATTTACTATAAATATTAATTTAAAATATAATAAAAATTCATATATCATGGTATTTTATTTATTATTTTTTGACATTAAATAAATATTTTTATTTATGACACAATAATGATGGAGTGATTACCTTACGAATAAAATAATCAAATAAATTATATTATAAATATTAAAATAAATATTATTTGAAATATTTCATTCCATATAATAATTTTCTATATGACTATGACACTTTAGGGATGAGTTCATAGTTTTTTGTTGAATGATTCAGGTTTTTATGACTTTCACAAAAATCAATTACCTAATAGTGTCAAAATTGACATAATGGGTTTTTCAAATAGAAACTATTTATGAAGTTATATAATAGTCATATAAATATATTATTCATCCAAATGACTTATATAGTGATTAAAATTTCATCAATGATCCACTTGACATTATCTTGTCATTATATACTAACTATATTAACCATATAACATAAAAATACAAGAATACATGATAAATGATAACTTATTTTACTCATTGTTAAATAAAATGATAAGGTTATATGTGGGACTTAAACTTTTTTAAAACCTATTAGTTGAGAGAATATCAAATCATATAAACCATATGCTCTAAAAATGTCACATTGGAGATATTATAATTCGTAAATCACTTTACAGTGAAATAATACTTAAAGATTTTCTAAAAGTGCCCCTCACATCTCTTTTAAAAGTGATCATCTCCTTCTCTTTTATTCACACCTCCAACACCCTATGAATTAGCCAAACCCATCCCAAATATTCTCAAAACATCCATCCCTTCATCATAAATTAAATTCATTGGGATGAAAACCAACTTAACACGTCTTTTTGAGCAAATCAAAAGGAGACACCCGAATAAGAGGTAATCATTTTATCATCTATTTCAAATTTCTTTTCTTCTTCTACATACTCTTTTAATACTATTTCCATATAAAAGAAATAGATCTAGTATAATCTACAGACTAACATGTTATTATAATCATGGCACAACCATATTAATCATTTTATCCATTCTACTATTAATAATATCTCTTTGTGTGAGTGTGTACGGCTTACCGTCTCCACACCGTAGTGTATTTTGTTATTCAACATTACATTTTTTGGATGGGTATAATGATGAGTATAATATATATAAATAATGAATATGAAAATATAGGGATTATTTATAACTAATATACCATACAATTTGATACCAATTATCAATTAAAGGAATGATATCGTCGCTCTTGTGTACGTATGGCCTACCGTCTCCATGACGTGATCAGTTTCATTCTCCACACCAACCATTCCAGAATGACTATAAATTTAATTTCATGAGTGAATATAATATTTATGAAGATAATATCATTATGTATATGAATATAATATATCTTATTAAAAAAAATCACTTACATGAAAAAACATGCATAGGAAAATGAAGCAGCTAACACCTAAAATAATGGTAGTATGAAAATATTATTTAGAAAACGATATAAGGTGATCATATTAGATATCACAAATAAGGATATGATATTTTTTAAATTTATAATCATACTTTAATCATTATACAATATATTACCGCACTCTCCACCAATGTAATGTACAATGTAAGTGTTAATTTCAAAATATCAACATTATCTGATATTATTTAGAAATATGTGTTTAGTGGGACATATTTATCATTCATGTCCATGTTTCTTTAAAACAATTCTCATTAATGTCCATGTCTTCAAAATTCTTTTAACTATTTATTTATATGGACATAAATGTTTGCAAATGTTAATTTCTTTCAAATGTTTCAAACTGGTATGTGACACATTGATTCAAAAAATTCCTTTTAATGACATCTTTTATAAATTGTGTGACTTTTCAATTTTTCAATGTTAAAAAAGGTGTATTTCTCTAAAAGAGTTTTAATGATTTTATTAGATCACTTTATTTTATTTCAGTATCCTTTTTTGGATTTTATGTTTAATAGAGACAGATTTATAATTATAAAATCATTCACATTATATTTATGGGATTATGATATGATTGACTATGGACATGCAATTTTAATATCATTCGTGGATTATGGTTAAAGTATTAGAATTTAGTATTCGTGTTCAAATATGAGTGATTATGTAATGTTTCACCATTTTTATATGAGTAATGAATTGGACTTAGTATGTGATGGACATGGCCTGCAATAGCCCCTTGATGCATTGGTAAGTCTCATGAGACGAACTAGTGTCTGGAACAAGGGCTTCACAGAATATTTTTTATACTCTTGGAATGAGGCCTTGACATATTGTTTATGAGGTATTGTATTATGCATTCTCTCGTTATGATAATAGTTATTTCTTTTACATGTGATTATTCGACAAGTATAATATTAATGTGAATGTTTAAATGTAATTTTTCTATTTATTATTTACATATATGGATAAAGATAATCTTTTAAAAAGCTTCTGTTTTTAGTTTTTACCTTTCCATAAACATTTAGGCTTATTTGTGATAGTTTCCACTATATTATATATCCTTTCCTAGCATTTGAGTTCACCATTTTCTTATGTTTTATTTAACCAGGATTCCAAGAAGTGTTTTATGATTGATATGAAGTGTAATGTCCCGGACCTCTCCAGTCCATTACATTTTGAAAATGTAGTGTTAGAGGTGTTCTGGGAGGTTAAGGTGACTTGGGGTGCATTTGGGTGGACTTTTGAGGAAATCTAAAGGGATATAGATTTCGCACGGGAGGTGCACGATTTGACTAAACTGTACGGCCGAACCGTGCGAGTTTGGTCCTGGAGGCAATGGCTAACACACGGTTAGCGCACGGTATGTCTAACCGTGTGGACTAACCACACGAGGAGTGTTGACAAGGCAGTTGTGACTGTATGATTAGTGCACGGTTTGTCTAACCGTGCGAGAAAACCATGCAGGTACTTAAATTAGATCCTAAAATTTTGGATCTCAACCGTTTCACCTCTAACTTGCCCATTTAAGCTCTTGAGCAGCCATAACTTTGGATTACTCTTCCATGAAGGTAAAAGAACCTCTCCCATGTGTTTTGGAGGTGATCTGAAGGCTTATCATGGTGAATTGAATCCAGTTTCTTGAGGTATGTGATCTTTCTTGATAGTTCTGGTTCGGTTTCTTAGATCTACTTGAATCTACTCCTCCTCTTCCCTTGGTTTCGTAGATCTATCTCTGTTATGGGGAGATATAAGTGGGTGGATTCCAATTATGGGGAGGTTTGGTCTTGATCTTTCTAGGAGAAGAGATCTAAAGAGGATTCTTGGAGTATCAACCCAGCTTTCATGGTGTTCTTCATTGGTTGGGGTTTTCACAAAAACCCTTGAGGCAGGGGATTTGTTGCTTCTCTTTCATTTACATGCAATTGTGTTGTTAGCATGTTTAATCCCCCTAGATGACAAATGGAATTGACAAAATAAATATTTTAACTAGATAAAGAAATTATTATCAATCGTATATTATTGCCTCTTGTTTTTCTAGATAGTGTGATATCTTTGATTTATTTCCTTAGCTGTTGTCCTTGATTGAAATCTGTAAAGAACGTAAACCGAGACTAATTGATAATTGTTTAGCTAAAGATAAACAGGCATGAAAACGAATCCAGTTCTTTTTGAAATTTAATGTTAATGAAATTGGAGTAGTAAGCATGTTTAATCTTTTTTGATAGCTTACTGGCTAGGTTCCCAATTTTGGAACCAAGGGATTATAAATCTTTTAATTCAAGATGGTTTAAAGATTTTATTGTTTGATAATTCTTTGAAGGGTTCTATGTTACCCTATTGATTGTTAAAGGGCCAAGATCTCAATTGATGTGATGGTCAACTTCCTGATGCTTGTGCTGCGATGTGATCTTGGATGGTTGTTGTGATATGTGGAGGCATAGATGCCTTTTGGTTGTGGCAGAAGATGCCGCCTAGAGTGGCGAGATGCATCAGTTTATGAATGTGGGTGTCGGGGAGGACACCGGGGTTGATTGAATGGAATGGATGTGATTGTTAGTTACTTGATGTTTCATTGGTTGTTTATCTTCTTTATTTTTCCCACTACTCAAGGAACCTGGTCTTGCTTACCCTTCTCCTAAAAGAGGTGAAGACACGCGGGGTATGCCACGTGCTCTTCGTGTTTAGCATATCAAGGGGGAATGGGTCTATGCTATTGCTATATGTAGCAATGATTCGACGGGTAGTATATCTACTCACCATGTTAAGCCCCCTTGCGTTTAGTAGCATAAAATTATTTTATAGAATGCCTGGGAATTTGGTAAAGTAATTCTGTAATGAATGTTTGATTAAATGGTATTAAATCATGGGGTTGGAGTTGTCAGAACTTAATGATGAGGTTGAAAACTGTTGAAGGAACAGTTGATGTGGGAGTGATGCTAATGAAACTTAATGTGGAATTGTTCATGGTTAATTAATGTTTAATGAATTAATTAACGTAATGTGAAAATGATAAAAAGGGAATGAAGTAATCTAATAAAGTTCCTCAAATGGTTGTGTGATTATAGGATACCTAGTCTTAGAAGTGGCTCCCGGAGTCTGAGAGACATTAGCTGTAGTTGTGTCTAAGAATAGGTTATGCCCATAGTGTGGTTGTGAGTTATAATATATCCTATACTTTTTGTATTTTTATATGCTACTCCACCCTTTAAGTAAGGGAAACTGACACCCTGGGGATTCTGAGCCTTGGGGGTGTTTTCCCCAACATTCCGGTTAGAGGATGAATGGCTGACTACCCCTTTTGGACCAACTCTCTTCTCTTGGAAGATACTTGTTCCATTAGGCACAACGGTTGGTTTTCCCCATATATGTGTGTAGAGGGATGTAATGGCTTGTGGTTATTCACACCCATATATTCTAGATATAGTATCCTATGGACTACTCTAAGTGTAATGTGTATAGGTTGTGATGGCTTGAGGATCCTTACTTGGTGTATGGGCTGTAATGGCTTGAGGTATAATACCTGACGTATGATACATGTTATGCGAGCTATGGTGGCTCCTGGAAACTACCTGGTTAGTTTTGGTTGTGGGGATGGTGTGGTGCTTCACCCAGGTGGCTGCGGGAAAGCCTTTGTGGTGCAAGAGGTGCAGACTGTGGTGATTCACATAGTTGTCTACGGGCATGCCTTTTTGGAGAGATATTTTTTGGACATACGACATCGGGGAAAAGCGGAAAACCAGTGGGGAAGTAGTAACTGGGTACCCTTGGTATTCTTTACTATATGCTATATTCTTGTATGCATTACATGGTGAGAGTAGCCATGCTGAGGTTGGGAACATAGTATACCTATCTTGGGGAAGGGTTAGTTTCACCTGTTGTTCACTGTGTTATAGCATGATTTCTTTACTTTTGAACGAGAGGCTTCAGGGAGGATCTTATTGAGTATATTGTAATACTCACCCTTTGAATATATAAACTGTTTTTCAGGTCACTTGGAGTAGGTTGGAGGTCAAGTTGGTTTCTACTAGCTTGGGGTTGCAGGAGATGTTCGGGCTTGTGGTTGCAATCATATTTACTTTCTTTTGGGTACTTGAAGTTTTTTCCTTTTTGTTGTAGTACTTTTTCATGACATTCCACTTGTGCACTTGGGTTTCTTTTATATTTCCAGTTCTGAGTTGGAGTTGATTGTGGTCTATCTTATCTCTCTCTTCCGCATGTGTTCTCCTAGAGGGTAATTCCTCCCATTTGTGTGTTATTGTACCCTCGGTGAAAGTAGCCAACCCGGGGCCTACTGGAGACGGGACTCGGGGGTCATTATCTCCATTCTCACATTGCTGGCCCAGGAGGGGTACACTTTGTGAGGAGGGGTCATTGACAGAGTGGCATCAGAGGTCTAGTTGAGTGATAGGATGGAGTTTGGAGTTAGGAACAGGTGAGGTTGCATGGGTTGGAAGGGCAATAGTTTCATTCATGTTTAGCAAGTGAGGTAAACACTGGAGACCGGCTAGGACATAGTCATTTAGAGCCCCCTATGATATGATGTACGGAGATTTAAGTTTACAATGGCTACTAAACAAGGTGATACTAGTACCAGGGTAGAGACCTAGGAATGGATCATGAATCATTCTTCTTTGTGCATGTGTTTGAATGGGTAGACGTTGGGATAGGTTAACCTAATGTGAATAAAAGAAAACAATTAATTAATTAATGTTGAGTCTTCCACATTCCAGTTTTAGGAGCTCTAACGGTTTGTTATTTTATAGGTATGGCTGTAGGTTGACGTCCTCATCATGTTTGTGTAGAAAATATCCAGAAGGTTGTTCGAGCAGATCACCGTAGGGTAGAGGTTGACAATGACGACACTTGGAGGAAGACACTCTGAGAGTTTCAACTCCAGTGTCTGTAGAAGTATGAGGGCACTATTTAAGATTCAGTCTTGGAAGACTGGTTGGAGGAGGTCAAGATCGGCTTCATTTCGATCCGTGCTCGGAAGGAGCACTGGGTGTCCTTAGCTATGAAGATTTTGTGTGGAGCAGCGAGGTAGTGGTGGTTCTTGTTCCTCGGGGACCATGAGGAGTTAGTGACCCCATTGGAGGAGTTCAGATACCAGTTTAGAGTCAAATTCCTTTCTTCAACTGCGAATTCATCCAGTATCCAGGAGCTTCTTACCCTTCGACATGGGAGATCTACTGTATGAGAGTTTGGAATCCGTTTCAGGAACCTTTTACGATATTCTTTGGACCTGTTACCAGATGAAGAGGCCATGACGAGGCATTTCGAGGAGGATTTACGTCCGGAGATCCATCACTAGGTCAACCCATATATACTAAAGACATATCTGGAGGTGATGGTGAGGGCAGAGGATGTAGAGAGGACTTTGGCCAGGACTAGATCATCACTATAGGGGGATTGTCATGATCCCTCACAAACCAGAGATGTGGTTCAGGGTTCCCGTTTTTTGGGGCAGAAGAGTTTTCGTTCAGCTGGGGTAGGTCCCAGCCCTTCGCATCTCGTTTCTCCAAAGGTAGAAACTCTAAGGCCTATGGCAAGGGATCATGCACTTGAATTTATTGTTGTGGTCGTGGCCATTATGAGCGGGAGTGCCAGACCTTTCAGAGTGGTCATTGTGCATCAGGTGTTGCGGTTCAGGTTCCTCCATTGAGGTAGTTCCAGCCGAGGTAGCAGTAGCCAGTTTCACCTACTTTAGATCAACTAGGGGTAGATGAGTAAGGTAGGGGAATTCCCCATGATTCTCCCCATCTTCATAGAGCAGAGCACGTATGTGGTGGTGGTCATCATCATGGTCAGAGAGGCCATGGAGGAGGCTGTGGTCAACTTTATACTCTAGCGTTGCCAGCACCAGACAAGCCAGATATCGTTCGAGGTACCCATTTCTTGTTTTCTACCTCATTTTATGCCTTGTTTGACTCAAGAGAGACACACTCCTTCATATCACCAACCCTTGTCCTTTCATTGGGACTTGAGGTAGAGAGGCTTCCAGTGCCCTTGGCGTTGACTACACCAGTTGGAGGTCGGGATGACTTGTTTGAAGTATGTAGAGATTGTGAGCTAGTTTTTGGGAAACACCGCTCTTGGGGAGATTTCCTATGTTTACTAATACAACCATATGATGTAATAATCAGCATGGATTGATTGTATTCGGTGCATGCTATCGTGGATTACTTCAAGAAGAAGGTCGTTTTCCTTAGTGCGGATGGAGAGCAAGTGGTGTTTGTTGGTGAGCAAGATCCTCGGATGGGGCATATGAGTGATCCATCCTTATCGTCTATGATGGCTGAGATGATGTTGGTTTCTTCATAGGTTTAGCAGTTGGAGGTTCCTAGTGTCATAGAGGAGTACCCTGATGTCTTTCTAGAAGAGGTTGTAGCATTACCCCCTCGATGAGAGTTCGAGTTTGGGATCAAGCTACAGCTAGGAGCATCTCCTATCTCTATGTCTACATATAGGATGGCCCCTCCTGAGTTGTGAGAGCTGCGTATGCAGCTTGATGGTATGTTATAGTGCAGTTTTGTTCAGCCAAGGGTGTCACCATGGGGTGAACCAGTTTTGTTCGTGAAAAAGGCCGACGACAGTTTGTTGTTGCGTGTTGATTATCATCACATGAACAAAGTGACAATAAAGAATCGCTATCCTATTCCTTGAATTGATGATTTATTCGATCAAATGAAGGATTCAAGTTGGTTCTCAAAGATCGAAATACGGTCATGATATCATCAGATGCGTGTGAAGGATGAGGATATTCTGAAGACTGCTTTCCGTTTTTATCATGGTCATTATGAGTTCGTGGTAATTCCATTTGGCATGATGAATGCTACAACTGTATTAATTGGATTGATGAACATTGTGTTCCTTGAGTTCCTGGACAAGTTTGTGGTACTTTTCATCGATGACATCCTTGTGTACTCCACATCTGAAGAGGAGCATGCAGAGCATCTACGAGCTGTTTTGGGAGTTCATTGCCAACATCAGTTTTTTCGGGAAGTTATCAAAGTGTGAGTTTTGGGCTCGAGAAGTCTGTTTCTTGGGGCATGTTGTGTCCCAGCAGAGATTAACTGTGGATCCAACGAATATTGAGGCAGTAGTGTCTTGGGCAGCCCCCAAGACCGTTTCAGAGGTGCGAAGTTTCCTTGGCCTCGCAGGATACTACAGGAGGTTCGCAGCCAATTTCTCACGAGTTGCAACTCCTCTAACAGCTTTGACTAGGAAGGATCGGGTATTCATATGGGCTGATCAGTGTCCAACATATTTTGAGTATCTAAATGAGAATTTATTAAGTGCTCTAGTACATTGTCTTCTAGTTGAGGGAGTTCATTTTGATGTTTTATGCGATGATTCACATCTAGTATTAGGCTGTGTTCTCATCCAGCAGAGGTCAGTTCTTTCTTATGGGTCTCGGCAGTTGCGTCCCCATGAACTCAAATACGCCACCTATGATCTTGATTTGACATCCGTGGTGTTTGCTCTGATGTTTTGGATACATTACCTCATTGGTGAGCGCTTCATGGTTTTCATCGATCATAAGAGTTTGAGGTATGTTTTCTCCCTGTGTGACATTAACATGAGACATCATCGGTGGATGGAGTTATTACAGGAATATGACTTCTAAATATCATATACACTTGGAAAGGGTAATGTTGTAGCGGATGCGCTGAGTCGAATGTCACGTAGTGATGCTGTGCTTGAATCCGGTGACTCCAAGAGAGTAATGGATGAACTTTCAGCATTACAACTTGATATGAGAGAAGTTGGGGGTATAGGCTGTCTTTTTTAGATGATGGTACAATCATCCCTGATTCAAAATGTGGAAGAGTCCCAGTTGGGAGATCTAGAGGTGGAAGTTTAGAGATAACGAGTTGTTTGTGGTGAGTCCCCTGATGGTTGGAATGAAGATGAACGACACCAAGTGTTGTATAATGGAAGGATTTTTGTCCCTTTGTCGATGCACGAGACGGTTCTCAGAGAGTTCCATAGTTTTCCCTTAGCAGTACATCCTGGCATGAAAAATAGGTACCGATCCTTGAGGAGTCAGTTTTGGTGGCCTGGGCTAAAGCATGCGGTTGCAGAGTTTGTGTCTCGATGTTTAGTCTCCCAAAAGGTGAAGGCTGGACACCGTGTTCCAAGTGGTCTTCTCCAGCCATTAGAGATTCCTCAGTGGAAGTGGGAGGAAATCTCAATGGAATTTATTACAGTTTCACCTCGATCTCCAGGAGGACATGATGCTATTTGGGTGGTAGTGTATCATTTAGAAAAATCATCCAACTTCATAGTAATCAAGGAGTCATGCTCAATGGAAGTTTTGTTGAGGGAGTATCTAGAGGAGGTGGTGAGACTTCATGGAGTCCCTAGGATGATCATTTCTGATTGAGATCCTCATTTTACCTCCAAAGTTGGAGAGGTATCCAACATGCTTTCGGTTCTCAACTATGCCTTATAACTTCTTTTCATACTCAAACATATGGTCAGACAGAGCAAACCATCCAGACTCTTAAAGACATGTTACACTCTTGTGTTATTGATTTCAGAGGTTTGTGGATGAGGCACTTACCCATGGAGAAGTTCGCTTACAATAATAGTTTTCACTCCACCACTGGTATGACACTGTTTGAAGCCTTGTTTGGCCGGCCTTTACGTTCTCCGTTGTGCAGGAGTGGGGTCAGAGAGTCAATAATTCTCCGAATGGAACTAGTGCAGAATACAACAGAGATGCTTCCGGTGATTAATGAGCGGATGAAGACAACACAAGATCGTCAGAAATCATATGCCGATCAAAGAAGGATGCCCTTAGAGTTTAATGTTGGGGGTCATGTGTTTCTGAAGGTGACTCCCCGTCGTGGGAAGGCAAGGTTTGGTCATGGAAGTAAGATTTCTCTCTTGTTTGTTGGGCCTTTCAAGGTGTTAGATCATGTTGGATCTATGGCGTATCGAGTAGAACTTCCCCCCTCAGATGATTCAGATACATGATGTTTTCCATGTATCACAGCTCCGTCATATTCTTCATGACGACTCTCACATCATCGATTGGGGAGAGATCGATGTTGACGATGATGCATCCTTTGAGGAGCAACCTGTGGAGATCCAAGAATGCAAGGATAAGGTTTTGCACAGGTGTTCTATTCCTTTAGTTCGTGTCTTGTGGCGGCATGGTGTCTTGGATAAGATTACCTGGGAACATGAGTCATAGATGCATGTCAAGTACCCAGAGCTGTTTTAAGTTTTTGTGCTGAGTTTTCCTTGATACTTCAATTTATGTACCTTTTATGTGATGTTATTCTTAAATTTTTTGGATATGGAATGTTGGTTCCCTTTCTCTCTAATGTCATGGTTCTTTTAAACATACGAACAACTTAGGGTTGTTTTCCCATGAGAGGTATCTTACAGGGTGGTTGTTCGGACTAGTCATTTCATCTGGGTTGGTTTTGAATTATCATGGAGGAGAATGTTTTGAGAGGTGTCTTATGTAATGGACAGAACCTCTCTAGTCCATTATATTGTGAATATTCAGTTTTTGACGTGTTCTGGGAGGTTAAGGTGACTTGGGGTGCGTTTTGGTGGACTTTTAACGAAAACTAATGGGAAATAGCTTTCACATGGGAGGTGCACAGTTTGTCTAAACCGTGTGGCCAAACCGTGTGAGGTTGGTCTTGGAGGCAGTGGCTAACGCATAGTTATGGTTTGGTTTGTCTAATCGTGTGGCCTAACCATGTGAGGAGTGTTGACGAGGCAGTATCGACAGCACGGTTAGCGCACGGTTTGGCTAACCGTGTGAGCAAACCATGCATGCACTTAAATTAGATCCTAAAATTTTGGATCTCAATTGTTTCACCTCAAACTTGCCCGTTTAAGCTCCTAAGTGGCCATAACTTGGGATTACTCTTCCTTGATGGTAGGAGAGCCTCTCCCATGTGTTTTGGAGGTGATCCGAAGGCTTCTCATGGAGAATCGAAGCCGGTTTCTTGAGGTATGTGATCTTTCTTGATCGTTCTTTTTCGGTTTCTTAGATCTACTTGGATCTACTCCTCATATTCCCTCGGTTTCATAGATCTACACCCGTTATGGGTATATCTAAGATGGTGGATGCCAATTATGGTGAGCTTTAGTCATAATATTTCATGGAGAAGAGATTTAAGGAGGATTTGTGGAGTGTCAACCTGGATTTCTTGGTGTTCTTGTTTTGTTAGCGTTTTCGTCAAAAACCCTTGAGGTAGGGGATTTATTTCTTCACTTTATTTTATGTGAAATTGTATTGTTAGCATGTTTAATCCCCCTGGATGAAAAATGGAATTGAAATAATAAATATTTTAACCGGATAAAGAAATTTTTATCGATCGTATGCTATTGCCTCTTGTTTTGCTAGATAGTGTGATATCTATGCCGGCTTTGCATAGCTATTTTCCTTGATGGAAATCATTAAAGAATGTAAACTGAGACTAATTGATAATTGTTTGGCTAAAGATAAATAGGAATTAAAATGAATCTGGTTCTTGTTGCAATTTGATGTTAATCAAATTGGTGTAGTAAGCATGTTTAATATTTTGTGATATATTACAGGTTAGGTTCCCGATTTTGGTACCAAGGGATTATAAATCTGTTAATTCAAGATGGTTTAAATATTTGATTGTTTGATAATTCTTTGAAGTGTTCTGATTTACCCTCTTGACTGTTAAAGGTCCAAGAGCCCAATTTATGTGATGGTTGCCTTCCTACTACTTGTGCTGTGATGTGATCCTGGATGGTTGTTGTGATATGTTAGGGCATAGAAACCTTTTAGTTGTGACAGTAGATGATGCCTAGAGTGGTGAGAGACATCGGTTTATGCATGCGGGTGTCGGGAGGACACCGGGGTTGATGGAATAGGATGGATGTGATTGTTAGTTTCTTGCTAGTTCTTCAGTTGTTTATCTGCTTTACTTTTCCCCACTACTCAAGGCAGCTGGTCTTGCTAACCCTTATCCTGAAAGAGGAGAAGACACATGGGGTATGTCACGTGCTTTCCGTGTTTAGCTTCTCAAGGGGGAATGGGTGTACACTTTTGCTATAGGAGGAAAATACTCGACGTGTAGTAAATATACTCACTATGTTGAGCCCCCTTGTGTTTAGTATCATAGAATGATTTTATAGAATGCCTTGGAATATGGGAAAGTAATTCTATAATGATTGTTTGATTAAATTGTATTAACTCATGGGGTTGGAGTTGTCGGAACTCAATGATGAGGTTGAAAACTGTTGAAGGAATAGTGGATGTGGGAGTTATACTAATGAAACATAATGTGTAATAGTTCATGGTTAATTAATAATTAATGAATTAATTAACGTAAAGTGAAACTGATAAAAAGGGAATGAAGTAATCTGATAAAGTTCCTTAAATGGTTGCGTGCTTATAGGATACCTAGTCTTAGAAGTGGCAGCCTAGAGTCTGAGAGACGTTTGCTTCAGTTGTGTATAAGACTAGGTTATGCCCATAGTGTGGTTGTGAGTTATAATATATCCCGTACTTTTTGTGTTTCAATACGCTACTCCACCCTATCAGTAAGGGAAACTAACACCCCATGGATTTTGAGCCCTGGGGGGTGTTTTCCACAACATTCTGGTGGGAGGATGAATGGATGACTACCCCCTTTGGCCCCACACTCTTCTCTTGGTAGATACTTGTTCCATAAGGCACAACTGTTAGTTTTACCCATATATGTTTGTAGAGGGCTGTAATAGATTGTGGTTATTCACACACATATATTATGGATATTGTATCCTATGGACCACTATAGGTGTAATGTGAATAGGATGTGATGGCTTGAGGAGCCTTACTCGGTGTATGGGCTGTAATGGCTTGAGTTATAATACCCAACGTATGATACATTTTATGCAAGATGTGGTGGCTCCTATAAACTACATGGTTACTTGAGGTTGTGAGGATGGTGTGGTGCTTCACCTATGTGTTTATAGGCAAGCCTTTGTGGTGCAACAAGTGCAGATTGTGGTGCTACACCCAGGTGTCTGTGGGAAAGCCTTTTTGGAGAGAGATGCTTATAATGTTCAATATTGGGGAAAAGCGGCAAACCAGTGGGGAAGTAGTAGTGTGTTACCCTTGATATTATTTACTATATGCTATATTCTTTTATGTGTCACTTGGTGAGAGCAGCAATGGTGAGGTTTGTAACATAGTATATGAATCTAGGTGACGAGTTAGTTTCACTTGTTGTTCACTGTGCTTTAGCATGCTTTCTTTACTTTTTCATGAGAGGCTTTAGGGAGGATCCTACTAAGTATACTGTTATACTCACCCTATGTAAATATAAACTGTTTTTCAGGTCACATGGAGCAGGTTGGAGATCAAAATGGTTCATACTAGCTTGGGGTTGCAGGAGATTTTCGGTCTTGTGGTTGCTGCCGTATTTACTTTCTTTTTGGAACTTGCAGTTTTTTCCCTTTTTGTTCTAGTAATATTTCATGACATTCCACTTGTGCACTTGGGTTTCTTTTATATTTCCAGTTCTAAGTTGGAGATAATTGGTGACTATATTATCTCTCTCTTTCACATGTGTTCTCTTAGAGGGTAATTCCTCCCATTTGTGTGTTACTATACCCTCCGTGCTAGTCTCCAACCCGGGGCCTACTAGAGGTGGGACTCGAGGGTCATTATCTCCCTTATCACACTACCATCCTAGGAGGGGTACACTTTATAGGGAGGGGTTCGTGACATGAAGGGTTAAGATAGGGGAATAGTGGTATTTGTAGAGGATTATCTATGATGTATTTTATGTGAGAAATTTTAATGTAATGTTCATTAATGTAATTAATTTTTCAAGACTACTAAACTGATCAGTTCTTCAATAATTGCTTCCTTGTAATCAGGATAATTTATTAAAATAATTAACTGGCTCTAGGCATATGGGGTTAGGGAATTACATAGATAACTAATTTCACGCTATATTATGAGGTAGTTTATTAGCTTTTTATACTCACTTTACACTCATATTTAATAGTTTTATTTTTATTCTATGGCCAATTTAGTGAGGTCTACATTAAGAATATTGGATAGAAATTATTTCCCATACATATGACTTTGATTTTTTATTCACTATTTAATCAATTTCCCCATCCATCATCCTTTTTATACGAGAAATGCGGTTATTATAAAGATTAGTGGCTACTTGTGTGATACTAGTAATATGAAAAAACATTCTACTTATTTGGAATTATTATTACCCACCTATGATAAGGTATAAATAAGTTAGTTAATTCTAGAAATGAATACATATAATGATTTTTTATACAATAGAAAATACTGAGAGATAAAAACTTTTTTGTGTTGCTTGATGGGTACAAATATGGAATAAAAGTATAGTATAGATATAATGGATAAATTCATTGGATTTCACTAGATAAATTTTTTCACTAATCCAAATCTTATTATTTTTTTCATTAAATTTTATACCAAATATTCTAATTATAAATTTGACTCATTTGCAAACTGTTTTCTGGATTAATTCATTCAATCAATTTTTTATCATTTCATTTAGAGAAATCACACTATTACCTCCATATATTTATTACATTTTCCAAATTAAATATGGCATGAATATATAAAAAATATATATGAATATTCAATATATAAAAAAGGTTTAGTCAAAATACAATAGTCTTTTAGATTAATATATTATTTAAAGATGTTTGTAAAAACGTATTTCATAACATGTTTTATAAAATTTGACCACTTTTCACTATAACTCATAATTAATGAAGATATGAATCCCACAATATTTTCCATGTTATTTTTATATGAAATTATACTAAAAATATTTTTTGGGATTTACCCACATATATTGTGATGGTTAACATGTTAGAAATGCTAGAAGCTAATAACATGGAAAAAAATTAAGATACTTATTTTTTCCTTTGAGAAATGTGTGGAGATTTTTTCAAATGGTATAAAAACTTGTACGAAATAAATATTTAAATTTTGGTATTTATAATAATGTTGTGAGATTGGACTTATCTTATGGATGGAGGCAACATCAATGTTACCATTGTAGTGATAATACACATTTAAAGGGGGGCTTCTGAAAATAATACCTAAGAAAATCAATCAATATTTAATGATAGGTCATTTAAAGATCTTATATTTGGAATAGAGGGATTTAAATATTAATATAATTTTCCATTTAAGGATACCTACTTAGATACTAATGAAACTTTTAATAGGATCTCATGTAAAGAAAATTAGTTGTCCTCAATATAAGAATTGTTTTTTTATTCTACTATGAAATCAATTGTTTATATGAGTATATTTAATTTAACCATATATACATAATTTATATATAAGTTAATCATTTATATGGAATTAACGACTGCTTCTAGGAAGATAGATATACCACTAACAGTTTGATGATATAAAAGATTTAAATTTCCCTATCATTCTATTATGAATCGCAATGTTTAAATCCAATGGGAATTTTCTTTTATTCAAGTGATCATGCATAACCTCGTAATTGGAATAGACTTTAATATAATTTTAACACTCATATAGACTGATTTTTTCCTACATTTTATCTTAACTTTAATATTTAGTGGTGGGAATTATTTTTGAGTAGGGTGAAATATTAATTATAGTAAAATATGAGTTTAATAAACAAACATAGACTTTAAACATATCAATAACCACTTTAACTATTATATCATTCAATTCAAATATGTAATATATGTTTAATATTATTGTGAAATATTTCTATGATGTATTTATTCATTATTTTTCCAATCAATAAATATAGAGATACAAGGAGTCATTAATCTGAATTTTACATGTAAAACCACTTTATTGCTTCCAAAAATTGGAATATAACCTGTGGAGTTGTAGGAGTTGAAGGATCAATATATATATTAGGAAGGAAAAAAATTGTTTCAAAAATTATATCACCTTTTACAGCTCTTGTTCTCTTATCTATGAAGCCTCATTTTATCATATAATTATGCACTAACTCTCAGAATTTGAATGAAGTGATAGTGAAAAATTAGAATCCATTATCTTGACGTGAAAAAATATTTAATAAACTAAAATATAAAATAGGATTTTCAAAGGATGACTTAGGATCAATTAATCCATATTTAAAGGTGAATAGTGAGAAAATATTAATGAAATATATCAGAAGTATTTACAAACATTATGTGCTACTCGTAATTTTATTTATGGTAGACAATCATTTTTCAATTTATATTCCCCACATCATTAATTCCTCCATCGATGACCTTCCAACATTATAATGATGTTTCCAATTATATTTTTATTTACATAGTTTCAATGGAAGGGAAATGAAGACATATTAGGATTATCAAAGTATTGTTTTTGAGTTCTCATTTGTTTAAAAATAAAACAAAATTACATTTTTTAATTTAGGATGTATACTTTTTAGGATTTTTTCTATGAATAGAGTTTATAAGGACCTAGATAAAGTGATTGTGATGAATTCATCAAAACCTTCCATGAATTTCTATGATATAAAAAGATTTAATAATGTAGAATGAAAATTTCATATAATATATTTAGTATTTCACAAAAAAGTAAAAAAAATAAAATATCAACTCTTAATAATGTAATGTATGAATAAAAAAGTAGTGATAAGAGAAATTTTATATATTGAAGATAATTTGATCCTATAAAATATTTTTTATATTTTTTAATGTTTTTATATCATATTTAGTATGTTATTATACCTATAGGATTGTATAAGGACATGTTCTTGGGAAAGGGTAAATTTTTTATTGACTTGATCAATATAATTATAGAATCATGAAAATAATTATCTAATCTAAGACATGAGGTTAATGATTATATTTTGTTATTCAAAATGTTGGTGAAATTATCTATTTCAAGGGAGTTTTTTATTACTTCTAATCATAAGTGTATGAATTTTTTTACATTAATGAAAATTTGATTTTAGGATGAAATGGTGCTTAAAGTATAATCATTCCATCTATTCTTAGATATCTTATACACCTAAGGAAATATATTTTCAGTAGATATTATGATAAGTGACTCACAAGTTTTACAAATAAATTTACTTACATATGAAAGGTAGATGATGATTTTGTTTGTGGTTATGTATCCAGTGGATTATGAAGAGGTAGATAATATGGTCTTATATTAAATTCACATCTCTTAAATATTTGTAAATCAAGTAAATGAGGGGAAATCAAATCATATATAAGTCAATAGAATTTTTTATTCCTCAAATGGTATAGATACCTTTTAATATGTGGTATTTGGAAAATGATTCAATAATTATGTCAAATATATAATTCTGGTTCCCACATGTTTGAAAAGAGTTTTTATTAAATCATTACAAAAAACTATTTGGATAGTGTATCCTTTGATAATAAAGAGACATCATGAAATAATTTGGATGTTCTTGTTGGATAGAGTAAAGATTAAGGAAATAATATATTAATGTTTTATCTGTCAATGGTAGAACATGTAGAATAAACTATTGGATTGAATTTGAACCATATTCTATGATTCAAGAAAATAGAATAATATCACAATCGATATTGTATTTAGATTTCCAATTCCACAATGAAGACAACACCAAATCTGGGTGAGTGTAAATTTACATTCATAATTGTCTAATTCAATATAAATTCATAATGTGTTCTAATTAGAAATGTTGAAAATGTTATATGGGATCATAATTGATTGTTCAAATTTATATATAACTATACTTAACAATAATCAATTTGAAATGATCGTTTAAGTGATCTCTATAAAAGAATGTAGTGATCAACTCTATTCAAATGATATGGGAGAGAGGAACCCTTGGGACTATGATTCGATAAATATGGGATAAAACATTTTTATTAAATAGACAATTTATTATTGACATGTAATAATAAAAACCTTATTTATAATATAGCTGAACATAATTGTTTTTTATTTCTATTTATCATGTATTTTTTGTAAGTGTCTCCACAGATGGGACATTCTTGGATCCATATGAATGGTTTTTTTATCTTTTCATATGAATCATTTTAAAATCATTCACCTTATTAGTTTCATGGGATAAAAGCTACAATTTCTAATAAATTATATTTGGATTCAATATTTTTTAAATATTTGTCAGTATATGAAGTATCAATCAAACCCACTAAATATTCAATAATTGGAATCCATTCATTTTTTACCCAATATGATATTTTATAAGAAAAAATGAACATATTGTTGATAAAACATATTTTATTGAGAGAAAATATGACTCATCCATTTAGATATGTTCGGGACATGGGAATATTTAATAAGAAATTGGAAAAGGATATTCCCACATGAAATAGAAAAAGTCATGTATTTATGAGTAAAGGAAATGTAGATGAATATTTTATTGATAAATTAGATAAATAAGTGATAATGGTAACTTCCAATATTTTAATTATTAATTAACTAATGAATTAATAGTATTGAGTTTATTGTTTAAATTCATTATAATGGGAAATTTTAATTACAAAATTAAATCATCTAATTATTTAGCAAGATTATATTTATTGACATGTCCATAATGCATAATATTTTTTGACAATGAGATATAATAGAGAAATTATTATGGTAAAATGAAATTGATCACATTAATGTGTGATGGAAGGTTGAATTAGGATTTTAAATTTATTATTTTTTTTAATGAGTCATAATTTTAGAAAAAAATCACAAATCATGGGTGTGAGATGATTGATTGATTCCAATATATTTTTAATGATTGAAATTCTAGGAATATTAATGTTTTAAATTTTGAGGAATGTCATAGTTATAGATAGATAGAGATATGTTGTTACTAACGGAACATAATTTAATCCTAATTATGGATGGGGATCTTCATTATTAATTAATGTAAAAAAATAATGAAAATATTTTTTATAAATATATGTGATTCAAATTATGTTCTCATATTATATCTCTCAATATTTTCAATTGTTAATAGTGGAATATTGATGTTAGGTCATATGAGGATTATGAGTTGGATATATTATCAAATAAATTTAAAATTTTTGTTTATAAACAACACCATATTATTAGTAACATAGTTAGATTATCATAAACGTTTTCTATAGACCATAATACCCACATGTTTTTAGTAAATCACTAATGCATTATTATATGGGACAATCAACATTAGGATTGGGATGGTACAACTTTTTTACATATCCATATCACCATAATGTTTATCATCATAGAGGTAGTGAGTTACAAAGCAACATACGAAGTTGGAAGGAATTGGGGCACCCACTGGAGGACATGTAATATGAATCCATGAGCTACATTGGGATAATTTCATTATGGAATGACTAATTTCTATTTATCCTAATTTCATTCCAAAATAAATATTTTTTCCTATCTGAAATTGTAATACTAGTTATTTGTGTTTAAGAAGTATACCTCATTGTAAATATGAAAAATGAGGATTATTTTCCTTTTTATTACAGTCATTAACTCATGTACTTATGGAATATTCAATGAATATCTGTTATGGTAGGCGGATTATATTTTATATTTAGATAATTATAATTGAATGTACTCTACATGGTGTGGTTTTCAAATTCTATAATCATAGTAATATATTATGAACTAATTTATATGAAATTGATTTAAAACAATTATAGTTTGACGAGATGTCTTATAATGCTAAAATATTTTATTTTTTAGTAATAAAGGTATAGTTGGATTTTAAATCATGGGAATACATTATATGAAAATATAGTTTCATCATAAATTGGATTTTAATTTAATATATGTTCATAATGGTACTTTTCAATTTGGGAATCATTTCAAATGATAATGATATGAACATGATAAATATAATAAATATAGAATCATTGGAAACCCCATGTCTTGAAATATATATGTGTATTTGTTTGAAACAGTCTTGTCCATGGTAAAAATACACTTAGTAATTTATCAGCATAATAGATAACACATTATTAGCTAAAATGATCCCTATATATTAATTTTAATTATATTTTCAAAATATTTTTGTTTATTATTTTTCAGGAAACAATAAATTATTTGATAAGGGAATAAAATATTAAAAAGTATGAATTACATATTTAAGGAATGATGAAAACCCTGATTTGTATGTATTTTATTCTATTTTTGTAATTATTAAATTGATATCTATTATTTTATATTTAGAAGAAATTGGTTTTCTTTTTAATAACAAATCATACTTTGGAATACATAGAGGTGATTTAAGGAAATCCCACTATGGAAAATTTAACATTCCTATACCTAAAATTTTATATTTTCATATAGATTGTTTTTATAATACATGAGATGGAATAGATTTAGTGGTGATTGATCATATATCATATTATTTATAATATTTTTTGGATATAATGGTTCTAATAAAGGAATGATTTGAGGGGACTATTATCTTCAATGGAATGGTATCCATTTTCTAACATTTGGTTATGATGTGTTGGTGTGTGGATTTGTTTTCAACTATGATGTTGATATCTAGTCATCATTAATTAATTTTATTTTGTTTCACTAGTTTTAAAATTAAATTGAATATCATTTATGTATAGTTGTTTGTTTTATCAAATCTAATTTATTCCCCAATCATAAAATGATATTTAATTACACAAGTTTTCTACCATAGGAGATTAGGTATGTTCATTAAGACATGTATTTTATAGGATCAATACATTTTATTTGAGTCCCAATATTAGATTATTATTAATAAAACTCATTAAAATGATATAATATTAATATAGAGATACACAACATAAATCATGATAAACCATATAAATTTTTTCATGATTTATACCAAAATGAATATTAATTTCTTTATGTTGTTACTGAAACTAACATAGAGATTGGAATTATGAGGGTAATGTCAGTTATGAGGGAACCAATGATAAGAATATTACTATTATTTAACATTGAAATATAATATTAAATAATGTGAATATACTTTTTCTGTATAAATACATTATTGGAATTAAATAGAAATTACTATAAAAAATTGGATGAATACAACTATATTTTAAATATATATTTATATCTAAGACATAATTAATTTAGTTATTAATAACCAAAAATCATGGATGAAATTAGAAATATTGGATTATTATGTATTGGAATCATATATATAATTAATATTTTTCCACTAGATGAACGTTAAAGTTGATTCATTATCTCGGAAGGAAATAAATATATATTTGGGATGTGATGAGGCTGAAAAAAAATCCCTAATCATAAATTTCATCATTTTGTTAGAAAACATAATTCAATGGGATTATTTATGATCATTTTGGATACCATTGGAAATCCCACAAGAATTTTAATGACTTAATAACTTATTCAATACTACTTCTCCTACCACAGGGAACCCCATGAAAATCCATGGAGTCACCGATGGGGCCCTCTATAAAACTTATACTATAACCAATACCTACTATAAGTGGGAACAATTTTAAATTTATGAAGGGTTTATTATAACCTAGTTTTGGGATTTTTCTCTAATAATATAGATGGAAATAATATCCTCCCCTCCACATCACCTTCTTTAACACTTCATCTACCTCAGTTGATAGTGTACAAAAATATTTGGTTCACCCCTAAAGGTATTATATCTTACCATCATCCACATTTTCTTGATATCATTATAAATTAATTTTCTATATTTTGGAAATGAAATTCATAATTTATTTCACTAGTTCATTATAAAATAATACACCAAAAATAGTTTTTTGAGTTATATTTCTAGAGGAGGTTTAGATTCCATAAATTAATTTTCATAATCACTATCTCACTATAGTTATCCCCATGGGAATTTTTTGTTTATTTTAATTCAAAAAAATTTAAATTTCAATACTTTGTTTTATAATTCATATTTATTTGGTACGGGGATCTTGAGTTATCTTTGTTCCTACTACATATTAATTAATTATATTTTGGCATAGTAGTGTCACATAGAATATTTTTATACATTATATTATATATTAATTGACTATAATTATTATATATAAATTATTTGGGATAAAAAATTCAGTACTCTATTTATATATTTTATTTTTCACATCAAGGATAAACATGTGAGTTCATATTATTTATGGAATTATTTAACAAGATGGGTCCTCTAAAATATGCAACTTGTTTCATACAAAATTTTATTTTTTGGGTTGTAATTATGTGGCTACAGGTGGATAAAAGTACCCCATATGATATCAAATATACATTATATGTGTATAAAAAAAGTATTTTACAACTATTTAATCTACTGTTCATAATCCACAAGCATTATCTCATATAATAAACTCTTCTCAACATTGTTGAATAGTCATATTTTATTAGTATGGTAAATGAAATCCTTAGTGGGTTTATATATTTTATATATGAATTATGTGACGTATTGAGGATTTATATTATTATATATGATTTTTCAGTAATTGTGGTGACAATGTGTAAGATACATGAAAGGTTTTCATGAACAAATTTATACAAATTTTGGTCCATATGAAAGATATCATTCTATATTGAACTGAAATAATAATGTAATATATTTTATAGACATGAACTATTATTAAAGAGAATATAGATCTTACTTTTTTTTAGATACATCAAATCATTTTTCATGAAGGTATCATGTATGAAATTGTGATAAATAAGACTAAAGGGTCATGTGGCAACAAGAAATGTGTGCTGTGAAATAAAAGTGGAATAATGGAATAGAACATGGGTTTTCTCATGATATAGAATAATTATATGTGTTTAAAGAAATTATTTTCAATGGATTGATTTTAATTAGTTGTTCAAATTGGAAAATAATTTCATAATCTCTAATGTTTAGGGAATTGGAATAAAAAATTATTTTTCATTTTGAGTAGGTATGTTTAATAAACTATGATTTTTATCTATTATTTTTTTGAATGTATTTTAAATAATTTATGTTTATCCATTTGTTATCATGAGTATGGAATAAAAAATATATTTTACATGTTGAATAATTTTAGTAATTATTTTTAATATGAATTTATAAAAATATCTTCTTAATTAAATGATTTAAATTTTAAAAAATAAAAGAAATAAATAAGAATTGAATTATAAATTCTATAACAATATTTTGTGTCTTAATTTGGTTTTTTATTTGCTTAATATGTTTAAAATATATTAAACATAAGTATAATATTTTTTGAAATTGGAATATATTAAATAAGAAATTTCAAATATATTTGTTTCTTATTTAGTGGAGTTTCATAATAAGTTTTTGAAATACATTGTTCTGTATGATGGATATGATTGAATTTATAATCATTTATTACAAGAAAAAAATTATGTTCCACTCTAGATGTTTTATATTTTACATGATCTGTAATAATTACTTTCTATTTTTGTCTTAGTTGAAAGGTGATTCCATAGATTCAATATATCAATTTATATTTGTTTAATTATAAAATATCTATATTATCCACTAAACGTATTATATTTATAACACTTTTTAATATGATAACATTGATATATTATTTGAATTATTCCCATTTTTTGTTAAGTCTAGGATTGAGTGGTCTTAGTGAGTCCTATATGTCCACTGTAATATCCAATGAGAAGGGTATGGGTGGACTTTATAACAGTTATTTAGAATACAACCTTGATGGATTTGTAAGATATATTTGATGGTGAATCAATATAAGTATATTATCAGGAGATATTAGTAGATGAGTTGAATTTTTATATAACCATTATTATTTCAATTACATGGGAATTTGTGTATATGAAACTCTAGCGATGATTAATTATAATTTAAAATAATTTTTCAATAATAATCTTTTGAGTGACGCTGAC
This sequence comes from Viscum album, assembly GCA_963277665.1. Classification (NCBI taxonomy): domain Eukaryota; kingdom Viridiplantae; phylum Streptophyta; class Magnoliopsida; order Santalales; family Viscaceae; genus Viscum; species Viscum album. Next base: position 377,395,535 of record OY728123.1, read on the forward strand.
ATATCCAACTAGATGTGTTGAGAAATATTTTTGATATACAATGTGAGATAATCAGGAACTGTAGTTAATTTTTTTGATTTTCCAGATAACATTTCAAGGATTTAATTTATTATATTTTAGAGTGAAAGTATAAAAAGATTCAATAAATGATTAATGGAATGGATATTCCAAAAATATCACACTCCACTACTATACCATAGGCATTGACAACCACTGATATATAAACTATCTGATATATCTAGGTATGTGATTATAAATAATTAATGTACATAGAGATATTAATTTATAAGGGGTTTGGTTTATATAATGTGGATTGATTTCAAAATATATAATTCTAAAAATACATACATGTAATAAGGGAAATAGTGGATGAAATTATAACTACTATATAGTTTTTATAAAATCATCTATAAATGGATGAAATAGTGTGTCCAAGGTGTGAATAATAATTTAGGCTATGTTTTTAATAATATATAATTGATTATAACTATATTTTTATATTAATAGTCTAATGAACACATTAGGGAGTGATATTAAGAGAAGGATAAGTATGATCTAAACATAGAGAGGATTATTTAATATATTAATCACCCGAGAAATTAATTTTGATTCTGTAACGTGTAATGTGTTTTGTGCATGGTATCTTTTAGATTTTATTTATGATATTAATTTAGGAAATTAGGAAATTTGTTTCATATTCAATTTTTTAACAATTTTTATGATTTTTAACTGGGATCTGTTTCAAATAAAAAACAACATGAATCCTTTTTGATATATGTTACAATATTCAGTTCAGTAATCAATGTAACAACTTCCTTCCTAATCTACTTTACCATAATAGATATCAATTATTCATTAAATAATATATCAATGAGTTTAATTTATTCAAAACTCAATCAAATAATGTTTATATTTTATGTAATGGGGAGGGTTAATTGACAACACTTTTGATCATATTTTCTCTAATGAGTAATTAATCATTCCATGAATGGAACGATAGTTAGTCTAAGGATTCATATATTTTGCATATTAAATAAAATATTATATCTTAATTATGTTATTTCATTTCATGATTATCTCATTTGATAATGTATATATTTCACATCACAATATGATAGTCTTATTCCTCCTTATTCATTCATTATTACGTTGAATTTTAGTGTTCCCCAATTATTTTTTATTTTTTATTTTCTATTTTTCACCACTATAGATCATTATCTTAACATCAAAAATACCATTTTCAATTATTCATTTCTTTTTTCAGTTTTTTGTCCATTAAAAAAATTATATAAAATCCAATGAATATACCCCCTTCACATAGGGATGAACCTTTATTACTATAGTAGTTCGATTATTGTATAGAGTTGAATTTGTTTTATACATTATTCTCACTAGACCTGATACAAATTTTCAAATATTAATGATTAATTCCCTTATTTCATTTACATGATATAATAAACTTATTTGAGTTATTTCTTATCTGTACTCATTAATATGCAACAATTATTAATATAACCATTCTCAAAAATTATAATTATTTGTTGTTATATTCATAATATTTTTTATTTTAATGTTAGTTAATATATTAACTGGAAGAGACACAAAATTTATCATCTAATTTAAACTAAATTAGTTTTCATTGCATTCTTAAACATCATTTTTATTAATTTATAATGTTCCAGAAACTTGTCATACTTCTCGGGTTCTCTACCAGCATTGGATATACTTATTTAATTTACTTTTTATAATTAAATTCATATAATTTTACTATAATAGTATTTTTCTCACTATGTTCCCTTATATTTCCCACATCATTACTTCTTTATGTCTATTTTTATCATTAAAAAACTGAATACCCCAATCATTGGGATGTTTTATATCTTTATATTATTAATTTATTTTTTTGAAATATTTTTCTTCTAAAAGTGGTATTTGGACTTCTAAAGATATAGGTAAGAGGTTATCATAATTAATTCACTATTTCTCAACCCAAATCATTATTATATTAAATATTGTTTTTTCCACAGTTCTCTTTTTTAACTCTTCATTCAATAAAGTATATTTGGCATAGATTTTAATTAATTATGATGGATATCGGTAAAAAATAGTACCATACTATCATCTAATGTTTTTAGTCACACTATTTAAAATAGAATATGTGGGATTGGTGGAATTTAAATTTTTTTAAACCCACTAGTATCCCACATCGTATGTATTTGTAATTGGTATGGGAATTATAGTGAATTAATTATTTAAATGAATTAGAAAAATTTACCAGAATGATAAATAAATTAAGAGGAATCATAGGATCATTCCCATTTCTTGTTAACTTTCTATTTTACATGTTTTAATTTTAGTTGCCTATTTTATGCACACACGCAAACTCCCCACCTAATTTCCATTATTTTCAAAATACTGATATCAATAATTAATCAATTATGAAAAAAAGTGACTGATGTAAAGACACAGAATTCCTATTGAAATAGTTTTTTCATAAATACATTGGAATTTTTTGAGTCTGTGGAATCTGACAGCATGTGGTTCCGAGGCCCGGTGTGCCCGTAATAAATGTTTGATGTTTTTAGGGTACTTTCAGTAAACATATGAGAGGGATTTTTTAACTTTTGAACCGGTGCTCGGATTTGAAATCCGAGGGCACAGTTGAACTCACAACACTGATAATTGATTAAAGAGAGTTTCACTTCAACGACAATGAGTCAGGATTTGAAGATAGTTTTTGGGTTTTACATGGAATAATAAAATAAAATAAGTATATGTCTTATTTTATTTTATTAGATAAAAGCTACTCTAGGAAGTTGGTGGTGGGCCACCACACCTTAACCTCCCATGAGAGGATACAGTGGTGGGGCCCACCCAAACTCATCCTCCCATGGGAGGATAAATGAGGTGGGGACCACCTGGGTGTTTGACAACTTGAAACTCTCCATTAAGTGGGGAGAATCCTTGAGCTCCCCCCTTTAAGGTGAAAAATACAACCAATCAATTATTTTGAATATTTTTGAATTTTTGGAGCCAATAATAAAATAATGGATTTACTTAATCGATTATTTTTTAGGTGTTGGATTTTTTATATTGGTGGAGATTGGAAAAATGAGAGCTTGGGGAGAAAAAGAGTCCTCCAATGAAGAACACCTCTTATTCCGATGAAGAACAATCTTCAAATGGAACAAGGGAGGATGCGCTGTCCATGAAGAATGCCGGCGACGTCATCCTTGACTTCATCATCTTCCATTCTGATGTCAAAGATACGACGTCCGCCTTTCTGTGACATCATAAACAAACGATGAATATGAGGTAGGGGTTTGAACTTGTTTCATTTCTAGTTCTTCGATTTTCTTCATGGATTGTAATTCGAAGCGGCTTGATATCACCCTAATGTGGAGGGCACGAGCCGAGAAAACATGGCCCGACCCCTCCACCTTCTTTTTGGAATTTGATGATGAACGCGGCATGAGTCTGAGATGAGATTTACTCATCATCAATGGTTTTGGATCGAAGGTGGAATCCCTAGGAGTGCGCAACATCTTCCGGAACGAGAATCGGGCCACTGAAACTCATTCGGTGACCCGCGGAAGGTTCACCGGTGGTCGGAACCGGCGAACGAAACCGGTGGAATGAAGCAAGGGAGGCTAGAAAACCAGATTTTTCATGACCCCCTCCCAACAATGTGTACCCCTCCTGGGCCGGCAATGTGAGAAGAGAGATAATGACCCCCCGAGTCCCGCCTCCAGTATGCCCCGTGTTGGCGACTAGCACCGAGGGTACAATAAACTTACAAATGGGAGGCATTACCCTCTAAGAGAACACATGTAGAAGATAGAGATAGAATAGACTCCTATAAACTCCAACTCTGAACTAAAATATAAAATAAATCCAAGTAAATATATGAAATGTCATGGAAAAGTACTACAACTGAAAGGGGAAACTAAAAGTACCCAAAAGAAAGTAAAACGGCAGCGACCACAAGCCCGAACAGCTCCTCCTCCAACCACAAGCTAGTAGTAACCAGATTGATCTCCAACCTGCTCCAAGTGACCTGAAAAACAGTTTATATATACATAGGGTGAGTATAACAGTATACTCAGTAGGATCCTTCCCAAGCCTCTCGTGCAAAAGTAAAGAAAGCATGCTAAAGCCCAGTGAACAACAAGTGAAACTGACTCGTCACCTAAACAAGTATACTAAGTTCCCAACCTCACCATGGATACTCTCACCAAGTAATGCATACAAGAATATAGAATATAGTAAAGAATATCAAGGGTACCCCGCTACTACTTCCCCACTAGTTTTCCGTTTTTCCCCAATGACATACGTTATGTGCTTCTCTCTCCAAAGGCTTTCCCGCAGACACCTGGGCTAAGCTCCAAAATCTGCACCTCATGCACCACAAAGGATTTCCCGCAGACACCTGGGCGAAGAACCACACCATCCTCACAACCAACTATAACCAGGTATGTTCCATGAGCCACCACAACCCGCATAATGTGTATCATACATCGGGTATTATACCTCAAGCCATTATAGCCCATACACCGAGTAGGGATCCTCAAGCCATGACAACCTATACACATTACAGCTATAGTAGTCCATAGGATACTATATCCAGAATATATGTGTGTGAAATAACCACAAGCTATTACATCCCTCTACACACATATATGGGGAAACTAGCAGTTGTGCCTGTTGGCACATGTATCTACCAAGATAAGAGAGAGGGGCCAAAAGGGGGTAGTCAGCCATTCGACCTCCCATCAGAATGTTGGGGAAAACTCCCCCTAGGGCTCAGAATCCCTGGGGTGTTAGTTTCCCTTACCGACAGGGTGGAGTAGTGTATAGAAACACAAAAATTACAGAATATATATATAACTCACATCCACACTATGTGCATTACTTAGTCTTAGATACAACTGCAGCTAACGTCTCTTTGACTCCAGGCTGCTACTTCTAAGACTAGGTATCCTATAAGCACACAAACATTTTAAGAGCATTATTAGATTACCCCATTCTCATTTTATCAATTCCACTGTACATTAATTAATTATTTAAACATTAATTAACCATGAACAATTCCACATTAAACTGAATTGGCATCACATTTAAAATCAACAGCTCCTTTTAAGATTCACATCACCTTTAAATTCTAGTATCTCCATCCCCGTGGATTTTCACCATTTAATCAAACATTCCTTACAGAATTACTTTTTCATATTCCCAGACATTCTATAAAAGCATCCTATGCTTCTAAACACAGAGGAGGCTCAACACGGTGAGTAGATATAATACCCATCGAGTCTTTTCCGCCTATAGAAAGAGCATAGACCCATTCCCCCTCAAGAGGCTAAACACAGAAATCACGAGGCATACCCCGTGCGTCTTCGCCTCCTTCATAAGAAGGGTAGCATGTCCGACTGCCTAGAGAAGTGGGGAAAAGAAAAGCAGATAAACATTCAATGAATCCACAAGCATCCTGCAACCACATCCATCCCATTCCATCACCCCTGGTGTCCTCCCCGACACCCACATGCATAAACTGATGCATCTCGCCACTCTAGGCATCATCTGCTACCACAACCACAAGTCCTCCATGCCTCCACATATCACAACAACCATCCAGGCTCACATCACAGCACAAGCAGCAGGAAAACAACAATCACAACCATGGGATCTTGACCCTTTAACAAACAAGAGGGTAACTCAGAACCCTTTTAGAAATTCCCACACAATCTGTTTATTAATCCATATTGAATTAGCAGATTTGTTATTCGTAGGTTCCAATTATGGGATACCTAATCAGTAAGCTATCACAATTAAAAAACCATGCTTACTTCCCTAATTTGATTAACCTCAAATTAGAACAACTACAACAACGACAATAAACAGATTAATTTACATGCCTATTTAACTTTATCCAATTAATTAACAATTAATTCTCGCTTTACGTTCATTATCAATTTCCATCATGAATGAACAACAAATCAAAGAAATCATAGATATCACTCTATCTAGAAAAACATGAGGCAACCGTTATCACGGTATAAAGTAACATCATGTGATCAACCAATTCTTTTAATCCGGTTCAAGTATTTAATTAGGTCAATTTCATTGTGATCCAAAGGACTAAATCATTCTAATTCTACAATTTCACACATTCAATTAGAGAAGCCATGAATCCCCTACATGGAAGAGTTATTGATGTCCTTTATCCACACAACAGGTCAAAATCCTCCTCTCACGACAACTGTATCCACCAGAGGATGCCACGGTATGACAGTATTATCCAACCCCAAGAAAAACCCATTATAATCTTGGAAATTACATGGTATAATATGGAAGGGAGAAACAAGAGAAGATGATCCCCAGAGGAACGACGATAAAACATACCTTATTGGGAACATTGACCGACATAGTTCGGTTGCATCCAAAACAGAGCAGAACCAATCCTAGGAGTAAATATTGATTGTGAAACTCCTACGGGAATGATTGAATGGTTCTATCATCTCTTATCTGAGAACAAAGGGAAAGAACAAGGGAGAATGATATCTCATCCCTTTTTGAAGATTTAATGGGGTGACAGTTTAAGATGCAGTTAATTCTCCATTAAAAACAGATCGCATTAACCCACATAGTTTGACCAAGTAAAATACATCCCGGCCTTAGGAATAATTAATATAGGATTTATGGCATTTTAATCTGCCTTAGGAGTCCTTAAAACAAGGCTTTAAATGTATTTTACATCAAAGGAAACGTCAAATGGGGAAAAACTGGAGGAATCTAGAAACACTGTTCACATACTCAAAATTTGGCAAAGGAAAGAAAAGGTCACCATTAGACCTCACCGTTCTGGAAACACTATTAAAGCTTACCGATAGAAGGTCACCGTTAGAAGGTTACCATTCTGGAAACACTGTTCAAGCCTACCGATAGAAGGTCACCGTTAGAAGGTTACCGTTCTGGAAACACTATTCAAACCTACTGATAGAAGGTCACCATTAGAAGGTTACCATTATGGAAACACTATTCAAGCCTACCAATAGAAGGTCTCCGTTAGAAGGCTACCATTCTGGAAACACTATTCAAGCCTACCGATAGAAGGTCACTGTTATAAGGTTACCGTTCTGGAAACATTGTTCACAGAACTGAAAATTTAGCAATGTGTTAGGGATAAGTCACCTTGACCTCCCGAAACACCTCCAACACCACATTTTCTCAATGTAATGGACCGGAGAGGTCTGGAACATTACATTAGACACCTCTCAAAACATTCTTGTACTTAAGAATTAAAACCCAACCCAGAAGAAAAGAGGGGTCCGAACAAACACCCCATAAGATACCTCTATGGGGAAAACCACCATGAGTTGTTCGAAAGCTGGAACAAAACTACGAAATCTGAGAGAATGGGAACAAACAATCCATATCCAAACAATTCAAACATAACATCACATGAAAAGTACATAAATAAAACATGAAAGGTCAAACCAAAAAGAAAACATCATTACATGAAAGGAGTTATACATTAAACAACTCTGGGTACTGAGCACGTATCTGTGACTCACGCTCCCATGTACTCTCCTCCATGCCACCGTGTTTCCACAAGACACGAACTAAGGGGATAGAACGCCCACGAAACACCTTTTCCTTGCGGTCTTGGATCTCCACAGGTCGCTCCTCGAAGGTTGCATCATCATCAATTTCGATCCCTCCGCAATCGATAACATGAGATTCATCATGAAGATAACGATGGAGCTGTGATACATGGAAGACATCTTGTATCTGACTCATCTGAGGGGGAAGTGCTACTCGATACGCCATAGATCCAACATGAGCTAACACCTCGAAAGGCCCAACAAACCGGGGAGAAAGCTTACTTCCACGACAAAACCATCACTGCCCATGACGGGGAGTCACCTTCAGAAACACATGATCCCCAACATTAAACTCTAAGGGTCTCCGTCTTTGATCAGCATATGATTTCTGACGATCTTGTGCTATCTTCATCCTCTCACGAATCACCTAAACCATCTCTGTTGTATTCTGCACTAGTTATGGTTCGATAATTGCGGACTCTCCGACCTGAGTCCAGCACAACGGAGAACAACATGGCTGGCCATACAAGGCTTCAAACGACGCCATACCGATGGTAGAGTCAAAACTATTATTGTAAGCGAACTCTACCAAGGGTAAGTGCTTCATCCATGAACCTACAAAGTCAAGAACACAAGATCACAACATGTCTTTAAGAGTCTGGATGGTTCGATCTGTCTGACCATCCATTTGAGGATGAAAATCAGTGATAAGGAACAGTTGAGAGCGAAAAGCATGTTGGAGACCTCTCCACACCCTAGAGGTAAAATGAGGATCTCGATCAGAAATGATCGTCCTAGGTACTCCATGAAGTCTCACCACCTCCCCTAGATACTGCCTTGACAAAACATCCACTAATCTCGACTCCATGATCGCTATGAAGTCGGACGAATTTGTTAAACGATCCACTACCACGCATATAGCATCATGTCCTCCCAGAGCTTGAGGTAAACCTGTAACAAAGTCCAATGAAATGTCCTCCCACTTCCACTGAGGAATCTCTAATTGTTGGAGAAGACCACCAGGAACACGGTGTTCGGCCTTAACCTTCTGGAAGACTAAACATCGAGACACACACTCTGCAACCGTATGCTTCATACCAGGCCACCAAAACTGACTTCTCAAGGATCTGTACATCTTCGTCACACTAGGATGTACTACCAAGGGTGAACTATGGAACTCTCGGAGAACCGTCTCGCGCATCGCCAAGGGAACAAAAATCCTTCCATGATACAACACTCGGTGGTGTTCGTCCTCCAACCAACCATCAGGGGACTCACCACAAACAACTATGTCTCTCCAAACATCCACATCTAGATCACCCAACAGAGACTCTTCCACCTTCTGCATCAGGGATGACTGCACCATCATCTGGAAAAGACAACCTCTTCCCCCAACTTCTCCCATATCAATATGCAAAGCTGATAGCTCTTCCAACACTCTCCAGGAATCACCAGATTCACGCACAACATCATTACATGAATTTCGGCTTAGTGCATCAGCTACAACATTCCCTTTTCCAGGTGTATACGATATTTCAAAGTATTATTCCTGCAAGAACTCCATCCACCGATGCTGCCTCAAGTTCAAGTCACGTTGGGAGAAAACATACCTCAAACTCTTATGATCGGTGAAAACCACAAAGTGCTCACCAATGAGGTAATGTCTCCACAACTTCAGAGAAAACACCACAGGTGCCAACTCAAGATCATGGGTGGCATTGTTGCATTCATAGGGACACAACTGCCGATACCGATAAGAAACAACTGACCTCTGCTGCATGAGAACACAACCTAGCCCCTGATGTGAAGCATCACAAAAAACATCCAACTGGACTCCCTCCGCTGGAAGAAAAAGGACTGGAGCACTTACCAAATTATCCTTTAGAATCTTGAAAGGTGCATGAAACTGATCAGTCCATATGAATGCTTGATCCTTCATGGTCAAAGCTGTCAGAGGAGTCACAAATCAAGATAAATTGGCTACAAACCTCCTATAATAGCCTGTGATACCAAGGAAACTTTGCACCTCTAACACAGTCTTGGGGTCTGCCCTAGACACCACTGCTTCTATCTTCGATGGATCCATAGCTACTCCCAGTTGGGACACAACATGCCCCAATAAATGAACTTCTCGAGCCCAAAACTCACACTTGGACAACTTCCCAAACAACTGATGTTGGTGAAGAACTCCCAAAACGGCTCGTAGATTCTCTGCATGCTCTTCTTCAGATGCGGAGTACACAAGGATTTCGTCGATGAAAACCACAAAAAACTTGTCTAGGAATTCACGAAACACAACATTCATCAACCCCATGAAAACAGTTGGGGCATTCGTCACGCCGAATGGCATTACCACAAACTCATAATGCCCATGACGACAACGAAAAGCAGTCTTCATGATATCCTCAACCTTTACACGCATCTGATGATATCCTGACCGCAAGTCGATCTTTGAGAACCAACTTTCACCCTTCAGTTGATCAAATAAGTCATCAATCCGCGGAAGAGGATAGCGGTTCTTTATTGTCACTTTGTTTAATCAATGATATTCGACACACAACCGCAAACTGCCGTCAGACTTTTTCACAAACAAAACTGGTGCTCCCCATGGTGACACACTTGGCCTAACAAAACCGCACAGCAACAGACCATCAAGCTGAATACATAGCTCTCGTAACTCAGAAGGGGCCATCATATAAGGATACATAGAGATAGGAGACACTCCTGGCTGTAGCTCGATCCCAAACTCGATCTCTTGTCGAGGGGGTAAGGATACAACCTCTTCTGGAAAGACATTAGGGTACTATTCTACGAGCCGAGGAGACGCCAACTGCTGAACCTCTGAAGAACACATCATCATCCCAGCCATCATGGATGATAAGGATTTAACTCTTCTATCACTCATCCGAGGATCTCGCTCACCAACAAACACCACTTTCTCTCCATCTGGATCAAAGAAAATGACCTTCTTCTTGTAGAAATCCACAATTTCCTACACCGAATACAACCAATCCATGCCGAGTATGAAATCATATGGTTGTATTTATAAACATAGGAAATCTCCCCAAGAGCGGTGTTGCCCCAACAGTAGCTCATAGTCTCTACATACTTCAAACAAGTCGGCTCGACCTCCAACTGGCGTAGTCAACGCCAAGGGCACTAGAATCCTCTCTACCTCATGTACCAAAGCATGGACAAGGGTAGGTGATATGAAGGAGTGTGTTGCTCCTGAATTAAACAAGGCATACACCAAGGTAGAAAACAAGCAAAGGGTACCTCAAACGACATCTGGCTCGCCCGGGGCTGGCAACGCTAGAGCATGAAGCTGACCACGACCTCCTGCATGACCTCTCTGACCCTGATGACAACCACCACCATGGCTGCGCTCTGCTCTCTGAGGACGGGGAGCATCATGGGGCTGTCCTCTGCCTTCTCCATCTACTCTATGGTGATCTAAAGCTGGTGCAACCTGCTGGTGCAACCTCGACTGGAACTGCCTCAACAGAAAAACCTGGAGCGGAGTGCCCGGTGCACTATGACTGCTCTGAAATGTCGGTAACTCCCGCTGCTTATGAACGCGACCACCACAAGAAAAAGAAGCGCCTGATCCCTTAGCATAGGCTTGAGATTTGCTGCCTCCAGGGAAATGAGATGGGAAGGGATGGGACCTACCCCCAGGTGAATGGAAACTCTTCTGCCCTGAAAACCGGGATCCCCAGACCACAAATTTTCTTCGTGAGGAATCATGATGATTCCCCTCTCATGACGATCCGGTCCTAGCCAAAGTCCTCTCAACAACTTCTGCCCTCGCCAGCACCTCAAGATATGTCTTTAGCATAAATGGGGTGACCTGGCGCTGGATCTCTGGACGGAAAGCCTACTCGAAATGCCTCGCCTTAGCCTCCTCATCTGGTAATAGGTCTGAAGCATATCGTAAAAGGTTCCTGAAATAGATTCCAAACTCTCGAACACTGGAGCTCCCCTTTCGAAGGGTAAGAAGCTCCTGGCGACTGGATGCCTTCGTAGTCGAAGAAAGAAACTCAACTTTAAACCTGTCTCGAAACACCCCCCATGAGATCGCTGACTCCTCAAGATCCCCGATGAACAAGAACCACCACTACCTCGCTGCTCCACGCAGAATCATCACAACCAAGGACACCCAGTGTTCCTTCCGAGCACGAATCGAACTGAAGCCTATCTCAACCTCCTCCAACCAGTTTTCTGTGACTGCATCTGAAACGGAGCCCTCTTACTTCTTTAGACTTTGGCGCTGAAACTCTCAGAGTGTATTCCTATAAGTGTAATCATCGTCAACCTCTACCTGGCGGTGATCTGCTGGTACAACATGTTGGGCATCTTCTACACAAACCTAATGAGGACGTCGACCTAGATCCATACCTGTAAAATAAAAACTGTTAGAGCTCCTAATCCTGGAATATGGAAGACTCAACATTAATTAATTTATTGTTTTGTTTTATTAATTTTAGGTTACCTATCCCAAGGTCTACCCATTCAAACACAGGCACAAAGAATAATGATGCATGATCCCTTCCTAGGTCTCTACCCTACAACCAGTATCACTTTGTTTAGTAGCCATCGTAAACTTAAAGGTCTGTGCAAAAGATCATAGGGGGCCCCAAACGCCTATGTCTCTGCTGGTCTCCAGTGTTTACCCCACTTGCTAAACATGAATTACACCGTTTCCCTACCATCCCATGCATCCTCACCTAGGCCTAACTCCAAACTCCATCCTATCCCTCAACTAGACCTTTGATACCACTCTGTCACGACCCCCTCCCCACAAATTTTACCCCTCCTTGGTCGGCAATGTGGGAAGAGAGATAATGACCCCCGAGTCCCGCCTCTAGTAGGCCCCGGGTTGGCGACTAGCACCGAGGGTATAATAATCATAAAATGGGAGACATTACCCTCTAAGAGAACACATGCAGAAGAGAGAGATAGAATAGACTCCAATCAACTCCCACTCAGAACTGAAATATAAAAGAAATCCATGTACATATATGATATGTTATGCAAAAGTTCTACAACTGAAAGGGGAAACTAAAAGTACCCAAAAGAAAGTAAAACGGCAGCGACCACAAGCCCGAACAGCTTCTCCTCCAACCAAAAGCTAGTAGTAACCAGATTGATCTCCAACCTGCTCCAAGTGACCTGAAAACTGTTTATATATACATAGGATGAGTATAACAGTATACTCAGTAGGATCCTCCCCAAGACTCTCATGTAAAAGTAAAGAAAGCATGCTAAAGCCCAGTGAACAACAAGTGAAACTGACTCGTCACCTAAATAGGTATATTAAGTTCCCAACCTCACCATTGATACTCTCACCAAGTAATTCATACAATAATATAGAATATAGTAAAGAATATCAAGGGTACCCCTCTGCTACTTCCCCATAGGTTTTCCGCTTTTCCCAAACAACATACGTCCTGTGCTTCTCTCTCCAAAGGCTTGCCCGCAGACACCTGGGCTAAGGTCCACAATTTGCACCTCGTGCACCACAAAGGCTTTCCCGCAGACACCCGGGCGAAGCACCACACCATCTTCACAACCAATATTAATCAGGTATGTTCCGGGAGCCACCATAGCACGCATAACGTATATCATACACCGGGTATTATAACTCAAGCCATTATAGCCCATACACCGAGTAGGGATCCTCAAGCCATGACAGCCTATACACATTACACCTATAGTAGTCCATAGGATACTATATCCAGAATATATGTGTGTGAAATAACCACAATCCATTACAACCCTATACACACATATATGGGGAAACTAACAGTTGTGACTGTTGGCACATGTATCTACCAAGAGAAGAGAGCGGGGCCAAAAGGGGGTAGTCAGCTATTCGACCTCCCATCAAAATGTTGAGGAAAACACCCCCAGGGCTCAGAATCCCCAGGGTGTCAGTTTCCCTTACCGACAGGGTGGAGTAGCGTATAGAAACACAAAAAGTACAGAATATATATATAAATCACATCCACACTATGGGCATTACCTAGTCTTAGATACAACTGCAGCTAACGTCTCTCAGACTCCAGGCTGCTACTTCTAAGACTAGATATCCTATAAGCACACAAACATTTGAAGAGCTTTATTAGATTACTCTATTCTCATTTTATCAGTTGCACTATACATTAATTAATTATTTAAACATTAATTAACCATGAACAATTCGACATTAAACTGAATTGGCATCACATTCAAAATCAGCTGCTCCTTTTAAGATTCACATCACCTTTAAATTCTAGTACCTCCATCCACGTGGATTTTCACCATTTAATCAAATATTCAATACAGAATTACTTTTCCTTATTCCCAAGCATTCTAGAAAAGCATCCTATGCTTCTAAACACAAAGGAGGATCAACACAGTGAGTAGATATACTACCCTTCGAGTCTTTGCTACCTTTAGAAAGAGCATAGACCCATTCTCCCTTGAGAGGCTAAACACAGAAAGCGCGTGGATACCTCGCACGTCTTCGCCTCCTTTAGAAGAAGGGTTGCAATACCGACTGCCTTGAGAAGTGGGGAAAAGAAAATCAGATAAACATTCAAAGAATCCACAAGAATCCAGCAACCACATCCATCCCATTCCATCACCCCTGGTGTCCTCCCCGACACCCATATGCATAAACTGATGCATCTCGCCACTCTAGGCGTCATCTTCTGCCACAAACACAAGGCCTCCATGCCTCCACATATCACAACAGCCATCCAGGCTCACATCACAGAAAAAGCAGCAGGAAAACAAAAATCACAACCATGGGCTCTTGACCCTTTAACAAACAAGAGGGTAACTCAAAACCCTTTTAGAAATTCTCACACAATCTATTCTTTAATCCATATTGAATTAGCAGATTTGTTATTCATAGGATCCAATTATGGGATACCTAATCAGTAATCTATCACAATTAAATAACCATTCATACTTCCCGAATTTGATTAACCTCAAATTAGAACAACTACAACAATGGAAATAACCAGATTAATTTACATGCCTCATTATCTTTAGCCAATTAATTAACAATTAATTACATATTTAAGTTCATTATCAATTTCCATCATGAATGAATAACAAATCATAGATATCAAAGATATCACTCTATCTATAAAAACATGAGACAAACCGTTATCACGGTATAAAGAAACAACATGCGATCAACCAATTCTTTAAATCTGGTTCAAGTATTTAATTAGGTCAATTTCATTGTGATCTAAAGGACTAAATCATGCCAATTCTATGGTTTCACATATACAATTAGAGAATCCATGAATCCCCTACCTGGAAGAGTTCTTGATGTCCTTTATCCACACAACGAGTCAAAATCCTCCTCTCACGACAACTACATCCACCAGAGGATGACACGGTACGATAGTACCAATCAACCCCAAGGAAAACCCATTATAATCATGGAAATTACATGGTATAATATGGAAGGGAGAAACAAGAGAAGATGATCCCCAATGGAATGATGATAAAACATACCTTATTGGGAAGATTGACCGACATAGTTCGGTTGCATCCAAAACAGAGCAGAACCAATCCTAGGAGTAATGATTGATTGTGCAACTCCTACGGGAATGATTGAAAGGTTCTAGCATCTCTTAGCTGAGAAAAAAGGGAAAGAACAAGGGAGAATGATATCTCGTCCCTTTTTGAAGATTTAGTGGGGCGACGGATTAAGATCCGGTTAATTCTCCATTAAAAATGGATCACATTAACCCACGTGGTTTGACCAAGTAAAATACATCCCGGCCTTAGGAATAATTAATATAGAATTTATGGAATTTTAATCGGACATAAGAGTCCTTAAAACAAGGCTTTAAATGTATTTTACGTAAAAGGAAACGTCAAATGGGGCAAAACTATAGGAATCTGGAAACACTGTTCACATACTAAAAATTTGGCAAAGGAAAGAAATGGTCACCGTTAGACCTCACCGTTTTGGAAACACTATTCAAGCCTACCGATAGAAGGCCACCGTTAGAAGGTTACCATTCTGGAAACACTGTTCAAGCCTACCGATAGAAGGTCACCGTTAGAAGGTTACCGTTGTGGAAACACTGTTCAAGAATACCGATAGAAGGTCACCATTAGAAGGTTACCGTTCTGGAAACACTGTTCAAGCCTACCGATAGAAGGTCACCGTTAGAAGGTCACCATTCTGGAAACACTGTTCAAGCCTACCGATAGAAGGACTTCTTCTTCTTCTTCTTCTTATATTTTTTATTCGAAAGGAAAGGGCAAGGGGCAAGGGAGACATCACCCCACAAGGGGGTCGGAAATGGTGGAGTCCAAGGGCATCCCCCAGCACAAAAGAAGTACATTCTGGAGGGAGGGAAGAAAGTGAGTCATAAATAATGAGAGGCACATCCTGCCTACCCAAGCGGGAAAGGGAGTCCGCCGCGAAGTTGGCCTCCCTCCAACTGTGATGAACAATCTTCCCATGTGCGGTACCGATCTTGCACCTTCTAATGGTGTAAGTGAGCTCCCAAGGAACCCCACTAGTCCCATTCATGATCCTCGCAAGGGTTTCTGAGTCTGTCTCAATTTTGGACGCTGTCAACCTCTTCCTTCTACACACCAACAGACCTTAGGCCAGTGCATGGACCTCCGCACTCAGAGAATTTCCTGGCCCATAAAAGTCACTAAAGGCGAGGAAAACCGAGCCTGATGAGTCTCGCAGGATCCCTCCCACTCTCATGGTTCCCCCCATGCATGAGCCATCAACGTTGAGTTTTAGTTCCATGATCGGCGGGCACCATTTAACCCACTGACCAGTACCTTTTCTCAGAAAACAGGGGCGATTGAGCAGGTTGTTGGTGGCAGTTGACGTTGAACCACCTTTGATATGGGAAGCAATCTCGAAGATGTGGGATTTGAGGCTTGCCAACAGCGAACGGCCTTCTCCCCTCCTAGCTTGATTGCGAGCCTCCCATTACAGACTGGCCACGTGTATAGCGGCAGTGAAACCGCACCGCTGGAGGAGTAGTCGCGACCCCTGGCCGCGATGGTGTAGCGGTGACCGTCCGTGAAACAAACCGGTGGCTCAAGCCGTTAGGTCGACCGGGATGGGGCGGCACTATGGGGCCGCGCGGACGAGCCGAATATGCTGCGGACCCTAGATGAAGCAGTGCAGCAAAGATCGGCGCATGGCCGGCCATGAGGATGTCTGGCAGCCTGAGCCGCCGGGTTGCTGGAGGAGGTGTAGCTCAACCGGTGCCACGGTGGAGTCGGCAGGATGCTCGGCCAGCCGGGAGGAGTGGGACCCACAACCGGTCCCGCGTGATGCTGAATGGTTCCACCTAACACCAGTTTATCTACCACCCGAATGTCATAGCCGTTTGGGATTACCAGGGGCGCACAGCTTCCCCCCTAAACGCGGCAAGGGCGGACCCCATGGGATGCCGGGCCGGACCCCTCGCGGGGCCGCAAGGCCGGACCTAGCGCTGGACATCGGGTCGGACCCAACGCATGCCGCCGGGCCGGAACTAGCGATGTACGTTGGGTAAAACCCTGTGCGGGTTGGGCCACCTCTGCAAAAGGGACAGATCCACGGACCAGGTTGGACCCGCAGACCGGTTCCGGACATGTTTGACCAGATTTCGCCATTTCGCCCATAACATGTGCGATGTGTGTTCGATTGAAGAGCCGCATGTGGAGACAGAAATATTAGAGAAAGAAGGTTCTTTTGGAATAACCCACTTGAGATTTGGATGCAGTTGGGATATGGTCGGTTTGGATTGAACCTGAATCCAAATATTTCCTCGGAACGGAAATGTCAATAACTCTCAGACTAGGCATTTGATTGATGCCCCATCTATCGCGTTGTTTTTCTTTTGATGAGAATGAACATTGGGATACTTCTATATGAGACTTCATGACCATTGGAGTATAGACCTGTAGCTCATTGAGGGGATCCTCCCAGAGATGAGAGGGTGGAGTACGAAGACCTAGTAGCTGCCTGAGACCTGAAGACTGCTTGAACGATTTGACTTGGTGTGATTCAACAAGCCCAGAGGGGAGCACCTCATTGTGGCGGTAGAACCATGAAAAAGGAGCTCCTGGTAGTTAGCGGCAGTCCTTTGGTACTCTACAGTAGTAGTACCTCTACAGGCTATTAGGGGGAGTGCCAGGTAGTTGGTGGCAGACCCACAGTGGGGAGCGCCTCTATATGATCACGGCAGACTCACAGTACTCGACAGGAGGAGTACGTCAGCTTTACAAGATTAGTGGGAAGTTCATGGTTGTGGAAGTAGGCCCACTATACTCAATAGAGGACGAGTTCTCCAGTAGCCATGGTTTCGACAATGTGAATAAAAATCTTTGTTTAGTTGAGTCGGTAACTTTTGTGTTTACCGCATGATTGAAAAGGATTATTTGATAACATAGGTATATGTATGGTAACATACCTAAGTGAGGTTATCTGTTGATTTCATACCTTGTGGTTTCTCCTTGTTGGATTTTTTGAGACCATTAGGGTCTCGGGGTCCCTATTGAGTATCGTTATACTCACCACTGCACGGGCTAGGCCCGCACCTCATTGTGTTGGTTACAGACGACGAACATCGCTGACTGAGGCTGAGTGGTCCCGGACTGGATGGTACCCAGAGGTGGACCACATGGCGTGACAGTACATGGAGGAGACAGACTGACGTGGAGTGTTGTCGAGGTTATTTGTTCCTACCCTTCATGTAGGATCCATGGCGGATGATCCAAGAGATTCTCTACACCATTCAACTATTTTTGTCTCTTTTCAGTTGTACTTCTACATTAAAGTTGGTCTTGTATTTCCATCCCCTTTACATTTCAACACTCCTTTTTGTATATAGTTTTACTTAGTGTTTTGCTTCCAACTTTTACTCTCTTGTGTATATTTACAGTTATAAAGGCAATGCCTTCCCTGTTTTATGGATTTAAGCCTTTGGTGCTAGTCTCAATCCTATGGCCTCTGGAAGGTGGGCTTGGGGTAGTCACGACACGTGGCCCAGGGGACGAGTCATGATAAATTGGTATCTAAGGAGTCAGTTCAACTGCAGAACATAGGACTCTGATCTTTTCTTTTCTTTGAAAAAATAGTGATAAGGATAATGAGTGTGGTTTTTAGTTCAGGGAGTCCAGTGTTGGTGTGGCGGCCGACGTATCTATACACCAGGACCCTGACTACTGATTTCTGACTCAGTGCATGAAAACACATATTGTGTGTGTGTTTTCAAAAGTTTTCTATAAGTCAGCTCAACCAGGTCAGCTCACCATGTATAAATACTTTGACTGTGTCGCATCTGTTTCTTTCAGGATTCCTCCCTGCAGATGACTGGCTAGGGCCCCGAGAGTTGTATGCGCTGATATCCCACCAAGTGGCGATGCCTCAGTGCAAGGCCCTATCACAGCGAAGGCACCGGCGTTACCACTACCCGTTAGGCCACCGATGCCACCAGCCCTAGAAGCAGACGATGCCTGCCGCTTGAGCATGCTGTACGAGTTCCAATGCCAGAGGCCAACGAGGTTCTGGGGAGAGATGTAGCCACATGCGGCTACGGATTGGATGGAGGCTGTGGTGAGAGTCATCAAACTGGTAGGGGCACCATCAGACGTTATGGTGATCCTTTCCATGAGTCTCCTTCAGGCAGCAGCAGGCAAATGGTGAATCCTGATGCTCTAGGTTCATGATGAGATGACACTACTCTAGGCTAACTTCGAGAGCATATTTCGGGTAGAGTTTGTTCCAGCCACCCTACGAGCGGTGCAGATACATGAGCTATTGCATCTACAGCAGGGTATCATGATTGTAGCTCAGTACTCAGTGAGGTTCTCAGACCTCTTGTGCTACTCCACTAATATGGTACGAGACCCATTCTATAGGGCTCAGACCATCGATAAGGGACTCAATTGAGAGATCAGGGCTTCAGTGATCTCCCTCAGCATCCCGACGCAAGTAGGGGTATTGGAGCGAGCCCTCTTAGTAGAGAGTTTCCTTGCTGAGTAGTCTCCAGTAGAGAGACCCATCACTAGTCGACATGCAGTGGAGTCTTCTGTAGTTAGAAGTAGACATAAGTCATATAGCTCCAAGAATACCAGGCCTACTGGTGGACGACCAAATGACTCAGAATAAGTTGTTTAGGGAACCCAGAGTGGAGACATAACCAGACTTTCTAGGAGCAGACAGTGTTACTAATGCTGCTGGTAAGGTCACATGGCTTGTGACCTTCCAAATCGTTGTACTGGCAATCAAAAGACAGTTGAGGGACCCCCCAGGCAGAGGCAGAGATTCGATCGAGGCGGTCCACAGGGAGTAGGTGGATGTGGAATAAGATATGGTCATGCAGCTAGAGGTGGATGGCGTTTTGAGGTGTTACCTCCACCACCACCAGGAGGTCCATCCCAACTATAGGAAGAAGGTGGATTGGGGAGATCTTAGCTCCAGGTAGTTGAGGCCTACGATCACGTCACTCCGGAGATGATTCTAGGTATAATCTGTGTCTACTCTTCTATAGCTGCAGTTCTTATAGAAACATGTGCTAGTCACTCTTTCATTGCCACTTCCCTCATTCGGAGCGCGGAGATTCTGACAGAGCCATTGACTTGATCCTTACAGCTAAAGACTCCCACGGGAGCAGAATCGAAGATTATGCACTGGTGCTGGCAGTGTGACCTTACTCTAGGAGGCGAGAGCTTCGAATGGGATCTCATCGTAGTGGCGTAGAGTCCTTACGACGTTATCTTGGGTATGGACTGGTTATCTATAGTCCATGCTCAGATCAACTATATTAGGCACAAAGTGTAGTGTGTCTGCATATATGGGACCAGTTTTACCTTCACCAGTGAGAAGGTAGCCTTTGCAGCACATGACGGACTTACTCGAAGGAGGGTGCAGTCGATCACTCATCAGGTGGCTTGCCATACATTCAGAGCAGTTAATGCAGAGAGTCTGACTTATCTTGTAGTGGTGGACCATTAGGCAGATGTTTTTCTTGACTATGTCCTAAGTCTACCTCCTCGTAGAGAGTTGGAAAACTACATTGCCTTGTACCCTGGGATGACACCGATATCTACTCCAACATATCGGATGGCTCCCGCTGAGCTTCGTGAGCTGCTGGTAAAACTAGAGGACTTTCAGGGGAAGAGAATCATCTGGACCAGTGTGTCTCCCTATTCAGCCCCGATTCTGTTCACCAAGAAGGCGGATGGGAGCTTAAGGATTTGTGTCAACTACCGTCGCCTAAACTAGGCAACTGTGAAGAACTAGTACCCACTCTCGAGGATGGACGACATCTTTGATCCCCTGAAGGGAGCATTGTGGATCTCGAAGATAGACCTCTGATCAAGCTATCACCAGCTTATAGTTCGAGATGAGGATGTGCAAAAGACAACCTTTAGGTGTCGGTACAACCACTATGAGTTATTGGTTATGCCATTCGGCGTAACCAACGCTCCAGCAGTGTTCATGGGACTCATGAACAGGATCTTCCAGCCATACCTCGATCGATTTTTCATAGTCTTCATCGATGAAATTCTGATCTACTCGAATTCTGAGGAGGAGCATGCCTACCATTTCCGGGTAGTACTAGACATACTTCGAGAGCACGAGCTTTATGCAAATCTCACGAAGTGCCAATTTTTTATCCGAGAGGTTCACTTTTTGGGACATGTCATCTCAGAGGCTGGAGTTGTAGTGGATCCTGTGAAGATCGAGGCAGTACTTTTTTGGGATCCACCCAGGAGTGTAACGGAGGTACGAAGTTTCCTGGGTTTGGATGCTTACTACCGAATGTTCGTACCAGACTTCTCCAAAGTTACAGCACCACTATCAGCCTTGACAAAGAATGGAAAACCATTCATATGGTCGAAAGGATGCCAAAAGATCTTTCAGGAGTGGAGGGAGTGGCTGACTAGTGCCCCCATCTTGAGGCTTCCAGAGAAAGGCATAGGGTACGTAGTCTTCTGCGACACATCAAGGACTAGACTCGAGTGTGTCCTGGGGTAGGAGAGAGTAGTGATTGATTACGGTTCTCATTATCATAGAAAAAATGAGCAGAACTACACTACCCATGACCTGGAGTTAGTAGTATTGGTCTTCACCATGAAGATGTGGCGACACAATATGATGGGCGAGCTTTTTACCGTATACTCTGATCACAAGAGTCTCAGGCATGTCTTCTCTCAGAAGGACCTGAAACTAAGATAGCGACGTTGGCTTGAGTTCCTCAAGGAATATGAATTCGAGATAGTCTATACTCCTAGGAAGGGGAATATTGCTGAAGATGTACTTAGTAGGAGAACTGGTGTACAACTTCTAGTAAAGGAAACAGAGGAACTAGATGCTTTACAAAAATACTTTGTGGATAGAGATGGAACATCCTTTCTAAAATATCATACAGACACTCCTCCACTTCTTCAGCGAGTCAGGGAGGTGCAATGTGGAGACTCTAACTGCGAGATGTGACGTGCTCCGATATCCATAGGGCATCCAACTGATGGATTTTCTGAAGCTGGGGAGCATGTCAACCTCTTCAGAGGATGTACCATGGTTCCAGTGTCACTTCATGAGGAAGTGTTGAGAGATTTCCACAAATACCCTCTAGAGGTACATCCAGGAGTGGAAAATATGTACCAGGACCTTCGACGAAAACACTGGTGGCTAGGTATGAAGAAGGAAGTAGCGGAGTCTGTCTCACGATGCCTCAATTGTCAGCAAGTGAACGCGGAGCACCAGGTACTGGAAGACTTGGTTCAACCCTCAGAGGTCCCAGAGTGGAAGTGGGATGACATATCCATGGAATTCATGATGGGTCTTCCACGCACATCCTGGGGTCACGACTCAATTTGGGTGATAGTCGACGGACTCACCAAGTCGGCCCACTTCCTACTGATCAGAGAGCAGGGTTCAGTAGAGATCTTGGGACGCCTCTATGTGAAGGAGATTTTGCGACTACATAGAGTACCTTCATCTATTTTCTCTGATCGTGACACACATGATACTTCACAGCTATGGCAGGGGTTGCATGAGGCTTTTGGGACGCAGCTTCATCTGAGCACCACCTTCCATCCTCAGAAAGATTGTCAAACTGAGCAGAACATTCAGACCCTCAAGGACATGCAACGTTCTTGTGTGCTTGACTCCGGTCCCATATGGGAGGATCACTTACCTTTTATGGAGATTTATTACAAAAACAAATATCACTCCACCATCGGGATGGAACCTTTTGAGGCCTTGTATGGTCGACATTGCGGATCACCACTATGCTGGAAAGAAATAGGGGAGTTAGCACTAGTGGGGCCAGAGATGGTACATGCTACTATAGAGAAGGTGAAGATCATCCAGGAGCGGATGAAGACTGCACAGAGAAGGAAGAATTCATTTGCTGATATGAGATGGAGACCTTTGGAGTTTGTGGATGGCGACCACATATTTCTACGGGTCCACCTCGATGAGGTCTACAGAGATTTGGACGAGGCAAGAAGTTATCTCTAAGATTCATCAGACCTTTCCAGGTCCTCAGCAGAGTTGAAAAGGTGTCTTACCACTTAGCTCTTCCACCTCAGTTGCACCGAGTGCATGAAGTCTTACATGTATCTTAGTTGAGGAGATATTTGCATGACCCTACTCACATCATCGACCATGTAGAGCAAGACATTGATGATGGGGAAACTTTTAGGGTGCTTCTTGTGGAGATTGCAGATCGATAGGGGAAGGTCCTATATGGACAATCGATATTGCTACTGCGCATTCGCTGGGAGCGCGAGAACCTCCAGGAGAGGAAATGGGAGTGGGAGGCTCAGATGTGTGCTCAGTAACCCCACTTGATTCCATAGTTCGAGTTGTAGATTACGGGGACGTAAATCCCTATGGTTGGGAGAATGTAAAGACCTGGAATTCCCATAGAATTTTTTTTCTTAAATACATGGGTATTTTACAAGTCCGCAAAATTTTATGGGGCGTGATTCCGATGCTCGGTGTGCCCGGAATCAATTTCTAATGTTTTTTTTGGCTACATTCAGTAAACATACGAGCATGATTTTATAACTTTTGAAGAAGTGCTTGGAATTGAAATATGAGGATACCGTTGAACTCGAAGAATGAGTAATCACTTAAGGAGACTTTCACTTCAACGACAGTGAGTCAAGATTTGAAGATGGTTTTTGGGTTTTAGGTGGAATAATAAAATAGAAAAGTGCATGTATTAAATTGTTTTATTAGTTAAGTCATCCACTTAGAATTTGGTGGTGGGGCCACCACACCTTAACCTCCCATGAGAGGTTATGGTAGTGGGGACCACCTGAACTCAACCTCCCATGGGAGGATAAATTAGGTGTGGACCACCCAGTCTTTTAACCCCTTGAAACTCTCCATTAAATGGGGAGAAACCTTGATCTCCCCACTTTATGGTGAAAAATCCAACCAATTAATTATTTTGAATAATTTTTAATTTTTTGAGCCAAAAATTAAATAATGGAATAACTAAATCAATTATTTTTGAGGGGTTGGAATTTTTATTTGGGTGGAGCTTGGAAAAAGGAGAGCTTGTGGAGAAAAAGAATTCTCCAACAAAGAAAACTTCTTCGGCCAAAGAAGATCGATCTTCAACCGGAACAGGGGTGGAAGCACCGTCCTTGAAGAACGTCGACGAAGTCATCCTCGAATTCTACATCTTATTTCCTGACGTCAACGAAACGACGCCCACCTTTCCGTGACATCCTCAAGTAATAATGAATCCGAGCTCGGGGTTTGAACTTGTTTCGTTTCTAGTTCTTCGTTTTCCATCGTAGATTATATGTTGAAGCCGCTTAATATCACCCTAACGCGGATGGCGCGGGCAGAAAAAACAGGGCCCGACTCCTCCGCCTTCTTTGTGGAATTTGATGCTGAATGTGGAATGAGTCTGGGATGAGCGTTACTCATCAACAATGGATTCAAATCGAAGGAGGCATCCCGAGGAGTGCGCGACTTCTTCCGGAACAAGAATCGGGCCACCATAACTCATCTGGTGACCCACGGAAGGTCTACTGGCGCTCAGAACTGGCGAAAAACACCGGTTGAATGAAGGATGGGCAACCGGAAAACCGGTCGGCTGCGTGGACAACGGTGGCACAACCGCACCGCCGGAAGAGTATCTGCAACCCCTGACTGCGACGGTATAGCAGTGGACGACCGTGAAAGATACCGGTGGCTCAACCCATCAAGTTGACAGGGAAGAAGCGACGCAACAATGCCACACGGTGGAGTAGAAGAATCCATGGCCCTTGGATACGGTGGTGCATCAGCAGCCGGCGCATGGCTGGCCGCGAGGAAGACTGGCGGCCCGAGACGCCGGGTCGACGGATGGGGCACTACGCAACCAGCGCCACGCAGGAGTCAGCTAGCCGCTCGGCCAGCCGGGAGGATAAGGACCCAATGCAGGTCCCATGTGACAAGGACCGTTTCCACCTGGCACTGGTTTATCTCCCACTCAAATTTCATAGTCGTTTGGGATTACCAGTGGGCATGCGACTTCCCCCCTGGACACTGCTAAGGGGGATCCCACAGGTCGCAGAGCCGGACACAACACATGCCTCAGGGCCGGACCCAGTGCGGGACTCCGGTTCAGACCCCGCGCGGGCCAGGTCTGACCCCAGTCCGGACCTGTTTGACCCGATTTCACCTTTTCACCCCTAACCTGGGCTACAGGTTCCTGATTGACGAATTGTTTGCAGGGATGGAAATCGTAGAGAGAGATGGTTCTTTTGGAATATAGCACTTGAGGTTTGGACGCAGTTGCAGTATAGTCAGGTTGGATTTAACCTAAATCCAACCGGGTCCTTGGAACAAAAATGTCAATAACTCTCAGACCGGGCATCCGATTGACACGCCGTCTATCGCGTTGTGTTCATTTTGGTGAGACAGAACATCAATATACTTCTATTTGGGACTTT
Source organism: Viscum album (assembly GCA_963277665.1). NCBI lineage: Eukaryota > Viridiplantae > Streptophyta > Magnoliopsida > Santalales > Viscaceae > Viscum > Viscum album. The sequence goes on from OY728123.1 coordinate 377,421,079, forward strand.
GTGACAGTAGGATTTTCTAAGTGTAGCTCATGGAGCGGACCCTCCCAGAGACGAGCGAGTGGAGTACAAAGACCTAGTAGCTTGCTGGGACCTGATGACTGCTTGACCGATTTGAATTGGAGTGATTCGACTAGCCCAGTGGGGAGCGCCTCGTTGCGGTGGCAGACCCACAGAGGAGGAGCGACAAGTAGTTTGCGGTAGACCCACAGTTGGAAACGCCTCTGTGTGAGTGCGGCTGACCCATAGTACTCGACAGGAGGAGTACCTCAGCAGTCCAAGGTTAGTGGGAAGTGCCTGGTTGTGGTGGAAGACCCACTGTACTCAACAGAGGAAATGTTCTCCAGTAGCCATGGTTTCGACAATGTGAATAAAAATACTGGTTGAGCTGAGTCAGTAACTTTTGTGTTTACCTCATGATTGAGATGGATTACTTGATAACTTAGGTATATGTGTTGGCATATACCTAAGTGAGTTTATCTGTTGATTTCATACCTTGTGGTTTATCCTTGTTGGTTTTTGTGAGACCTTGAGGGTATCAGGGTCTCTACTGAGTATCGTTATACTCACCACTACATGGGCTATTCCCACACCTCGTTGTGTTGGCTGCAGACGACAGACAATGCTGACCGAGGCTGAGTGGACCAGGACTGGACGGTACCTGGAGGTGGACCACACGACGTGACAGTACACAGAGGAGACGAACAAACGTGGAGTGCGGTGGAGGCTATATGTACCTACCCTTTAGGTAGGATCTGTAACGTATGATCTAGGATCTGCTCTGCACCTTTTAGGTATTTTTATACCTTTTTAGTTGTTCTTTTACTTTATAGTTGGGCTTATATTTCCGGCCCCTTTACTTTTCATCACTCTTTTTTGTATACAGTTTTACTTAGTGTTTCTCTTCTAGCTTGTACTTTGTTGATTATTTTTGAACTTATAATGGAAATGCCTTCCCTGTTTTATGGATTTACGCATTTGGTGCTTGTCTCCGTCCTCTGGCCTATAGAAGACAGGCTTGGGGTAGTCACAACATGTGCCTCAGGGGACGGGACGTGACACTAATTAGAAAAATCACTTAGTGATATGACCTTAGTTATCGATAATAGAAGTTATCCATATTTTTTAGTTTAATATGAATCCAAAGATATGATAAAATAACAATAACCTTTGAACATGATCCAAGAGGTCCATTCATCATTATTTCTAACATTTTAAAACAATTCATGTGTTTACCTAAACTGAAACCAGTTTTTTAAACATGACATCCCCTCTCCCTTATAAAAAAATTATATTTTATTTTCTATATTAGTGAGAAGTAAGTTGAATCTTAGATAGTGTAGCGGAGGAATAGAGGGGTTAACTATTGGATCTTAAGTAACACCACAAACAAATATATCTAGGAACCCTATATAGTGATCACATAAAATTCATGCATTATATTCGTTGTTTAAATCGATATATGGATATGTAAAACCATGTTTTATTCACTACATCTTATGAATAATTTATCATAGTGGTAAAAGATACAGTATAAAACCCTTCCCTCATAAACAATTCTATAATCTTCCCAATGGAATTCAAAAAAAAAATACTTCCTCCATATCAATTGAAGGGAGTTTACATGAACATGGAATAATTTATTTTTTTATTATTATGAAATCATGGCCACTACCCTTGTTTTACATTTAAATTGATTCAACACAAAACATGGCCTTTGAGTGTGGTGAATGATAGAAATAAGATCCCAGTATCAAAGAGATAATGGTGTTAGAGTTTGGGGATGTGGGCACCAAAGATGTAGTAATTAAAGAAGTAGAATATCTTAAGGTGCCCAAGGTTAAGTGACTACCTCCCCATCAATGACATCTAAGATACAAGTTGGACCATAACATAGATATATATAGAGATCACCCCATCCATTTTCCCAATTCCCATATATTCTTTCTTTCCTTATACCATTATAGTGAGTTGGATTATTTTAAAACAAGGGGTTTTCCACTATTAGTGTCTCAATAAAAAAGTCACTCAATTTAAAATGTTTTGGATCACAACACATAACTGTTATTCACATTCTAATTAAGGTAAAAAATATTTTTCTTAGGTTAGAGGACACATAAACACAAATCCCTTATAGGACTACCTAAGACATTTTTCTCTATTATTTTATCATTTTTATTTTAATAGAATAAATTTTAAGGTTTATATATTTTTATATGGGATTGTATGAAATAGTTAAATTTGAAATTTAAATTGATCCCATAGGCATAATAATGAGGTTATTTATCCATTCCTCATTTTTTTTCATTTTCCATTGTGGTGATGTTTTATATAGTAATAGGTATATAAAATTTTAATTGTTGTGTATTTTGAACAAATCATAGATTATTAAGTGTCATTATTGTATTGATTATATTTTAATAAATTTTTTCAGTGATTTATTCATCATGTGTACTTTTTCATCAAGAGTTATCTTTTATATAAAAATCATTGATGAAATTGTATATTAACTCTTAAAAAATTATAGAATAATTTCTAATTGTAATTGATTTCAATTGACAAAAATTTAAAATTCCTCTATATGATCATGGAATGTGTGTATAAATGAATCAATTGCTAAAGAAAATAAAAAAAATCAATAATCATTATTAAATAATAATTAAATAGATTCATTTTTATTTAATTTGTTTTGGTTGTTGAAATTAAAATATATGTTTCTCATTATTTTTGAAGAACAGTTTGTATATGTAAAAAATAAACATCTATAAATAATGATTTATCTCAATATGAGAAAAAGTTGTCCAGATCAAATAACTATACCATAGTTTTAACAAATAAACCTATAGGATTCATTTTATTTGGAATGATTTAGTTCCAAATTATCATAAATCACTTAAACTGTTCTATTAATAAGAATTTATTAAAAAAATGTGGTAAATCAACTTTGTTAAAGAGATATATAAAAAGGAATGTGTACACTCATCTTGATTGAATAAGAGGAAAATGGATTTATACATTACATTATATAATTTTGAATAAATATTTTAGTAATATGGATTTCAGAGGTGAAACATGAATAAAAGTGAATAAGAAATGTCACTACATGTGAATATTGAGATTTAAATAAATATTTAAATTATTAAAATTCAATTGTTTATGTTATTAAAATTAGTGCAAGTGAATTATATGTGGGTAAATTTGTGGAAAAACATTCACGGATAAAAGGAATAATTCATGTATAGTGGAGTGATTAATGCATATTTTTATAATTAAGTATACATATTAGAGTAAAATATAAATATATAAATATATAAATATATATATATCATCATATTAAAAATAATTGTATCTTAGATTTAGAGAGTAAATAATTATAATAATTTGAAAATGTTATAATTATTAATTTTATTGAATGTATTATTATTTTTAACTTTGAATGAATTTTTTCATTATCATTAAAAAAAATTATGGGAAATATTATACTCTTATAAATATATATAGGAATAAAATATAATTTTTTCAACTATATATAAATACATATTATGGGAATGTTTTCTTGTATGAGTAAATTCTATTAGTATCCAATGGTACAAATATCCTCCATTATTCAATTTATCATAAACCAATGTAAGTGTACAATCTTCATTCATGAATTATATAGATTCAATTGAAAATATATGTAAGAATAGAAGGTGTGGAAATTAATGATTATTCATCCTCTATGAATAGTAAAATCTAAAAAATTGATACTATATAAAATTAATTGTCCATGAATATAATATTAAATCATAAATATAAAAAACATATAAGTGAACTCAAAAAAACATAAGAATAAACATGATCATAAATATAGAATATAATGATTCATATATTTCTAGAATCTATCTCAACCCCACATGTATTAATAGTTCATTCAAACATAATGAAATGTTTTATAAATTCAGCATATTAGTAAAAAATGAGTCCAGGGTTATTGACCAAATCTATAATCCAATAGTAGTATGCTTATGTTGATGTTAAAATGGAGAATATGTTATAGATCAATGTTCTAAAAAAACCTAAAATAAAATTCAGGAATCATTCTATGTCTTCCTATAATTAAAATAATGTATAAATTCCCATATATTATAAAGATTTGATAGAGAAAATATATTATTTTTTATATGAAATCATCTAATCAGATAGGGGTAAACATGTTCTCATCCTATGTGAAATAAATGGTCCACTATGTCATATCTAAACATTTCATCAAATCCATTTTAGTATATAGAAACATGACAAGAAAACGAGGTAAAATTTTACTACAATATTTAATTTATCAAATTAATTTTGTAATTATTTTCTATCAAATGAAATAATGTATAATTCTTATACTTCTTTTTCATTGTGTTCTACATGTCTATTGTTTTTCCATCCCACTTATTTGGATAACTTACAGAGCTCTTCTATTCATACAGAATTGTGTTTATCACATAACCCCCATTTTCTAATTTATTGAATGTTTTATTTATTTTAGTAGTTAGAAGCTGAATTGAAGAGGTTGTGGTAGGGGGTTTTCTCCAATCAAAAAATATTTCCTCACCCAACACTCTATTTTAACATATATTTTATCCCACCCATAAATTCACAAATGCTGTATATAATGGAGTTTTGTTGAATGAAATTTAAATGGAATATGTTTGATCTGCAAAATTAATATTAGAAAAAACTTGGTTGAGGTTTCTTACCCATCATTTGGATTTAGTTTATTGGGATTTACTTAGCTATATAGGGATTTTAAATCCACATAATTCACATAACATTGGTAGTGGGGAGAAATTACATAATGTTTCATACATAAATGTTGAAATTAATAATCCAAATTATTAATATATAGTGAAACTTGGAACATTCCATTATCCATTAAATTTTTATACTTCTATTTATTTTAATTTCCGTCATTATACACAAACAAGCATAACTCCAACCATTGACCGTATCATCGCAATACTGAATATAAAATAAATAAAAAATTTGAATAGATTATTGGTTGATTTAAAAAAATTGTTTAGGATATAACCCTTGCATGATATCATGATAAACTAGATGTTCCAAAAAATATTATTTTTGGGCCCACTATTTCCAAATATAAAAAACACACAAACTATGAATTAGAATTTTAATAATTGATCCCATTTTCAATGGATTCTATAATTATGATGATTAATATAGTTATATGTGATTATTCTATTGTTATGAGAAATTTGTTATCTGATGAACGAAAATTAATTTTTATTACATTCATTTTAATTGTATTAAAAAAGTATAACTTGACAAAGATCTAAATCCACAATTTTAGAAATCATTAAAAATATAGTTCAAATAAAAATTTATAAAACTTAATATTGAAAACTTATATATTTTCACATATTAATTAATGATTTGAAAATACAACATATTTTATGAGATACATTTTGTTAGTGAAACTACTTTTATGGCATCCAATATCAAATTGTCACATCAATGGAGCTCAAAATGTTATAACTTTTTCATTTAAATAGTCTATGAAATTAGTTGGTGGCCATAATAAATGAGGACCATGAAGAGGTTTTTTACAAATATAATAATGTGGGATTTTTCCAAAGTAGAATCAATTCTAAAAATGGGAATTGCATCTGTTGGAATAAATTATTAACTAAAAATAATTTTTTCTATCCAAGAAAAGACATTGGAGTCTTTTTGGAGTCTATAAAACTAAATCGTAATGAAAATCAACACAAGGATTCAATGAAATATTTTTTAAATAAGTAATATTACTATAAAAACATAAGGTGACATGTCTATGTATTTCTCTTATTGAGTAATAGGTATATAAATTACAAAAAATTACTAGAAGGATGTGGTACAATATATATCTATATGGTTTATGGAATCCATCGATGTTTTTCATATGAGAACCACATATTTTATAAATAGTTCATCTATAGTTATTAAAGGCATTTTATAACTCATATTGGATGTAAAAAACTTCATTATTAATATTATAGAAATCAATGAATCAATTAATCCCCTTTTAATTTGATTTGTGTTATTTATTTTCTTAAGAAAATATTTTGTATTTTATGTGATTTTTCTTTAATTCATATGTGTGAGAATAGAAAAAAATAATTTTATGGTTCAACATGGTTAAGAAATTTCCAAAAAATTATAGAGTATTTCAGAAACTAACAAAAATATTTTTGTAAGAAAAATTTAGAATTATCTTAAACATTTTGTTTTAATAGTCTTTCTATTTCAAAACTTTTTTCTTCCGTTCATCACTTTCAATATTAGTTTAATTATTTTTTTCAAAATAAATTTATAAAATTTAATTTTAATTGTGTTTTTATCTATTATTAACTAATATAACCTCATATATAATTTTTTTCATGGTAAAGGTGATTTTACATTTCGTGATGATATAAATCAATAGTTTTTTTAGTTTCTAAATGAGTATATTCATCACTGATTCCTTTTCTTTTATCTTTTCTTCATGTTGAAAAATATTCTTAGTTTATTTTTCAATCCATTTGATTTTAATTTTTACAATTTCTTTTTTTTGAGGAAGTATTTTTTTATTATATTATTTTTAAAATGATAGTGATCCAAATTAGTGATCATTCATTTCCACCTATTTATTTTTATTGTGACCCAAAAATTTTATCATCTATAAGAAAATGAAAATCCATTGGGAATCATAATTTTCTAATTTCATTCCCACATGATGATTGAACATTGAGAAAAATTTCAGGTTTAAAGGATGGCTTATGTTTTTATCATTGGTGATATATTTCAATATCTTTGTTAGAGATCCATTTTTTCTAAAACTTCTTTGAATTTTTGTTCAAAAAAATTACATGCCATAAAAAGTGACATTTTGGAAAAATAAATTTAATATTCTAGGATTTTAGTGGATATGGTGTTTTCTATACACATAATATCCCATACCTTTTGAACCTGAAAAATTGAAGAGTTAGTTCAACACATCACCCCAGGAACAACACCTATTACTTACAAGTCTACCATTTAGCAATGAGAGTGCATCAGTACATTATAAATACAATAACAACTATGAAATTAAAAACAATTATAGATAAATATTATTAATACATCATCTGTTATATAAATATATAATATGTAGATCAAAATAATAATCCATACATGATAACATATCATATACACAAATAATATATGATTCCATATAAATGTCACACTTGTCACACACAATGTACCAGATCCCTTAGTGGATTGATCATAATCAATATGTAATCCATACTAATATTTGAAAATATATATAAATAAAACCTTTTTTAAGTCTAACTAAGCCCCAACTTCTTTTCCCATCTTAAAATATCATGATCATCCCTCATACATTAGGGAATATCCCTTACCCATATCATCGATTAGGATGTTTCATTCCCACCAAGGGGCTCGTTGGGGGTGTGAGAAATATACTCAATCAGCTATGACCAAATATGTCTCTAATAGATCCAAAATATATAGTTATATATAAAATATTATTATATACCAAATTGAGTATAATCATGACCATCGTTATATCACTCAATTCTAAGGATCCACCCAAAAGGTTTATCATACCTACTTCATCCATTATTGATATGGGATGGATACTCCTGGGGTCTTGTAATAAGTAAGCACAAATTGGTTACCTATTGCATCCCATGATCAACATGCATGGATATTACATCATTTTAGATAAATATTCATCACATTACAAAAGTACATTCCTGAGTACAGTAATAGTTTTGTAACAGCCCAAGATTTAATAAAAAAATATTCTTTTTAATTTTATTAAAGTCTTGTGTTGTACGCTACACCAAAAGGAGCTTGCACAACACACATCCTTGACTTGACTTGCATTACACGCAATCGCGACCTTCCTCGATAGCGTGTGTAGTACGCAATAACGAGTTTCACTAAACAACGATATGCTATAAAAATATTATTAAAACTAGCCGTTATGAATAGTAATAACCACTTTTTAAAATCCAGTAAATCTTATTTTTCAAAATGTACTTTATTTTTGGATTCGGAGTATCGAATTTAGCCTAAGGTGAAATTTTGGTACTTTTCGGATAACTTTCATATTCTGATGAATAGTGAAAATTGCTAAATTATAATTAAAAACAAATTTTTTTAATCGAAATAATTAATAGTGATAAATCATTAATTTGAGTGGTTTTAAAGTATACTTAGAATATATTTTTACAATTTAATACAATGTTGGTCATTGGATGTAGTTTCACATTTAAACTAGACATAAACAAGTGTCAATCTTTTGATAGATATTCTTTCTTAAAAACACGCTATTTGTTTTAACAGCGGTATTTAATTATAAAATTAATTAATGCAACTTTTATGTTATGAATTTGGTAAAATAGACTTCATTTTTGAATTCGGAATATGAAATTTAGCTTGGGATGAAATTTTGGCATTGTTCTGAAAAACATCAATTTTTGATGAATAGTGAAACTACTAAGTGGTAGGTTAAAAACTGAATTTTGCATAAAACTTAATTTTACCGCTTCTGTGAATGGAATTTCGAAAATCCGAGAGACACGGTTAATATCAAGGACTAAAATGTGGTTCAATGAGATGAAAATAATTTTTTGGTGAATAGTAACCTTTTACTTTTTTTACCATGGTTAATAGTAAATAAGGTAACTAAGGGTAAATATGATATTAATATTACCCTAACACATGTTCTAATTCTATTGGACAAGTGTAATTCGACCAAAAACAAACTTATGAATAAAATATGACCATTTAGGCCCACTTGGATTAGATTAGGACATTTATTATTAATTTATTTAAAGAAGGGTTAAAATAGTTAAAATCAAAGTTTAATAAGTAAATCATTTTTAATATGGGGTTATACATAAGATAAATTCGACTATAAATATTCATTAGAAATCTAAAAAGATTTCCTACATGATGGTATTTTATTTGTAATTTTTAGACATCAAATAATATAATTTATTTATGACACAAAAATGATGCAGTAATTATCTTATTAATGAAATATTGACATAATTGATAATATAAATACCAAAATAAATGTAATTTAAGACTTTTTATGAATTCCACTAATTTTCTAGGTTATTATGATATATTAGTGTTGATTTAATCAACTTGGTTTGAACATATAATTCTGTTATGACTTTCACAATAATCATATATCAAATAGTGTCAAAATTGACACAAAATAGTTTTTAAATCAAATATTATATTATTAATTGTTATTTTCTTCCTAAAAATCTAAGGTTCGGCCAAATGACTTAGATAAGGATATATGTATTAATAACATACAATTTGGGGTTCGTTTGGCATGTTATAGTAAGTTTATTAACCATATAGTGAAAGAAAACAAAAAGACACGGTAAAAGTTAAATTATTTAACTTAGAGTTAAATCTAATTGATAAGGTTAAAATAATACCCTAAACTTGTCTAAATCCTATTGGTTGATAGGATTTCGACCCATCCCCACCTTATCTTCGAAATAAGACCCTTTGGAACCATTATAAACAGATTATGACTTTAATATAAAATAATATTTTGAGATATTCCTAAGGTGCCCCTCTCCTCCCCTATAAAAGGACACCTCCTCCCCCTCCTCCTCACACCAATTTGAGCACTGAAGCTCGGCCAACCCCTACCAATTTATCCTCTCCACTTCCCTAGCAACATCCTAGAGGTTCTGGTCTTCCTCAAAGACCAATTTTAGTTCCCTAAGAGGAGGTCTCAAAGAGGAACTTCAAAGAAGAGGAGGTTCAGACACTTACAAAGCAAGTCGGACCTAAGGATATAAAGAAAGGTTTTAGGTAAAAAAAAGGAAGATCTTTGTGGGAGATTTTGAAGATCTTTCACCATGATTAGAAGATTACGTTCCGAGTTTCCAAAGACACTAAACTATTACGATCCTTGTGTGTGTATTTTTGTTATGTATTAAGTATTCCGCAAAAGTAATGTAATGTTCATGTACGTTAGGCTTCGGGTCTCTACAGTTGGTATCAGAGGAAAGGTTTAGTCAACCTTTGGAAACTAGGATGCGAAAATGTTAGTGAGATCCCTAGAGATATTTCTAAGGTATGTCTAGGGATGTCCCTAAGGATAAGTATACGTATAGGATATAGTCCTAGAACAACAGTAACGATCTTAGAATTTAACCTAAGATGTTAGATAATGAAGTTATTCCCCCTTTATTATGATTTTTGCATCTCACACTATTCTTTTTAGGTTTTAGAAAATGGCTGGAAACAAGATGATTCACAATAATGGAGGATATGATGGACAATGGAATGATATTCTTCATGAGAAACCAAATGAAATGGGATTTGGATGTCCAAACATCATTATTATGCCGAATCAGCAATCTCACAACATGATCAATAAAGTAAAATTTGGTAAGTTTCCTGACTCGACTAATAAGAGAAAGATGGAGTTCCATGATGATCATAGAGGAAAGAAAGTTCAATTTCCCCTATGTAAATCATGTGGGAAGAGGCATCAAGGATAATGTTTCAAGGGAACTGGAAGATGCTTTGGGTGTGGAAAAGAAGGACACAAAGCAAGTAAGTGCAAAGGAAAAGGGTCGGTTAACACCATGGATGAGGATAATGGTATTTCTACGACATCAAAAATGGTTAAGTGTTTTAAATGTGGAATGTATGGGCATTATGCAAACAGATTCCCTAAGGGAAAGACTCATGAAGAGAATCAGTATGGTCATATGGGTAGTATTTATGTGGATGATGATGAAGAGACTACAAATGATATGTGAGATGAAAGAATTTTTGAAGCTCGGTCAATGGTTTGAGAATGTAGTGGAATGATTACATGTTTATCATGTGTAATTTTGGAATAAAGAGACATCTATGGATTGTTACACTGTTGTCTTTCCTTGTGTTTTGAATGTATATGATTAATGTTACCAGTATCCATGAAAGGTTATTCAGATATTTTTGGAATGAGCATAATGAAGGGATAAGGAGAAAATTAAATGTTTGATAGTATTCATGAGCTCATGATTGATATAAGGACTAAGTGATATCATGGTTTGAGTATATAGAATTTTGAGGATTTTGGTATATGGAAAGTATTAACTTTTAACTGCACTCATGTTTTCACTAAGTTATTCAAGAGAATACATGATTAAGGACTTTGAATGTTTGGAATGTGACCAACAAAACATATCTTATGATATATGGGGATCAACGATGGTATTAAATCTCTGGTAATTGCTTTCACTTTGTTATGAGAGTGGACTGTAGTATTATGGATAAGCCTAAGGATTGGAATGAATTATGTTGGACATAAGTTAGTATTGTTTGTTTTTCGATATTATTTATGTGATGTTATAGTAATGTAGTTTTAGAAAAAGGGACAACCTGCAGGACGGGCGACAGCCCATCGCTTCGGACAAGGCTGTAGGAATCGAACCCACAACCGAAGTGCGACTGGCCTTTATCGCCTACCACTGACCTACAGGAAGTCCCTGTTTAGTAGAAACTAGTTTTATTATATTAAGCAGTATGATATATGAAGTATAAGTCCATTTTAGGAACTATATATGATTAATCTCACTATAGATCGACTTATGTATATAATTTTTGCTAACCATTTGTTTGAGACAGATGGTATGACCCGTCATTCTATCACATGATCTGCTAACACTTCACGAATAACAAATTCAACTTCATTTATTTAAGAGATGAAGTGGAAATTGTTCTAGGCACGAACAATAGTGAGATTGTACCAAAATAAAGAAAGTATTTATTCCAATTCAAATTTTCAACTTTAGGGAAATGATCTTGAAAACCAAAAATGTTGTCCTAGTGATCTTATACCTGATGAATCGGATGGTACCTTAGATCGTCACAAATTTATGGATTTGTGATTATTGGCTTTTCCATAGCCATGTTCTCTACCACTCTCCATCAGAACATGATGGTTAGATTTCTCTTCCATATCCATATTTTCACCTATGTGGAAACCCAATGATTAGTTTATTTGGGTAACCGTTACGTTTCATACTTTTGTTTTTAAAGATTGGTTTTGATATTCCTTTTTACGATGTGAGTTTCTATTAAAGAAACTTTCGAATAGTAAACCATTTATAACCCCGACGAATTTCTAGGGCGAAATTCATTTTAAGGGGGGTAGAATGTAACAGCCCAAGATTTTATAAAAAAATATTCTTTTTAATTTTATTAAAGTCTTGTGTTGTACGCTACACCAAAAGGAGCTTGCACAACACACATCCTTGACTTGACTTGCATTACACGCAATCGCGACCTTCCTCGATAGCGTGTGTAGTACGCAATACCGAGTTTCACTAAACAACGATATGCTATAAAAATATTATTAAAACTAGCCGTTATGAATAGTAATAACCACTTTTTGAAATCCAGTAAATCTTATTTTTCAAAATGAACTTTATTTTTGGATTCGGAGTATCGAATTTAGCCTAAGGTGAAATTTTGGTACTTTTCGGATAACTTTCATATTCTGATGAATAGTGAAAATTACTAAATTATAATTAAAAACAAATTTTTTTAATCGAAATAATTAATAGTGATAAATCATTAATTTGAGTGGTTTTAAAGTATACTTAGAATATATTTTTACAATTTAATACAATGTTGGTCATTGGATGTAGTTTCACATTTAAACTAGACATAAACAAGTGTCAATCTTTTGATAGATATTGTTTCTTAAAAACACGCTATTTGTTTTAACAGCGGGATTTAATTATAAAATTAATTAATGCAACTTTTATGTTATGAATTTGGTAAAATAGACTTCATTTTTTAATTCGGAATATGAAATATAGCTTGGGATGAAATTTTGGCATTGTTCTGAAAAACATCAATTTTTGATGAATAGTGAAACTACTAAGTGGTAGGTTAAAAACTGAATTTTGCATAAAACTTAATTTTACCGCTTCTGTGAATGGAATTTCGAAAATCCGAGAGACACGGTTAATATCAAGGACTAAAATTTGGTTCAATGAGATGAAAATAATTTTTTGGTGAATAGTAACTTTTTACTTTTTTTACCACGGTTAATAGTAAATAAGGTAACTAAGGGTAAATATGATATTAATATTACCCTAACACATGTCCTAATTCTATTGGACAAGTGTAATTCGACCAAAAACAAACTTAAGAATAAAATATGACCATTTAGGCCCACTTGGATTAGATTAGGACATTTATTATTAATTTATTTAAAGAAGGGTTAAAATAGTTAAAATCAAAGTTTAATAAGTAAAGCATTTTTAATATGGGGTTATACATAAGATAAATTCGACTATAAATATTCATTAGAAAGATAAAAAGATTTCCTACATGATGGTATTTTATTTGTAATTTTTAGACATCAAATAATATAATTTATTTATGACACAAAAATGATGCAGTAATTATCTTATTAATGAAATATTGACATAATTGATAATATAAATACCAAAATAAATGTAATTTAAGACTTTTTATGAATTCCACTAATTTTCTAGGTTAGTATGATATATTAGAGTTTATTTAATCAACTTGGTTTGAACATATAATTCTGTTATGACTTTCACAAAAATCATATATCAAATAGTGTCAAAATTGACACAAAATAGTTTTTAAATCAAATATTATATTATTAATTGTTATTTTCTTCCTAAAAATCTAAGGTTCGGCCAAATGACTTAGATAAGGATATATGTATTAATAACATACAATTTGGGGTTCGTTTGGCATGTTATAGTAAGTTTATTAACCATATAGTGAAAGAAAACAAAAAGACACGGTAAAAGTTAAATTATTTAACTTAGAGTTAAATCTAATTGATAAGGTTAAAATAATACCCTAAACTTGTCTAAATCCTATTGGTTGATAGGATTTCGACCCATCCCCACTTTATCTTCGAAATAAGACCCTTTGGAACCATTATAAACCGATTTTGACTTTAATATAAAATAATATTTTGAGATATTCCTAAGGTGCCCCTCTCCTCCCCTATAAAAGGACACCTCCTCCCCCTCCTCCTCACACCAATTTGAGCACTCAAGCTCGGCCAACCCCTGCCAATTTATCCTCTCCACTTCCCTAGCAACATCCTAGAGGTTCTGGTCTTCCTCAAAGACCAATTTTAGTGCCCTAAGAGGAGGTCTCAAAGAGGCACTTCAAAGAAGAGGAGGTTCGGACACTTACAAACCAAGTCGGACCTAAGGATATAAAGAAAGGTTTTAGGTAAAAAAAAAGGAAGTTCTTTGTGGGAGATTTTGAAGATCTTTCACCAGGATTAGAAGATTACGTTCCGAGTTTCCAAAGACACTAAACTATTACGATCCTTGTGTGTGTATTTTTGTTATGTATTAAGTATTCCGCAAAAGTAATGTAATGTTCATGTACGTTAGGCTTAGGGTCTCTACAAGTTTGGTGTATTTGGAAATTTTGAATCATAATATTCTGTCTTGGTAAAAGATCATCAAAATCACCCTTAATGATCTCCCCCTATTGTAATCATACATAAAAATGTTCTTTATATGATCTGGAAAGGAAACATAAGAAATAGGTGATATCAAATTCTCGTCAAGGACAAATAATGGAGATATGTAAGTATAACATGAGCATAGGGGTATGACAATAGGATCTTACCATTATAAAAGCGTACCTTGCATATCAAATATCATAAACATGAATCATGGAATAATGATTTGTTGCTCATATGACATGAATCAAAAGAAAATTAAATAACACTGGTCATTAAAGCATAATATTGGCATAATATATAGACTTGTTGAATATACATGAACTTATAACATTGTGAACATGTTTAAATTGAAACTGGTTCACTAATTTGTCTAAGGTCATGTAATTTGGCCCTCACATAAAATTATGCTCCTTAAACTAGGCCCATATAAGACATTTTGAACATGTAATCTAATGTACACATAAAGAATACACCTTTTTAAAAAAGTGACTCAATCAGAAAATTATGCTCTTCAAACATTCATTCTGCACGATAAATTGTTTAGAAAAGTGACTCAATCAGAAAACCTAAGGAATGCACCTTTTAAAAAAATATTTTTTCAAATGGTAAAACATGGATAAAAATGTGTATTGATTATCATATGAGAATATTATAACATTTTTGGAAACATTTTTTTGAAAATACTATTTTCAAATAACACATATTTCTTGATAAAGAGAGATATAAAGTCGGATTTTTTAGAATATTGTTCCTTAATTTCATTAAGTACCAAAGAGTAAAAAATTTGTTCCATAACTTGAATATATCATGATTTACGAGAGGGGAATAGAATAATTTATATTTCATGAGATAGTGATTATAATACTTCAATAATTGTTTCATAGTTATAAACAATCTTGATAAACGATGAGATTGAAGAAATAACTTATTACCACTTTGGTAACAACTAATCATAATCCCCATAAAATAATACAATTATATGAAGATTAAAATATAATACAAATGGATATTCTGGATATAAAAAGTAAAATAGTAGTATATATACCTCAAATAATAATATAGGTTCATAACATGTCATGTATCTCAAAGAAATAAAGTATAGATAAAACTACATTACTGATTTGGATTCTTTTGAACTATAAACCACATGAAAGACATATTATGAAATTGATATGTAAATGAGCAGAAATTTGTTTATGATAATCATATAATACCTTCATTATAAATATACATGAATAAAACAAAATTATTGGTGAATAATATATAAGTCTCACAAAAATAAAAGTGGGATAAGAAAACCCTTACCTTAATTCTTGATTTCAGTTGTACCCATTAAAACCTCATATATAATAAATATAGGTTTACTATAAATATTCAAAATAACATTAATGTTATATATCACACCATATATTATTTTTTAGGATATTATTTAACTTTTTTTATCAATAAATCCATGTTAATGTTATTTTTTTGTGTAATAACCGCTTAGTTTTCCATATATATATATATATTCAATTTTTATTCTCTATCCTCTTATATAGATCATGATATAGTTCATTAATATTTTTAAAAAATTAATTATATATCATTGATTTTCATTATATAATTATTTATAATAATATATAAAATATATAAATATTCTATGGAATACACTACTCCTGGAGATGGTAGGTCACACATACACATTAACACTGTGTTCATTTTCTTGTATTGTTAAAAGAAATTAATAAAAGAAATTATATGAGTATTTATTTATTGAAATTATTTTATTGTTATTATTTAATATATATCATATACTTATAATAAACCCATCCTCAATACACTCCATTTATAGTGTAAATGAATCACATCACTTTGAGGGGGTGGTATTCCACTCACCAACAAATGCAGTTTTCATATTCCCAAAAAATGTAATGTACGATGTTATGTGTCTTATAATAGAAAAATAAAAATAAAGGATTCATAAATATCTTATATAAAATATAAAAATAATATTTCCAAAATAATAATGAACTAGAAGAGGTGGAAATGAAAAAACAAACAACATAATTTCACGAGGTGGTTGTTCACAATACACACAATCTATATGTTTTTTACCCATTAGATTGAAGTGTGTGAAGGTGTAGTTATGGAATAAAAAGAATCAGTCTAGCAGGGATGATTATTATATTATAAAATAAAGGAACATGAATAAATAAATTTGTGGGTGAATATATAAAATATAATTTCACATTGAATAACCTAACCTTTTTTCAGTAACTCCATGGATTTTACACCAAACAGATTCCTTTAATGGAATATTAACTTATCTGAGGATTATATTTTGAAGGTATGGAATTTTAGAGATTATTTGTTTTGGTTTAGTTTGATCCAAATCCCCTGAGATATTTCAATAAGTGACGCGTGTGTTCTCTTTTATAGTGTAGGACGAGTGGAATTCTTGTAAATATAAAAAGACAAACACTATTGAGAGGTCCCCTAAGTATAATTTGCATCCCATAATTATCATTTATGTGAACATGGGGATATTTTTAGAATTATTTCCTAAAAATGGTTTTTGGGAATGTATATTTGTTATTTTTTCGATTATGTTAAAATTTAACTACTAAGTAATATTATTTTTACCTTATTCTCTATAATTAATTTTAATTACTTTCAACAATATTTTTGGCCAAAAAATATGTTTTCTATATTTTAAATTTTAAATTATTCTTGTTCTAAATATGGAATCCATTTTTCCAAATTATAAACATATAAATTATAGAAACTAATTTAAAATTAACCCCATGGGTGTGTCTTGACAATGGTTTATTTATGAGAAATGCTTTGAATTTTGAAGTAATTTTAAATGAAATTTCAATGTGAAATTGGTTACAATGGACCATATTTGATTTATAGATGTATATTTGATCAAATTTCAATTTAACCTCAAATTATAATATCATTTATAAATATTGAAAAAAATAACATGAAAAAAATTGTCTAATTAAAATTTAGTATTTTTCACTAAACATCCTAAAATGTATTTTTGTTATAAAAAATAAAAAAATTTCCCACTAATATAATTTTTAATATATTAAATCATAACTGAATTTTATTTTTCCAAATTAAATTTCTAATATAGTCGAAAATAAGTTTTATTTTTACTCATAGAAGGTCATAAATAGTTGATCATTTGAGTAAATACTATATTCATACATATAATGGTTTTTCCAGAAATTTTGTTATTTATTTATATGTAACCATTTTGAAAAATATTTAAAAAATATTTATTAATATTCATGGTACATTTTTTAATATCTATGTTATAACAATATCATTTAAATAATTATAACAATAAAATAATATTTCATAGAGACTCATAGTTGCGTGTAATAGAATCCAATTCTGTGTTATGTTTAGCACAATATGATCATGAAGTATCATATAAAGAAATCATTATTTGGTGTTTTGTACAATTAAATACATTAAATAAAAATATTTTATTTAAAAAATTGTTCATAGAAATAGGGGGAGTTAAATTCTACCCCAACTAAAATTATATTTTCCTTCAAAATTAATCTATGTATCAATGGATTAACAAATGGAAATTACCTCAATAGAAACCTTCTTCCTAAAAATAAATAAAAAATTAAAAAGGGATAGTTGGAACTATAATGGTTACCCAATTTAACTCATAACTAGGTCTCTACATTGGATAAAATATGTGGTGAATAAAAACAAGGACAAGGAATGGAAATCTAGTAATCATGTTCAGATAGAGAGTGATAGAGAACATGTTTAGAAGAAAGATAATCATTATAAATACATTAAGAAAAGAGGCATGAAAGTGGAAATTGATATCATCAAAATGATAATATTTGGACAGACATTTACATTACAGCCCCTTTCCATATATTGAATAGCTTTTCACAATAAGATATACTTACTTGATTTCATTCCATTTCACATGAACCATCTCACCCTTTTGTTATTAAATGATAAATTTCTACATAATATCTAACTCTTGGAAATTTAGGTTAAATTTTCATTATAAAAGCATTATTATATCATGATATCCATAAATAGAATGGTAAGTTATTCCTTAAGAATTTATCACAACAAAAATTTTAGCACATGTTTTTCAATAATCATAAATACTCTTAAATAAAGGAAATACATTAATATCAAAAAATAATCATGATTTTAAGATAAACAATTTCATATATTGTTAACCATGTATCCCATCCAAAATACAATTAACTATTTATTCAGTAAATAATCAGTTATCATTGTCTAGTAATATTTCCACAGGAAATGGGTGTCCATCCTTTAACTAATAGAATATAAACTTTTATGTTAACAATCAATATTCCATGAAAAGAGATATAATCATATGAAATTTCACTAAGGGGTGAATAACAATATTTACATAGGGAATATTAATTCAAATTAAACTTAAAATTCCAAACTAAGGAGGGGAGGATAAGAGTGGCCTAAATATTATTATTTTCTATATCCATTATGGTTGCATCAGCTTTCCCTTTGTCCATTTTCTATATAATATGTTGGGTATTTTCAAACATATTGGCTTGGGATTGGGGAATTTATTATCATAATTACCAAACTCTAGGAACAT
Source organism: Viscum album (assembly GCA_963277665.1). Classification (NCBI taxonomy): domain Eukaryota; kingdom Viridiplantae; phylum Streptophyta; class Magnoliopsida; order Santalales; family Viscaceae; genus Viscum; species Viscum album. The sequence goes on from OY728123.1 coordinate 377,440,218, forward strand.
GAAACACTAAAGTGTTGGGGAGTACTTTGATTATATGTTTCTCTATTTGTATCATTAATTATCCCCTTCATAATAATTCAATATTTTTTTCTAGTTAGGATAACTTCCCACACATGAAAAACATTTTTCTTCTATTCATGTACTCAAATATGTGCTCCTTTACATATATTGTCATGTATTATTTTGAAACATTTTCTCCAATCTAGGTTACATATCATTTGATTTTCAATAGAGCCCCATTTTAATTTTTATTTCACCAAAACCATGAGGGTTTCATGCTCACATTTCCACTTTTACTGCACATAGAATAATTTCTTCATATCACTCCAAGTACCTCATTAGTAATTACTATTGGAGTTATGGATTCATGCCAATAAAGAATAAGTCAACCTTAATTTTAGGATGAACTAAAATACTATATCAGTATCTTGAAAGTCTTGAAAAAATTGATTTCTTAGCAGTAATAGATTCACAACATGACTTATTAAGCTTTTAAAAGTCTTTCTCTATTTGTTTATGAAAAATATTAGGAAAATAAATATTTAGAAATAATATTTTAAACACATCCCACATAATGGAGTCATTTTCTTCTTATTTTATCATATTTTGAATAAAAGTCCACCATTGATCAACATCACCTTTCGAATAGAAGGAAATCTGAGTGATTTTTTATTTCTCTGAAGACTGGAGAATGGAAAATTATTTCCTATGGTACTAATCCATTGTCCATCAACTAAAAAGTCTATAAAACCACATAAAGAAGTTTTGTGTTTCCTAGAGAAGGGGTCACCAAAATGTCATTCCCTCTGTTGGTCATTTGAATGTTCACCATGATTCATATCTGGAGATATTTTTGTCAGCATATAAATGATGTTTTTAATCCCACATCCCATAAAATATATCTTCACAGAAGGTCGATAGTTTTATTTTCCATTTCATTTACCATTAAACCCATTCCTTTGGGTTTCATCCATTGACTAAAACCAAAAGCATAGTGAGATAAATAATTTCTATAATGGGGAACCACATGATCATAAATAACCACTTTTAGGATGCATGAATAATGAAACCTTCTTCTTTTATCTATGAAACAATTGTTTTATACAAGGTTATCCATATGCATATTATATTAAAACAATTACGGATGGTTGATGATGATTTTGTGAATTTCCAATGAATTTCCCCCAAGATTGTAAAATCAATTGTACAGTAAGAAATGTTGTCATATAGAAGATACTGATCAGGTATAGATCTATTCTGTTTATTTTTGGCTTTTAGACCAATATTCCTCTATGATAAATCCTCATAAACTTGTACAATAGATATAAGTATATTTATGTAGGAAACCACTTGCTCCTCCCTTTACCAAAATTCCAAAACATTTCCCTAAACATTAAATCCTCCTAAGACATATTCTTAAAGACATCCCTAGTCAAATACTTACAAATATCCATTATGATATCACTAAATATTTCTCATCCTAGTTTCCAAAGGATGACTAAACTTTTACATGGATAACAAATATAGTGTCCAAGAAATTACATACCAGAATATTACATAATTTTAGATGAATATTAAAAAAATTAAAAATGTACATTCCCAAGGACCATAGTAGTTTAGTGTCTTCGTAAAAATGAAAATACAAACTTATATATTGGTGAAAGATCTTTAATATCTCCCCTAAGAAACATTTTATTTAGTTATACTACTTATAACCTTTCATTATAACCTGGGGAAAGGAAACATAAGGAAGGGGTGAGGTCAGATGCTTAGTAAGGGCATGCAAGGACGATATATAAGTATAACATGAACATAGGTTTATGAGAACATGATTATACGATTATGATATCATAGGTTTCATATCAATGATCATAAACATGAATCATATAGTAAATATTCATATTTTATTTGACATGAATCATAATGAATTCATAGAACACGAGTCTTGGGAGCATAATATTGTCATAAGAATTAGATATATCACATAAACATCACCATATGCCGTTGTTGAAAATGTGTAAATAAAAACATGTTCACCCATTAGGTTTTGGTCGTGAAATCATTCCCTCACATAAAATTATGGACTTGAAAGTAGTTCCAGACATATCATTTTGAACTTGTAATCAGGTTGATGTATAAAATTTTGGACATGAAATTAGGGTCAGTAATAACATTGTAAACATGTAATCATGATCAAGAATAAACTTATGGACATGAAACCTGGTCCACTTATTACATTCTGAACATGTAATCCGGTGTGAGAATAACATTGTGAACATGTAATCAGGTTCAAACATAAACATAGGGACATATAACAAGTTTTATGAATAACATTTTAAATTTTTAATCAGTTTCACAAAATTGTTTTTGGAAAAGTAATTAGTTTCACACATAAACATAGGGACATGTAACCGAGTCTATGTATAGAATTGTAAACATGTTATCGGGTGCATGCATAACATTGTGAACATGTAATTAGGCTCATCCATAAACTTAAACACATACAAACAATTCTATGCATAGTATTATGATCATGTAATCAGGTTAACACATAACATATATAATCACGAGTCAACTATCATTACCTAATGAATTTGAGGGAAAAAAGGTCTTACCCATCACATATTGAAATCATGCATATGTTTTACAAAGGATCATAAAAATTCATAAAATCATAACCCATTATGTTAAATGTGTATTATAAAAACTTCATATTATCATTACCAGTGGAAAAGATACTAGATCCAAAGAAATTTAATTACAGAAATCCAAATGAAAGGAATTGAGTTTTATAAATCTTATTGTGGTATAACATGTGTAAAATTAATTGGATCCACAAGAAAATTTTTATCATAAACATAAATCACTAAAAAAATGAATAATAATGATTTACTTAGATCAATTCCCAATAAAAAAAATTATATCCACGGATTCCTCTTAGTTGGAGTGGTTTTTTGAAATATCACGTAGAAAATTTCTTAATAAAAATAACCAAAATTAAAGAATAAATTTCAAAATAATATAATATTTTCAATATCCTTTTATTTTAAAAAACATTGATAATATATAATTTATGATTTAAAAATCATTTAAAATGTAAATTTATGAAACTATCTTCTTTATCAATAAAAAATAAATTTTTTAAACATAATACATTTTGGAAACCATATTATTTGAAAATAAACCATTTGAAACATATAAAATAATATTTAATGAAATGATTAACATGATTGACGATAAATCCATTTATACTATACATTCCTTCAACAACGTGAGAAGTTTCAAAAAGATCCTCGATCGGAAAATGATTAGAAGATTACATTGAAGAAAAACTATTTTGTTAAAATAGTAAAACATGGGTAAAAATTCATTAATAAATCATAGTATAATAGTAGAACGATTTGCACATTTTTTTTCAAAACTTGGTTTTTTAATTAATATTGATTTTCGACTGAGTAGATACGTAATGTCAAATTATAATAAATAAAATTTCCTAATTATCGTATGTACCAAATTTTGATAAAACAGTACCATAACATGAATGTTTTCTAAATAACCAGAGTACAAGACAATTAAAATTATTTCTGTAGGGATGGATCATAATATTTAATCTATTGAAGCAGAATCATAAAGAATCCCTATAAATGATGAGATTGTAGCAATAGACTGTTATGAATTTTATAACATTAAATCATAATGATCTTGATATAATAGGATTAAATGAATCAAAAAATATCATCAAAATAGTTACATTCATGATATAAAAACTCAATGGGAATTATATACACCTCATATAAAAATAATCATGTGTAACATGGCTTTTATGTCAATGAAGGAAAATAGAGACAACATTATATTACCAACATGCTATCATTTGAACCATATACCCCATGAAAGAGAGATCATAAAATATATATGGAAATACACATAAAACTAATTATATGAATAATAGAATAAATTCATGGTCATTATATACACCATAAAAAATAAATTATTGGTGAATAAGGCATATGTTTTATAAAAATAAATGTGAGATGAGAAAACTTGTACTGTATGTCTTGACCTACATAATACATGTTCAAACATATTCTGTAATAAATATATGTTTATTATAAATCTAGAAAATAAATATATTCTAATATATCATACCATATATGATTTTATTATAACTTAATATTACCCATTTATTGAAAATTTCATTTTATGTAATGGTTTGGGGCATAACCTATTTGTTTTTTATATGTTTTGAATTGTTATTATGGATACTATTACTAAGATATTTATTTATATCTTTAGATAATTTTCAACTTGATAAAAACTGTAAATATATTTAGGGTATAGATATTTATAAATATATACAAATTATATAAAAATTAAATGAATTCATTTTTCATGGAGACGGTAGCTCGTACGCATGAAAGAATATTGTTCCTATTTTCTTATCATATAGAATGAAAATATGTAAATAATTTATATATATATATATATTATCATTATAATATCATTATTATCTCATATATATCATATATTTTTACTAAACACATCTTAAATAAATTTCATGTAGAGTGAAAAAAATCTCATCACCTTGAGGAGAAGGTAGTCCCCACATCCACAAACATAGTTATCATATTCCCACAAAATGGAAAGCATAATGGTATGTATAATTAAATAATTTTATAATCATAATGTCTTCATAAATATAATATATATATATAATATAAGAAATCAATTTTCATCATAATTCCCAACTATGGTAGGAGGAAATGGTTAAACGAATTACACTTTTTCATGAGGCGGTACTCTGAGGTACACATATTCAGTATATTTTTTACCTAGTTTATAGAAGTATGTAAAGGTGTATGTAGATCCCTTATAATAAGATAAAATTATTAAATTCATTATAATTATGTTATTATATAGTAAATTATTAATAATAAATTAATTAGTGGAGAATGAAATAATAGAAAAATTCATGTTGATGAATATAACCTATTTTTAGGAAACTCCTTTTGTTTTGCACAAAAGGGCTTCCATGGTTGAAATAATGCTCCAAGTGATGCGTCAAAGACTAAGTTAGTGAATTTGGGGTATTTTTTTATGGTTTTGACATTCCAAATGGCTTGATATGTTTCAATATGTGAGGGCATGGGTGTGACTTCCCTTATATAATGGAGGAAGAGTGGTAATATGATAAATATAAACAGGACAACACAATTGAGATGTCTTTCTAAAATAATGTGTGCCCATTAGTTTTATATTTTTTATAAAATAGGGTAATTTTTATAATTATTTAATTCAAATTGATAATGTACATGTGTCTGGGTTATTTAGACCCTTATGTTAATGTTTAACTACTATATTATGTTGTTTTTACCTTAATAATTGTAATTAATTTTAAAAACATTGACTAATAATTTTGGGAAAAAATGGAATTATTATACATATTATATTATAATGATTCTGAATAATGAATAAATTTTTTCAATTTATAATCATATAGGTGGAATAATATAATTTAAAATTAATCATGAAGATGTGTCACGACAACAGGGTTTTTAAGCCGAAAATGATTAAAATATTTTAATGTTTATATATCCAATTTCATAGTGAAATTAGTTATTATGAACTAAATTTGATTAAATTATTTAAAAATTATATAATTACACTTTAAAACCACATTAAAATAGATTTTAACAATACAGAAAAATTATATGGAAAAGTACTTTAAATTTACAATTTAGTATTTTGAACAATTCTTCCCAAAATAAATTTTATTAGGAAGATACAAAAAAACACACCTATGATAATTTTGAAATTATTAATAAAAAACGAGTCTTATTTTTTATATATTCAATTTCAAAAAGTTCCCACAATTGAGTTTATCATTGTTCATAGAAGGACATAAAAATAAATTAAGTTGAGAAAATAGCACTCCCAAACATATAATAACTTTACCCAAAATTATGCATTTTATTATAAATATGTTTTACTAATATAAAAACGTTATATATAATAAAAAAAAAAATTAGTTTTCACTATTCAATGTACTATTTTTATCAACTATCTTATAACTAACCCGTTTAAATAATTATAAATATAAAATGATGTTTCATAGAAACGTAGTGTTGTCTTTGACGCAATCCAAGATAGTGTTGGATAAAGAGAAATATAATCTTGTTGTAGTGTATAATGAAGGTTTAACGTGGTGTATTGTGAAATATAATACATCAAATATAATTAATTTATTTAATTAAAATTCAAAAAATCATAGGATGTTACATTACCACTATATCTAATAAAATAAATGGGTGATGATAACATCACATGAATGTTTCAAACATAGTAATATTAATTATAACAAATATTAAAATTAAATACATTCTCATTACCTATTTGGTTTATTTTTTTATAAAATTTTGGAAAAACATTATCAAATAAAGCCTGGTACTTTGTATTAGTTTGACATTTTTTCCATTATGAATTAAACTAATCTATCCATAATGAGACCTCAATATCTCCAAAAAATTATTCACATATGAAACACTATTATTTATTTCATACTTTTACTACCTTCATAACCCAAGAAATTTAAACATAAAAATGGGGTGAACACATATGTTCAACAAGGGAAAAAATAAGTGGTAATAAACAAGTATCATTACTTGTTATAAAATAAACATATTGATATAATTATGATACATGATAAACTTTTACCCAAATAAATTATACATCATAAATAATTGCATAAGCCTTGTAATGACATCATAATTGAATGATCCAATAATCAATATCCTTAAGAGTATACCATAAGAATGATAATAAGTATAAAACTATATAATATCATTCAAATATTAAAAAAACATTTGTATAGACCAAAATAGAGTCAAGGTTCATGCCATAAATTCCCTTTTTTTATTAGAAACTATAAATATAATCATGAATACTTATATAATGTAACACCTATATATTTTTATGAAATATCCTCTTTAAACAATTTTAATTCTTTAATAGCTTGTGTCACACGTAATAGTGAGTTTATATGAAACATGAGACACTATTAGTATAACAAAGCCATTAAATATGAGGGAATACATATGAATAAATTTTATATGAAATAAATATAAATATCTAACACAGTATGAATGTATTGGTATGTGTTATAAATTACACATATAATTTTCGTAAAAAAATTATTCCAAAAATATTTGTTCTCTGAAAAAATTAGTTTTTCTTATATTTATGAATTAATATTAATTTTTATAAATTAACTAAATTTTATTTGGGAAAATTAATTTCATTTTTGGATTCAGAGTTCAATAATTGTATAAATGTTTTTTATTTATAATAGTTATTTTTAAAGAATAATAAAAATACTGATATTTATTAGAAACTGCATTTCTATTTAATGTTCATGAGTGTCAAATTATGTTTTGGAATATTTTTAAATTTTAATTAGTTCATTTAATTTAAAATAATCCAAATTTATTTGTTAAAAATTATTTTATAAATGAATTTATGAGATAAACATTTATTTTTAATTGGTGAATTTTCTAAAAAAATCCTTTTTTCGTGGTGTTTTACTAGTTTGGTGTAAAATTAAATTATGAAACTTATAAGTTTTTTATTTTAGAATAAAAATAAAAAAAATTTATTTAAAGGTCATAAATTAGTGAATATTTTCAATTTTTGGCCAATATGAATAGAAACCTACATAATTTTTGTTACCGTGGTAAATGGTAAAATATGTAATTTATGATAAAAATTAATTAATAAAGACTAAATATGACCCTAACACATGAAAAAATTTTATTGGATAAGTATAGATAGTCCTTAAATTATAAGAATTTAAAATAAGTTGTTAATGTAATATTTTCCATAAAAATTTCTTCTATAATATTTCAATCAAAGAAAGTCACCAATTTTCACTTTCTTTATCTTAAATATCTATTATGTGTCCACATGGGAAAAAGGTTTGTTTTGAAAGAATATAAATGTAAACCATTAACATAATAAACATAATATCTTGATAAATAATTTTCTTGTCTTTTGGGCCACTTAGATAAGACTATTTTATTTTATTTTATTTTATTTTATTATAATTATAATATTAAACATTCATTTTTTAAATTATTATATCATTTGTAATGTAGGGTTACCCAAAAGATATATTAGACAATAAATATTCTTATAAAATATAGAATATTTATTTTTATCATGGTTTTTAATTTTTAATATTTAATTAACAAATATGTTTATTAAATATTTACAAAACAGATAGATATTATTTATTTTAGTAACAGATATATAAATGATATCATAATAAAAATAATAAAATAATTAAAATTTGAGATAATTAATGTGATCAATGAATTTTATAGATTACCATCACCACATATGAATATAATAAGACAATTTTTTGGATGTTAAAATGGTATATATATATATATATTAAATATATATGTACTGAAAAGTATAAAAATTTTATCTAATGATATTTTATAAAATGAATATTTTATTAAATTATAAAAAAATTGAAACATCTATAAAAATAAAATAATGTCATAATCTGGTCTAAATATTCAAAAATATTCATTTTTATTTAATTGAAACCATTTAAGAAAAAATAAAAACTTTTTAATATTGAAAATATTGATATCATAGTTAAAGTTAAAAAAGGATAACTAACGATTTACCAAAAATGTAAATGTTTTAAATAATATCAAAACAAGTCTAAAATATATTCTTTTAAAATTATAAGGCCTTATCACATATTATCTATAAATAAATGAACATTATGATATATTTTTATTGATAATTTTGTTAATATAAATTAATATATTGAGGAAATTCTAAAAGTGCCCCATGCCTCAATTATAATAGTGCACCTCCTCCATCACTTCTTCACATCACATTCGGCCTTCAAGAGCAACCATACCCTAAAAAATCATCTTCTAAACATACCTACAAAAATTATATTCTCTTTCCTTCTCAAAAAACCAATCCTAGATTCCCAAGGATAATATTTAAATTAATTTCACCAAAGAATACGTATTTGTCATTAAGACTCATTTTTTATTATTTATTCTTATACATCCTCTTTAAGTGTTTTTTTTAATTTAGTTTAATAAATCCAATATAAACTATATGACGATATTTTATTATGATTATCAAAAAAATATATTAATACTTTTATCCATCATACAAAATATAAAGGCATCACACATGACTACGAATGACATAGAGTCTCCGCACCATTGGGTAATGTATTATTCATTAATAATTTATTTGGATGGTTATAATTATGTAAAATATATATATATATATATATTATAATTATAAAATTATAATTATTATTTAAATAAAATTAATATACAACCATATTCCTTACCATTTCACCATTTAGATAATTTTACCATCTCTCGTGTGTACGTACAACGTAACATCTCTACAACACGATTAGATTCACATTCTATGTCCACCATTCTAGAATGATTATATATATGTATATAATGAATATATATGATATATCTTACCTTAATATATTTCTGGATATTTGGAAACTTAATCCTATGAACAATTACTTGGACTTATATGACAAAACAAGCACATGGAAATGAAGTTGTTAATATCAAAAAGAAATATAATAATCAAATATTATTAATAAACATGTGATAAGATGCTATAATTGGATCATATATAATATAATAAATATGAATATGATTTTTTTTTGTAAATTATTAACAATATTTATACCAATATACATAAGGTTTTGATACTTACTAGGTAAATCATACCTAGCATAAGTGTAAATTTAATAATCCCATTATTATTTGGGGTAGTTTGTACATAAGTATCTTTTATGAAATATTTATCTTCCATTTATATGTTTTATAAATATGATTTCTAGAATATTTTTACTATTTTTATACAATTGTTTAACGTTATTTTTATCCAATTTAGAATTATTACTAAACTATTTTAAAAGAACCATTTTGTCATTTTCAAAAAAAGGTACTCAGTGGCTTTTCCAGAAAAAAAGTATGAAAGGACTGTTAACATAACCTATACAACATAAATGGATTTTCCCCCATTCCTGAAATCACCATTCCTTTAATATTACCATAAAATATTACATGTTTATCTTCAAATAAATTTTTTTTATTTTAATATAACACCACATTTTAATAAAAGATATCTTTTCCAAGTTGAATGGATATTTACCTCAAGAATTTTTTTTGAAGATATATCTCAAAAATTATTTACCATTTACAATAAGATTATTTGATTTTTTATTCTTCTCTAGTTTTTATATTATTTAAGGATACCATCCACATTCATTTTATATTTGGTATGTATTTATGATTTAATTATATTTATGAAACCCATTTATTTTCCAATGGTGATTCATATGAGGGAATGATTTTTATGAAACCCATTTGTTTTTATGGGTTATGATATGATGAAAGAATTGTGTTCTTGGGGTGAACTATTGTATGGCTTTCATTATGTGAAGGGTGAGACCTACATGTCCCTCCAATATATTTGGTAAATATTTATATATCCCGAGATAGATAGAACTGGAATGAAGAGTGAACTCGGTTTAGTTATATATGGATGGAACATGGAGTGAGCCTAGTTCAGTGAAGGACATTGACCAGTATGATGGTCTTCGTAATGAGGTTAGACATATATTGAATTTTTTCAATGATTATTTGTATTCTTAATTTCCTTGGTTTATGTTGTTCTCTCATTAAATATGTTAATTTATTCTTTTTGATATTCAATTATTTATCACATGACATGATATCATGATATTTGATTCGAAGGATATAATGTTCACTTCATTTGTTTATGGTCATATGAATTTTTATTATAATATAATTGATATCTCCATTGTTTACCCCTACTGAGCATTTAAGGTCACCCTTTCATATGTCTATTTTCCCATGGATTTGAGGAAATACATTTAGTTATATTTGTTAAAAAGGGTTCTAGTTACGAAGGAATAAGCATGATATGTGGTATATTTTTTATGAATCAACTATTAATGATTCCATGTTTCTAAAGAAAGTAAATGTATATGGTTATAGTATGATTTTTTTATGTTTGTTAATGATTATAGTTCTATTTATATGTAATATCTATGTATGAAAATTGTGGTCCATTATATCTAATGGGATAAAAAAAATTACCCAATTCAATGGATTGTGATATAGGAAACAAACTATAACTTATATCCCCTTATCGTTGGCTTGAGAAGGTTGTAAAAGGATACTTGGCCTCAAGTGACATCCCCAAGATTCCAAAAGTTGTTACTAAATGTCAAAGGTGTTCAACATATATAGGTGATGATTTACCTTTTAAGAATAAAATGAATAATTTAACAATCCATAACCAAACAACCACTATATGATGCATGTTAATAAGGATAGAAAACACAACATTTAATTTATCAATATAAAAATAAAACCAAGTAACACATCTTAATACGACAATATCAAACTAAACAATAGATGAAAAAACTCAAAGCCCCTAATGATAACCCCAATTTCCAAACATTCCCCATGATCCAACTCTACAATAGTTTATGTATCACAATGTACATATAAAGATGTGTGGAACATTACCTTTTCCAATGCATCAATAAAAAACATCTTTAGAATCACAAAAGATCTAATATAGGGGTGAGAAATAAAATATTTTGTATTTAATGACTTCTAAAATAGTAAATATCAAAATATAAAAAAGTTCTGATGTGAAAAACTTTTCTCAATGAACACCAATTTCTGAGGATAGAATCCAAAAAATGTTCAAAATCAATTCATTAATTCCAATTTGGCATAGTAGGTTACAATCCACACACCCACACATCTACACTTTCATTCTTAGTTATGAAATTTATATACTCATGAAAGATTTCTCATTGATCTTCCAAGTCAACATATGGTAATTAAATCCCATGTCGCATTACACCATTGACACTGATCATAAGGTAATATTTCAACCAATCCTCATAATGAAATATGAATACACACACCATCTATGCCCAAATAAAATTCCAATATAATATATCCAAAACCATTAAACTGAATCAAGAAAATATTCAAAAATATTCATTTAAAAATCATCTATCAAATCACTTTGCACATTCATTCCATGATTTCACTCAAATACACAAAAATTCATTAAAGAAGGATTCTACCATGATTTGAACACAAATTTCATGATCAATTTCATTCAATTTAATAAATTTAAAACTAATCCTTAAAATTATAAATAGAGGAGTTCAAATTAAACACTCATACCTCATTTTTTATGAATAAAAATGAGAAAGGAATTTAAAATCCCACGATATAGGGTAAAATATCTAGGAACCTTCCTTATATCTATTCACCTATAACAAAAATACCAAATAAAAATATATTTAGAATCCATAACCATAAACCAACCAATAATGGATGTATATCTAATAAACCAAGGGAGAGGGATAAGTATATCTAAGGAAAACTTCAAAAAACCACAAGGAACGATAACTTACCATGAGAATCAAGCTTCACTACTCCATTTAATCGCTAAATATTTCTTACAATTTGATTGGAAGTGATTATATAACTATTAGAAAGAATAATAATGAGTTAGGGCCATCTTTGGAAAAAATAACTAAGTTAGAGGGGAAATGAGTGAGATAAATGATATTGGAATCTCACATTTATCCCATGCATGGTTACTTTAATGTTTTGAAACATTTTGGGCTAACTGTGTGGAAGATACCACCTCATGGTTTGAACCTCTCAGGGTAGTATCATAGAGTTTCTAAATCATGTTCCAACTTTACCTATTCCCACTATCTCGAGTAGCATAGTTTCTCCAAGGTTATCATATGATCTGGACAAACATTCCACAACTTGTGTGCCTTCCGATTTTCCTCCCTCTCTCTGTGAAGTGTTTCCTATATGATTTTCATAGATTACCCCAATAGTTATCAATTCGTATAACTATTGAAAATACCCAAAAATATTTCAAAAGGTCCCCCAAAATTCCCAAACAAAACCAATATAATTTACATACTTAAAATACATAAATAAATGGTCACTTACATGAAACTGGGGGGTGAAACATTCTCCCCACCATTATAATTTTCATTCAAAGAATATAGAAAACCATCACTCACCTTAAATAGTTATATCCATTTCTATATCATTTATTTCTTGCATTCTGAAGCCTCTTCCTAAAGCTAACCATGATTCCACAAAACCCGCAATAGAGCATTACTTTTTCTATACCAGACATTCTATTTCATATCCACAATGCTTATAAGAAAATGTACATATGAAGGATTTGGATCAAGGATAAAGCGATCCCATCAAATCAAATGGTCAAAATAATGCTCAAACTTTTTTAAAAAAATACGTGAAACATATTATTCACTCCAACGAATCATAGAGGCAATACCAAAAGATATTCCAACTCACCAACCAATTCCAATATCTCAAAAGGCCATATGTATCTTTGATATAAAATTCCTTTGTCACCAAAATAATGACATCCAAGATTTGAACTGATCCTGAGTAAAACATTACCACTCACTGCAAAAGGCAACGACCATCGACGATGATAAACATATGATTTATAATCACCATGTGCTATCTCCATCCATTTCTAGATCAATTGAATATTCTCTATTAAATCTTGGAAAATAATCAACCCTACTAGTGATGTCTCATCATTTTCCACCCAACACAGTGGAGAATGGAAAGGATGCCCATGAAATGAATTAAACAGATCCATTTCAGTTGAGGAATGATATTTTTGATATTCTAGAATAACACTAATGGTATCTGTTATTCCAATGAGACACTAAAATCTATTACACAATCCTGCAACATGATATTAAATGTCTACATAATCCTTTCAGATTTCCCATCAATTAGAGGATGATATGACGTACCCATAGTTAAATGTGTCCCAAGGGAAGTCTATAAATATTTTCCTATATGAGTGGTAAATGATGGATCTCTATCTCACACGATCAAAATGGGTATTCAATGACTCTTAATAACTTCATATATTTATATGCCTTTTTGAACATTCCTCCACTGTATGAGTTTAATAGAATGGAATTAAATGAGATGGAATTGTTATATGATCCACAATCACCCATATGGGATCTTGTATCCAAAATGTTCTTGGGAGACATATCATAAAATCTATGACGGTCTGATCCCAATTCTAATTAGGGAAAGGTAAAACCTACAACATACCTACTGGTCACTAATGCTTGACCCTATCTTACTAAAATGTTAATAAAATTGAAACAAAATCCCCCGCATTTCATTTAATACTGACCCACCAAAACTGTGATTTCAATGATTTGTGAATATTTTATATTCTAGGACGAATGACCCATCTTGAATGGTAGTAAGAATGAATGTGTTGCTACAATCAATCCTTAGTTATGATTATATTAATTATCCATCATAACCATGAACTCTTATCTGGTTTCCTTCCATCAATTGACTCCCCACCAATGAGTTTTGAAATTATCAAAACACATATATGCATGGGACACCTATGAAGCTTCCAAAATCATTACAGGATATGGGACTAAAGAAATGAGAATGAAAACTACAACATCACATTACTACCCATATTGCATACTCGTGTATGTTATGGTTAACCTCAAATACAAATGATATAAAGCCTCTTTCTCCAACTAAGCATATAAATATCTACTTAATGCATGTATAAAAAAAATTCATTACCTGGTGTATACGACAAGTAAAATTAAATCATTTGGAGATACTTCATCTATCTTCTTTGTCTCAGGTTAAAATACCATTTTGATAAAATTTCATCCAGGATTTAATGATCCATAAATATAGTAAATCTCTTAACTAATAGATAATGACTCCATGTTTTTAAAGCATAGACTACACCATCTAACTCCAAATCATGATTTGGGGTAGATATTTTCATCCACTCTTAACTTCCTTATTCCATAAGAAAAGATACAATATCATGAAATGAGAAAACATCCCGACCCTACTCCTAAATCATTATAATATAACACATACCATAGTCCAAATTTGAGCATTATCATGATAGGTGCTAATGAAAGATGAAGAATAAGCTCTTCAATTTTTTTTTCATTCCTCATTCCACATTAATGGAATTTTATTATTTTTCCAAGATGAAAGAGGATAATATATTCATGAAATTTCTTGAACAGGGTACCAGTTATAACAAGCTTCATCCAGAAAACAATGTATATCGAGGAAAATATTTGGTGGTTTCCAAGAGATTGTGGCCACTATCTTCTCTAGATCTACTGAAACACCTCTTTGAGAAATTAATGGCCAAGAAATCGAACTAATTATATCCAAAAAACACACTCTTAAACTTTAGAATACAAAACAATAACCATCAAGATTCCCAAAAAACTCTCTAGGTGTTTCTCATGCTTAACCCATGTCAAAGAATACACAAAAATGTAGTCTAAAAACACTACCTCAAAAAATTTATATGTCATTAAAAAATTTGATTCAATAATTCCATAAATACCAATTCTCACTTTAAAATACATAAAGGCATTACCACATATTTAAAATGGTCATATCTTCTTCTAAAGGTTTTTTTTAAAATGTACCCCTTCAGAACCAGCAATTTCTGATATAATTATCTATTGTCAATCTTAAAGAAACACTCACCTCCCCTGAATTAATATCATATATCATCAATGTCTGGAAGTGTATTCTGATTGTTTTTCAAAACTAGGTTAAGCTAATGTAAATACACACATAGTCGTATAATTCAATCCTGATTTTTAGTGAATAAAACTGGCCCTGCCCACAGGAATGTGCTAGGTCATATAAAACCTTTTCCTTCCAACTACCATACACTAGGAAAAAAGTGAAATATGAATGGTCTGAAAAAGGATTTCAATCATAAACTCCACTTTCCATATCAATGGATACCTTGATAAATTATTAGAAAAAACGTTGGGAAATTGATCCACCATAGCTGGAAAACAATTCTACTCGATATCATCCATAAAATACATATACAACTCTGCAAAGTAGTAAAATATTGTTTCAACTGTTGGTGAGAACAAGACTATTTCACATACCATTACATTATGGTCTCAACTAAAGAGATACCCAACACCATCTTCACTTGTGAAACTAACCATTCAGGTATAACAGTCGATGTGAGCCTTAATCATTTTCAACCAATCCATACCCAATATTTTAACAAATAAACCCCTCTAAAGTATAGTGAAATACCATTTCATCTTCTCTACATCAATGGCTGTGGAATATTCTGTACACACAATGTCGTGACACTATTTTTGACCAATATAAGATTGTTGTTTTTTCACATAAGTCATCATATCTGGTTTAATGCTCAACAAATCTGTAGCATGAGAAATAATAAAGAATGGGAAGTTTCCATATCGAACAACACTTGTATAAGGGTTGATTTCAAAAGAATTATACATGTAACTTTATATGGTCATGGATGATCACCCTCTATTACATGGTCATCTCAATATAATTACTTCACCTCAACAACATTCTCCTTCTTTCCCTATTTATATTTCACTACATTAAGAGTAATTGAATTCCAAGAATCACCATGGTTAGATATATTTTTCCAATGAGACTAATTTTATCACTATTGGAAAATTTCTCTATTCACATGGTTTCAAACCGTGGGTATAGCCCATGAAACTGGGGGTATAGGCTACACCCACAGTTTCATGTATAGTGGGATCCCAAGGTGTCAAGAATTATCAATACCCACAGTATTATAGAAATCATGGGTATAGCCAATTGAAGTATCATATTAACCATGGTTATGGTAAAAAGTGGGTAAACATATATACCCATAGTTTACAGAACTTTGGGTATACATATTTATATCACAAATTATATACCCATAGTTACGTAAAGAATGGGTATACATATATTTAGTCATAGAACACATACCCACAGTTCAACGAACTATGTGTGTAGATAGATTCATAGTATCATATATACCCATGGTTTAATGAACTGTGTCTATGGATGGTCTTCCCAGAAACAGTTGTCGCCCACCTCGTTTTCAACCTGTTCCTTCAAACCAGAATGCAACCATTGTGAAATAGTGGAAAAGTAATTATTAAAAATAATGGAACTACTGTGAGTCCACACACACTTCTCCCTTGTGCACCGCCACTGTCCCCCTTGATGAAAACCCCTTGCACCCCCTAGAAACCCCCTTCCCCATTGAAACCCCCTGGAAAATGCCCCTCCGGATGCTCCCTAGAAACCCCATGTGGACACCCCCACCTTAGACACCCACCACTCGACACCCCCACACCCCATGCATCCCCTCACTTTCCACATGGAAATATCCCCCAACCCCCAAAACACACCCCTCCACCTTGCACACCCCTTCTACAGAACCACATTGCACCCCTAGACACCCCTCCCCCTAGACACCCCCTTGGACCCCCTGAACACCAACCTGGACACCACCTCCCCCAAAGACACCACCCTAGACTCTCCCTAGACACACCCCTAGACAACCCCATTGGACACACCCCCAGGACACCCCCCCTGGACACCCCCGCTTCCCCCTAGGACATCCCCTAGGACCCCCTACCCCCATGGAAACCCCTTGGACACCCCGAGTGGACACCCCCCAAAACACCCCCAGGGGACCCCCATGGACACCCCACTGGACACCCTAGACAACCCTCAGGACCCCCATTCGGGATAGCCCCATCCCATTCCACCCCCACACCCCCTACACACCACCCCTTCATCCCCCTCGAACACCCCCACTCCAGGACCCCCCCCACCCCACACCCCACACCCCATGCCCCCCTCACCCCCACTACCCCCTGCACCCTTCCCCCTTCACACCAACTCTCCCCCAGCATTCAACCCCCCCCCCCCCCCACCTACATCGCCACTACCCACACCCCAAACCTGCACCCCAAATCCCCCCACAACCCACAACCCTTACCCCCTCCCAGCCCCAGCCCCTACCCCCTTCACCCTTGCTACCCCCTACAAACTCCCCCCTCCTTCACCCCATTTCCACACCCCCACCTGCACCCCCACTACCCCTACCCCCCATGAACCCCACACCCCCTACACACTGCCCCCCACCCAGCCCCCTTCACCCATGGAAACCTCCTCCTCCTAAGAACCCCTCCCCTGAAAAACCCTCCCCCATGGACAACCCCCTCATCCTGGACACCCTCCCCCATCTAGACACCCAATTCCCCCCACCCCTCCCCTTGTACACCAACTGACCCTACCTATTTGCCCCCACTATCCCCTCCCCCTTCACCTAATAGGGAATAGGCTCTCTCAATTTACATTCTATATATAATACTCTTAATGATTGTTATGTTGGGGTTTTAATAGTTTGATGTGTGAGTTTAATAGTATATACTCTAGTATCTTCCCTATTCTATAAGAGCTCATCATAGAAGGTTCTCTATATCGAAATCCTCTTGATCGCTTCTATCCAACCTAAAAAATGGATGTCTGAGAACACTATCAAGATCTTCAAGGGTATGTTTTGGTTATGTGTTCTTTGTTCATGGGTTCATTGAAGAGATATATAGAACATAGGGAGTTCATATATAATAATAATTATCAAGTTTTTGTTTGAGATAACCCTTTGAGGATTTATATAGTAGGTGGTTTAGAACAATTCTCTATTAGTAAGAGGTGAGGAAATAAAATTTTATTTGGAAGATATTCATATAGGAGATGTTAAAGTATATCTATCCTATAAGGAATCAGTTGGAAACTTTCTTATAAATGTAAGAGGTCATATGACAATTAATGATGATTCCCTCTAGATTTTGTGGTGGTGACCAAGAATCTCTATGAGTATTTCCACAATTGAGACTCATGCAGATATTAAGGCAGGGGAAATTGGTGCCCATGCTTAAGGGGTCTTCTGAGAATGTGGGGTGGATTAGTATAGTGAAAATATTTCTAGATCTTCTTTATAATTTTTTGATTATTAATGATGTATATCATGTATCTTATCTTAGGAGATATTGTCCTAAACTATTTCATGTTATCGATGTTTAGTATGTAAAGTTGTATCCATACTATTTTAGTAATAATTGTTTCCTGTTATGGATTGGAGTGGGAAAAATCATCAACAAAATATGGTTCCTCTGGTATAATTAAAATGGTATCATTAGTGGATCCTGAAGGAGATATGTGGGAGTGAATTTTATATTCACGTGGAGTGGCTAGATGTTTTTTTCTAAGAGGCTGAATGATTCTCAAAGATATAGCTTGAGGAACAAGACACTATATACCAGGGAAGTTTTAACAACCCAAATATTTTCAAGAATGAAACTATTTATTTTTTTTTGGAAAACCTCATATATTTCAGTGAATTTTAAATTTTAATGGTGTTAAAAAGAAACCTAGTAGCTATTTTTGTCAATCAATGGTTGTTCTGAAACATCAGTCAAGATAAAAAAGAAAATGCGTACCTAGTTGATAGATATCCATTTTAATATCCTATGTTACTTAACCAATTAGAGTGTCATTTTTTCCTCATATCCCCCTCTTTTCTCCAAGATGATCTCTTATTATTCATCCAAATTTTGGTGCATCTAATTGAATTAATTTCCATGTAACAATATAGGTTTTTCTTACTGATATTTTGATGAATTAAAAGAGGATCACAATATAGTGAGGAGGTTAATATTGTGAGGAGTCATTTTCAAGAATATCATGATAATTTGGCTTGAATTTAAAGAGATGAATAATTGGAATGAGATTCATGGTTTTGAATCAACTTAAATTGGTGTGTTTTGAAAACACTAAATGACTAGGACACATGGATTAATCCTAGAGGATTAATGTAATGAATATTGTTCCCAACCATTGATGAAGGTGTTTGATTTTTGAAGAGAATAATAAAACATCACACAACATTTTTGTATTTAATTATTAGGAGAAGATATTTCCATATTAATTTTTGATATTAGAAAAAAGAGAGAAACGATTCATATCTAGTTTACATAGAGGATAAGAGATCCCTGAAGGATAGAAAAGTTCTATTTCTATATATGGTTCATTAGAGGAAGAGACATGAATATGAAGAAGAACTATTTAAATATTTGATTCTTGAAAAAATATTGTAAAAAGGATTATTCTGGTTTTGAATAATCTTATTGCAAAAGAGGTATTGTTTCTATTTTATTATTATTTAAGATAAATAATAGGCCCTTATATGAAGTGGTAATTCTCACCTATCCATATAAGTCATAGAAATAAATCTTTACAATTATTTTTTCACATCCAACTTTAGATGTTTTGAAGCACAAAAAAGTGAAGAAAAATAGAGAATCTTTTCTTCAATCAATTATATATGATGAATTAATAACTTATTCTGATACAAAAGTAACCATTATGTCTATAAATTTTGGAATATACCCACAAGTGTATATACTAATAAAAACAATCCCTATAGTAGTGTATAAATGAGAAGAAGGGATTGTTCCCAATGGGTAGGGAGTGGAAAATCTATATACCATATAAAGATAGTGTGTATTGGAAAGAATTGATCATGATCGAAATATATATCAATATAAAGTGATTATAAAGTATTTTGGCTCATTGAAAAATATTAGATTTAGCCTAGTTAAAGTGAACCATGTAAAATCCTCATGTGTTTTTGTATTAATGCAAGTGGGTCAGGTTTTGATATTAGTTTTGGAGATGTTTTAAAATGACCATGTCATGTAAGGGACTAAGGTTTGAATTGTTAAATGATTTCAATTTGGATTTGGATGAATGAAGACTCAATTTTAATGGTTAATTTGTTTTCAAAATGTATATTTTATAAAACCTTGAATGTCTTAGTAAAGAATGTGTTTTTTTTCTTGTGAAGGGACAATATGGTGGGATTTTATGGACATGACCACATAAGGGTCAATGTCTGAGGTTTTTCATGTGAGACCCTCCCCAAGAATGATCTAGTGTAAAAGTATATTGTAATCCATTGGTTTTTTGAGGTATTGTTTATTTTTATCCCCTACCAGTGAATTTGGTTGATAGTTGGATCATTCTGGGTTAGTTTTCTTTTGGAATCTCTAATGAGATCTTGTTTGGGAATCACCATATATGAATGATTTCTCCAAAAGATAATTAATTAAAAAAACTGGGGAAAATAAATAAAATTTCGGCATTTACTTTCTATATATCAGAAATTCATGTCAATGGAATGGAAAATAAATAGAATAAACAAAGTAAAAGTAGACAAAAAATAAATGCACGATTAATCCCTCAACTACCTCAATCTCTCTCCCCCACAAAGAAAACCATGGTGCCACCTCTAGTGTCCTTCTGCCCCCCTTCATAGAATATAAGTACCCTTCATCTGGAGAAAGCGGTAAAAGGCCTAAGTTGCTGATGTGATAAAGAAAACAAAATAATAACCCAAATAGTGCAAACCCGTCTCCTATGATTAAATGAGTCACCACCCAACATATAAGAACCACAATGCCTCATGGTTCCAATATTTTTCCTGCATGAAATGGGGAAATAAATCCATATTTAAAAATTATATTTTCAAATTGAAGAGTCCTATTAAATTAGAATTATTCTTCATATTAATGAAATATATTTAGTTTTGATTGAGTTTAAGCATAGATCAGATTTTTTCGATACTTATTTTTTTAGAACATTACCATTATATTTATTTTATCTTGTTGTTATTTATATTAAATTGGAAAATTTAATTCATTTGGGTTCTAATCAACTAAATTTGATTACATTTGTTTCATATAATTTTGGTTTAGTTTGGTATAGTTCATCTCAAATGCGGTCATATTGGTTTGAATTCGTTGTATTTGGACCAAATCGATTCATCATTTTTAATAACATATTAGTTCAAGTTAGATTAGTTTGACTTGTTGCAATTTTGTTTATTTAATTTTTTTCTATTAGAATTATATTTTCTTTATTTTGATCATTGAGATCTATTTTTGTCTTCTAATTTACATTTATTGTAGAAAGGTTCGGTTAGTTTGTGAATTGATTTTCAAAAAACATTCCATTCTAGTTTTTTTATTTTATTCTATCCATTATGGATCAATTAACATTGATTATATTTTGATTCAATTCAATATAGTTGGGTTATACTTGGTTCATGTCAGGTTAGCATGTGTTTATGAATGTTAGTTTTGTTTGGAGATTTACATGTTTAGTTTGGTTTGGTTTGGTTTTTTCTTCGTAATTATGTTAGACACAACAATCTATTTTAGATAATATAAAATATATTGTTAACTACTACAAATGAATATCAGTCACTATCAAAGTTTTTTAACAATCAAAATAACCCTTGGACATATTTATATATAATATCATAGGCATACCATTATCAAGATACATGAAAAATATGAAACAATAACATACCTAATCCCAATGAGTCATAATGTGTCCTATGCATTTTTCATCAAAAATGTCAAGATCACATTCCAAGACCATAATTGATCTTTCATACTCCAAAAAACCATCAATAATCACCAAGAATATAAAGAATCAAATTCTATCACTAAATAATCACAAATATATAATATCTAAAATAAAATATTAACTAATACCTATGTGAAACTAATGAAATCAATTTAAAAAAAAAACACAAAATTCACTATCCTAAAGTACAAAATAACTACAATAGAGTATCCTAAAATTTCACCCTAAAATATTGAAAACCCTAGGACACAACATAGATTATTCACCTTCCATGAAAATATATAAAAATGGTTTCCATAATTGCCACATTATTCTCCTTTATAAAAGAGAATATATATCCCCTTAATCCAAGATGATCTCCACCATTCTTAGGTGGGATTCAGCTAAAAATATTTAATTCATTATCATTGATTAAAAGAAATTGAAAAAAGAAGAGGTGAGGAGAATATGAATACCTTTAGAGGTCAGGAGGTAGAGGTCAATATGAGTCAGAGAGAGAGGTGGCTGCGGAGGCTAAGGCGGCCGCGTAGGCAGAGGTGGCCACAGAGGCGGAGGCAGCCATGGTGGTGGAGGTGGAGGCAGAGGTGGAGGTGGTGGCAGGGGTGGGGGCAGAGGCAGAGGAGTTCATGAGGGCTGGATATGGAAGGTAACTGGTCATGTTTCAAAGGACTATATGACAATCCTAATTAGAAAAAAGGAATATATGAATAATCTATCCAATAAGGTTCCATTACACTTTGTTTCGCATTCAATAAAATAGGATCCACACAATAAGCCTATTGAGAAGAGTGAGAAGATCAAGTTATCTAGAAAGATAAATGATGATATAATTAGGAATAGAGGATTAAGGATTATCCCAATGATAATGTTTGTTTTATAGAATATTTCAGTAGAGAGACATCTATCAACATTCCAGTTCTAATTAAAGAGAATGCATTCCTCCTTTTCTCCATTTATATGATGTTTACTAACTTATATGGAATTAAATGAATCAAAAATTGGGGAATTTAGAAGAGGGTATATGTACTGTATAACAATATAATATTCTCATCATTTATAACACTGGTGATATTGAAAGATTTTATGAGTGTTCATATTGGTAAATTCTAGGACACCTGGGATGCAGTTAGAAATCTGGGTGTTGAAATAGATGAGTTATTAAAAGATACAGTGGACAATCTTGACGATCCAGATTGTGGAGAATTGATGGAAATGATGAATATATCTTAATATGTTTTTGGAATGATTTTATGATCTCACAACATAAAATCTATAAATCATAAATCCTTTATAAAATTACTGTATAATGTTTATAAGGAAGTTGTAGTACATACCTCTAAATCTCCATAACATGAATCATGTTAAGAATTTGGAGACATTACATTTGTTACACTTTCTTCTACAGGTATGGATTTTGTGTTCTATAATCCTCTAAGGCCTATTCCTTTTGTGGAACCAATTACACCTACCAGTATTATAACTATCTAAACTATACCTGATCCTATTTCTAAATATTCTATTGGTCCTGTGTATCATCATCACAATTTCGAAAAAAACATTGAGGTAAAATATTCAATCAATAGAATAAACAACAATCTAGAATCTATTTAAAAAATAGGATCCAATTTCAAGAAACTTTACCCAATAAAATAAAATCAAAAAGTGTAAAACCTGATGTTGCACAGGAATCACAAATGATGAAGAAAAATTTCATAAATGATTCACACTACATGATTTTAATTGGCATGTGAGAAAATAAATTACATCATGTTGTCACAAATACATTCCACCAGATATAATAAAATTTGTTTGAATTGATTTTTTATGGAGGTTTCACAGGAATAAAAAATGATGAAGTAGGGAATGTCTCTAGATAGGAGAAAACCTTCAATCCAAAACTTATTCAAGGATGAAATGAGAACATGAAAAATTGGTGATCATGAAACTATAAATGAAATGTTGATGATAATATGATTATAAACCCACATTACAGAATATAGGGGAAGCTGCCTTATCCTTACAATCCTGAGCCCATTTGAATAACATACTTGTGACTATTAACTCCATTTTCCAGAATTCATGCTTAATTTTTTTACTCAAAAACCTAGAATAGAATCATCATTAACTCTAAATTTATAAAATTGAGACATATTGAGTAAGAAAGTATGCAAAAACAGATCAGAATCAAATATAAAAAGTCTTAAGATACTATTTATTTCTTGTTTTGCTCACTAACATATATCAAGATATAATATTTTACCTGATGTTTCAGCAGGGAAGAAAACAACTCTTGGTATAGAAACATCACACACTTTACCCAAAGGGGTTTGTATAGGTATTTATACCACTCTAATTAAGTAAATCTATCCACATATAATAACTAATACTGAAAATGAAGAGCTACAATCTTTGCAAACATTGATCATTGAGAAACACTAATAATTGTCCATATAAAGAATAGATCATATTATTATATCCCATATACGTTTCTACGACATGATGAAGATAGTGGTTAGAGGTAAATCTATAAATTTGAGAAGAAATAAGAAAAAAAAAACACATCCCTTGAATGTCGAGATATAGGCAGAGGCCGGGAGGTCTAGGAGGAGGTGGAGGACGGGAGGCAATCCAGAGTTAGAGGCTATGAGGTGGAGGCTGGAATTCTGAGGTTGAGTGTCGGAGGACATGAGGTGGAGGCTAGGAGGAGGATGCCGAGAGGTAGAGGCCAGGAGCCAGAGGCTGGGAGGTGGATGCTAGGAGGCAGAGGCCGATAGGTCGAGGTGGATGCAGAGGCGAATTCTGGGAGGTCGAGGAAGAGGCAGAGGCAGGAGTTCAAGACGGAGGCGGAGGTTGGGAGTCGGAGGCTATGAGGTAGAGGACATAGGTGGAGGATGGGAGGTCGACAGGGAGGAGGAGGTTGGGAGGTCGAGGTGGAGGCTGAGAGTTTGAGGTTGAGGCAGAGGTGGGGAGAGGTGGGGTGGCAAGAGCTCAAAATAGGGAATGAGGGCTCGTTGAAGTGGGAGGGGGATAAGGTAATCGGGTGTTGTTGGATGATTAAGGGAATATACCCAGTGTTTTTTTAAAAAACTGTGGGTATAGGTCAGATGAGATACTATATACCCACTTTTTAGAGAAACCGTCAGTATAGAGCCATTGGATGAAATCCCATTTCCATTAGAGTATTTTCCTCACCCATCCAAATCATATGATTCCATTCCACATGAAATGTTCCCCGAACACTCGAACATGGAGCACTATGACAATAGAACTAATAATTCCACATCTTGTCATAATTGTTGAATTCCCTCATATGTTTCATACACTATCGATTCATGTTTTCATTAGAACAACATTCGAAACACCAAACTTTAGTTAGTGGTCTCATAGAAAGATTCATGGATCAAGACATAAAATTTGGATTCATGTTCCTACTATGAAAATAGGTTTCCCACTTCCGCTTACTTCTGCCATTAGAGTACCCACATTTTCTCATGGGAATCAACATACTTCCTTCTGAAATAGCTCCAGATGTGTCAATTTCATCTACCTTCACTCTATTGACTTTCTCTATATAATCCATATTACAGAGAATAACAATCATTGAGTTAATCTCCAATCTCATCCTCAATTCAAAAATTCATTCATTCGAAGACGCGCTAGCCGCAATGTTGGGCATAAAGTGTACTAAATTCATGAATTTAGTCACATAATCTATGATGGAAATATTTTCCTTTATACAGATGAAGATTTATATTATTATTTGAATTTAGAATTTATGAGGAATGAAATTTTTAATGAAAAATTCATCAAAATCATCCCATGCTATCCCTTGAACTAATTTATCTTGAAATGATAAACCCCACCACTGATATGCAGGATCTTATGGTATATAATTTTCCATCTTGACCACCAGCATTGTTGGTGTGTCTATGAATTCGAAAATACAATTCATCCTATTCATTCACACCTCTTCCTTTTCTAGTTCATAATAACACAAAAATATGTGTTAATAAGGTTTTAAGAATTGGATCGAGTGATCTTATTTCCTTGGATCATCCTCCCTAATCACTCTATCTATGGCCTGAATCACTGGACCATACTCTGGACCAGCTATTGGTTCACCTGTGGCTCAGGTGCAGCCACACTCTCTATGACATATTCTCATTGGTTTAGTGGATTGCTACTGACTTTCATTTTCTAGAAACACTACAATGTTGTAATTATCACTGCTTATTAGTTTAAGGATGAACCATTTGAAATTATATCACATCCTACAATCTAAAAAAAGCTTTCCAAAATTAACCATTTTTGAAATACCTTTACATACAATTGAATATCAAACCATTTTCAAAATATCCCAACCATGCTATTTTTAAAAAACCACATATTTCAAAACCATTTAAATTTATTTCAGAAATCAACACATTTGTACCAAATCATATATCATTGCTCAAAATGAAATAGGATATCCTAGTGTGACGTCATTCCTGTATGGATATCATGGTTTTCACATTATCTAAATCCGTTATAATGATATTCTAAATTCTATAAGTGTCTAAAAACACATATGTATCCAAATCCATAGTAACCTTTTGTTCATTAAAAATATGTTAGCTACATATTTTTATAAACTAAATTTCAAACCTGATAATCATACAACTTTCTATGATCCCCACTCTAGGAATAGACCATAAATGTTTTTAACTCAAAGACTGAAAACCAATACCTAGATAAAGACCAACCATGAAATAAACCACATGTTCAACAATGAAATGACCAAGAAGAGACAACATGTCTCAAATATATTTTTAGACTAAAAAACTGATACCATTGGTAATGTCCAAACCATCTCATTTTCTTGAGACGCTAGTGAATGGTTTCTTGAACTTAAGCGCCATCCCCATGATTCCTAATGATGGAAATAATTGTTTAAAGGCTTCAATACTTCTGAGGGATGATTTACCCTTTTAAATAATAAAAATAACAAAAAATACATAACCAAACACCCACCATTTGATGCATAATAAAAATTAAAGACAACTCACCATTTAATTTATCAAAATCAAAGTAAAACAATGTACCATAATAAAAGAATAATATAAAAAAGGGAAAAAAGAAAGAAAAAACTCAAATACTCAAATGAAAACTCAAAGAGAAAAAAATTCTCCATGATCATATTCTATAATATAACATGTATCATGAAGTAATAATATGATTTTTGATAATTTAACTTTTCCCATGTCTCGTTAAACAACATCTCCAAAGAACCAAAGTGCCAATGAAGGGGTGGTTACTGAAACTCGGTAGATATTTCCCAATGAATTCCCAACATAATCCACTAGGATAGAATAATATATCGAATTCAAATAAAACAGATTATATGAAAAAACTTCTAAAAATGTTTATATCAAAATTTAAATAGGTGCTAATGTAAAATATTTTTCTCAAATAACACATTTATACAAGTAAATCAAACAAAAAATCTTCCAAAACCATTTCATTAATCCCACAATGGAATTCCCCCTTTCAATCCACACATCCAAAAAAAATATACACATGAAAGATTCATTATGAAATTTCTATAATCATGAGTGGTTTCTCATCAATATACCATGTGGTCGGATGGTAATTAAATCACATGTTCCATTACACCATTCCCACTAACCGTATGGTCATATTTATATGAATCTTAGTAATTCAATATGAACAAACACACCCAGTATTCCCAACAACCATGCCAATATTATCATGAAAAATAAATTTCAAGAAATATTTTTTTATTGAAAACATCATTCCATAAACTGAATTAATAAGTTATTTTAAAATCTTCATTTTAAAATCGTTTATTTAAGGCCTTTGTACAATCATCCCACAATTTCACACAAATACCAAAACCATACCTAAATAATGCTTCTAAAATGATTTTCACAAAAATTTCACCACAAATTTCAATCAATTTAATTAATTTGGAACTATTCCCTCAATTTCAAAATATAGGAAGGATGAGTGATTCTATTTACCTCAAGGTTTTTGATGAAAACAAAGAACAACAATTAAAATCCCATGAAACCGTGTTAAATCCCCAAGAACCTACCATATATATCTTCCCATATCAATAACAAGAAAAAAATGAGTATATTTGGCATCAACCACCTTAGATCAACACAAAATAGGCTTAAATCTATAAACTAGATAGAGGGGGAGATGTAGATGCATGGAAAAATAACAAAAACAATAATGAACAATGACTTACCCTGATAATCAAGCTTTAACACACCATAGAATGGTTCATAATCACCTCCAATACTATGGTCAAAGGTTATCAAACCTTTGAAAGAGAAAAATACTGAGTCAGTTCTATTTGGGGGGAAATGAGGGAGTTATAGGGGAAAATGTGTGAGATTCACAATTTTAGGATCTCCATTTTTTATGTATAGTTAGTCACATGGTTATAAATTTCTTTTTAATTGTGTGAAAGATACTAACCCATGGGTCGAACCTCACATGGTTGGATCACACAGCTTCTATAGCATGTTATAACCATGCCAAAGCCCACTAGCTTGAGTAGAACGGTTTCTCCTAGGATTATAAATGGTATGGACAAATCAGGTGTAACCTGTGTGCCTTCCGCATTACCTCCATCTCACTATGAATAGTTTTTTGTAGGTTTTTCATGGTTTACCTAAATTATGAAGTTGTATAAAATCCCCAAAAATGTTCCAAAAGGTCCCAAAACAACCTAAAAATAACCCATATACTTTAAAAACATAAAAATTATATAAAGGGTTACTTACATGAAACTAGGGGTCCTACACAACCTAATAATAATCCCTATATAAGAGTATAATAAAAAAATAATTCAATTAAAATATTAAATAGAACCATTTAAAATAAAATGTGTTTCATTTATCCTTAAAATGAGAATCATTCACATTGATGAATACAGTTTTCATTCATCACCTCATAATGAACACATGTAAAAAATGAAAATTTCAAAAAACATTAGGTGGAATCGCATAAATAACTCATAAATAATTACAAAAATACAAGCCCATGGATAATATGTTGGTTTCCAAAATATAAAGTATATTTCTTGGTAACATCCTTTCAATCAAGATAAAGAATATGATATTTAGAATGTATCACTAAGGGTATATTTTTAATTAAAAAAAATCATTAAATATATGGTATCAAGGTGTAATCTATTATAAAAAATTAATCACAAATTGGCTATGGCATGTAAGACATTCACTGTACGAAAAAATATGTTAATAATTATTCAATGTCCACAAAATACATAGGTATTTATATATCATTTATATGATATAATGACCATTACGTAATTCATATAGATTAATAATCATTATGGTATTCTTTAAATAAAATCATTGATCAAGTATAAGATATATTAAAGGAAAATGACATATATGGAAAACAATTTTTATATGTTTTAGATAACTCACATCATAAATTAGAAATAACTTGATCATTTGAAATAATTTTTATTGAAATATATAATAAAACTCAGGGAAAAATAATTTCATATATAAAAAAGTTAAACATGGAGATAAATATTAATCTAAAATATCAAATTTTAAAGAATGACATGTTCACACGTAGATGATAAAAATAAAATCTTATTATATTTAGAAAAAATGAACTATGTGGAAAATGTAAAAATTTATTAAACATTTAAAACAAGGTTTAGTATTAAAAATTGACCTTATAAAATTATTTATGCCATGATAAATGAACTTTTAAAAACAAAAAATGAATATAAATATATAAAAAGGGTGGTTACTAACTAATAAGAAGATATCGAGTGGATTTTATATAATGATAACACTTTTGGTAAAATCTTAGTCTTTAGGAAATGAAATTTTTAGAGGGTATGTAAAACCACATGAAAATAAATTAGAAATTAATATTTTTTTATAATGGAATTTAAATTCCCATGATTTGTTATCTTTATAAAAAAAATTCATGAAATAATATTGGAAATTGATATCCTTATAGTTTTATTACCCTTTTAAATAAAATCCCTCTCAAATCTAGTATCATTTGAATAAAATGAAATTTAAATAAACTACATGATATGGATAAAAACATCTATATTACGGTAAATTTATTTCATTAGGAAGTAATCATTACCTAATAAAGGTATTATGGTGGAAATTATGATAAAAAACTAAATTTGATGCAAATAACACATTACCTAAACTTGTGATTTATTGAAATGAACTCTATGATACTATGTAACCACAATATTTATCTTATTAAATAATTTTAGAACCCTTAATTTAGCTAAAAAAATTATTGAATTAATTTATAATTAATCTCTACATTTATATTATGTAGTTACTTTCTATGTTTGATATCGTGAGTGAGAAATCATGATAATTTTTTACTTATTTATTAATAGTGGTGTTGTTTTAAATTATTCACCAAATTTTCACCATTAAAATTTATTGAAATATAATTAAACTTATTTTTAATAAATATTTTTAATTTTATAATATAATTGAATGTAATTTATTTTCACTTTTTAATGATAAATTTGGTCATGAGAAAATTTAGATGATTATTAGTATATAGAGGGGGTTCCATAAGTGTAATGTTAATTTTATTGATATTAAATATCTACAAAATAAATTATTTAATTCAATATATCACATATTACATGAAAGAAAATTCTCATAGTCATCCATGACATAAATTAAAATAATTGTTTGATTATGTTGTTAAACCAACCCAAATAAGAACATTTTATAATTATTGGAAGACAATAATTGATTTAGTATTAATCTCATTATATATTATGAGTAATGATATTATTTAGTGTATAAAAGTTTGATATATAATAGATTAAATGAATTAAATTAATAATATTACATATAAATGTAATTTGATAGTATAAAAAAATAATTTTTTATCTTATATCATTGTTTTGGATGATTGTATTTACCATGATAATTTATATCTAATATTATCATATGATGTAAAAATTTTCATATAGAGAACTATAATAATTTAGTAAACATCCCATTTATCCATTAACCCCATTCCCATGACCATCCACGTAATTTTGTGATTTAAATACTAATAGAAACATATTGTTCCGTAGAGGCAGTAGTCGTCACGTATTCATGGATGATGATTTCATAGTCCATATAAGGAATATGAGTAATATGGTTTTAAATTATAGATTATCTACTATTTAATATATAAAATTATTATATATTAAATTGCATTTTAATATTTTACTTATAAGGTGATCATGTAAAATGAAACAAGTTTTTTCATATGGTTAGTGGTCCGCACAGCCAGCTAATGCGAATTTGGGTTTTTCCCAATAGAAATGAGAAACGTGGTTAATGATTGTAACATCATTAGAATAATATTTAAATATACTAATTATACTATTTTTATCATTATAATAGGTCATAATGCAACTAAATGAAGAATAATAAGTTAAAAAAATAAATAGAAATGAGAAATGAGTGATTATAAATTTATACCACACTTCTTGGATTCCCTCATTGGAAAATGAGATTATTTCAATAAGTGATTTTATTTATAAAACACCGAAAAAATTGGTTTATGGTAAGGCTGAGAAATGTTTTGGGAAAATTTTTCCTATAGATCCTTGGTTTTGGTTTGTGGGTGTGTGGGGAGAGGACTTCATATTTTGTGGGTCAAATGATATGGAATTTTAGTGAATAACCAAAACATTTTAATAATGGGAAGTCACTATCAAGGAATATATGACCAAAATAATTATATATTAGAGAATTTAAGATATATGTTCGAACTAGATCATGACTATCCATTTAGACACAAGTTATCAAAAATTTCTAGCTAAACTCTATTATATAATTTTACTTCTTTCATTTTATGTTTTTCTATTGAAACATATTTTTACAAATTGTAAATTATCCTTTATAGAAAAAAAACAAAAAATTATTAAATAACTTGGAACAAATTATTCTCAATTTCAAATCTATTTTAATATATTATTTTTTGAAAATAGAAATAATATTTCAAAGCAATCATTGTATAATGAATGAAAAATAAATATTGAAAAATATAACATAAGGTCGAAAATATCAAGTATGTGAAGGTAAAATAAGAAACAAATAGTGAAATAATAACACAAATTATAAAATAAATATTTTTCCTAAGAAAAATATTAAATTAATTTAAAATTCATCCATTTATATACAAATAATTACAAAAAAAGTTCCTCCGTTTTTAAAAACTGTATTATTCACTATTCAACTAAAATTATTATTAAATATGAAAAAAATTAATCTTAAACTATTACTAAAATTAAATATAAAATAATGAGGATTATTTTGTAAAATTAAATGTATATAATTTTATTTTTTAAATTTAAATACTATCATAAAATATAATGACAAAAAATTATAGGAAAATTACTTTTCAATGTGTTAACTATTCTTATTCATATTTCTAATCAGTTAATAATAAAATTAGTGTTATGATATTATATATTATTCAAATGAAAAATAAATAATATATATAGTTTCATTAAATACCTCACCCAAATATCATTTTTGATAAAAACGTGTTGTTATAAAACTAATGACTACATTAATGTTGTTAATTCATTATTAAATAAAATACCTTCTCTTTAGAAGTCGAATAAAAATTTTCAAATTTAAATTTTAAAAACAACCCATTATGTTAAAAATTGTCTGATTATATCTTCATAATTGATAAGAAAATATCCCATTAATATATTCATTTTTATTAACAATTTAATGTCATATATGGTGATAGTCAAGGGTTTTCATTCTGCTAGCACAGAACACATGGAAATTTCCATGAGTTCAATTTTCTCTCATAAAAGATTTCACTTGTAACATGGTTATTTGAGTTTTTAATGGATGTGGTCCAATTAAAATAGTTGAAAATATAACTCATTTCTAAATTCATATAAATAAGTTTCATAGGGTTTACTTAGACTCATCTTTATCAATCCATTAATTCATTGATATTGTAATATCGTTAATTTTTTTCATACCATCAAATTTAATGGATAAGGTTGAACTTTTAATTTAACATATTAGTGTTTTGATTTGTTTTTTTTCATTTAGAAACATATTTTATCATAATATTAGTTCAGTTATAATATATTTTGAAATATCATGTCATTATATTCTCTCCCATTAAATTACTTTCATCCTCACAACAATATTCATCACTCACTTAATTGCTAACGGATTCAAAGAATCTATATTTATGTTCATATGGGGTCTCAACCTCACTATTAAGTTTTTTAAATGTGAAATAATATTTTATATACTAATTGGAATTTAACTATTATTCAACTTTTAGTTAACCATTTTTTATAAAATCCCAATAACAATAGGAGTAAAAAAAATTCAAAATAAGTTTTTAGTCTTCCTCACATTTGATCAATGGTTTAATTTTAAATGTATTATGAAAATATGGGAATTTATCATTATTAAGAGATAAATTCCATGACTAATATCATATCATATTTTAAAAAGTATGGTTAATAGTTTTCATGGGGAATATAAAAGAATTAGAATCTATTAGATAAGATTTTTATACATGGGACTCAATATTCATGAAATTAAATATTTTTATTTTAATTCAACATCAACCCATTAGGGTGACAATTTGATTTCTATAGAAAACATTAAATTTAAACATAAGTGGTATAAATAAATATAAATACGCCCGTTGTAGTTTTTTATGGATGTTTAGAATTTCTTTCTCCAAATTAACTCCTGATCTCACTTCTAGTGTTACGGTGGGATAAGAATTCCATTATCATTAATTATGTTGGTGTTTATCATCCCCTTTTCCCTTGGATTGGGTAATTAACCTATATAATGTCCAAATCCCCACAATTAAGCCATTTAAAGTTCATTGTTACATTATGTGACACCAAATTATGTTTAGTTATATTTATTTTTAAATAAATTCAATCTCTTGTATTGTTTTCATGCACATAACAACAGTTTTAATAGAAACATGAGGCTCTCTAAAAATCTTATTATTAAAACATTGTCATTATAACCTAACAATTAAAGTGGTGTTTATGAAAATTAATTATTAAATTATGAGTATTATATTTTATAAATGTATAAAATTAATTCAACCGTTATCTATTTATTAGAAATGAAATATAAACCAATTGGAAGGAAAAGTTTTTTTTGTAAAAAAAAATTTGAATCGTGCATTAGTCAATGTTTGCACGCCATGTTTAAAATTAATTTTTTCAATTTCTAGAAAAATTATTTTATCAAATAAAAATAATTAAAAAAAAAGTATATCAAATTTATCTTAGGGTAAATTTTAAGGATTTGATTTAAAAAGATTTATTTTTTGATAATTATTCAAATATACTAATTTTTTAAAATAACTCTTTTGTATAAAAAATTCAAAAGTCCTATTTTAATTTCATGTAGATATAGAGTTAAAAATAGATAATTTATATTATATGTAATCCTAATTTCTTTAATGGAATCAATTTTATGTTGACTTTTCTAAAAAATGTTTTTCAATTTTTAGAAGATATTTTTTGTAAAATAGTTTTTTCAACACATTTGTGAGTTTAATTTATAATTAAAACCTGTCATTTATGTGGGGTTAATTTGGAAAAATGGATTATATAATTTTAATTACAATAATTTAAATTAATTTATATGTATAACTAAATATTTCCCTACAATTAATAATGAAATTCAAACATATTATCTTCCATGGTTATGGTAAAAATAGTTTTATAGTGGGGTTAAAATACAATTAAATGGGTTAAAATCACCCAAAAAATTATAATTTATATTTTATGGAAATATTTAAACATTATCACTTCATAAATTCAAAACTAGTCTATTTTAATACCTTTATCATTAGAATAATTTTTGTGGAATTCATTCTTTTAAAAAATTATAGGTTTTTCCTCTCCCTGCTTATAAAAGGTTACTGTCTGTCCTTTATATTCATCAGATTCCAAACCCATTGAATGAAAAAATATTGGTCTAAATCACATCCCCCCATATTTAACATCATTTTTGTATCCTTTTTTGGTAATAATTCCAAACATGGAATTGTATTGGTTTAAACAAAAAGTTGTTGTCCGAAGAAGAGGTAACACCCTTAACTGGGTGTTTTATATTATTTATTTATCCACTAATTTAAAATAAAATTAAAACAATATGATATAATACACTCAATATCAATCATTACTAAGACGTTTTTATATTAATGTAATTTACTAAATCCACTTTCTTCTCCCTATAATCAAAAATGAAACTGTTGGTCATGTGTTTGGAGGACTACCGTGTCACGAACAAATTTAATTTGTTTTCATCCTCGCTTATCAAAATTGTATATTTTGATGTATATAGTATTTATTTAATCAATATATGATATAAATATAATAAAAGAATTATTATATCATATATACCTTTTAAATTTCCATTTCAAAGAGATTACGATAGTGACAATCGTATATACGGTGGACTACCTCTTCACAAAGAGACATGACACCTTTTTTAAATATGCATTACAAGGTTGGTTATAAATAAAATTTTAATATTTATAAATTATCTCTGATAAATATTATCCTTTTTTTATAAGTACTGTATCATATAATATCTCACCTAATCGTCCATTGAATAAATTATAACATTTATTGTGTGTGCGGAGGACTACGGCCACTTGAAGTGATGTCATTAATTTGTCTCATTGCATCACATGGGAGAAATGAGAAAGGCTATTTACTGAAATAATATGATATTTGTTATATAAATATCGTAATTTAATGACAAATTAACACTTACCTTGATTTCACCATGATCATTCAATATGTAATTGATCCATATGCATGTGTACGGACTAAAGTCTATATGATCGTAATATAGTTCATTTTTTAAAACAATATTTTTGGTTGGTTCAAAAATTATAATTAATGTAAAAAAATCCATGGTTATGATTTAAGAGAAGATAAATTAACAATCCCTTTAACCACTGTCAACATACCAATGTTATTTTGGACATATGAGTTTTTTATAAAAAAACATATGATGTGAAATTAATTAGTAATGTAATGGAATATTACATGGTAACAATTAAAATAAAAAATAATAAAATTGTAAAGGGTTTTATGAAATTAAATAATTAATATATTTTTATTATTTAGGAAGAGAACTAATTCATGTGAAAAATTCAGCTCATGATAAGGTATCTCTCTAATCCTCCCTTTCCTCTAGGTTATAAATGTATCTATCTTTAACAAAACATTATATCTCAATTGGAAGTTATTATGTTATGATTTTTATTGACTTACATTTTGTGATAAACATATATCATGAACACGTGATTATGGGTTCACTCATATTTCTCAGTAATACCGTGGTTAAATATTTAGTATGATGAGGTTTCACATATGGGATTATGGAGTAAACATAATCCATTATGGAACCTTTCTAACAGTGTGATATTGTAGAGGGAGATATCCTTGAATCATGCTTAATTTATGATATATGTTTTTTCAACAAATCCTATGATTAAATGATCTTATAATTCCATTTTCTTTATGATATTATTAAATGAATTCTCTCATTATCATTATCTTTTGTGATGTATAGTTATACCTTTTATTATCATATTTTGTTTATTTATCATGTTTATTCACTTACTAGGATTTTTAGCCCACCCCTATATTTTTTTATTCCACTTCTTTATTCATGTTGTTTTAGGAGCTCAAATAGATTTTAGGATCACATTGTGGAGAATAAAATAATCATTCCATGATTCAAGTTCCTTTTAATGTAATATGAACCTAATTTACCAAATATTCTAGGACATCATGATCCTTCTATTTAATTAATGGATATTGATTTTAAAGAATCATGTATTTGTATATGTAAAGGGAACAAGTATCTATAGTTGGTATTAGAGGAAATGATTATTAATCCATTTGAACCAGGATGAGAAAAAATTAGTTAGAACATTATGTAAAATTATAAGAATAACAACAAGGATAATTCAGTGTATATGGAAATATACTGGAATCATGGTGAAGTACAGAGAGAATGGTTTTCAAGTATATACATAATAACCTTGATACAAAAAAGTGGATGTGGATCTAGTATAGTGGTAACTAGGGGTAAAACCCCTAAAAGGTAACATTTAGATAGACTTAATCATCACATATTGCATGATAAGAGGCATTAATGAATGCCTGGATTGACACTCATGAAGGATAATATTTAGAAATTTAGACACTTTTTAAACCATTATAAAAAAATTTAAAAAA
Source organism: Viscum album (assembly GCA_963277665.1). Classification (NCBI taxonomy): domain Eukaryota; kingdom Viridiplantae; phylum Streptophyta; class Magnoliopsida; order Santalales; family Viscaceae; genus Viscum; species Viscum album. The sequence continues at coordinate 377,478,045 of OY728123.1, forward strand.
TTATAATGTTAGGAAAACAAATAGAAAATAATACAATGGATTGTTTGTATTGATACCTAGAGGATAATAAGTTTGTACATATGTATCATTCATGAGTAATTACTTTTATCTTTATTTTTATTCCATTAACAAGTTAAATTATGCTCATCCAATTTGTTTATATCTTTCAGTTAGTGGAGGGAAATAAGAGAAACCATTACCACCATTAACATGATATTAAATGTTATTATTTCACCAATGATATGAAATTTTGTATAGTTTTTTTATGTGGGAAATTCAATGAATTGCTGGCTTCACTATATCAAGTCACAAACAATGAATTGAATCATACATAACACCCTAATATTCATAATTTTATCAAGTTATAGTTTAGAAATTGATGTGACAATGCCACTCTATATTTATTGTATATTCTAATCCTATCTTCTCTAAACAATGATTGTCTCCATTTATTATATATTCTCCGTATAAAATGAAAAGAGCAACAAAAAGTTGTTTTTCTATATATCACATTAAGGGATAAAAAGAACTTTGGTGGACACTAATCAAGATCACAAATTCCAAGTAAGAAGTCCATTCCATATAACTATATTATTTCATGAAATTATTTTTCAAAAAACTTTTCCCGGAAATCTCCATTATAAAATAGAGAGGGTGTTATTGGGTAAAAAGTAATGTAAAGAAGATTCTGTTAGGTAATTTGAAGTAAACATAAAAAGGATTTCATGGTATGCCTAGGGAATTGTTTTCAGCACCAAATGTATGATAGACCAATATAATAGTTGGATAAAGTGAATTCTATGAATGGATTTGGTGATTCAAGACTTTGATAGTAATATAGAGATTTTCTATTGGTCCCCCCATATTGATTCATGATTTGTAACACTTATAGGTCTCATGGGACTATAGATAAGAAATGTAATATATTTTTTTACTTTAGTACCATAAACTAATTTATCCCATTGAGTTATGAAAACCCAATATCCTACTTGTTAATTTCATGTCATGAGGAATCGTTAAAACTACCTAAGGGGAACTGAAAGAAGCTTTAATTTTAGGGAATAAGGGAATCAGGAAAATATATGTTATAAGTGGTAAAGAATTACACTAATGTGGAAGATTAATATGTCCATTAGATTGAGAATATTCCTTCGGAATAGTGTTTTGACAATAAAGAAAATTTTAATTATGCAATCCAATTCCCAAATTCATGGGTTTTCAGGGAGGATCATCAACTACAATCTCCAATGTATAAAATAATGATGTGTGATATCACTAAAGATGAGTTGGATAGAGAAAACTAGGTGTTTATAGGTACTATAGTAATTTATTAAAGAATTGACATTTACTTTTTAATAATAGTTCTACAAATTATTTTTCATATTTTAGGTCTAGTAGATCAGTTTAGACACCGACTCGAGACATGGAGTTGAACTGTCTATTAGAAAAAAATGGAGTATTTTCTCATCCTAATAATATATGCCCACCATAGTAATTTTTTTGGATTAATATTCAATCAAGGATCATCATTTGTATTTTAGTGGGGTCTGATGCTATTTGGGAACTAATTAAATATAATTATATAAATCCATCATCAACTATCATTAGAGAGATACCGCTCAACATATGTTAAATCACCCTGCAGTTTTAATCAAGGGTATGGTGGAGTATGAATCTACCCTATAAGATTCAATTAAAATGTAGATATCATTTCTTCATGATTAATAAATTTTAGCTCAAATAATTTTTAAAAGTGAGGGAATCCAGATTGAAGACATTCCCATTGAGAGTCATTATACAAATGTATTACCCAAATTGTAGTTTTTACTCTTAAATGAGTGGTTATGTCTTAAATCAAATATATATTTTGATATCAACCTATATCCAAGACTCATTATATAATGGAGACTGTTGAGTTGTTATAACAACAAGAAAAATTACAATAAAATCTTGAAAATAGTTTTATATGCCAAAGTGCTTCACCATGGGGTACACTAATCAACTTTATAAAGAAGATGGACTTGTAAATATACCCCTATATTTATTATCATGAACTAAAAAATAATGATAATAAATAATATATATTAATTTCCATGTATAGATATATTTTTTGATCAAATATGTAGATCAAAATATTTCTTTAAGGTGGACCTATGTTTTGGATAACAATATTTCGGGGTGAAGAAGCATGATATTCCCAAAAAAAGACTTTAAACTAGCTAAATATATTTTGAGTTCATAGTGATAGCTTAGAAACTCACTAATAAACTAGAAATAGTTGTGGAAAAAATGAATAGAGCCTTTAGGAATTCCTAGGGAAAAAATTGGTAGTATTTATTGATAATATTATGATATACTCTTACAAAATGGATGAGTATAAGGAGCATTTTAGTATCAAACAATATGAATTGAGAAAGGATAATCAATATTAAAATTATATTACCAGTGAGTTATATAGGAATAAATTATCATCCATAGGGAATATTATCACTAGTAAAGGGATATCTTTAGACCCTTCTATGAAAATTTTAATCGAGGTCTAACCAAGATCAGTATTTGTAAAAGAGATTCATATTTTCCTTGGACTAGATTTGTGTTACCGAAATACGTGGAAACAATTTTCCTGATTTTTAAACTCACTAACAAATATAATAAGTGAGTAAATATTTTATGGTCTACTAAAATTCATGGTATATTTAAGGGGTTGACAAAGTGGAATATCACGACACCAGTAACTTTCCTACCCTCAATTGGGGGTCTTTTGTTCTATAAAAAGATGATACAATTAATGGTTTCAGATTCTTATTAACATAAAATGATAGATTTATAGATTTTTATAAAAGGTAGCTTAAATTTCATAATAATAACATCCAAAACATGAACTATAACATCCTAATAATTTATAGAATTTATCTCCATAAATAAATCCAATTTATTCGATAACGTACATTGAGATTAAATAAACCGTACATTAAAATATTAATGTAACCATGTGCAACAGTCATGTATGAATTATAATAATAAAGCCACTTATTAAAGTATAAATAAAAATAAGTTACCTCAGAAATTGAAATTTGGCATATTAATATCATGAAATAAGTAAACAAATGTTTTAAAATGATACATTAAGTGTTTTATTTTTTCTGAAATATGAAATATTATTTATAATATTATAATTAATATATTGATTTTAAGAAAATTATATTTTCATAAAATAGATTCATAAATAAATATTTTTTTTATTTTAATTAGGATATAAATTTATTAGATCAAAATTAATTTTTCAATTTTTCATAAAATCAGTAATAATATTAAAATCCATATTTTCTTAATAAATGATGACTTTAATTAAAAATTAAAATTTTCATATTTAGGAAAAAATTAAAAAATTGAATCTATTTTGTAAATATACACTTCAAAAAAATTTTATGGGCGGGGGGGGGGGGTTGGGATTTTTATAAAAGTGTTCAATTTTATTTGCACATTGAAATACAATAATTTATGGTTTTAGTTAAACATAAGAATTATTGAGTCATGGATGCTGTATAGATAATATACTAACCATTATTCCAAACACTAATGTAATAATTAATTTAATTGGTCACAATAATCTTCACTATTGATAGTCCAAGGCTAAAATAATTTGAAAATAAATAATATAATCAACCAACACCAGTCTCTCCCACTATAGGTATAACCCCTCACCGCCTCTTCTTCGGACACTATATAATCATTGGATAATTTTTCTAATCTTCCCAATTACTCACCCGAACCTCTACCGATGTCTATGATTTAATGATACCAATAGAATATTATTCCCAAGTTCCTCAAATAGTTTATCAATCAGAAGAAATTCAAATGTAAAATCCACTTTCATTCTCTTCTAATTTCTATTAATATATATTTTTTCTTATCCTCCCCATACCTAATTGAACAAAAATATCTTGATAAGTCCATTATCATATATATATTGTAATTTTATTACGTTAAGGGAGTATCCATCATCAAACCCCTTATCCTATTCTGTTTATTCAAAAAAACAAAACATCATCCATGAACTGTAGATTTACCACCATCATGGATGATTTGTTTTCATTTTACATTACCTCCATCTTGGCTGGTCATAAGACAATTATTATTGATAATTCATATCTTTTTATGAAAGTTATAATTTATTTAATGTTATAGAACCAATATATTAACTTGATATTATATAAAATGTTATAAATTTTTTATGGTAGTAATATCACAAAAATAAATAAAATCACTTTCATTAACATTTTATCTAATGAATCTTCTTCATCCCTTATAATCAAATAATATAAAAGATAACTTAATCATTTTTAATATCATTAATGATATATAATCTCAATTCTGGATAATTAATCCCATTTTACATGAACATCCATACTTGTATTCAAGCGAACTAATCATGAAAACAATTTAAACAAAAACTCTTGGAATGAAGAAATCATTTCTTATAGATCATCAAAAAGACCATTCATGAACATAATAAAATTAAAATATATCAAATACATAAATAAATGGTTTATAATATGGTAATTATTCAATATATTTTCATTACCCTGAATATTAAATATAGTTGTAGAACACTTTCAGATATAAGTTTAGGGATTTCTTAACTCAATTTTCATTCATTCTGTTAAAATTCTATGTCATTGGTTATGTTATTCCTTGAATATATTTGAAATAATATTTTTTTATTTTATAGATTATATATAAATTTATTTTTTTTGTACTTACAATTTTCACATATAATTATTTTAAAAAATTATTCTCACTCCAGTTATACGATCTTTTAGGGTTTTATCATCTCACTTTTTTTGATGAGAGATATGCCTTATTCACCACATATTCCATGTGTGTGATGTATTTATACTCACTATTTATTTATGATCATTATTAATTGAGGATTCCATTAAATATACATATTTCTTGAATTAAGGATATGATTATTTTTTTAGTCATATACCACTTTTACATAAATTTTTTTCTTGGAATTTTGGTTTAACTATGGATATAATAATAAATCTGTATCCTTTAACCAATAAGGATATTTTGATGGGGAATAGTTTTAATGAACTAAATATATTATTCATCGTGTGAATATTTTACTAGACATGTATAAATTGATGGGGCGTGGTTATAGATATCCCCCTCAATGAAATGATAGGTTTCACGGGATAAAACAGTTGGCAAAAAACCCTTCAAGTTTTCTTCTAAGGTGAATCCGACTAGTTTCTACCAAAAAACATAAATTTTCTTATGAATGGTCGTTATGGATTTTATTCATCATCTAGATAAATTACATCGAATAATTAATCATTTTCTTCATTTAGTTTTCAATAACTACAATCCATGAGATTTTCATTATAACATAATCTATGGATGTATTTTTTATTCTATGATTATTACTTAAATGGCATGTATTTTTATGTTATTTAACTTTATATTTTTCTTATTATCTATTTTATAAAATTCAATGATTATTGATTCATGTTTTTTCTGTACATAACCATTGTTTGGAATTCGAGATCACCCTTTTAGTTTCTTTCCTTTCTCTAGGTTATGAAGATAAAATATTTGAATATATGTTAAGGAAGAAGTTCATTTTCCTTTGATATGTTATTTTTTTAATTACCAATGTAATTAATGATCTATGTATGAACCTAGTTATTCAATAATACTAAACTGATCTATCCTTGGTGATGCAGTCTCCGATTTCTATTCTATTATAATAAAATAACCACTAGCTCAAGGCTAATTGGGTTAGGGATGTTATAGTTAGTATCAGAGGTAGATTATAAAAAAACATGACAACCAAATGTTATGTAAACAATATAATTACAACCATTCCTTATAGTTAATTTATGGGCCAATACACATAATTATTATGAGATATATTAGTGTGTTCTATTATATTATGATTCTACCTAATGGATGAAAGGGAATTAGTACCCATGAATAATGTTGGTATTTCCCCATAGAGAAAGTGAAAATAGTTAGTATTGGATCTGATAAGATCATACCCATATTTTGAAAGCACACTCTTGTTCTGAAGAATAACCTTACTACACCTATTTTGGATTTTTTTCATGCAGTAGATTACCCCATCACACTGTGATACTACTAATCTAGTGGAAGCTGAGTAGTGGATCTGGTACATTGAAAATATATTTATGGCATTGGGATTCAATGAAAATTAAAAGGTAGTATTGGATGTGTATTATCACATGGGAGATTTGGAACAATGTTGGCCATTGATCAAGAAAACTAAGGAGGAATGTTATATAGAAGACCTCCCTTGAGATAATAAACAACCATTACAACTTTTTCTTTTTCATTGCATCACAATGCTATAAATATCCTTGGTTGAGGGTTGGTGGATCTATGAGGAGCCAACGAAGCTAAACATGTCATTGTAGCTATTTGGGACTACCACCTCACATTGTAGACTAGAATGATCTTGGTTTTAATGAATTATTATTATGTGCCTTAGGTTAATGAAAAAATTATTTCTCGATCCAGAATAGATACATATGGATTCATTTTAAAATTTGGAAATAAATGTTACTTCCATTATAAATATTTCATTTGTTATAGTAAGGTACATTAAAATAAAGAACTTTACGTGTTGTATTACATGAACAATGTAACGTCAATCAATAACAGTGTTAATTTATAAGACTCATTCCACATCCATCTTTCACATCACTACATTGGTCATGTAAATGAAAAAAACAATAATAAATTACGTGAAGATGGATATTTGGATTCTTTTGAACGAATACCACTTAGTCTATATCACGCATGTTTTCAAGTAAAAATGACCAAATGGCCATTTCTTGGGAAAGGTTAATGGGATATAGAGCTTCTTTAATTAGTTCATACAAATTTTTGTGGACTATTTCACGTTGAAATAAGTGGTTGGTACCATACTTCATAACATTTACTAATTATTTGAGTAAATTTGGATACATTTACATAATGAGTGATAGGTTAAAATATTTTGAAAATTCATGGACTACAATAATGAAGTTGAGAACCATTGTGGTTGGGAGATTGAGAAACTCCACTCAAACTGTTGTGGATAATATCTTAATCATGACATCATTGATTACTTATAGGATTCTAACTCACTCCACCTTCATCCCTTAGTGGATTGGTGTATGATAATGGTGGGACAACACATTGTTGTACATGGTGAGATCAATGATGAGTCATGAAATTATTCCATTATGATTCTGGGGATATGTGTTACAAATAGTAGTACAAATACAAAACTAAGTACCAACAGAATCGGCAAATGATATTCCATAGGAATTTTGGAGTGGAAGAAAACCCATGTTATCCAATTTACTTTCATGTGTAAGAGAAGTGTTTTTTTAAGGCCTCTTCAGTTTACAAACCTAATCCTTGAGGAACAAAGCATACCATAACAAGATAGTCCGAGGAAAAATGGGGATATTAATTATATAACCCCACAAACAAAAAGGTTATAGTGGTAATATGTGTGATATTCCTTGAGAGAGATGACAAATACAAAATAGATAATGCGAGAGAGATGAAAATCAATGAAGTTGAGGCTATGGTCGCAAAAGAGTCAGTATAGGATTTGATTCCACAAAGCACTATGCCTGAAAAATATTCTCTACATGCATAAGTATTTCATAGTAGAACAAAAGGGATTTGAAAAGTAGGAAGGTCTGGTTTTTTAGTTAATGGGGATGGCGAATGATATCCTCTAAGAGTGTCGTTAGTTCCCTATGGTACTATGAACAATAAAATTTAAAAAATAACCGAAACTATGATACTTGATTAAGTGAATCCAAGTATTAGATATTTTCAAGTGTTGAACCCATAGAGGCATAGAGTATTTTTTTAATAAATTATGAAAAAAATAATTGAAACTGTTTGGTTCATTGGATAAAGAGAAATAATGAAGAGGATATTGGGATTCAAACAAATATGGAGGCTTTCCGGGTTTAGTGATTTAATTTCATGTATTAAGTATTCAATTGATATGGTTTTATACAATTTTTATGTCGTAATTGGGAATGTAGTGATACTTGGTCTTGGTATCCTGACCTAATACTATGATTGGACAATTGTAATGGTCATCTACTAGATTCAATCATAGGGTTAGGTGACACAAATCCTTATTTAAATAAAACCGGATTTTCCCACATAAGGATAATAAACAAACTAAGATAATCGATTCAATGAAATGATAATATTAAAATCACAAGAAATTTCCAAGAAATTGAAAAAACAAATGTGATTTGGAATTGATAGAACATGTTACAGGATTCCAAAACATGAATAATATTTTTAGAATAATTCCAAAGAATACATCTCCCAATAATTACATCACTAGACACTGAATGGACTACTCGATCAAGATGATAGTGAGAAACATGGGAACTCGAGGACGAATGGTAGTGATGGACGACACTAGATAATCACTCCATCATTCATTGGTGTCGCCTTGACATCTGCTCCTCCCAGTGTGCTTTGTAATGGACGCAGGGGGACTTATTAATAAACGAGTCTTGTCCAATCATACAACCCGTGTTGCCTTTTATTTTTCTTGTGCATCCCCAAGTACACAACATGTACTTGGGTTACACTTCATGAACTGAAGATCTATTTTTTCCTCCACTATTTTGAATCCATAGAAACTTCATTGAGTTTTTGACTTTCACCATGAAATGTACTATTAGAACACATTGTGTACCCATGTTCCATGTTACCTCTATATACTAGTTGATTAATTTGTATATTTGACAAATGTCACATCCTATACTGAAGGTACAATTTGTGTTCTTGTCACTCACATCATGTATGCTTATCATAACTTATTGTACGTAGTCTGCATCATGTCACGATTTGAAACTGCGGGTCGTATGTTGATGGTGTAGGTTGTGTATGCGCTCTGCTCAAGAATTTCCAACATTGCATAAACATTAAAATTCTCATGTCACGCTACCCATTTTTCCTCCACATTTTGTTCATTTTTCACATAGTTTATGTTTCCTACCATAAAACATAAATAAAGTCAATAAACTCCAAAATTGGAATGGGTACACAAATAAAAACAAAAATCCACACATTAAACACTAAAAAATATATTAATGAAATAGACATATCAAATCACCCCACACATCAATTCATCCTTGTCCTCAAGGAGAGAATCTAAACATAATTCAAAGAAATTTTACCTACCCATGATTCAAATTCAATTTCAATAAAAGGAACTGATCAATTGAAAAATTAAATGTTCAAGCATCAGGTGTAGATAATTTATTAACACCTCATTTTTCAATGAATGAAAATCAATTATGTATTTTACTTTTTTACTATAATACAACCAAGAATTTTCATTCAAAAATTTCTTTTTTTCAATCCATATACAATATTCTTCCCAATTTCATTTTACCTCACATAAATTTTCTACTCATCATCATAATTCAAACGTAAATATAATTCACAAAATAGCTCAAAACATGTCACATACCATAAGCTAGTAGGGTATTTACCAACTCCATCGCATAAAAAATACGAGCTTTTAACATCACAAGTAATTAATGAATAATAGATATTCTTATATATGTCTATTTATGATTTAGATAGTGTTTTAGAGGCTTAAATTGAGAATAAATCTAATCTTAAGCATGGAATACACTAATATTTTTTAAAGATTGTTTTACTGCCTTTTGATGGAAAAACATTTTTAAATAAAACTTTTGACAATTTTATAAGCTCTATTTTTCAAAATAAACATATTATTTATGATTGGGACATTTAAATTTACCTTTGGTTAATTTTCATCATTTTTCTGACAGTGTTCATTTTTAAGGAATAGTGAAAAATACTGCATTTTACATCAAAACTGCTTTTTAATCTAATTTAATTATATGGTTAGATTATCCTTTTAATTGGTCTTAAAGTTTAATTATAATATATTTTTACCATATAATCCAATGGTGGTCATTATAATAAATTTCATATTCGAATTGGGCATAAACAAGTGCCAAACTTTTCATAGATATTGATTCAAAAACCCCGCTATTTGTTTTGACTATGGGAATTAATTTTAAATTAATTATTGAAATTTCTTTGTTTGTAATTTGGTAAAATTGATTCCATATTTGGAATCAGAAGGTCCAAATTATGTAATTAAGACTCTTTTTTTGACTTTGTGAATAGTAACAACAATAATTATCGTTAATTATCTTGATTAATTAGTAATTGGGTAGTTAATGAAAATAAAATAATATCATAATAATAAAAAATTACCCCAAAACATGTCCTAATGCTTTTGGTTGTGTCATGTCCAACAACAGGATTCCTTGTGCCAAACATAGGGACCCCATGGAATCAATTTTGTGTGATAATGACTTTTTATCTTTTTATTTTTAAATAAAGTTAAATATAAAAAAGAATGTATCACCTGAGTAAAACATTTTTAATTTTGTCTACATAAATGATATATTGGACTATAAATAGTCATTGAAAATCTAAAAAGGCTTCCTACATCATAGTATATTTTTTATAATTTTTAGAAAATAAATAAATTAAATTATTCATGACATCATGATGATGCAACAATTACCTCATTAATGAACGATTTAAATAAAATGAAAAGATAATGTAAAATCTAAGACTTAAACTTGTCAAAGACCTATTTGATTAGTATATTTCGAAACCTTATCACCTTATCCTAGAAATATATCAATGTGGGTCCTTTTAAATCCGAAACTCTTTTTAAAATAATGTAACATTTCTTAACTTTCGAAGAGTGCCCCTACTTTCCTCTTATAAAAGGCCCCCACCTCTACCTCTTTACAAACACTTCTCAAGCCTTTGGCTCAGCCAATACCTAATCATTTAATCTCTCCACATACCTCTTTACATCCTAGAAGGATTACCGTAGGCAGAAATCTCTTCAAGAAACCCTTTTGGTTCTTACCAAGAGGAGTTACCTGATTTAAAGGTAAAGACTTCTCTAATGTTCTTTTGTTTTATTTTGCTTCTACAACCCCCTAAACTATTTTTATTCATTTATTTTGTAACAAAAATAGTATTTTCAATATACTAGGATTTTTTATAAGAAGGATTCAAGCTACACTTACACACACCTTCATCTAATGGTTAAAGAGCATACTGTTTCCGTGGATGGCGAATTTCTACCTCACGAAAAAATGATTGTTCAATATTTTTCTAACACCTTTAAAGGTGTCCATCAAGAAGACACTATATTTATATATTATATATAATATGTTTATTTTTTCCTTAAGCTTCTGTATTTTTCATTTTTGTCATACCTTTATGGTTTCCATTATGGGTAAACGCGATATCTTCATTTTAGGAAGTGCGGACTACCGCCTCCTCAAAGTAATTTGATTCGTTAATGACATATGTGGGACGTATAAAGGATGGAGTTAATGATATTATATATGATATTATACTGGAATTATAATATACCTTTATATCATTATGATTCCATTCCATAAAATAGGAAATAGAAATGAAATTAGCGTTCATGCGTACGTACGGCATACCGTCTCCATGAACGGTGCATTTCATTTCTTACATCTAAATGCTATGTAATATTATAAATGAATGTATATACTGGATATATATGATATCTACATCATGCATATAACTCTGGATATAATGGATACATGAACAACTTGTAATTATAAAGATTTTATTTTTGACTTAAGTACCAATGATCGTTAAAACGACCATGGTTTACTTAAAAAATTACATAGTTTTCATGACATGGTAGAAAGTGATATAAAAGGAATAATGAACTTGAAAAAAGTTCTTAAGCAATTAGAAATTTACTCAAGTTGATTATTCAGGAGATTAAAGAACGATCGAGTGAAGTCAGATATGAGGTAAGGGACTTCGTCTCAATCTCCTATCATTGAGGCATATTTTGTTTTATAAAAAACATTATTTTATACGGTGTATAAAACCCTTTGACTTTTACGCTTATTCAGAAGGAATATTTTTTATACGAAGCATTTACTAAATGATAAAAGAGAATGTTTTTTGTCATACGTATGCGGCGAAAATGACTTCTCCGACCCCGTGACCATTATTTGAGTTTCGACTTCCCCTACATGCCATAATTTTTTTTAATGAAAAATAAATACCATGTTTTACTTTTCTTTTATTTTTTTATTGAAAATGGTTTTGATAATGTTTTTATTATATCAATGTGTCATTGATATCTTGTGATTGAAATGTGGAAATGTTATTTTCCCTTTATTCATGTTTTATGTGATTAGATTATGTTATTGTTCTTGGGAATTGTTATGAAGATGGGTGGTTCCGTGATAAAATAAGTTCGGGTGAGCCCGATATAGCTCTCCAATGAAATGGGTAACGCTAAGGGGTTAAACGTTAAGGTTTCTCCAAATATATTTAGGGAATATACGGTAATATGTATTACAAACGTAACCATGAGGGTTAATCCCTATGTAAGAATGTTATGAATGCCTCAAGTTACCTTTATGTCTTATGATTTATATGATTTATTCATGGTTTTATGAGGTATGTTAAAATGATTATGTTTTACGAGTAAAGTATGATTTCATAAAAGGACTAATGTTTTCATTTTTCACTTTTATATCTCTTTCTGAGATTTTTATGCTCATCCCATGTTTTTGAAATGTTTTTCACGGGTCTAAGGAAAGGTACATGATATGATTATAGTGTCAAGGAATTGTCAAGAAAGAATCTATTTTTTATTTTAAATATGTTTTCGATGATGGGAAAAATGAGTACTATCTTTTATGCAACCACTTTGTTTAAATGTGGAGTGTAATGAATTATTTATGATCTAATTCTCTAAAACTATAAACCTGAAAAGAGTTTCAACGTGTATTCTTGAAATAAATCAATATTTAGTAATGTTTAAGGATGGGGCCTTATAGTTGGTATCAGTGCTCGGTTTAGATAACTTTAGGAGTTGGAATTCTATTAAATGATTATCCAAAAATATTTATTTTATTTATCATCAAATTGTAATGATATATAATTTGAAGATTACCATGTTGGTTCATCTAAGACATGTTTGTTCAGAATGGTTTTCCATAGAGGAAATAGGGAAGCAGTGCTAGAAAGGCATACAGAAGGAAATAACCTTCCGAATCAGCATCCTGAGATGGTCGGAATTGGAACTGAACAGTTTGTTGCCGTAATGGAACAGTTGACTCAAGCGATAAATGGTGGTGGTATCCATGCACGAGATCAGCCAGATCAACCATAGAGGAACATGTCAGTGGTGGAACATTTCATGAGGTAACATCCCCCAACATTCAGAGGATCATATGACCCAGTGCTAGATGAACAGTGGATTAAAGTACTGGAGAAGATTTTCGATGTCATGGGGTGTTCAGAAAATCAAAAGGTTTGTCTTGCTATTTACCGTTTTGAGGGTGAAGCAGATCAGTGGTGATCGATGGTTAAAAATATCAGGGATGCTGATGAGATTGATGCTCTCAACTAGGATGAATTCAAAGGTATGTTTCTTTAGAAGTATTTTCTAAGGCTGTTCGACTTAGGATGGAAAAAAAATTCCTGGAATTGAGGCAGGAGGAAGACTGAATGGCACCTTATGAAGAAAGGTTCACTCGTTTGGCAAGGTATGCTCCTAATTTTATCTAAGACCTTGATAGCAAAATCAATCATTTTTACTCATGATTAAATCCAAAATATCGAAGGGAATTGGATTCTCGTGAGTTCAAAAGTTATTAAAAGATTTTTCGATGTTCTAAGAAGGTGGAAATGGACTTTACCGATGATCAAGTGTTCTATGACAACCAACAGAAGAAGAGACCGAGGTGACAGGAGAAAGGGAATAATTCATCAAAACGGTCTGATGGTAAGAAAACTAAGTTTCTAGTCTGTGATAAATGTGGTAAAAGGCATGCTGGGGAATGTCTTCTGAATTCTGGAAAGTGATACTGATGTGGTAAGATGGGACATAAGGCTCTTTATTTCACTAAAAAAGATCAGGGTGATGTTAAGACCAAATTTGATTTACAGTTAGTGAAATGTTTTAAGTGCAATGAGATGGGTCACTATGAAAACGAGTGTCCAAAAAAGAGCTCGAGTGATGAGAAGCAGTTAGACTATAAGTAGAAAGGGGTGGTGAAATCCTGTGCAACTACTTCAGCAGATGTTGGGCCATCAAATGAAGTGGTATCAGGTTCTTTGTTTGTTTTTTCATATTATTCCAGTGTGTAGTTTGATTCTGGGTCTACACATTCTTTCATCTGTGAAAACTTTTCTAGTAAAATTGGAATACCATCTCAAGAAATGACTCCTAAAATTTTGGTAAAAACACCTGGGGGAAATGTTGAGGCAAAAATAATTTATAATAATTTTCCTATCCTTATTCGTGGAAAGAACCTACTTGAAAACCTTATTGTTTTACCTCTAGTAGAGTTTGATGTTATTCTGGGTATAGATTGGCTCTCTATTTTCCATGCTAAGATTGACTGTAGAGCTAAAGAAGTTTCTTTTCAGAAATACATTCAGTTTGTGTACAAGAATGAACCCTTAATGTTGATAACATATCAAGTTGCCGAGAAACTTGTAAAATATGGAAATGAATGTTACCTTGCACATATCGTTGAAAACAAGGGAACTGTTTAGATTAATGATGTGCCAGTGGTAAATGAGTATCCTATTTTTTTTCCTGATGAGTTTCCTGGAATAATACAAGATCGAGAAGTTGAATTTACCGTTGACTTAGTTCCTGATGCTAATCCAATTTCAAAACCCCCTTATCGAATGGCTCAAAATGAAGTTTTAGAGTTGAAGGAGCAATTGCAAGATTTATTAGAGAAAGGTCTCATTCGACCTAGCACATAACCATGAGGTGCACCTGTTTTATTTTTTAAGAATAAAGATGGTTCAGTGAGCCTTTTCATTGATTATAGATCCATGAATAACATCACTGTTAAGAACAAATATCATTTGCCTCATATCGATGATTTGTTTGATCAGCTCCAGGGAGCTCAGTTTTTTCAAAGATTGACCCGAGATCGGGGTACCATCAGTGGAAGGTAAAGGAATCAAATATTCTGAAGCATAGGTTTCGTACAAGATATGGCCATTATGAATTTGTAGTTATGCCTTCTGGGCTAACCAATCCACCTGCTGTATTCATGGACCTTATGAATATAATTTTCCATGAGTTCTTTGATAAGTTTGTGGTTGTTTTCATTGATGATATTTTGGTGTTTTCGAAAAGTAAAGAGGAGCATGAAATACATTTAAGGGTTATTTTGAAACTCTTAAAAGAAAAGAAATTGTATGGGAAATTCAGAAAGTGTGAGTTTTGGATGCAACAAATTTCTTTCCTTGGTCACATTGTTTCTAAATATGGGATAACTATTGATCCTGCAAAAACAAGGGTTGTTGAAGACTGGCCAAGACCGAAAAATGTAACTGAGATTCGTAGCTTCCTTGGTTTGGCAGGCTATTTCCGAAGGTTTGTTAGAAATGTTTCACATTTATCTAGTCTAATGACTAAGCTAACTCGGAAGGGTGTTAAGTTTATCTGGGCAAAAGAATGTGATGATTGTTTTCAGGAATTGACTAAAAAGATTGGTGAATGCTCCAGTTTTGGCACTACCTTCCAGGAATGGTGTGTTTGTTATCTACAGTGATGCTTCATTGAAAGGACTTGGTTGCGTCCTAAAACAGAATGATCAGGTAATTTCTTATACTTCACGACAGTTGAAAACACATGAGGTAAATTACCCTACACATGATTTGGAATTAGCTGCTGTTGTTTTCGCTTTATAAATTTGGAGGCATCATTTTTATGGAGTAAAGTGTGAAATATATACCGATCACAAATGTTTAAAGTATATATTCACTCAGAATGAACTTAACATGAGACAAAGGTGATGTCTAGAATTAATCAAGAATTATGACTGTACAATTCATTACCATCCGGGAAAAGAAAATAAAGTGGTTGATTCTTTGAGTCAAAAAAGTAATGCTTTATTAACAATGTTGCATTTGAAACATGATCCTTTGGTTAAGGATTTGATCAACTTTGGCATAGAAGTTGTTGGTGCAGGATGTTCTTCTTTTTTGCATCAGGTATTAGTGAAATCTTCTCTATCAGACAGAATTAAGCAAGCACAGAAGAAATACAGTGAGTTGCAGAAAAAGGTAGAGCTGCTTCAGAAGGGTAAGTTGCCAGAATGAATCATTGATAATGATTGTGTTTTTATATTTGGTAAGAGATAGTGTGTGCCGTGTGATTCACAGTTGAAGAGAGAGTTGTTATGTGAAGCTCATAGGTCTCTGTTTCAGTTCATCCAGGTAGTACTAAGATGTAAAGATATCTTCGGGAGTATTACTGGTGGGATGGAATGAAAATGGATATTGCTGATTTTACTGTGAAGTGTTTGACTTGTCAACTGGTGAAACCAGAGCAGCAGTTACAGAAAAGGATGCTTAATCCTTTACCTGTGCCAGAGTGGAAATGGGAGAATATATCCATGGACTTCGTTGAGGGATTTCCGAAGACACCTCGAGGTAAAAATGAAATCTGGGTTATTGTTGATCGCTTGACTAAATCTGCTCATTTCCTTGCTATACGAGATACTTTTTTGCTAGATCAAATTTCCCGTTTGTATGTTAAAGAGATAGTCAGGTTACATGGAGTTCCTCTCTCCATTGTATCTGACCGGGATCCCAGCTTCACTTCCAACTTTTGGAAAGGATTTCAAAAGACGTTAGGTACTGAATTAAATTTTAGTACAACTTTTCATCCTCAATAAGATAGGCAGTGAGAACGAACGATTCGGACATTGGAGGATATGCTAGATTATTTTTCGATGTATTATGAGGGATGTTGGGACCAACATCTTTCTTTGGTTGAGTTTTCTTATAATAACAGTTTTCATTCTAGTATACAGATGGCACCATTTGAGGCATTATATGGGAAGTAGTGTCGAACTCCGGCTTTCTGGGATAAAGTGGGTGAAAGGAAGTTGATGGGACCATAATTGGTAGAAGAGTTGGCAGAAAAAGTTCAGCTGATACAGAAACACTTGATAACAGCTCAGTGTAGGCAGAAGAGTTATGCAGACAACAGGAGGAAGGATCTCTCTTTTGAGGTAGGTGATCATGTCTTCCTCAAAGTCTCACCATGGAAAAGTGTGATGCGATTTGGTAATAAAGGAAAGATGAGTCCAAGGTTAGTTAGACCATATGAAATTCTAGAGAGAGTTGGATCAGTTGCATATCGAGTGGCTTTACCTACGATTTTATCTCAGGTACACAATGTTTTTCATGTTTCAATGCTAAGAAGTACATGCCAGATCCATCTCATGTTTTGAGTCCAGAGGTAGTTCAGCTGGAAGAGAATCTACCTTATGAAGAACAACCGATCCAGATTCTTGACCATAGGAAACATGTTTTTCGGAATAAGGTGATTCATCATGTAAAGGTTTTGTGGAAAAACCACATGATTGAAGAGGCAACATGGGAATCTGAAAATGCAATGAGGGATAAATACCCCCACTTATTCAATAAGTAAATAAATTGCGGGGATGCAATTTTCTAATGGGGGAAGGATGTAACATCCCAAGTATTTAATGAATAATAGATATTTTTATCTATGTCTATTTATGAATTAGATAGTGTTTTATAGGCTTAAAATGAGAATAAATCCAATCTTAATCATGGAATACACTAATATTTTTAAAAGATTGTTTTATTTCCTTTTGATGGAAAACTATTTTTAAATCAACCTTTTGAGAATTTTATAATCTCTATATGTCAAAATAAACATATTCTTTATGAGTGGGACATTTAAATTTTCCTTGGGTTAATTTTTGGCATTTTTCTGACAATGTTCATTTTTAATGAATAGTGATAAATACTGCATTTTACATCAAAACTGCTTTTTCATCTAATTTAATTATATGGTTATATTATATTTTTAATTGATATTAAAGTGTAATTAGAATATATTTTTACCATATAATCCAATGGTGGTCATTATAATTAATTTCACTTTGGAATTGGGCATAAACAATTGCCAAACCTTTCACAGATATTGATTCAAAAAAACCCGCTATTTGTTTTGACAACAAGAATTATTTTTAAATTAATTATTGAACTTTATGTGTATGTAATTTGGTATAGTGGATTCAATATTTGGAATTAGAAGGTCCAAATTAGGTAATTAAGATTCTTTTGTTTTTGGACTTTGTGAATAGTAATGACGGTAATTATAGTTAATTATCTTGATTAATTAGTAGTCGAGTAGTTAATGATAATAAAATAATATCATAATAATAAAAAATGACCCCAAAATGTGTCCTAATGCTACTAGATGTGGCATGGACGACCATGGGATTCCTTGTACCATACTTAAGGACCCCATGTAATCACGTTTGTGTGATAATGTCTTTTTATCTTTTTATTTTTAACGAAAGTTAAATACAACAAAAAATGTATCACCTGAGTAAAAAAAATTTAATTTTGTCTACATAAATTATCTATTGGACTATAAATATTAATTGGAAATCCAAAAATATTTCCTACATCATTGTATTTTTTTTTTATAATTTTTATACTTTAAATAAATTAAATTATTTATGACATCATGATGATGCATCGATTACCTCATAAATGAACGATTTAAAAAAATGAAAAGATAATGTAAAATCTAAGACTTACACTTGTAAAATACCTATTGGATGAGTATATTTCGAACACTTATCACCTTATCCTATAAATATATCAATGTGGGACCTTTTATATCTGAAACTCTTTTTAAAATAATGAAACATTTCTCAACTTTCCAAGAGTGCCCCTCTTTTCCTCTTATAAAAGGCCCCCACCTCTACCTCTTCACACAAACTTCTAAAGCCTTTGGCTCGGCCAATACCTGATCATTTTATCTCTCCAAATCCCTCTCTTAATCATAGAAGCCTTACCCGAGGCAGAAAGCAGTTCAAGTAACCCTTTTGGTTCTAACCAAGAAGAGTTACCCGATTTAAAGGTAAAGACTTCTCTAATGTTATTTTGTTTTATTTTTCTTCTACAACCCCATAAAATCTTTTTATTAATTTCTTTTGTGACAACACCAGTATTTTAAATATACTAGGATGTTGTTATAATAATGATTCAAGCTACACTTACACACACCTTCATCGAATGGTTAAAGAGCATACTGTTTCCGTGGATGACGAATTTCTGCATCACGAAACGATGATTATTCAATATGATTCTAACACCTTCAAAGGTGTCCATTAAGATGAAAATATATTTATATATTATATATAATATTTTTATGTTTTCCTTAATCATTTGTATTTTTCATTTTTGGCATACATTTATGGTTTCCATTATGGGTAAACGCGATATCTTCATTTTAGGAAGTGCGGACTACCGCCCCCTCAAAGTGATTTTATTCGTTAATGCCATATGTGGGACGCATAAAGGATGGAGTTAATGATATTATATATTATATTTTACTGGAATTATAATATACCTTTATATCATTATGATTCCATTCCATAAAATATGAAATAGAAATGAAAGTAGCGTTTATGGGTACGTACGGCTTACTGTCTCCATGACCGGTGCATTTTATTTCATACCTCTAAATGTTATGTAATATTATAAATGCATGTATATACAGGATATATAAGATATCTACATCATTAATATAACACTCGATATAATGGACACATGAAAAACTTGTAATTATATAGAGTTTATTTTTGACTCAAGTACCAATGATCGTTAAAACGACCGTTATTAACTTAAATAATTACATAGTGTTCATGACATGGTAATAAGTGATATAAAATGAAAAATGAACTTGAAAAAGGTTATTAAGCAGGGAGAAATTAAATCAAGTTTATTATTCATGTGATTAAACAACGATTGAGTCATGTCAGATATGAGGTAAGGGACTTCGTCTCAATCTCCTTTCATTAAGGCATATTTTGTTTTATACAGAACTTTATTTTATATGGTGTATAAACCCCTTTGACTTTTACGTTTATTCAAAAGGAATCTTTTTTATACAAAATATTTACTTAACAAAAAAATGGAATGTTTTTTTTGTCGTACGTATGCGGAGACAACGACTTCTCCACCTCCGTGACCATTATTTGAGTTTCAGCTTCCTCAACAAGCCACAACTTTTTTTTAATGAAAAATAAATACCATGTTTTAATTTTCTTTTATTTTTGGTATTGAAAATGGATTTGATAATGTTTTTATTATATCAATGTGTTATTGATATATTTTGATTGAAATGTGGAAATGTTATGTTTCCTTTATGCATGTTTTATGTGATATAATTATGTTATGGTTCATGGTTATTATTTTGAAGATGGGTGGTTCCATGATAAACTAAGGGTGGGTGGGCCTGATATAGCTCTCCAATGCATTGGGTAACGCGAAGAGGTTAAACGTTAAGGTTTCTCCAAAGAGATTTAGGGAATATACTGTGATGGGTACTCCAAACATAACCATGAGGGTTACTACCTACGTAAGAATGTTATGAATGCCTCAAGTTACCTTTATGTCTTATGATTTCTATGATTTATTCATGATTTGATGAGGTATGTTAAAATGATTATGTTTTACGAGTAAAGTATGATTTCATACATGGACTAATGTTTTCATTTCATACTTTTATATCCCTTACGGAGCTTTTTGTGCTCATCCCATGTTTTTGAAATATTTTTCACTGGTCTAGGGAAAGGTACATGATGTGATGATAGTTTCAAGGAAGTGTTAAGAAAGAATCTATGTTTTATTTTCAATATGTTTCCAGTGATGGGAAAAATGAGTACTATCTTTTATGTAACCACTTTGTTTAAATGTAGAGTGTAATGCATGATTTATGATCTAATTCTCTAAAACTCTACACCTGAAAAGATCCTCAACGTGTATTCTTGAAATAACTCAAGATTAAGTAATGCTTAAGGATGGGGACTTATAGAACTAATCATGATGGATCCATGGTTAAGGATCAAATAACTCTAAGGCTTCAGGGTAGGTAGGTAAATGATATAAAAATTAAGTCTCAAAAAGGAGGTTTGACAATAATTCATTTTGTACTATAACAGAAGATAATCTCAATGATTCCATCCCTTAAAAAATGTTTTCTCTTTTCCCCTAGGAAGCTCATAGTGGACCCATGATACATCTAATTGTAATGAATGAATCAACCTCTCATGCATTTGTTCAAATAATTTTCTAATGTTATGCATTGGAAAAATCTCACATCAACCACCTAACTACATATTATCAAAAAAAATTAGTCTAATTTTTTTTATTTTTGATCCTCCTAAAACACATTCCACTTTTTTTCTTTACTTAATTTTTTTTTATTTTTTTATATGTTATTTGGTTTTTATTATAAATAGAGGAGAATAGTGAAATAAAATTATATTTTGTATGGACTCTCCCCATATGATATTCATGAATACCCCAAAAAATTTAAACAATAATTTATATCCTAGTACACCCAATAAAGTTCCACCCACACACTTATTCTGTTATATTATGAAAATCATTTAGGGGAAGATAGGAATGGATAAAAACAAGCTTGTAACATGGATCATTTCCTAACATGGTTGTTCATGTATTCTATGGGCTTAAAAATCATTAATGAAAGGTGGGTCTTAGGATAGGGGATTACAAAAATAATGCATAAATCATATTAAATGTGATTCCGTAGGGTCATGGATTCGATTATATGTATTGAATGTTTTAAAAGAAAACATTTCCTGAAATTCTCAAAAAATATACTAAATAACTAAGTAAAAATAATAGGCTAAGTGGATATCTTGGGAATGATAATAATGATTGGGTCAAAAATCATTGAAATGAATTTGTATAATTAAATTAATTAATGGAAACATCTTAAATTCAAAACATGTCCAAATATCATAAATAATTCATCTACAATTATCAACATGTTCCCCAAATAATTTTTTTTAAAATCACAATTCTCTTGTTTATTTCTAATAATTCATTTTCCTATTTATCTAATTCTAATTTATTGACAATTTAATATAAATAAATATATTTGTAACTGTCAGGTGAAGTTTAGGACTCCTATTTCATTTAACTAAATCATAAATCAAATGTAGGGAATCCAAATAAAAATTAAATATTTAAGATACTTAAAATATAGGGAAAACTGTTGAAAAATATAGAATTGAAACTCTCACTCACCTTTCATTGATGCTTCATAATTGGTATATATAGGTTGTCTTTGTATCTTGTCATGATGTGTATGTTCCAATCACATTGTGTAATTCTTCTATGGATTCTTCTATTACTTCCTTCCTCTACGTACCTCCTTAATGGTATAATAAAAATTCATATGTGAAATCACATGCCATAAAAATAAAATTAAAAAATGACAATGGATGTGTGTATTGAACTAAAAATATGAAACAAATACTAAAAACTCTATTTGCCCCTCAGAAGTTCTTTTTTAGAGTCATTTTCATGACCTTACCTTATTATTCTCGGGTGATTGATGGTAGGAATGAGGTTAACTAATCTGGATCTACAAAATGTTGAAGCCTTTATTCCTTAGTGTATATTGGTCCTCTCCCTTTCTCTAAAACTTATTTCACTATTCTATTATTAAAAAAATTTCTATCTCTATATTCCCAATCCATCTATTCAGGTCCCTTCTTGACAAATAAATTTGAACTTCACTAATTTCCCAAAATTGTTATCCTTCCTTGAATTCACCTTGGTTGAATGTTCCTCTACTATCTTAAGCATTGTTCAGAACTTTCTTATCTCTCTTCATCTTATTCTTACAATATTTTTTACTCTCAAAAGTGGCTACATAACCTCTTCTTCTGGGATAACATTGTCCTATTATTTTATTAATTTCTTGAAAAATCATCAAATGGTTCATATAAAATCTTCATCAATTAGTACATATTGAATTTTTCCTCTGACCCTCATACTCTTAAACCCATCTCTCTATTTTTATCATCAATCAACACCCTAATAGTATACAGGAATGCACTTCCCAATATAATTGGGTTCTTCTCATCATCCATGTCTATCACCATAAAATATACTAAAAAATAGAAGTCATCCACTTTGATGATGACATATTCACAGAGTCCTTGTGGAAATCTCACTGTTCTATCATCTTGTTGAAGCATAACTCGATTTTGTTGCATCACCGTCAATCCTAAGATATTGATTGTTTCCTATAACATTGTGTTCACACTAGAACCTAAATCAAATATATCTCTAAAAATCTCATTATTACCAATGGTAATTGGAATATAAAAATACTTGAATCCCTCTTCATCATTGTTAACAATCTTGAAACTACTTCTAATATTTCCCATACCAGTGGAATTGGGGCTAAGTCCTGAAGCTTCTTCTAGTTCATCACCAACTCCATGAACATGGTGTTCATATGTATGTTTGCAATTTCCCCAGAGAATTTAATGTTGATGTGAATATTCTTGAACATCTCTAAATACATTTTTTCCCATCTCATCAAACTTCACATGTTTCTCCCAATATAGAAATGGTAGTGGTGGTTGGTACGGAGTTAGGGCTTCTTTATCATCAGATTCCTTGACGTCTTTCTGCGTTTCTTGACTTGATACACCTTTTTATTTCCCATGACATCCTCCAAATTCAATTTTGATCCTTTTAATATTAATTCCACATCATTTATGTACAGATTTGAAATATGACAGAGGATAGTGTTTTGGACATCTTGGAAGATTCCACTTTATCTTTCTCAAAGTTTCTTTGTAATCTTCTCGACCAGTACATCCATGTACCCTAATGGTCCTTGTTTGCTTACCATGTCATTTTTTCAATTACTTTATTGAATTTACATGATCTCTTGTGTATGTAGTTATCTTTTTATGCTCATATCCAGTGGTTTCTGTGAAATATGACATGGTCTCCTCTAAGGAATGGACTTTACTGTTTATTGTTTTCCCTTAGTGTTGAGGTTCAAAACCGCGTTGTCACATCTAAAATAATTTCCTATAATTATATTTTTTCCACTGTGCTTGTTGTGGCTTCCATCCCTATGCATAATTTTGATGATTATAATCAAGATAATTTTTAGCATTAAAATACATACCTTGGAAATTTTGGTGGGCTATAATTCCATCCATATTCCATCTCATATTATCCAATTGAAAATAAGTATATCTATTTTACACCATGTTCACTCCTTGTACTATACGTTCCACTAACATACATTGTAAAATATTACTTGACATCACTTTTAGTAGCTTGTATATCTCTTTTAGTGAATGTTTCATCAATGAACGTCCTACAACAACGCCTACTATTGAACTATTCCCCTATGATAATTGTTTTTAAAATGAATGAATTATAATCCACATTCACATGACATGATGAGGGAATCATCTTATCAATCCATTGAAAATATACCATTAACTATATAGAGAGTCTACATTTAATTTATAACAAATGAGAATACATATTCACAAATCAATAGATTTTGATGGCAGGAAAACCCTTGGTAAAAACATTCTTATCAGATCCTCCCATGTGGTGACTGAATGTAGGGGAAGACTTTGAACCCACTCATGTGTTTCTAATTTAGTGAAAATCATAAAAGGAACAATCATACAACATATTTTGTGACAATTTTCATTTGTCATATGTCACAAATATCTATAAAACATATGATGTCTGCATGGAGAACTTCATGAGATCACTCGAAAAATTACAGAGAATGGGTGATCATCTGGATGACTGTCATCTTTATCTCGATATGTTGAGAAGCCACTAGGGGTATAAGGATGTTGGAGTTGAATCCCATGTTTGAGGGTATCCAATAATTTATTAGTGCTTGTCCCCCTTGATCCCTTGTTTGATGTTAGGGGCCATATCTCAATCCCACCTCATGATCAGCTTCTACATAATGGTTCCTTCCCGCCATGGAGACTTGTTGTTTTTGGTGCTCTTATTTCCCCATATCCTTTATCTACATGCATAATGAATTCTCCATCATTGGTTCAAATTAAATATATTCAATTTTTTCATTTCCTAGAGTGGAGTGGTCATGAAATTAATTGTTTACTAAAACTACTGCATGAGATGAACACGTTTAAACAACAAAGTATAACAAAAACAACTATCTAACTTCCCAGATAATTTGATCATAATTGAAATAGTCCCATGAAATGGAAAAAATTTCATAGCCCCATATGTCATTGTTAGATCCCTATAGTACTATGAAAAATATAATTTATAAAATCAAAACAATACTACTCGAACAATTGAAATGAATAATTAGATATGTTTGGGTGCCGAACCCAGAGAGATAGAGCGTATGTTCTAAATTAATTAATAAAACTATAATTCAATTTTTTTGGAATGTTGGAGGAAGAGAAAAAATTCAGTAAGTAATGGGGTTCAAATCAAGATGGGGGACAAGAGAGGTTCAATGGTATCAGTTTCATGTGATAAATATTCGATTGATATGTTTTTATTCGGTTTTGGTGTTGGAATTGGGTAAATAGTGGTCCTCAGTCTTGATATCCTTCCAAAAACCTATGATTTGACTATTAAAAAGGCCATATACTAGATTCAATAATAGGGATAGGTGAAGAAAAACATTATGTAAAAAAGTCGTCCTAGCTTTCATAATGGTCATACACAAACTATGTTTATTAACTGATGGAATGAAATAATACTCTTCAAATCACAAGCCATGGTCCTGGAATTAAAAAAAAGAGATTTTTAATTGAGAGAATGAGTTCTGGAAGCCCAAAAACTGAATAATAAGTATAGAATAATCCATAAGCACACATCTCCCTACAATCACATCACCTAACACTGAATGGACTTCTCACACATGATGTGAGAGAGAGACATGGGTACTCGAGGAATAATGGCGATGAAGAATGGCTTTGGATCATCACTCCTTATTTTATTTGTTTCACCATGCATTTTGATCATCTCATAGTGATTCAGAATGGAGTCTAGGGGGTCTATTTTATTGATTAATCCGATACAATCCTATGGCCCACGTGGCCTTCATTTGTTCTCTGCATCACCAGGTACACGAAGTGTACTTGGGTTACCCGTCTTGTACACCTTATCCGATTTTTTCTCCACTGGGTTGAATTTTTGTATGATGCTTCAACTGTTTGATGTTCATCATGAAGTTTACTATTGGAACTGATTGTGTACCCATGTTCTATGTTGCCTTAGTGTCACATTCATAAATTTTCATCTTTGAAAATATTCACAACGTGTACTTAAGGTACACGACGTGTATTGGTCATTAATATCATGTATTATCATCACGAAATATTGTACGTGGTCTATTTCATGTAATGATATGAAACTACACATTGTTTACTAAAGGTGAACAATATGTAGGTTCTATACTCCCAAACATCCATCTCTACTTCGACTTCAAAAATCAAGTTCCATGCCGTGTGTGTATACTCCCATTTTTCTGCTGTTTTCCCTTACATGATCACATATTTGATGTTTTATACCAAAAAAATAAATCATGTTAATATACCCGGTAATTGGAAATATAAATCAATTAAATAAAAAAGCAACACAATAAACATTCAAAAATATACACATGAAATAGACATATCAAATCCCCCCACACCTAAAGAAATAACCAATCATGTATTTTACTTTTCTCCATTGAAAAAACCATTCCATTTCATTCTTCGATTTTATTTTTCAATTCCTTGTCTGTATGCATGAAACTTATAATATACCCCACATGAATTTTCCACTCATCATCAGGGTACAAATGTGAATATAATTTAGAACATACCAAAAAAACAAGTAACATACCATCAGCTGGTAACACATCTATCATCTCCACTATGTGAAGACAAAATCACAGTTAATAATGAGAAATTCACCATTAAGGAACAATTTCTATCAGGCTTTAGGGTAGGTAGTTAAATGATGTAAAAACTAAGTGTCCTAAATTTGGTTAGACTATAAGGAATTTTTCATGATAAAAAAGGATAAGATAAATGATTTTATCCCTTTAAAAATATTATCTCTTTTCCCAAAAAAATATCAAAGTGGACTAATGATACATTTATGTCCAATGGAATAATCAACCTCTATTTTCTTTTTTTCTTTTTTTTATATTTTGGAAGTTATACTGATTAAAAATATAACATCAATCACCTAACCACATACGATCTAATGTTGATAGTCTATAAAATGGTGACTTCTTATACTCCTAAAACACAACCCATTTTTCGAATTTTTCTTTTTTTATTGTTTTCTAGAGAGGTGAATAATGAAAAAAATGAAAGATTTTATGACCTATACCCATATCATATTCATGAATACCCCAGAAAATATCTACAATTATGTATTTCTAGGTACTCCCAATAAATAAACTCTCCTAAACTTATTATGATATATCATGAAAATCATTTAGAAGAATGTATGAATGAATAAAATATGATTGTAACATGGCTCATTTACTAACAAGGTTATTCAAAGAATCAACGACCATCAAAAGGATTAATTAATGGTGTGTCTCACGATAAGTTCCATCAAAATTACTAACAAAATCACATTAATATCGATTCTATACAGTCATTGATTCTATAATAAGAA
The DNA here is from genome assembly GCA_963277665.1 of Viscum album. Classification (NCBI taxonomy): domain Eukaryota; kingdom Viridiplantae; phylum Streptophyta; class Magnoliopsida; order Santalales; family Viscaceae; genus Viscum; species Viscum album. The sequence continues at coordinate 377,505,738 of OY728123.1, forward strand.
ACTTAATTTCTAGAAAAATCATTCCCAACTTTATAAAGATATATAATGATGAAGTATTGTAAAATTTTATTCTTAGTGGATTTCTTTGGAATGAGATGAATGATTGGGTTAACTACCCCTGGAAATGCGTTTGAATAATTAAGTTAATTTATTAAAACCTTTTAAATTTTGAAAATGGATGAATATAAAAAAAATTCTTCTACAATGATCAACAAGCTCCTCAAATAATGACTTTTCATATCATAATCCACATTTTTAACTCAGTTAATTCATTTTACAATTTTTTCATTCAAATTTTTTGATAATGAAATTTAAATACATGTCCTGGTAATTATCTGGGGAAGATTATGTTCCCTAATTCGTTTGTGTAATATATGAATCAAATGCGGGGCATGAAAATAACTATTAAATATCTAAAATATTTAAATTTATGTGAATATAGTTGAATAATAAAGAATTGAAAATATTACTACCCCTTCACTAATTCTTTTTAATTGTGCTATATAGGTTTTCCATGAATCTCATTGCAATTTGTATGTTCCCATCACAGTGTGTAATTTCTCTACACCTTCTTCTGCTACTATGTCCCTCTACCTACTTTCATTATTTTCCTATAAAAATTCACAAGTGACATAAATTTACAAAAAAATGAAATTTAAAAATGAGTAGGGATGAGTGCTTACTATTAAAAATAGAAAATAAATAATAAAAACATTGGTTTCCTCCCATAAGATCTTTTTTAGCATTGTTAGATCAACATTACCTAATTCTATTCTAGTGACTGATGGTATGAAAGTGGTTACCTAATCTAGATCTAAAAAATATTGAATCCTTGATTCTTTGGTGTATATTGGTCCTCTCCCATTCCCTAAAACAAATTTTAATCTTCCATTATTGAAATCTTTTCCAATCTACATGGGCCCAATCCATTAGATCTTGGCCCTTCTTGAAAAATCAAATGGAACTTAACTAATTTCAAATTATTTTCCTTTTCATTGAATTCATCTGGGATGAATGTTCCTCTACTATCTTCATATTCATTCAGTGCATTCATATCTTTCTTCTGCTTATTCTTGCAATTTTCTTTAATCTCTACAGTAGCTACTTTAACTCATATTCCTTGGACAACATTGTCCTCTTTTTCCTCCAAATTCTATGAATAATCATCAAATAGTTTTTCTGATTTCTAAATTGATTAGTTAATATAGAATTTTACCTCTAATCCTCCAACTATTGAACTCATCTCACTATTTTGAAAATCAATCAATTCCCTTCCTATAGCTAGGAATGTTCATTCAAATATTATTGGGTCCTTCCATTCATCTATGTCCATAAGCAAAAAATCTTCTAGAAAATATAACTCATCCACTTGGATGAGGAGATATTCAAGTAGTCCTTGTGGATGTCTCACTATTGTATCATCTAGTTGGAGCATAACTCGAGTTGGTAGCATCTCATTCAATCCCAGGCTCATGAATGTTGCATATGACATGATGTTGAAACTAGGATCCAAATCACATAAAGATCTAACAAACTAATTAGTTCTAATGGTAATTGTAATAGAAAAAATAGTTGGATCCCTCTACTTTGCTAATAAAAATGACACTATAGTTGAAATTTACCCTACCAATTGACTGGTGGCTAGGTCCCCAGTCTTCTTCTTGTTCCTCAAAAACACCTTCATGAACTTTTCATACATTTTCATGTCTATAATTTCTTAAGAAAATGGAATGTGGATATGTATCTTATTGAAAATCTCTAAAAACTGTCGTTTCATCTCATCTATCTTCACCTCCTTCGCCCGATATGGAAATGGTTGTGGTGGTTGGTATGTGGGTGGAAATTCTTTATCAATGAATTCCTCATTTTTTTCTTTTCCTAACTTTATTCTATATCTTGTTTCATATGATTTCCAGAAAATATATGTTCATCTCACTTTCAACTTCTATCCACTTCATAGAAGTATGGATGTTAATAACATTTGAGGATGGTGTTTTGAGCATTAGGGAAACTCTCCTCTTTGTCTTTCTCTAAGTGTCCCAAAAATCTACATGGCCTTTACATCCATGTTCCATAATGATTTTTGTTTGTTTATTGAGTCATTTTTCAATTACTAGATTGCATTTCTAGTATCTGTTGAGAATGTAGCCAACCCTTTATGTATAGCTACAATGGTTTCCATGAAATACTCGAGGGTATCCTTTTGTGAAAGGACTTGACTGGTTAGTGTTGTCCCCTGGTGTGGAGGTTGAAAACCATCCTCGATTAAAATACAAGACATTAATTCTGATTTTGTTGTTCTGGATGTTCTGGCCTCTAGCCCAATACATATTTTTTATGATTATAATCAATATAATTTTCATCTTCATAGTACTTACCTCAAGTATTTTGGTGGACCATCATTACATCCATCATCATTGTCATAGTCCCAATTTGAGTATCCATCCTTATATTTTCTACCATGTTAACTCCTTGTACTCTCACTTTATCTGTATTTTATTGAAAACATTTACATGACATCTCATCTAGTAGCTCTTATCTCTCTTCTAGTTACTTTTACATTGGTGACCATCCTCTGGGTGTGTTTACTATTGAACGATTACGTTGTGATAAACCATTATAAAATGTATAAATTAGAAGCCACATCTCATTTCCTTGTTTAAGACATCATCTTAAAAATCCTTTAAAATGTTCTGTTGAAATATATAGAGACTCTTCATTTAATTAATCAAAATTGATAATACATAACTTAAAATCAAAGGATTTTGATGGGGCGGACCATACCTTGTTCAAATATATCATAATAGATCCTCCCAGGTGGTCACTGAATGTGTGTATAGACATTGATTCCACTCATGTGCTTTTTACATTAGTGAGAATCTGAAGAGGAGCAATCTTAAACATCATTTCTAATGTTCTAATATTGGAATGTGTCACAAATACTCAGAAGAATTCTGATTTTTACATTGGAATTTCATGAGGTAGCCTAGAAAATTGCAGTGAATGGGTGATCGTCTGGATGACATCCATATTTATCTCCAAATTTTGAGTATCCACTAGGTTTATAAGGATACTGGGTTTGACTCCAATGTTTGAGGGTATCCTGTAATTTTTTAGTGCTCGTCCCCCTTGATCACTTCATTGGTTATGTGGTCCAGCTCTTTGGCCCATCTCATGATTAGATCCCATTAAATTGGTTCCTTCCAGCGACGATGACTTATACTTTCTAGTTCTCATCCTGATCTTATACCTTTATCTACTTGCGTAATATGTTCTCTAGCTCAAGGTCAAATAAAATATCTCTAATTTTTTAATTTCCCCTACAAGGGTGTTTGTGTAATGAATTGTTTCTTGAAACTAATGCATGAGATGACCATTTGTAAAACAACAAATTAAAAAGAAAAAAACTATGTAAATTCATAATTAATTTGAGTATAACAACAATCATCCTCAGAAATGACACTAATTGGAGCCCCATAAGGCTTCATTAGTTCCCTACAGTAATATGAAAAATATAATTTATAATACCCAAACAATGATACTCGATTAATTGGAATGTAGTATAAGATATTTTTAGGTTTTGAACACAAAGAGCTAGAGAGTATCTTCTATATTACTTAAGAAAACAAGAATTTAATTTTTTTGGTTTCTTGGAGAAAGAGAAATAATTCATTATGGATTGGGTTTGAATGTATTATGGTAGACATTATAGGTTTATTGATTTTATGATCTAGTTCTTGGGATTTGATTGATTTGGTTTTATTCTATTTTGGTGTCGGAATTGGGTCAGTACTGATTCTTCATCATGGTATCCTTCCCTAATACTATGATTGGATCATTTGAATGGCCATCTACTAGATTCAATTCCAAGTTATGGTTGGAATGTATCCAAATTTCTATTTAATTGTTTTTAATTGAAAGGAATTATTTCATTACTAAATGCTCTAATAATAATGATTCTGAGGCCCGGTGAGCCTGGAATGGTCTTTGGAATTATTTTGGTTCATCTGTGTAAATGTGCATGCTAGATTCTCTAGATTTTGAAGCAGTAATCAGATCGAATATCCTTGGGCACCACTAAATTAAGAATGTTTAAATTCTCCAAGAAAGGGTTAACAGTGGATGAAAAGGGCCAAAGGGAAAAGTTAAATTTCTAACCTTTTGAAAAAAATAACTTTAAAAATTAATTTTATTTCTTTTCCTTCGCCGAAGAAAAGTGACACAGAAATGCTGTAATTCTACAATGATGTGCATTAATGGAACTCATTAATGGATCAAAATACCATAGTGTAATTACACATTAAAAGGCTTATAACAACTATTATGTTTCATAAATGAAATAGCATAATGATGCGGGATCGCAACATAACTAAAACGTTGCTCGTGATTTCTTTTAATTGTTTGACCCATTAGAGAGATGAAAATTAGTTAGTGGATGATTCTCTAAAAAAACACCAGTGGATTTCCACTCCAATGAATAAAAACAATTGCCATTGATGAATGGTGATGAACACTAATGGATTGAGGATTGACAATAGTGAGGAGTACCTCAATTTTCCAACTTGGGAAGTGCCTCAGTGTGACATGGCATGCCCATGGTGGGAGTAAGACTATGTGACTCAACATACCCAAGGTACTTATCAAGGATGAGTACCAAAACATTCCAAGGATAGTGGGAAGGAAATTCTATGTGACACAGCAAGCCCACTATTCTTAAAGTGGATGAGTTATTTAGCAGCCGAGGTGTTCGATGATGTGATTGATGATTATTCTATCATAACCCTAGATATATACAAGGTGTGAGTTGTATAGTGTTCATTATTCTTCATTGTGATTATGATTCATGCATTTCACTGATTACTTTTTTGGCCCTTCCTTTTTGTTCTGGGGATCTTTAGTGAGTATTTTGTTACCCACCCCTGCACAGGCTTCGCCCACATATGTTGTGTCTGGTGTAGACGATCAACAGTTCGATGGAGGTCTTGGTGGCCTAGGACCAGGTGTGTCCCTATAGGATCAGGCAAGTAAAATGTAATACACAAAATAATAGTAGATTTATTACTCTCATCATCAGGTGGGGTTTTCAGTAGATGGCTACTAGAGTCCCTTTTTACATTCATGTTTTCAGTTCTTTTTACTGTTTTTGTATTTTGGACCACTTGTTTTCTGTTGTACTTATAATCAGCACTTTTTTTTGTATACTTTTCTCCCCTTCCAGTTTTTGAGATGTGGTTGGGTGTGTGTGTGTGTGTGTGTGTATTTACTTAGTAAAATGCCTCCCACATGTAGGTTAACGGATTTGGTTCTAGTCTTTATCCCCTAGCCTTTGGGAGGTGGGCTTAGGGTAGTCATGACATGGGCCCTGGGGGACAGTTCGTGACAAAGTGGCATTAGAGGAGGTTGATTCTACCTTAGAGATTGGGAGTCCGTTGTTTTGTTTTGGGGAAATGGGTTAAATGTTTTGAGTTTGAATTTTATATTTGGGGAGTCCAGATTTGGTATAGCAGCTGATGTATCCATTCACCAGGACCCTGGATTTTGACTTTCGGATCTATATATGAAAAAAATGGTTACATAAGTGTCTTCTTATGTTATTTTTGAATAAGAGTCATCTCACCGGGTATAAACATCAGACTTTGGTACATCTTCATCTATCTTAGGATGCCTCTACATGGACGACCATCCAGGATCCTGGTACATGATCATGTGGATAGCCCGCATGGAGATGAGGTGTTAGTTCATGGACCTGTGCTAGAGATTTCCCAAACAGGTGGTGCACCGGTTCTTCCACCACTCGTTGATCTGTAGTTACTACTATCTATACCAGTAGACGATGCACGCAGGATTAGTACATTACATGACTTCCAGAGATAGAGTCCTTCTAGGTTCGAGGGTGAGACAGATCCTTCGGTTGCTAAGGATTTTCTAGAGGTAGTGATATGGTACTTCCTCTTACTAATTAAACTTCATGAATAGATGGAGAATTTTGGGGTGAGACTTCTGTAGGACAATGCATGGAGATAGTGGATTTAGATGATCCAGATGTATGATGAGGTGACCATAATATTGTAATATATTTAGTAACTATTCCAGGAGTATTTCCCCTATGACACTGTTCTCTATGTGCATTCAGGACTTGCTTCATTTCCATTAGGGAAATTTACGATGGCTGAGTACTCATCAAGGTTCATCGAGATTTTTTTCTACTCCACAGACAAAGTTTGAGACCCTTTTTTTAGGGCTTGAGCATTTGACCAGGGTCTCAAGCGGGAGATCAGGGCATCAATGATGTCTATCAGCAACCCAACAATGATCGAGGTGTTGTATTGAGCCATTCTATTGGATATCTACTTGGTGGAGCAATCACTAACAACCAGAACCCCTCACAGACCCCAGGTGGGGGAGTCTTCAGCAGGAATCATACATTTGACATGAGGGACTAATTGGGCTAGGTCTTTCAGGGGTCAACCCTAGGACTCTATTTTGATAGTGCGTGGCTCACAGACTAGAGAGAGTCAGCAGGGAGAAAGGATTTTCTTCAAGTGTAGTGGGAAGGGACACATTGCACATGACTTACTATCCTTCCATGAAGATGTCCAGCAGATAGTCAAGGGACTACAGAGTCAGAGGCAATGGTTTGAGCGAGGAGGTCTATAGGGTAACAGACATGGCAGGGTATTAGGATGAGAAAAAGGCAGTGGGAAATAGATTGAGGTACTACCGGCACCACCCCCGGGCGATCCACCCCGACCTCAGGGTGTTGGCAGACATATGCGAGCTAAACATGAGGCAGTAGAAGCTAATGACCATGGAACTCCAGAGATGATCTGAGTTCCAATATGTGTCTTCCCCACCCTAACTTCAGTTTTATAGACATATGTTCTTCTCGTTCTTTCCATTCCAGGACTCTTGTTCATATCTCAGTGATTCTGGTGGAGCTGTTGACATGATCCATATGGCTAGAGACCCCTACATGAGGGGATTCGATGATTACCCCCTGGTTAGGACACTGTGAGATTACTCAAGGATGTGAGAGCTTCATCTGTAATCTCCTTGAATCAATGTCGAGGCCTTATTATGTCATCTTGGGTATGGACTAGTTATCCATAGTCCATTCTCAGATCAACTATTTTAGGAGTAAAATGTGGTGTGTCCATATATATATTACTAGGTTTTCCATCATTGGTGGGAAGGAAACAATTACAGCAAAAGACATACTTTCTTGGAGGAGGTTTCATCCTATCACTCACAAGATGTCTATCCTCCCCCCTCAGTGATGTAGATGAGAGGAGTCCAATCATTCCTATAGTGGTGCACGAGTATGGGAATGTTTTTCCAAAAAATGTTCCGGGACAACCTCATCATATAGTGGTTGACTTTTCATCGACATGAACCCCATGACGGCACCGACATCCACACCAGCATACCAGATGGTTCCCGTGGATCTTCACAAGCTGAGTGTGCATCTAGAGGACTTACAGAAGTAGGGGTTCATAAGGAGCAGTTTTCCCCCATGAGCAGCCATAGTACGGTTTACCAAAAAGGGATATGGGAAATTGAGGTTGGGCATGGACTACTGGCTCCTAAACCAAGTGACCAGGAAGAACAAGTATCAAATGCTGACAATTGATGACCTCTTTTATTAGACAAAAGGATTGATATGGTTCTCCAAGATAGACCACAAATCAGACTATCACCATCATCGGGAATGGGATGTGGATGTATAGAAGATAGGATTCCGGTGCCGGTATAGCCACTGTGAGTTCCTGGTGATTCCTCTCAGCATAAAAAACTTTCTAGTAGTGTTCATGGGACTTGTGAATAGGATTTTCCAGCCTTAACTTGACCCATTTTTTGTGATCTTCATTGATGACATCTTGGTTTACATGGTGTTAGATGTGGAGCACGCTACACACCTGTAGATAGTCCTGGATACAAACATAGAACACCATCTTTACAGTAAGCTCTCAAAGTGATAGTTTTCGATTTGGGAGGTCCACTTTCTTGGTCATGTCTTATCGGAGGATTGAGTTTCCGTGGATTCAGTGAAGATAGAGGTAGTTCTCACTTTGGAGCCACCCATGAGCATGCCTGAGGTGTGGAGCTTCTTTGGGTTGGCTGGTCACTATCGGAGGTTCATGATTGACATTTCCAGAGTGGAAACACCATTATTATCTTTAATATTGAAGTGACATCCCATCTTATGGATGGAGAAATGTCATCGGTGTTTCCTGGCACTGATGAGGAGACTAGAGAGTGAAAAGTGCCCCATATAGAGACACCCAGAAGGGGGCATTGGGTATTAAGCCTTCTGCGATGTATCAAGGAACAGAATAGGTTGTTTCTGGATGTTTGAGAAATCATCAATCACCTAAAACTCTTGCTAATAGAAAAAAAATTATCATAACTATGTGACCCATGACCTAGAGTTAGAAAAAGTGGTGTTTTCTTTGATGATTTGGTGGAACAACTTAATGGGTGACCGGTTTACAGTTTACATTGACCAAAGGAATCTCAGGTATATCTTCTCCCAGAAGGACATGAACCTAAGACAATGGTGATTGGTAGAGTTCCTCTAGGACTATGAAATTGAGATTTTCTTTACTCTTAGTAAGGGGAACATAGAAGAGAATTCACATAGCATGAGGAATAGTTTTCAGCTATTGAGTGAGGTAACAGAGTAGCTAACTGCAATGTAGTCATCATTTTTGGATGAGGAAGGAGCCTCTTACCTTAATTGATGACTATTAATCCCCCACTCATATAGTGAGTAAGGGATGCAAAACTAGTATATGTTGACTATAAGGTCTAGCGTACTCAGTTATCCACAGGGCATAATCCTGTTAAATTTTCTATAGGTGGGGAGAACATCATCATTTTCAAATGGTGCACCATTGTACTGGTGGTGTTGTAGGATTAGGTGTTAAGGGAGTTCCATAAATCCCATTTGGTGGTACTTCCTACAAGGGGGAAGATGTACCAAGACCTCTGACATCAACAATGGTGGCCAGTAATGAAGAAAAGAGTGCCTGAGGGAGTCTCATGATGCATCACTAGTCATCATGTGAAGGTTGAGTATGTGGTTCCAGCAGTCTTGCCCCACCCACGAGAGGTACCAGAGGGGAAATGGGATTGTATCTTGAGGGAATTTGTGAAAGGGTAAACACATACATCCAATATCTGTATTTCTATCTGGGTTATCATTGACTGATTGACTATGTCAGCTCACTTCCTACCCATATGGGAGAGGGCAATAGTATAGGGCTTGGTACGCCTCTACATCCAATAGATAGTGAGGCATCACGGGGTTCCTTTGATGATCATCTCAGATAGTGATTCATGATTAACATCCCGGTTGTGAAAGGTATTGGAGGAGTTATTTAGGATGCAGCTGCGCTTGAGCATAGCCTTTCATTTCATGATGGTTGGTCATATGGAGTAGACCATACAGACCATGGAGGACATGCTTCTTGCTTGAGTCCTAGATTTTGGTCATAGTTTGACTGACCACCTTCCACTGGTGAAGTTTTCATATAACAATAGCTATCACTTCACCATAGGCATGGCACTGTTCGAGGGCTTGTACGTGCGGCCTTAAAGATCACCCCTTTATTGGACAAACCCATTGGAGTCAGAAATCATGGGTCCAATGTAGGTATGAGATACCATTGAGAAGGTGAAGATCATCCTGGAGTGTATGAGGATAGCACAAAGGTGGAAGAAATCAAATGTTGATAGGGGACAAAGACCCTAGAAGTTTGAGGAGGGAGACAACATTTTCCTTCAGGTCTCACCTCGACGGGGATTGCCGAGATTTGGATAGGGTATCATGCTTTCTATGAGGTTCATTAGACACTTTCCGATCCTGAGTATAGTTGGTGAGGTTGTGTGTTTCCAAGATCTTCCGCCACATATGCATTTTTTGTATGATGTATTACATGTGTCGCATATGAGGAGATACATGCATGATACATCACATGTCATCGACTGGTGAAAGCATTACATTGATGATGGGGAGACGTTTACAAAATTCTTGGTGAAGATAGTGGATTGACCGGAGTGGGTCCTCCTTGAGTGGTCAATTACTCTGATGTGAGTTTGGTGGCAGCATGGGAATCTCCAAGAGATAACATTGGAGTGAAAGTATTAAATTCGTGCTCAGTACCCCCATTTTATTTATTAGAAATTATTTTTGCTTTTGGGGATATAATTACCTATTGTCTTGATAATGTAATGTCTCTTAATTTGTGTTTCATTTTTTTTAAATTATATGGAATTATTTCAAGACTGTATGCTTTGACGACATGTGATTTCGAGGCCTAGTGGGCCACTAATGGAATTTTGAACATTTATTAGTTCACATAAGTAAACATGATATAGGATTATTCTAACATTTGAACCGGTCCTCGGATCAAAAATATGAGGGCACCATTAAATTCAGAACACCGGAACTCACCGAGAAATGACATAACTTTGGCTGGAAAGGACCAAATAGAAATGATAAATTACAGACCTTTCAGAAAAAATAAAATAAATTTAAAATTTTATTTTATTTCTTTTCCTCAACTGATGAGCAGCGACACGATGATGTTACAGTATGAAGATGAGGCAAATAAATGAAACTCATTAATGTATTGAAAAATAATAGCATAAAGATGCATTAAATGAATCATAACAACAATGCTGATTCATAAATGAAATATTGTAATGTCACGGTGTCGCAACGTAACTAAAATGTTGTGATGTGTTTTTTTTATTTGTTTGAAACGTTGGAGAGACAACAGTTAACCGGTGGATGAACCTCTGAAGAACCCTTAGTGGATTTTCTCTCCAATGAAGAATTAAGAACTCCATTGATGAAATAAGATGAATTCAATCACTGAATAGTGATGAACATGATCGATGAACAACAAAGAAGGCTAACGGATTGAGGATAAACGACTACTCATAGCTCCACCCCTCATTGGAAACATATCCTCATTCAAGGAAGGGGTTGTTTATAAGTTTTTTTTTCATGTTATTTAATTAAACAACAAGTTTAGATCCACCAATGAATGGGTTTATCCATGGATAATTCACTCCTACAAGAGGGAGGATTTTTTAGATTTAATTATATGCTTTTATGATATCACTTGTTGATTGAACTAAAATCCCTAGACCTTCCCCTTATTTAAACCTCTATCGTAGAGGGTGCATGCCGTCATGAACAAGTCCTAAGAATCTTTTCCTTTGTTTTCTTTGTGTATGAATCTTCTTATCAGTGGAAATATGAATATAGGGCCAAGGTAGGGATAGTGGAGACCCGAGAGGCCTGAAGGCCCATGCATATCAGAGATCGAACCACCGGGGCTGGCTCGGTGCCTCGTGGAAGGTGCCACTGGTGCGGCACCACCGGTGTGGTGGTGGTTGGCCCTCGCAAGCTACGAGGAGGGGGTGGCACCACCCTAGGGTGACACGTTCTATGAGATGCTGCTACTCCTCCTTGTGTGCACTGTAGTAGATAGAGAACCCATGAACACTGGGGTGGAGGAGGCTGTAGCCCATAAGCCATGGTAGATGAGGATGTGGCGCCAACCTGGCACCACATGGAGGTAGCAGCCCTTGTCCAGGCAACCTGAGTGGTCTGGAATGCCACAGTCACTCAACCATGGTAGGAGGGAGGCCCAGTGTCCATGGGGTATCAATGGTGCTAAAATGACTTCAGGTCATGTCCAGTCTAGGTATACCACCGGTCAGCCCCCAGACAGACTGGGCCTCTACTGGCGTGCCTCACCCCTACTAGTGGATTGATCCAGACCAACGATAGTGGGTCATTGAACCATGCCGGTAGACTGGAAATGTGCCATGTGTGTTGTACATGTTCCCTTCAGGCTAGGTCAGATGATATCAGCTCGCCGAGAGACATGGCAGGGTGGACCCACAACCAAACTGGGTTGGGTCCAATAAGGACCATTGGTCCTGGCCCACTGGCGAGGCCATCCGAGACTGAATCAGAACTGAACAGGGTCAAGTCATGTCAGTCAAATTTAACTTGTTTATGTGAGACCGTTATGCTGAGTTGGTCGAGTCTATAAAACTGGGTCGGACCGAGCCCAAACACTACTGGTCCCTTTTTACTAAAACACTAATAACATGAAAACCAAGAATCTGATTGAAAATCTATTTATAGAGTTGGGACCCACTAGATGAGTAATATCATTCAGTATTGCCTAATAATACATTCATGGATGTTTAGATGTGAATAATGGATTAAGGATTGGTTATACCATGCATGCTATGTACGGAACCCTACGTTTGGCTCACAACTAAAAACTGCTGAAAAGAGAGTCTATTTGATTGGACAATGTCCTAATGGGAAGCATCTCAGTGTGACTTTGTAGGCCCACATTAGAAGTGAGACTGTGTGACTCAGCAGACCCAAAATACGGGATATGGATGTGTATCTCAGTTGGCCATGGTGGGAAGCGCCTCTATGTGACTTGGTAGGCCCATGATGAGAGCGAGACCCTGTGAATGAGCATACCAATGGTACTAATCAGGGATGAGTACAATATTAGTCTAAGGATAGTCTTAACTGGCTTATTTCTAACCCAACAGGCCCACTATACTCATAATAGAGGAGTTCTCCATAAGTCTAGGCGTTCGATGATGTGACTAATGATAATTTTATCACTAACTTAGATGAAAACCAGGTGTGAGATATCATGTGCTTCATTTATGTGATTCATGCATACAATTCATGCTTTTCATTGAGGATTCATTTGTGATTTTTCCTTTTCATTTCAGGGTCACCTACTGAGTATTTTGTTACTCACCCCTGCATGATCTTTTCCCATACGTGATGTGTCTAGTGCAAATTATTGACGCTTCGACGTGGATATGGTGGCCTAAGAGCAGGTGGGCCCCAATAAAATCAGGTATACATGATGTGCTACTTAGGCTTCCAGTAGCAACCCCACTATTACTATTAGGTGGGGTTTTCAGTAGATGGCTAATTTATAACCATTGTACATTCCTTTTTTCAGTTCTTTTTGTTATTTTTGTATTATATACCACTTGTTTTTAGTTATATGTGTACTCGACACTTGTTTACTTCTTCTATATTTTCCCTATCTGTTTTTGGGATGTGGTTGTGTGTGTGTGTGAGTGTATAGGTACTTTGACATTTGCCTCCCACTTGCATGTTGACACCATCATCACTAGTCGGCAACACCTGACCTTCGGGAGGTGGTCTTGGGGTAGTCAGAGCACGAAACCCTGGGGATGGGTTGTGACATAGGTGACCCAAAACCTTCTATAAACATAACCATCCATGTTTTCATAATGTTCATACACAAACTAAGTGTATAAATTTATGCAAAAAAATGATACACTTCAAATCACAAGAAATGGTCTTGCACTTAAAAATATGAAAGGGATAAGGAATTGACAGAACATGTTATAGAAATCCAAAACATGAATATTAATTATAGAATAATACCTTATCAGACATCTCCCAACAATCACATCACCTAACACTGAATTGAATAGTCACTCCTGATGAGAGTGAGTGACATGGGTAAACAAGGATGAGTGGCGGTGAAGGATGACTACAGATTGTCACTCCTTCGTTCATTGGTGCCTATTTTCCTTCTACTCTTCCCATAGTGCTTTGGAATAGAGACTGGGGGTCTTATTTATAGGTGAATCCCATCAAAATCAATGGCCTGCATTACCTAATTTTTTTCATCTTGTCACCAGGTATATGATGTGTACTTTGGTTACATGTCTGGTACTCCAGATATGATTTTTCCACCTCTGTGTTGAATCCGCATATGCTACATTGAATTTTTGACTTTCATCCAGACACATACTATTGGTACACATCATGTACCCATGTTCTTTAATTGTTATATGTCCACGTTCATTAATTTGGAACATTGAATATTGTCAAGTTGTGTACTGAAGGTACATGAAATGTACTGGTCATTTATAGTATGTATGCTCGTCATGACTTATTATACACTATCTAAAACAAGTCATGATCTGAAACTACACATTTTGTGATCATGGTACAAGTCGTTTATGTTCTTTGCACTAGAATTTCCAACTCATATTCGACATAAAAATTCCAACGTTGTACGGCTTCGATCTACTCATGGAACAATGTGTCTTTAAGTCCCCCTTCCGCCCCTTTTCATTCCATTATAATATATTCTATTTCTCCTACCACAAAACATAAATCTAGTCAATACCCTCCCAAATTTTAAAGACTAATAAATGAAATACAAAACCCACACATTAAACCCTCAGAATTTTTTTTCATGAAATAGACATATAATTGACTAATTATTTGTTGATAATAATGACCCTCTAACATAAAATTATGTAGTAAGAGAAACAGATAATTCCAAGTGGTATGAATCCATTAATTCCAAAATAGGTACTGTGAATCAAAACCAAAACTAGATTTTGGATGATACTTTAGTTTATGTGAAGATCTTTTTTTAATGGGTATTCAAGAATAAAATTCACCCCGAAGGACATGTTAGTACCTATAAGACACGATTTTTGGAAATAGAGTATAAATATCATCAAGTAATTGAATATAACAAAACATTATCATGAGTTGAAATGATGAAATCCCTTATAATTATACTTTCCATTATGGATTACCATGACTATGATATATGGAAAATTGGTTTTAAAATATTATTCAATAATGGGATCCTTTAAGAAGATGTATAAATGACACAACCAGAAGGTTTTGTGACTCCAAAGGATGAGATGAATTTATGCATGTTGATAAAAATCCATTTTTGGATTAAGGAAAGCATCTTGGTCATGGAATATTATATTTGATGAAGTAATAAAAAATTTTGGTTTTATAAAGGATGAATGTGAGGCTTATGTCTAGAAAAAATTTTGCAGGAGGGAAATCATTTTCTTATTAGTATATTTTGATGACATGATACTTATTTGAAATGAAATACTGGTCTTATAGTTAATTAAGGAATGAATGAATACATTATTTTCCCTGAAATACATTGGTGTGGTAGCATATATTATTCGAATCAATATCTATCATGGAATATCCAAGGGGTTTCATGACCAAGGTCAATGTACATACATTAACAACATACTAAATAGATTCATTATGGAACAATCCAAGAGGGTACCATTTCCAACGTCAAATGGAATTCATCATTCAATTAAAATGTGTCCATAGAAAAATAAGGAATTTTAATTCTATTGATTCCATATTCATCTGTGATTGGGTCAGTCATGTATGTTATGTTATTTACTAGGCTATATGTCTGATATGCATTTAGTGTGGTGGGGAGATATCAAGCTAATCCAGGATACCACCATTTCAATGGTTTAAATACTATATTTATGTAACTAAGGTATACTAGTGATATGTTTCAAGTTTCTGGAGGAGATAAGGAGCTATTACTTAGGGAATATGCATATGCTTGTTTTTAAAATGATCAATATGACAAGAACTCAAAAAATTGGATTCAGATTCAAATTGAACGATATGTTGTGAGGTGGGAGAGCTCAAATAAGGTTGTGGTCATCTATTGTACAAAAGAGTTTGAAAATATTTTCTATTTTGAGGTAGCTAATGAATCTGTACAGATACAAAATTTCATCAAAATTTATGATGTGGTACCTATGAGAAATATTTCAACAGAAGAGAACATGGTAGACTTCTTGACTGTAGAATTTCATCCTTAGAATCTTTATTATAATGTGATGTCTCATAAATAGAAATTCATATGTAGTTGGATCTTTTCAATGTGGGAGTTCGTTAGAGTTGGTGCCCTAGAACCAACTATTTTTACATTAATTACATGAATATTTGATGTATTGATTATTAAATTTAACAAATTTTTACTTATTGATCTTTATTCTATATGAAATTAATGTAATTCTATCCAAGATTATTTCTCACATTGATATGGTCGTAATAGTTCCCCACTATGATGTGATCCATTAAGTGCTATGATAATAGTCTTAATATAGTTTTCCAGTTTCATAATTAACTATGATGGGAAACATGGCGTATAGACCATCAGGTATGTGTATTCATAAGAATATGATACTTATTCTTATGATGTACACACTTGATAATCTCCAAGATAAGATAATATGATAATAGACCCACCAGTAAGAATTCTACATGTTTTTCGGTCTTCCGATATTCATATCTTCGAGTGTGTTTAATGGTCTTTAGACATTAAAAATATCATTAAGGCATGTCACGACACAGACACATAGATTTTATGACAAAAAACAATCACTACATATAATGGTGGGAAATAGGGTATATTGGTTATGACATGATGGACATGTTATTATTGGATAAGTTATGGAAGGATATTTCCCTTCCATCTTTATCATTTTTGATATCTCTGCCCTATAATTGCGATAAAACTGTCACCCTAAATTTTATCACCATGGTGTGAGGATGATTTAATCTTGGATAGTCAAATAGTGATGTATTGAGAATATAGGTTTATGACATCATCATACAACCTCGTTGACTAGATATTGTGATAAATGGATTATATTACACAGTGAATTCTCTTATGTGGTTTTCTTCTTTGCTAATTTAGGTTCTTTCACTTTTGTGCCTTAACACGTTGCTATAAAGTAGTATTTAACTTTAGTAAATTCCACCTAATGCTGGATAGGAATAATCCTAGAGGGTTACACACTATGTGTTTTTGGTGGTCATTATTAAATTCAATTTTAATTTAATTAAGTGAATATTTTTTATTCTTAATACTGAGAAATAATTTTATTCATATTATATAATCACGCAAATTAAA
Organism: Viscum album; assembly: GCA_963277665.1. NCBI lineage: Eukaryota > Viridiplantae > Streptophyta > Magnoliopsida > Santalales > Viscaceae > Viscum > Viscum album. Next base: position 377,522,555 of record OY728123.1, read on the forward strand.
AAAAGCACCAGATTATTAATAAAATATATATATTTATTTTTTGGAATATTTCATAAATATTAAATTAGTAATTTTTTTATTAAATATTTATTTAAGAGAATAGAATTTTCATTGGAGTGTTCAACAAATGAAAGAGGCGTTCGAACAGACCAATACCATGCCTGGTGATAAAATAATTTTTTATGAGCTAATAAATATTATTTATCCATTTTTCAAATTTGGGAGCACCAAAAAATAATAATAATAATCTAATTATTAAGTGGAATGGTATTCTATTAATGGTTATAATTATATAAATTGGATGTTAATCAATAATATATTGTAACTAAAATCAAATCTCTATAAATAGGTTACTTTGTCTTGTGAGGAATTTTTTGAAAACCAATTCCATGTTTGTGTAAAGTTAATTTTTTAACACAATCAATTCTCTCTCAACTACTCCACCTCTACCTACCTCTGAAAAATGAAAACCCCAAGTGGAAATTCATTCATGATTGATGAATGATATATCAAAAAAACCAATGCAAGACATTCAATTATCTGTATGATAACCTAGTGAACTAGTGGCACTGCTGAGAGTCTATTTATGCATGTGTAGATCATCACTAGAGGGATTGTACCCTTTTATTCCCAAAAGCACAATGAATGAAATATGGATGGGCATTTTGGATTATCAAAAACCATCAATGAATAATTTTCCTAATCCCATGTATTTATTTCTTTAGAAATTAAATAAATAAATTATAAATTTGTTGAGTAAGATCCTCATTCTCGGTTTTGGGAAATGAATAATAAATGAAATTTTAATATATAACACTACACCATAATGATTCCTCTATTCCTAGAACCTATATACATCTCTCATGATTAATGAAAATAAATGAATTGAAAATTATTTATCCCAAATAAAAAGAAGGAATATATTAATGATGTATATAGAGATTCATTCACTAGACTATCCAGGCATACTAATGATTACATATGGTATGTTGAACACTAAATTTATCATTTCTTTGATTTTGTTAAGACAAGTCTTATAAGTGCATTGTATTCTAAAACATTTTTATCATATGATTAAGTAGTATTATGTTCCATCAAAACAGATAATAAATTTTATAGATCTTATATGCTCAAGGAAAATCATGAGAATAAGAGGTATTATGATAACCATGGAAAAATTGATGTTTCAAACAATAAGAATAGAATGAAACAATTCCCATTATTGTGAAATTCTATAAATATTACTCCTCTTAAAAACATGAAACTCATGGGATTTTGTTATAAGTTTGTAAAAAAAGGCCATTAAGCCAATGAATGGAAGGGGAACAAAACAAATCATTGATGTTCAATTCGTCAAATGTACTGAAATTGGGAATTATTCAAATCATTTTCACAAGAATCAAGGGAATCTATCCTAGAAACTTCCAAGGGGAGATGTCAAATAATTTGTGACCACCAAAGCTTCAGTACAAGTACCAAATGATATAGTGGTTGGGGCATTAATCGTATGAAAAAATTTACCTAGTGATTTATTGTATTCTATATCATAACAATCAATAAGGTCTACCCAATTTTCCCTGATAATATGGAATATTCATTTTCATTTCATAAGGGAGTTATATGTCAAAAATCCTGTGGGATGTATCATTGTAATAAAACTGTGTCTGTTTGTCCCCTTTATAAGATATAAACGTGCTTTATTTGTTGTCTTTATCATAATACCAATGGTTGACATTGATTTAATACTTATTATGGGATATCATTCAATATATAATGTGAAAATCATTGCCAAAATATGTTAATTAAGGTTTTTGAGGAAGATGTACAATCCCTTACTTTTATAGGGGAATTCCTTATATAATTCTTGTCTAGATCCACCCATAGAAGATCAGCTGAATGAAGTTATTGTAGTGAAAGAGAAAAAAACTATGGATGAGGAAGTTAATATTCATTTTGGTTATTTACCTATTTTATGGAAATATATTGATTTAATTTTGGAGAAATTACTTGGACACCCTCTAATGTGTGATGTTATGTTGACAATTATTTAATCCCTGATACGAGACCAATATCAAATAATCCATATATAATAGGAACTATCGAATTAGTGGAGATGAAAATAAACTAGAAGAGTTCAGTAATAAAAGATTTATTCACACTAGTTTTCTCTATGGGGATCCCCTATTCATTTTTCTCATAAAAAGTTTCACACCTAGGGATGTGCATTGACTATAGATAAATCAATTCTATTAAAACGAAGTACTAGTATAATCAACCTCACATTGAGGATTTATTTGATCTAATACATGTTGATAAATGTTTTTTAGATAATGAAATTTTTTCTAAGATTCATAAATTGTGAGTGAAAGAAGAATTTATGATGACATATTTATAAATGAGGTATAGACAATACGGGTTCATAGAAACTCCATTTTTGTTCTTTAATGAACACTCCAATCTCATGGATCAAATGAAAGGATTATTAAATGCATTTTTTGATGAATTTTGTTTATTATTAATTAATGATATTCTACTGTATTCTAAATTTAATTAATACCATGATAATTAGTTGAATATTATTATTGAGATGCTTAGAAAGAAATATTTATATTTTAAAATTATCAAAATTGAATTTGCGATTCAGGAAATTTCATTTCTTGGCCATATAGTCTCTATGATTTGAATCATAGTTGATCCTGTATAGAAAAAGGGAATACAAGAATATCCTACATCAATTAACATTATTTTGGTACATAGTATCACTGGTTTAATAGATTATTATTTTGGTTTCATTATTCATTTTTCCTAAGTTTCTATCCACTTTAACCATACCCACACATAAATGGGTTATGTTTGTACAGATAGAAGAATGAGACAAATGATTTTAAGAATTCAAGATAAAATTGGTCAACAATTCAATTTGTAATTTAACATCAAGACATGAGGATATTTTTATATACAATGACTCACTAAAGAAAGTAATAGGTTTTTTCCTTATTAAAAATTATTACAGCATTGCCTACACATCAAGGCAGTTGAAAATTAAAAAAAATTGTCCAACTCATCATATTGAGTTATTAGATGTAATATTTTCACTAATAATATGGATATTATATCTCAATGTTATAGGATGTGAGATATATAATGATCACAAGAGTTTGAAATAAATCTTTACTTTGAAGGAAATTTACATGAGGAAAAGATGTTGGCTCGAGTTACTCAATAATTTTGATTTCATAGTACACTTCCATCTTGGAAAAGAAAACAAGGTAGAATATGTGTTATGCCGGAAAGATCATGGATTTCTATCCCAAATTAGGAATTAAAAATATCCTTTATTCATAGATTTGTCATGTATTGAAATTTTAATTGTCATGGAAGATGAAAATTCACTCCTTTTTCAATTGATTTCAAAAAAATCATCACTGGAGAAAATTAAATTTTATCATTTTGATGATGAGAATTGTCAAAATAAAATTAAAGGAATTAGGGATGTACAAATGGTAGAATTTTATTAACAAGATATAACTATAAAATTTAGAAAGAGGTTATGTGTTCCCTTAATACCTTATCTAAAAAGGGAACTATTATATGATTCTTATATATCAAACTTTTCTATACACACTATTAGTACCATGTTGTATAATGATTTAGAGGAACATTTTTTTGTATAATATGATGTGGGAAACTGTTGACTATGTGCAAAAATATATCATTTTTTCAATAATTGAAGGCAGAGAGCCAACATCTTATATGAGTCAAGAAACTAGTAGATATTCGTATGAGGATTTTCTATGACTTTACTATGGAATTTTTCACTGGATTTCCAAAGACCACCAAAAATAATGATACAATATGGGTCATTATTGATCTCCTTAAAAAATAAGTACAATTTATTATTATAAGAGAATATTTAACCCTTAATATCATTGAAACAATATTTATTTTTTATGTTTTAAGACTTTTATGGAGAACCTCAATTGATTATGTCTGATTGAGATCCCTATTTTACATCAAAATTTGTGAAGAGTCTAGAGAAGGCATTGGGGACTGAGTGTTAATTGAGTAATTCTTATCACCGTCACACCGATGGATAGTCTCAAAGAACTATTAAAACATTATAATACAATTTTATGCAATGCTAACTTTACTTTCATGTTATACAAGATCGTTTTTACCCCTAGAAGAGTTCACCTAAAATAAAAGTTTTCATTATAATATTCAAAGAACTCCATTTGAGGATTTTTATTGAAATAGATTTCATGATCTATATTTTTGGGATAAATATGGTGATATGAAACTCAACGGCCTAAAACATGTTGATGAGACAATGATAAAGATGAAGACTATTCAGGCACATATTAAAGAAACTCAATGTATTAAAAATATTTATGCAAAAAACTAGAGAATGTGTTTGAAAATTAAACTACTATATAATTTATTTTGGAAAGTATATCTATTGATGGGTTTCATAAGGTTCTATAAGATAATGAATCTTTTCACTAGTTACATTAGACCATTTGAAATTATATAAATAATCGGTGTTGTGTCTTAGAAATTAGCAAGGAAAGCGAGTCTCTCCCAAGATATTGATGGGCTCTAAATATCATTTCTAATGATTTACATGACATACCCCACACATTTACTCCCTAATGAATATAAAGAATTGGAAACTAAATTTTCATAGTGAAAAAACCCTATCAAGATTCCCGATATAAGAGAGAAAGTATTGTGAAATCTGATGAATCTAGTTGTTAAATATCTTTAAATTAACCATAATTTTAATGAAGTGATTTCAGAACCTGTGAATGTTATGAATAAGAATGAACCTAATATTTTTTTGAAACGGATATTATTGAAAAACATTGAGTATAAAATTTTCATAGGGAAGAATATAACACCCTACAATTATATAGTATATATCTCCTTAAATAACTTCAATTTTTTCGGTAACCTACAATGAGTTTAAATGAACCATACTATTATATATTATTGTAACCATTAGGAACATTAATATGTTCAATATAATAGTAACTTCATATGTATATGTATAAATAAAATATAGGTATCTAATAAATGAAATTATAATATATTTATTTCAAAGAGTAAGTAAATAGATATTATAAAAATGATAAGATTAAGTATTGGTTTTTTTGTGAAACATCCCCATTAATTTATAATTTTATAATTAATATAATTATTTAAAATAAAAATAATTTTCTTAAAATAGCTTCAAAAATAAATATTTCTACCTGTTATTATAATATAACATTATGAGACTATAATTGTATTTTCAAAGTTCTTTAAAATAACTTATAATTTTAAACTCAGTATTTTTTCAATAAGTGAATATTTTATGTAAAAAATAAATTTCTAAAATTTAAAAATTTATTACTTAAAAATGGATTCCATTTTTGAATAATATAAATTTATAAAAATTTAGACTAATGTGTTGGGATTTTTCTAATAAAGTTAAATTTTTAGTGAATAGTGAAATATAGTTGTTTATAATATTTGTTAAATAGTTGAATTATTGATTCATAGATTATTTATGGATGATTTAAGCATAATTAGTCTGAAATCACATGCACTATTAACTGTACATGGTCAAATGAATCAACATTGTTGATATTATTTATCCAAACTAAAAAAATGAATAAAAACACACCACTCTCCTCCACTATAAATACAACCCCCCATATCTTACCCTCACACCTTGTAAGCGTTCAATCATGCTTCTATTATGAGAAATTAATCTTCTAAAACTCTCTCTTACTACCAAAATATTTTGGTCTCAGTAAACAATCCAACCTCAATGCCTTAAAAATATTCTCAATGAGATGAAATTCAAGAGGTGTAATTCTCTTTTTTGTTTCAGTTTTAATTTCTTTGATTTTATTATCTGCACCGAAATTACACCATACTAACATGAATGATAACACTATTATATTATATATACAATAATTGTATTATTTTAATGGAATATCTATCAGAAAACCCCTTATAATCCAACTTTTATTATAAAAATTAATACATTGTCCATGATGTGTTGATTTACCGACATCATGGATGATGCGTTTCTATTTCCCATTACTACCTACAAGGATGGTCATAAATCTATTATTAAGGATAAAGAAGATTTTATTATATATGAAATAAAATATATAATATTTTGGATCAAATATATAGACATGATATAATATAAAATGATATGAGTTCCTGATTGTCTAAAACCAACAAAAATAAATTAAATAATTTTTATTAACATTTTATCAAATGAATAATACTCAAACCCTATATAAAAATTATATATAAGATAATTTAAACTTATATAAGTTAATTAATGACATATAATATAAATTTGGGATAATTATTCCCATTTTATATGAATATCCATACCTGTATAGAAGGGAACCATCCATGAAAACCAAGAAAATATACACTCCCAAAGAGAAGAAAGTGAATCTTATAACTCATAAAAAGGTATTACATGAACTTAACATTATTATAATAAATAAAATAAATATTTAAAACATTTTTAATTATGTAATTAATTAATCTATTTTGATTATATATGAAATTAGATATAAGTGCATAATGATTTTGGACATATGGTAAGCGATTTCTTTTCTCAATTTTCATTTATTAAATTAAAATTCTTTGAGATTGGTTCTGTTATGAAATGAATATAGGTGAGATGATAACTTTTTGTTTTATAATATATTTCTAATTTTATTATTTGGATTTATATTTTTAGCACATAATTATTTCATTGATATATTCCCACTCTAATTGCATGATCTTTGTTGGGGTTTTCTCATCTAACTATTATTTCTGTGAGACATGGTTAATTCACCACTTATTCATTATGTGTGGTGTATGAATACATAATTTTAAGTGTTCATAATTACATGATGATTTAATGAAAAGACCATATTTCTTGTATCTGGGTTATGATTATTCTCTTAGTTGTATTTTCAATTTTACCTGTAGTGTTTTCTTTTAATATTATTTTAATTGGGGAAATATTGATATATCTGCATCGTCTACTCAATACATATATTTTGATAAGGAATATTTTTTTGATTTAAATCGATTATTTAATATTGGAATATTGATTTGGTCCTGAATACATGGTCATAACCTATTATATATAGTGTATCGACGCATCACGTGGTCTCCTGAGTCAATATAGTTGGTGACCACCCATTTGTGTCTATTTCTAAGAAGAATTTGATGGGTTTTGACCGATTGAAAGAAAGTGTCTAGTGAGTGATATTAATAGTAGTGGTTCATATATAAGATACATTACATCCAGTAATTTATAATTTTTTTCATTGATTATTTTATTACTAGTATCCAGGATATTTTCACTATGATATAATATAAGGGTGAATTTTTTATTCTCATTTTATTGGTTAAATGGAAAGCCACTTTTATTAATTTTCTTATACATATAGATTATGGATTATTATTATTAAAGTGTCTCTTATAATTGATTCATATTTCTTCTCTGTGTAACCCTTTATAATCATTAGAGATCACCCTTATTCTTTTTACTCCCTTGGGTTTTGAAGATGTAATCATAGAATAACTATCAAGGAAGAATTTTATTTCACCTTTTTAGGTTCAATGATTAATTGACAACCTACTATGGGAACCCTGTTTTTACCTAGTTATTCATGAACACTAAATTTATTGATCACTGGTGATTAATTCACATGTATATATTCAATTTTAGTAAAATAAATGCAGACTCTGGGCTACTGGGTCAGGGTTTTTACATGAAAGGAAGTTTGTTTTAGTGATATATGCATTGAATATCTAGAAAAATAATCTCTTTGGGGAGAATTTTGAAATATATATGGGTCAAAGAAGACCCATATATATATTCACACAATAGGATCTTAACATCTTCCATCATCAATGGTTAAAGATGATCAAGGACTACAACTATCAATCTATTACCATTATTGGAAGGACAACAGTGCGGAAGATGCTCTAACTAGAATGGATCAAGAAATTAATAAATGTTGATAATTAAGAAGGATCCAATTTTTTAAGATTGGAAAAGTTTGGATATGGGAATTGTAAATGGATCTCTATCCTACCATTCTCAAATAATTACCAAACCATCCAATCCTTGAAGCATCAAGGAGACATAGTAAGATGATGAGTTTCTAGATAAAATAGATAGTGAATATTTTAGAGTTAATTTTTTTTAAGATCGAGTTTTATGGTTTGGAACTCGAATTTTTGTCCAATCAAACCAACAGATAAATAAGTATATTCTTAAGGGAATGCATATATCTTCCTTATCAATTCATCTAGAAGGAACTATAACGTTGAGTGATATAAAGAAAATGTTATTGTGGGATAACATGAAGTGGTAGATTGTATAATTTTAATATTAGTGCTTTGTATGCTAATAAGTAAAGGATGAATTATATAATTATAAGTGTATTATGAAACATTGTCCCATACCAACATGGAAATATGAAAACATCACCATGTAATTCATTATAGGACTCCCAAAGATAAATAATGATAATAAATTCATCTAGATGGTAGTTTATCACCTTACGAAATTGGCGCACTACATCACTATAAAGGAAGATTTTTCTATTGAACAACATTATATGATATACATGATAAAATTGTTATGATTTAATGTAGTGACACTCTCTATTTTATATAATTGAGATATAAGGTTTATTTCAAGGTTCTGGAGATGCAATCATAATGTGTGGGATATAAAAATTAGTTTCAGCAATACTTGTCACTGTTATATGGAAGATCATTCTAAGAGAAACATAAATAATTTAGTGGATAAACTGATCCATTGTTCCTTATATTTAAAAGGATTTTATAATAATTACTTTCGCTAATAATAGTTCTCATTTAAAATAAGATTTATTATGTCATTCAAGTGGAACCTTATGGAGATCTTCATGGGAAGTGGTGTTAAACTCTAACATGATGGGTTAAAGTTAGAGAGTTTAATTTAATTGGAAATGATCATTCCCAAGAGATGATATATATGGTCCAAAAAATTTATAGTCACATAAAATCCTTGTGAAATCAAAAAAATAGATATACATATAGTCATCGATAATACATGGGCATTCGGGTTCGAGAGAAGGTGTTACTTTATAATTCACCAGGGATGAAATCCATGAGATTTAGATGGAAGGGAAATACTAGTCCTAAATACATAATCCCCAATGAGATCCTTAATCAAATTAGAGTGATTTTCTACTGACTATAATCCCATCCTAATTTGTCTCATGTATGTTATGTTTTTCATGTATCCCACTTGAGGAAGTATATATCTGATTCCAAGAATGTACTTAATCTAGAGGTGGCAACATTGGAGAAAACCTGTTCATATGAGGAGTGTCCAATGATGATCATTGATCGTATAGATAAGGTTATATGGAATAATATAATTCACCTTTTTATTTTTTTTGTTGAATCACCAAATTTGGGGAAGAAACATGGTAATTGAAGAGGTGATGACAAAAAAGTACCCAATCCAATTTAAAGCTTATTATGTAAAATGAAATTTTGATGGAGAAATATCTTAAAGGGTATGAATAAGAAACCCTAATACATTATTATATATTTAAATTTAGATAAATTCAACCTATTTGATATCATATGATATACACAATGTCATGTTTAATGGAAACATGGCACTCTATTGAAATATTAATATTCAAACGTAACCATTCTATCCAAGTTTTTAAATATTATTGTATGAAAAAGAATAAATATATTATGAAATATATGCTTTAAAAATTTATAAAATAAATTCAATGGTTAAATATTTTTTAGAAACAAAATACAAAAAAATTTATCCAGAAAAAATAGTTTTATAAAAAACTATATTTTTGTCTAAAAATTGGATTTCTCACACTTTTCACACATAATTTAAAATTTTGTTTTAATTTTTTTAGAAACTTTATATTGAAATTTTGTATTAATTAATTAAATAATCACATAATCATTATATTAGAGTAAATTTGTTTTATTTTTCTTAACAGTTTCATTTTTTGATGAATAGTGAAAAGTGCTCATTTTTATTAAAAAATTTCTGATTTTTATACAATTTACAAGTGTCATTTTGTTTTAAAATGGATTTAAATGTCAAATTAATTCATTTATATACTAATAAAAGAAAATTAAATCGTATCTATAAATTTCATGTTTAATTTTGACATAAAATCATTTTTATCATTTGAGTGTTTTTCTTTTAGAAAATCATTTTTCCAACATATCTCTTTGTTTTATGGTAAATTAAAATCATTAAATTATGTTATTTTAATTTGAAAAAGTGGACTCTATATTTTTAATAATTACAATTTATATTATATAATAAAGTAATAATTATATTTTACTGTAATAATTAGTCAAAATAGTAAAAAGTATTTATTGCGTTTATGCTAAATATAGGATTATGTGCTGTTAAAATAAAAAGATAAGCGATAAAAATTGATAGAAGATGCTTAATTCATATTTTATGATCATATTTTGACTTTATACATTTAGATTTTCTAATATTTACATTTTAAATATTTTTTCTTGAATATAATGTTGCTGGAATTCATTCTTTTCAATAATTCCTAATGTGTCATCTCCCCCATTTATTAAAGGAAACCCATCTCTGCTCCATTCTACACATTCCAAACCATTTTTATTAGAAAACCCCTGACCAAATAATTTCCCTACATCCCTAAAACCATTATAGATGCATTTTATTTTTCATAAATCCATGTATTGAAGATTTAACACCCCAAGAATCCACGATACGTTCCCCTTTGAATAATTCAATAGCTTGCATTGTATGCAACCTCTAGATTCTAACACATTGCGACCATTCAAAATAGTCATTTTGAATAGTAATACCCACTTTTATAAATATTATAAATTTTATTTTTAAAAATGGACTTCATTTTTGAATTCAGAATATAAAACTTAGCTTCGGGTGAATATTTGGTATTTTTTTGAAAACTTCAATTTTTGATTAATAGTGAAAAACACTACGTTATTGGTTAAAACTGAATTTTTTATTTTATTTAAATTTATTTTAGATCAAAATAGACACATAATAAATATATAAGTCAACTGTTATCCGTTGGATTCATTTTATAATAAGTTTAGATATATAAAAAAAATTTATTGTGCATTTTTTCGCCTTTCACCCACCTCTTAGGAGCATTTGAAAATTTGCATAAAACAAAATTTTACCACTTCTGTGTGTTGAATTTAAAAAAATGGAGAGAAAATGGTTAATATCAGTAAGTAAAATGTGGTTCAATAAGATGAAAATAATTTTTGGAGAATAGTACCTTTTTCCTTTTATTTACCACAGTTAAAAGTAAATAGGCTTGTTAAGGGTAAAAATGATATCATAATTACCCCAACACATGTACTAATTCTATTGGACAAATTTAATTCGACCAAAAGCAAACTTAGGAATAAAATATGATCCCATTTGGTCCACATGGATTAGACTAGGATGTTTATTTTTTATTTTATTTAATGAAGAGTTAAATTCGAAGTTTAATAATTAAATCATATTTTATACAGGTTTATACATAAGAGAAATTCGACTATAAATATTCATTAGAAATATTAAAATATTTTATACATAATCGTTTTTTATTTATAATTTTTTGAGATTAAATAATTTAATTAATTTATCAGACAATGATGATGCAGTAATTACCTTATTAATGAATGATTAAAATATTTTATATTTTAAATATCAAATAAATGTAATTTGAAACTTTTTCGGAATTTCACTAATTTTATAGGTTAATATGACTTTTTTGGGTTGATTAAATTATTTTTTTGAAGTAATCAGGCTTTTATGATCTTCACAAAAACCAAATACTAAATAGTGTGAAAATTGACATAATTGAGTTTTTAAAACAAATACTATATTATTAATTGTTCTAATATTGCTAAAAATATAAGGTTCGAACAAAGGACATATATAAGGTTATTTATATTAATAATGAACCAATTGGGGTTCTCTTGGATGTTTATTGAATGTTAATTAACCATATAATAAAAAAAATACAAAGAGACATGGAAAACGTCAAACAATTTAACTAAGAGTTAAATCTAAAAGATAAGGTTACTATAGTGACCTAAACTCTTCTAATACCTAATGGATGAAAGGTTTTAGACCCATGCCCACCTTATAATTCAAATGAATCATTTTTGGGACATTATAAATAGAAGAGTATTTTATTATGAAATAAAATTTCAGGCTTTTCCAGAAATGACCATCACCTCTCTTATAAAAAGGAACTTCCCCTTCTCTCAAATTCACACTTTCAAAGTCATTTGGCTCTTCCAACCCATGCCGAAATATCCTCCCAACATTCCTAACATCATACTATTGGCCTTACATAAGTCGTAATGCAAACCAATGGATCCCTTTTGATCAAATAAAAAGGAAGAACCCAAAGAAGAGGTAAATATTTCATCACCTATTTCTAGTTCTTTTCTTCTTCCACTTCCTCTATATTTGTGGTTTCCATTATAAAAAAATAATTCAATTATATTATATATATTTTTATGTTATTATAAAAATTGTACAACCATATTAATTATTCTATCCATCATAAGAATAACGAAGTCACTATACGTGAGTACATATGGCTTATCGTCTACACGTCGTTTTTTAGTTTGTTATTAAAACACATCATTATTTGTATGGGTGTAAAAATGAGAATAACTGATGTAAATAATAAATATAACAGGTTATTGATTCATTATATATGATATAAAATATAATTACATACTATTTCACTATAATATAATGATATTTTCAGTCGTGCGTACGTACGGATTACAGTCTCCACGAATGGTATGGGATTGATTTCCCCATCATAATCATTCAAGAATAATTTTCATTTTATGATTGAAAATAATTTTTATGAACATAATATATTTCTCTATATGAATCAAATACATTTTATCTATAACAAACATGGCTTACAAAACCAAGCATAAAAAGGAAAATGAACCAGTAAACACCTGATATGATTATAATACAAAAATATTATTAACAAAGCAATAATAGAGGATCGTATATGATGTAATATTTTGTATATAGTTATTCTATAATTTAATAAAAATTTTATAAGTATTATACAATAGGTTAACTTACCATCAAATAAGTAAAATTACAAGGTATAGGTTAATTTCACAATATCATTATTATCCAAGTTTTTTTACGTAAGTATCTATTGTGACCTCTTTATCATCCACATCCATGTTTTCTAGAAAATGTATTTCAATTAATTTTTATTATTTAATATAATGTGGGTTAAAGTCATTTATTCCCTTATTTGACCTTATTTGTTTTGAAATATATCTTCCTGTCGTTTTCCAAACAAGGTACATTATGAATTTTTTGGAAAAATTAATGTAAGATTGTTTTTTTAACTTATACGATGGGTGCAGCTAATTTACACTGTTAAAACATCATCAAAGCTTCACATAATACCCTATAGGAATATTCTAAAAATAAATGTTTTATATTATAATTATCTAACTCTTAAATGGATTCAAAATAGAAATAATTATTTATTTCAAATATTTCTCATTTAATCTCTATCAACATTATTTGATGGATTTTAAACTTGTTTGAAGTTGATTGATTATTATACAAATCTTCCATATTGTGTTGAATTTTTTTAAATATGTTTGACTATGGATGTGTTATTTTTATTCCATTCATTATTTATTGATAATTTATTAGAAAATCGTATGATAGTTTTTATATGAATGTTTTTGTTATGTTTCAACCTTTTTATATGAGGAATGTATAGGACTTAGTATGTGATGGGTGGATCCCGCAATAGCTCCTTGGTGCATCGGCAGGTCTCATGAGACAATTAGATGTGGAATTGGCTGAGGCCATTCCAAATTTGATATTTTTTTTGCTGAGGCCTTAATCATTTTTAGACATCATGGCTGAGGCCTTGAAAAAATGTTTCAAAATGTCTGGCATTATACATTCCATCATAATGAAAATATTAATGATGGTTCATGTAGTTATTATACTAGTATAATACCCATGATTATGTTTTATTATGGAATTATTTACTCAGTTCATATTCCTTCTATAATGTGTTCATGTTTATTATTTGTAAAGGAATGTGTTTTGAAATATTCTGCAATGCTAATGTTTATATTATCATTCAGTATATTGCTTCCCCTTACTGAGTGTTTGAGGTCACCCCTTTCTCATGATTCATTTTACCATGATATGAAGAAGTTAGTTATGAGTAACTTAAAAGCATAATCTAGTAGGTTTGGATGTTTCTAATGGAACAGTTTAGCGTTATATTTATTTTCAAGTTGTAATGTTGAACTTATATATGTATCTTTTTTCCAATAATACTAAACTGATCGGTCTTTCAGGACATGATTCTTTATATCATGCCAATGTTATGTAATAATCCACCAAATCTGGGTAACTGGAGTTGGGGCATTATAGTTGGTATCAGAGGAATTTTAGTACAAACCTTAGAAACTAGATTCAGAAAACTATAATTAGAGAACACTACCCGAAGATAGAATTTGAGGACTAGTAGAGAAGAACTTCCTAGAATTTTGGTACTGTATATATTTTTTGAGTTTTACAAGTAATACATCCCTGTCTGGATTTGAGTAGGTAGGGGTGGCTTTGGAATAGATGTACCTAGGGGTAAAACATAAAAACCCCACTTTGAGCTAGACTCAAACAGGAACCGATGCATGACAACGGGCCTTGCTACACTTTTGGTTACGAAACTCCCAGTGGATATGCTTAGAATAATTAAAATTTAATTATCAAAACATTAGGAAAGATTTAATTGTATATACTTCCTCAAATAAAACATTTTTATGATTATGGATTATATCCATAAACTGTTCAATTTATTTTATGTGTTCTACAAGTTTAGAATTATGTATTGTGGAACATAAACTAATCTATTGTATGCCATTGTTTAGAAATGATGCCTAATGAAAGGAATGGAAACCATATCAACACACGTAATCCATTTAAGGATTTCCCTCTAAATCAAGATAAATATAGTGGATTTGGTGATGCAGCTGATTTTGATTAACTTACCAACATTCTGGGATAACTCACTCAGGTTATGAATAATAGCCTTACCCGTATGGAGAACCCTAATCCACAACGTGGAGAATCAATGATAGAATGATTCATGAGGTAACAACCACCAGCATTGAATGGGACTACAACTCCATTTGCATCAGAGCAATGGATATGTGCTTTAGAGAAAATATTTCACAATTTGGGGAGTAGGGAAAGGGGAAAAGTTGTCATGGAAGTTTATCACCTCACGCGAGATGAATATCAATGGTGGTAATTGATTCAAAACACAAAGGATAATGGTGAAGTATCTAATAGGGAATGGATGGAGTTTAATGAAATTTTCATTGAAAAATACATTCCTCATGACCAACAAGTGGATATAGAAAGACAATTTATGAGTCTGAGGAAAAAGGATGATGAGAATGTCACAAAGTACGAGGATAACTTTACAAGGTTAGCAAGGCATGCATCAGATTATATATGTATCCCAAGGAGTAAGATTGATATATTCTTTTATGGGATCAATTTATTTCACCATCGAGCATTAGTCTCACAGTCCTTGTCATCGTACTAAAATATTGTCTCACACGCTATCAAGACAGAAAAGTAATTATCTATGCCTTATGAAATTAAATAAAATCAAGAGAAAAAGAGATCTATTAAACCCTCTGTAAATGGAAATATGGAAACTAGGAAGAAAAGAGGAGTTGAATTTCCACCTTGTGATAATTTTGGAAGGAAGCACCTTGGTGCGAGTCTAAAAGGAAAAGGAGTATGCTACAAATGTGGATAGAAAGGCCATCTTGCTAGCGAATTTAAGGGGAAGAAAGAAGATACCAATGTTCAATGAAACAATTTATGGGAGATGGGTTATTATGAAAATTAATTTCCTAAGAATTAGGGAAGATTACATCAGAAAAGGAAAAGGGGTCATGGAAAAGCTTTTGTGATCACTACTGCTAAGGTTGAAGCTCTGAAAGATGTGGTTGAATGTAATTTAATGGTTTACTTAAGTTTATCCAATGTTATATTTGATTTTGAAACATTACATTATTTCATATCTTCTTAGTTTTCTAAGAAATTTAGATATTTCCAATTTGATTTAATGAGGGAGTTGTCAGTAATAACTCCTAAGTGAAGTATCATAGCAAAAATGTTTGGGGAATTAGTCCCCATTAAGGGATATAAATGATATTTATCTACTGATCTAATCATCATACCCATGATTGAATTTGATATAATCCTTGGTTTGGGTTGGCTTTCAAACCATTATGTGAACATTTATTGTAAGAAGAATGAGGTTATAATTCTCGATGATCATAAGGAGTTCCTTATCCTTAGACCAGAAATGTCACCAACTGATTCTTATTTATATCTACCCCCAGTAGCTCTACTAAATTCTATTATTGGGGAGTATATAATTAAATAATCATGGTTGAGGAAAATAATGTTTTAATAGAGGACATACCTATTGTGCAAGAATATGTTGATGTGTTTCTAGAAGATTTACCCAGACATCCTCCAGAATGAGAAATTGAGTTTTCCATTGATTATTTCCCAGTTCAAGGCCCATATCAAAGACCCCTTATAGAATGTCCACTATGAAATTAGTTTAACTAAATAAAACACTATAGGAATTCTGTAATTAGTGATTTATTCTCCCTAGTGTTTCTCAATGGGGATCCCCTTTCCTTTTTGCTAAGAAGAAAGATGGATCTATGATGTTGTGCATTGACTACAAGGAGATAAATTCTATAACAATAAAGAACAAGTACCCCCTACATTGAATTGATGATTTATTCGACCAAATTCATGGAGCTCAATATTTTTCCAAGATTGACCTTCGATCTGGATATCATCAGTTGTGTGTGAATAAGGAAGACAATCCGAAGACAGCATTTTGAACGAGGTACGGGCATTACGGGTTTACAGTAATGCCTTTTGGATTGACTAATGCACCCTCTATCTACATGGATCTAATGAATATTGTTTTCAAGAAATATCTTGATGACTTGCTAGTGGTATTTATTAATGATATCATAGTATACTCCAAAAGCTACGAAGATCATGAAAATCACTAGTGCATTATTCTAAAGACTCTTAGAAGAAATGAATTATATGGGAAGTTTAGCAAGTGTGAATTCAAGCTTCAAAAGATTTCTTTTCATGGACATATTGCATACAATGATGGAATATCTATTTTCCTTCAAAGACCAAGGAAATACAATAATGGCCAGCACCAATGACTATAACTGAGGTACATATCTTTATAGGGTTTTCAGGTTATTATCAGTGTTTTTTCCAAAATTATGCTCACTTGGATAACCCATTAAACAAGATCACTCGTAAAGGGGTTAAATTTGTTAGGGAAAAAGAGTGTGAAGAATTATTTGAAGAACTGAAAAGAAGATTAGTTAATGGTTCTATCTTGACTCTACCATCAGGGAATGATGGGTTAGTTATTTGTAGTGCTGATTCAAAGAAAGGAATTTTTTTGTACTTATGAAGAATTATAGAGTTATTTCTTATCCATCACGACAGTTAAAAATTCATGGGAAAAACTATCCCACTAATGGTCTTGAGTTAGCAGTTGTAATCTTTTCTCTGAAAATATGGAGATACTGACTCTACGGTGAGAAATGTGAGATTTCTAGTTATCACAAGAGTTTGAAGTATATTTTTTCACAAAAAGAACTAAACATGATGAAAAAGAGATGGCTTGAACTAGTCAGGAATTATGATTTCAAAATACACTACCACTCAGGGAAGGAAAATAAAGTGGCAGATGCCTTGAGCAGAAAGGCTCATGGAGTTTTGAAGAATATGAGATTTGTAAGGGATCCTATTTTGATGGATCTAGAAAAGATAGATATGGGAATAACCCAGCATATGTGATACTTAAATACTTTTTTCAAATGGTTTCCAAACCATCAATACTATAAAGGATAAAATGTTCTGAAACTGATGATGAGGAATTTCAAAAGAAAATTAAAGCTGTGAATGATGGTAGATTGAGTGAATTCATATATGAAAATTGAATTTTCAAATTTTGGAAAAGATTTTGTGTTACTAACATACCTGATCTAAAAAGGGAATTGTTGGGTGATGCTCATAGATCTAATTTCTCTATACACCTAGGGAGCACCACGATGTATAGATATTTGATGGAACATTTTTGGAAGGACAACATGAAGTGGAATATTTCTAATTTTGAGTCTAGATGTATGGTTTTTCAAGAAGTGAAAGCTGGAAGGAAACAACCGAGAGGAGTCATGCAACCTCTTCCCATACCTAAGTGGGAATGGGGTAATATTACTATACACATTGTAATGGGACTACCAAATATTCCTAAAATGAATGATACAATATGGGTTATTGTTGATCGTCTTACCAAGTCAGCACATTTTCAAACTATAAGGGAAGATTTACCACTTGAACGTATAAAAAGACTATATACTAATGAAGTTGTAAGGATTTATAGAGTACCCCTATCGATTTTTTCTGACCGTGATCCCTGTTTTACATTTATATTCTAGAAACGTTTTCAGAAGGCCCTAGATACTGAATATCATTTGAGTACTACCTACCACCGTCAAACAGATGGATAATCTGAATGGACTATTCAAACATTAGAAGACATGTTGAGATCTTGGTCACATGACTTTGGAGGTATGTGGGATCAATATTAACCTTTGGTAAAATTTTACTATAACTATAGCTTACATTCAAGTGCTCAGATGGAACCATATGAAGCATTATATGGAAAGAGATTTCACACACCAACTTGTTGGGATGATGTGGGTGAAAGAAAACTCGTAGGCCCAAAACTTGTTGAGGAAATGATGGAAAAGATGAAGGTTACCCAAACCCCCATCAATGCAGCCCAAATTAGGCAAAAGAGCTATGTCGATAACTGAAGAATGGATTTGGAATTTCATGTAGGAGACAATTTTTTATTGAAGGTATCCCCATGGAAGGAAGTTATATGATTCAGTAAGAAGGGTAAACTAAGTCCCAAGTACATCGGTCCTTTGGAAATTCTAGAAATAATTGGGGTTGTGGATTACTGTTTGGAAATGCTGCCAAATCTCTCCAATGTCCATGATGTATCCCATGTATCACTATTTAAAAAATACATGCTTGACCCAATACATGTACTCACCAATGAGGAAATTGAACTTGAACCTGATATGACTTATTGTGAAGAGCATTTCAAAATTCTAGATACCAGAGAACAAGGTATTAGAAACTGGATGACTCGTCTGGTAAAACTTCTATAGGGAAACCATTAGATGGAAGAGGCAACATGGGAACCTGAGGAACATATAATGAAGAACCACACAAATCTCTTTATGCAGTAATATTCTAGAAATTTTGAGGAAAAAATTATTTTATGTAGAAAGGAATGTAACAACCCATGCATCCATGGTATGTTTCCCTTTGAATAATGCAATAGCTTGCATTGTACACAACATCAAGATTCTAACACACTGCGACCAATAAAAATAGCCATTATGAATAGTAATACCAACATTTTGAAACATTATAAATTTTATTTTTCAAAATGGACTTCATTTTTTGAATTCGGAATATCAAAATTAGCTTAGGGAGAATTTTTGGTATTTTTCTTAAAATATTCAATTTTTTATGAATATTGAAAAACACTATGTTATTGGTTAAAACAGAATTTTTAATTTAAATAAATATTTATTTTATTTAAATTTATTTTAGGTCAAAATCGATACATAATAGCTATATATTTTCAATTCAATTCATTGGATTCATATTATAATAAGTTTAGATGTATAAACATTTTATTGAACTTTTTACCGCCTTTTACCCACCTTCGAGGAGCATTTGCAAATTTGCATAAAATATAATTTTACAATTTTTTGGGTTGAATTTAAAAAATTTGAGAGGCACAGTTAATATCAGTAAGTAAAATGTGGTTCAATAAGATCAAAATAATTTTTGGTTAATAGTCACTTTGGACTTTTATTACCAAGGTTAAAAGTAAATAGTGTAATTAAGGGTAAAAATGATATCACAATTAATCTAACACATGTCCTAATTATATTGGATATGTGTAATTTGACCCAAAAAACCCTAATAATTAAATATGATCCCATTGGTCCACTTGGATTAGATTAGGAAATTTATTATTATTTTATTGGAAGAAGAGTTAAAATAGTTAAATTCAATGTTTAATAAATAATCCATTTTAAATATGATGATATACAAAAGATAAATTTGACAATAAATATTTATTATAAAGCTAAAAATATTTCCTACATTATTTTATTTTATTTATTATTTTTATACATTTAATAATTTAATCTATTTATGACACAATGATGATGTAGTAATTACCTAATTAATGAATGATTAAAATAATTGATATTATAAATACAAAAATAAATGTAATTGTAGAATTTTGATTAATTAAAAAAAATTTCTAGGTTAATATGACATGTTAGGTTTGATTAAATAATTTTCGTTCGAATTAATCATGTTTTTAGGATTTTCACAAAAACCAAATACTAAATAGTTTCAAGATTGACATAATTGTGTTTTTAAAACAAATACTATTTTATTAATTGATATAATATTCCAAAAAATCTGACATTCGGCCAATGTACTTAGATAAGGTAATAAATATTAATAAAGAACCACATGGGGTTCTCTTAGATGTTTATTGTATTTTTATTAATCATCTAATATAAAAATATAAAGAGACATGGTAAATATCAAACTATCTAACTAAGAGTTAAATCTAAAAGATAAGGTTAATATGGTGACATAAACCTATCTAAAACCTATTTGTTGATAGTTTATTGACCCATCCCCACGTTATAGTCCAAATTAATCATTTTTGAGCCATTAGAAACCAGAAATTATTTTATTATAAAATATTATTTCATGCTTTCCCAAAAGTGACCCTCACCTCTCTTATAAAAGGGAACTTCCCCTTATCTTAATTTCACACCAACAAAACTATTTGTATCAGCCAAAAACTACCCTAATATCCTCCCAACTTTCCTCCCTTAATCCTAGATGCATTCATTTGGTCAAAAAGCTATCCTATGGAGCCCTTTTGATCAAATAAAAAGGAAGAACACAAAGAATAGGTAAATATTTCATCATATCTTTCAAGTTATTTTCTTCTTCCACTTACTCATTCATTGTTGTTTCCATTCTCAAATAATAACTCCAGTATCTTCTATGTAATTTTATGATAATATAAAAATTGTACAACCATATTCATTATTCTATCCATCATATGAATGACAAAGTTACCATATGTGCGTATGTACGGCTTACCGTCTCCACATCGTGGGGTAGTTCGTTATTCAAACACTTCAATATTTGGATTGGTATAATAATTATTATAACTAATGTAGATAATAAATACAACATGTTATTGATTTTTTATATATGATATACCATCAAATTACATATTATATCACCATCAATATAATTTTATTGACGCTTGTGCGTACGTACGGATGGCGGTATCCGCGAACGCGGTGAGATTCATTTCCCCATCATAATCATTCGAGAATAATTTTCCTTTTATAATTAAAAATATTGTTTATGAACATAATATCATTCTGTATATGAATCAAATACATCCTATACAAAAAACACATGGCTTATGTATCTAAGAATATAAAGGAAAATGAATCCGTTAACGCCCGAAACGATGATACTACTGAAATATTATTAACAAAGAAATAATAGAGGATCATATATGATATCATATTTATTTCTATAGTTCTTGTATAATTTAATGAAAATGTTTTAAATATTATATAGGAGGTTAAAATACCATCGAATAAGGAAAAGTATAAGGTAAGGGTTAATTTCACAATCTCTTTATTATCCGACATTGTTTTTACATAAATATTTACTGGGACCTCTTTATCATCCACATCCCTGTTTTCTTACAAATGTATTTCAAATTTTTTTTACTATTTACTAGACTATGGTTTAAAGACATTTATACGCTTATTTTACCTTATATGTTTTTAATGGAAGATTTCCGTCATTTTTCAAACAAGATACAATATGACCTTATAGACAAAATTAAGGTAAGAATGTTTTTTTAACTTATACGGCGGGTGAAGCTATTTTCCACTGTTATAACATCATAGAAGTTTCTCTTACATGCTTATAATAATATATTCAAAATAATTTTTTTCTTTAATAATTATATGACTCATAAATGGTTTCAAAATAAAAAGAGGTATTTCTTTCAAATAGTTTTCATTTCATCTTTGTCAATATCCATTGAGGATTTTAAACATGTTTGAATTTCATTGATTATGATAAAAATACTCCATATTGTATTGACGGTTTTGTGATATGTTCGACTGTGGATGTGTTCTTTATATACAATTAATTTGTTATGGTTAATGTATTGACATTTCATATGCTAGTTTTAATACGAATGTTTATGTTATGTTTCAACCATTTCAAATGGGGAATGTATTCGACTTAATATGTGATGGGTGGAGCCCTCTATAGCTCCTTGGTGCATCGATAGGTCTCAAGAGACAATTAGATGTGGAATTAGGCAAGGCCTTTCCCAATTTGATATATGGTTTTGGCTGAGGCCTTAATCATTTTTATACATCTTGGCTGAGGCCTTGACGAAATGTATCAGAATGTTATGCATTATACATTCTCTCATTATAAAAATATTTATTATGGTTCATGTGGTTATTTGACTAGGTAGAATACCCATGAAAATATTTTATTATGGCATTATTTACTCAGTTCATATTCCTGCAATAAATTGTTCATGTTTATTATTTGAAAAGGCATGTGTTTTGAATTATTCAAAATGCCTAATTTTTATGTTATCTTCCACTATATTTCATACCCTTACTGAGTTTTTGAGCTCACCCCTTTCTTGTGTTTCATTTTCCCAGGATATGATGAAGTTAGTTATTAGTGACTTGTAGGGAAAATCTTGGAGGCTTGAATGCATGTAATGGAATAAAGTAGTGTTGTATTTATTTTCATATTGTAATGTTGAACTTATGTATGAATCTTGTATTCAGTATTACAAAATTGATCGGTCATTCGGGAAAAGATTATTTGTATCATACTAATGTTATATAATAATGCTCCGACTCAAGGAAAGTGGGGTCGGGCCATTGCAGAATACTTTTTTTAAAAACCAAATGATGTTTTTTATTGAATAGGAAATGTCTTTAACTAATAGTATTATTTTATTTAATCTTCAAATTCTATAAAGTTATATTATTCCAAAATGATATAAAACCATAAATATATTTCCTATATTAATAAATTTTTATCTTATGTTAATGACCAAAAAATCCTATATTCATCCATCAAATAGGAAATGAAAACATTCATCATGTGTATGATGGACTACTGCCTTACGAACTAACAAAATGTATTTTCCTTCCAATCTTCTTAGGGAAAGATATAATTATTTCACTAATGTGTATTTATGATATTAATGATATTATTATAATTTTTTAGTTATGATATCCTATATACATTCTTAAATTCCATTCTCTAGTGAAAAAAATTCCGCTCGTGTGTACAAAAGTTAATGACCTCATGATGTGGTGTGATTAGTTTTTCACTTCGGATTTACAAGGAAGAAAATAAGGAATAACATTAGGTATCAATACGATATTAATGAAATAATCATAATTATTTAAAATTAATAAATCATATAATTTCTTACCATATCATCCACTGAATAAATTATAACTTCATTCGTGTATACGAAGGACTTCCACCTCATAGAGAGATTAGATTTGTTTTTATTAATGAATAAAATTTATGCCTTGTGTAAGATAATTTAAATATGCAATATTATATTTTAAATATAATAATATTTCTATAAAGAGAAAATTACAATTAATTTCCTTATATCACGATCTTTGAAAAATGGAAATGTTACTCATGCATCTGTATGGCCTATTGTGTCCACGATTGTAGCGTATTTAATTTTTCATAACAATATTTCCTGGTTTGTTTGAAAAGTATAATTTATGTATAAAATTTATAATTATTTCATGGTTTCAATTATGTAAATTATTAATGAATAATATATTCTACATTACTTTACTTGAAAATTTTATTTGGGACATACGATCCATTTATCTTTAAAACATGTAACTTGAAATTAATTGGTTAAGTAATTGAACATAACATGGTAAAAATTAAAATTAAAATAACCAAAAAAATTAAAAAAGATTTTATGAAATTATATAATTGAATTTTTTTTATTATTCCGGAATAACAATAATGAAAGTGACAAATTGGTCTTGAGCTAAGGGATCTCTCTTAAAAAACATTTCTTTCATATTACGATCTTTCTCTCTCAAACTCTAATTATTTCACTATTTAATATTATAGAATTATTATAAACAATGAATATATTTCTCTCACATATATTCCTATATTATTCACCCATCCTTTTATGGGGTATATTTTCCGTATGACCATTTAACATATCCCTTTAGTATTAAATTTCCTTTAATTATGATATGAAGGAATATTGTGATACCCAAATTTTTTCCATTGGTAATTTTTCTGTTAGAATTTATAATTTATTTCCTTTATATGACACAAATAGATCATGAGAATATTATTATTGGTTATCCCACATAACACTATTATTCACTGAACATATATTTATACTCATGAGTTGTCATGTATGGGATTCGTGAGTGAACCAAATCCATTATGGGACATTGTGAACTAGTGGTGTTGTCTAGGAAATCCACCTGGACTCATGATTATGGTATTTTATATGTTTTGTAACATTATCTTTGATTCTATGATCTTATGATATCATTTTCATTATGATATTCTTCCATAACATTACTCATTAGCATTTTCTTTTATGACATCTTGTTACAACTTTTCATTTGATCTTTTGTTTCATTATCATATTTATTATATTACTAAGATTTTTAGATCACCCCTTTAACTATGTATGCACCATGTTATCCCATGATGTTTTATCAGCTCAATTGGATTTTAGGATCTCACTATAGATAATTAAATAATTATTCCATGTTTTATGTTCCTTTGATGCATCATTAACATTATTTTTAAATGAAACCATGCCATTACGATACATTTGTTATATTAATCGATATTTATGAATACAAATCATGCAATTATATGTGTAAAATACTTGTGTCACAACACATTAGGTTGAATACATTTCAGATTTCAACATATCCACCGAGGATATCACTCTTCCTTATAAATTACATTATCTATTCCCTCTTAATTCACACATAAAATTCCTCCTAGTTCCTTTATAACAACACCTAATAAGATCCCTGCCAAATTATTTACATAATATATTGTGGAAATTCATTCCTTCATTATCGTTATCACCTAAAATTCCTTGAAGCTATATATTTGTCTTCATTGGATATTCTAGAATCAATATAGTGTATATGTTGTTATTCCCAATTCATGATTTCATATTTATCCTAATAATAGGATTTATCACTTCATATCTTATCGATTTGGAAAATACATATATAGTCTATGGTATCAAATTTTTACATGGTTCCATTAGGCTCTATTAATTACTAGAACCAAACAGATATAATCTTAAGTGATGTACAATTAATACCATGAGATGATTATTTTATGATAATAACATAATCATTTCATCCATTAAATGAGTGTATTCTAATAATTGTTGCATCTTATTTAATTTCCACTGAGATAACTCTTGGTTAAATATAGGTTTCCTTAGGATGGGTTCTACTATATATTTTATCATAATTACTTTTAAAAAATAAATCCTTCAATATAACATAAATAATATAATTTTATTAATTAAATCATTTCACCATGGATTGTTAAAAAAGGTTTTTACTGAGGATGAGTTTTTATGTGTCTGGTGGTGATTGAGTTAATACATAGTACACCCATTTTAGGGTTATTACACAGATTCAGATCTATTCTAGAGACTACATCCACATATGGTATCTATATATTGATTTTATTTCTAAGAAAACCACCCAATTCATACATTACATAAACATTTTGATATTTTCCAAAAAATAAGATTAACCCTTAAAAATTGTATAGTGGTTTTATTAATTTCCTCTTATCATAATGCCTTGAATATTACTGATTTAAATTTTTATCTATACCATTGAAATTATAATCAACCATTTCATATAAACATTTTACGACATTTGTTACTCCAAATTTATCCTCAACTGATAACATATTTATCTTAAATTTTATCTAATACATGATCAAACACAAACACAAACCTGGCCATCTCAATTGAATTACTTAAAGAAAATGTTTCAATATAATACATTCCAAACATATTTTTTTAATTATTTTATATATATAGTATAAAAGAAACCAATAAAAAAGATGTTTATATTATAAAATCATAATGATTCCTATTATGTGTGAAACAACATAATCTATTTTGATTTCTCATGAAATCCCATAATATCTATACATAATAAATTGTTCTATCTATTTTATACTTTTCCAACATTTATAACATCGGGAAATTGAAACATATGGAAAGGTTTGATACTATATTATTTATAAAGTTAAACATAATTTATATTAATTTAATGTATATGTGAGTATAAAATGAGAATATAGGGATAATTAATATACATAATAAAATTAATCACAAAAAATAATATATCATACATTATAGAATAAGGTATTGAACAAAATAACATATGAATCAGTAAATAAAAAAAATACATGAGATCAGAATATAATAATAATAATCATAATCATAAAATTTTAGATCACTTTTAAAATATAGTACAAACATTAGTATAGATAACGTCACATTCTAGATCCACATTATCCCATCCCATTCTTAGAAGATAGAGAAAAGATACTCATTAATACTTATCTCATGATATATATAAATATATCCAATGAATTAAATAAGTATATTGGGACACCCACATAATTAATTGATACATATGAGTACAACATTAAAACATTCCCTAATCACATCATAATGAACCCATTGATATTGAATTGGCTTTTTTGCACATTCAAATGATATTCATTCACATTTTCTGGTATAAAAAACTTTTTAAAGAAAATATGTTTCATTAAAAGCATCATAATGAACATATGGATTGAAAATTGGTAAAACAATCACCTAACGTAGATTCAAATAAAGAATAAATCAATAATTCTAGCAAGATAAATACACAAAAAATAAATATGTATACATTTTCATCATGTATCATTAAAGGTATATATCATTCAATCAACAAGTATAATATTTTTTCATTGAATAAGTAAATTATGTATGGTTAATTCGATAATTTAGAAAATAAATCAACAGATGGTATTTAGGTGAACACACATCAATCAATGGAATAAAAAATATTGTAATCACATAATATATGTTTTGAGAATTAATCGGGTTTTCAGTCTTTCAATTATTAGGAATGAAAAAGGGAATGATGGACCATTTTTATCATAGAAATGATCATATATTAATACAAGTAGAGAAATAATTTATATATTATCATATAAATCATTTCATTGATCAAGAATATGATTTATCTAAGGAAAATTATGTATAAGTAAAATAGTTATTACATGTTTTAGAAAAACCCACATTGGAACAATAAATATTTTTCATCTTATGAAATAATATAAAAAATATATTTTAATAAACAATAATAAATGTAATTTATATTCAAAACCATGAAAACATTGAGATATATATTTATATAAATTAAAAATGGTCGAATATGAAATGTTCACACGTGAACATTATAAAGAGAATCTTGCAACACTTTGATGAAAATAACTGACAAGGAAAATGATAAAATTTCGTTAAATTTTTCTACAAATAATAATGTAGTTGAATATGGAATTAATAATTAATTTTAGTAGAGATAAATAAAATCTAAAAGGAATCATGTGAATACGGATTTGTAAAAAATTATTTCCTCAACTGAGAATAAGATTTGGGGTTAGTTTCACTTACAAGAAACACATGAGGAAAAATATGAGTCATGGTTATATGAAAATTTTCGGGGATATGAAAAACCAAATGAATATACAACCAAAATTATTTGTGTCTTTATATAGAATTATAATTCCCAAAATTTATTTTATTTTAAAAACTATATTGAATTTAAATTAAAATTGGCTATCAAAACCCTTATAGTTTGTCTAAAATTCTAAACAAAATTGCTTTCAAATTTTGTATCATTTAAATAAAAGTAAATTTCATTAAATTAAATAACATGTAATTTAAAACCCCATGATTATGGTAAATTTATTTCGTCATAATTTAATCCCACCATCTTAAATATATTATGATGAATATTGAAAAATATGTAATATGAAATTAAATTTCAAAAAAAATGACCAATTTCCTCAATTACTTTATAGTCAAAATGTGCTATAACAACCTATATTAAAAATTATCTCTCCTAATAACTCATTCAAAAACATATTTGACATTAATATAATTTTATTAAATTCATTTATAATTATTCTCTACTTGTATTTTAGTAAGGTATGGCCTATTTTAAATATCACATGACCCCAATCATGATTGTATGAAACTAGTTTCATAATAACAGTGTTTATTCATTATTCTCCCAAATTTCATTATAATGATATCATAGAAGTACCATAAATTTATATTTATACGTTATTTATAATTTTAATGTTTTATTCTATTGGTTGTTTGGTTAGTATCAATGTTTATAAATTTGGTGATGATCAAGTTTTTTTGATTCATAGCGATCGAAGGGTCATTTAATAAACAATGACGTAATTTTTTTTGAAAATACAAAAAACTCATTATCTAATTATTTATTTATTATATTGAAAGAAATAAAATTCCAATATTCATACATGATTTAAATTTATATAATTGTTTACATATTAGTTTAGAACAACCTAAACAATAATATAACATAATTATTGGATTATTTTGTTGTAATTTAGTTTCAATTTTATTATAATAGAACTATAATTATAATATTTATTTTATAATAGAGTGATGTATCATAATTTTAAATAATTAGAAACGAAATAAAACCTATAATCAGTTATTTTAGCGTAAAAATGAAATAATTTGTTCACATAGAAATCTCTTGTGGATAATTGAATTAATGAAAACATGTTATTTAAATTAAATTTAATATATTTACCAATTTCTATTTCAATAACCCTAATAATTTCATAAAAAATAATATTTTTCAATTATTCTCTTTTCAATTCCATCTATTTATGGTGTGGATAAAAAGATAAATGAATATGTGTAGTTTAGTTGAGGTGGAATTCAAGACATTTGTGAGGAAGAAGATTTAATTTTCCATTGAAAAAGTAAAATGATTAATATAATTTATCATCTAATAATATAAAATATTTATTATATATAATAATAATAGTTTAAATTTTTTATTAGGTTCTTCCTTATAATTTTGTTCCGAAAAAAGAAACATGTTGTCTCATGGGTGGTGTATTCTGCACAATGCATGGAGGGAAGTTTCTTTCTTAATAGAAAATGAGAATGTATTTAATTTTTTTCTATTATTATAATTATTATACTAACAATAATTATTTTAACATTATAATATGTAAAAATTAAAATAGAGGTTGAATGGTTTCACATAAGGAAATAGTAATGAAAAATTATTAGTTATAAATTTGTACCTCACTTATTGGATGATCTATTTTGGAAGGGGGTTTAATCCATTGATTTAATATCAGTATAAAAGGGGAGAACCCATTTAATATGGCTAGATATTTTTTTGGTTAGTTTTGAGTAATTTATAGGATTATAAAATTTGGTTGTGATGTGAGGGTAAGGGAGAAGAGGAGTACCCATTCTATATGTGAAAAGTGATGGAATTTTTATCAATAAATAAAATGATTATATAATGGGTTATAAATATCAATGAATGTATCAAAAAATACTATATAATAGATAGGTTAATATTAATGGTCTATAAGTGGATAACAAAAAAATTACCATACATGATTAAAAAATGTTTTAACCTCAATATGAGTTGACTTTTTATAATTTAAAATTTTTTATTTTTTCACGGTAACAAGTTTTCATCTATGGTATATTGTAATTTAAACAAAAAAAATAAAAATGGACTTTATTAAATTAAATATACCATTGGATTATAATTAAAAGTAAACTAAATGTTTTTAATTTTCTATATTTTAATGAAATTAATTTTAATACACAAAATTTATAATTAAATAAAATATATTTTTTAGAAATATAACCTAAATTCTAAAATGTGAAATATTTCTTCGTAAATTGTTATTTTAAAAAAATTATTTATAAAATACATATATAGACTTAAAAAGTGTTTATTAATTTAAAATAAAGACTTACAAAATAATTATGTCAAAAATTCATGTTTTTTGTAAAAATGGTATTTTTTAGTATTCACATATAATTTTATGCTTTATAGAAAAAATCACAAAATTTAAAATTATTATAATACTGAGTCTCTAAATCTAGAAATTATTTTTGTATTATTTTCAATTTTAACATTAATATAAAGTCAAAAAATATAATGAGAAACTATTTTTTTCTTAGGAATTTTTTTAAGTATATACTATTTGTAATCATATTTCCTATAATTTTCTAATGAAATTTGTATTATTATATAACATATTATTTATATAGAAAATATATAATATATTTAATTTAATTAAATATGGAACAAAAGGGATTGTTATTCATTTTATAAAATTTAATTATCTCTCAAATGTTATCAATGCATTTTTATATTAATATCTTTTTTCATTGAAAGTATGAGAAGAAAAATGGTGTAAACTTCATGTGATAAATATATTATTACAATAATAATTTCCTGAATAAGTCTTATTAATTTCTATTTACACACAACCATAACATCTTAATAGAAATTCTATACATATGGCAGGCTCTAGTGGTTGTCAAAGGATGTGATTTTTCTAGCATATATCTTGGGGAAATTTCCATGTTCTTGAATTTCTCCCTCATTAAATTCCACACAACCCATTGTTGATCAAGTTATTATTTGGTTTTCTCATGGTTAAACCCATGTGTATATACCTCCCTCACAATATTGGATAAATTATCATCATATGTCAAACTTCCACTACTCTCTATCATTTCATTCATTTATAGATTTCGTAATTTGGTCACTTTCTTTTATAGCCTCAAATTTAATGGATATATTATAATGTTCAAATTTTGTTTTAAAATATCATGGTTTCAATTTCGTTTCTAGTGTCATATCGAAAAATCTGTTAACAAAACATGTGTTTAAGTAAAAAATATAGCGGAATAGCAAGTTATTAAATTGAATGGGTCATAAAATATCAAAATAATAAATATAATTGACTAGGTAATCACCTCTCATAATAAGTTACATGATTGAATGGTTTATCATAATTATTCCTAATAATAAACTAAATTAATGGGTTTGCACCACTAATAAGATATGTATTGGTGATCAGGTTATCATCACCCTTAATAAAAAAAATAGATGAATGGGTTATCATTATAATAATCAATTGTATGGGACAATTGGTTATCAACATAATAAAAATGAACATATGTGAGAGGGTTATCACCATAATAATAGAAAAAAAATTTGATAGTGATATGATCAAAAATAAATATAAAAAATTTGAAATCATTATCATTATAATAAAAATATTCAATATAGGTGAATGTGTTATAAACATAAAAGAATGTAACATTAGAGAGTGGGTTTTCCACAAAGAAAATCACAAACATGTATGAAAATATTTTCACCCCTATTAGTGGTATTTAAAAACCAAATTAAATTACTATTCTTCACATTACCCATTAATCATACATTTATACATGCTTAGTTTCATCTTTGTTATGCTTCACATGGTTTTTACTACCATACCATAACACAAAAAATAGGGTCCAATAATGTCGGCCTCCAACTACTAGGAAAGAACCAAATGAGGCTAAATAAACACTATCATGTAATCCATATAATTTTTCCATAGTGAATAAATTCATTGTAAAACTACTCAAGGATCACAAAATCAGGTTATGTTAATGGAAACACCATTTGGGTTTCAATTACATGGAATCAAAACACCATCCATAAGAACCACATCCATCAGTGGTCATATGATTTAAGAATAAGGCTTAATGCACTTATCACTAGTTAAAGTGATCCTAATCACCTCTCAATAACCATAGAAACCATATTCAGCTCCATTATGGTTGATTCATAAATTCCCACCTACACTCACAAGTCATATTATATAATAAACTAAACTAAAATAATAATAAAATCAAGGGAGAAACTATATCATACAAGAAGAATCCTTATAATGACAATCACGGAGAGAGTCCTCTTGAATTATATGATATGATAAAACGTCACAAAACCCACTAAATTAATTATTTTAGATAACGACTCATTTAATTAATATATAAAACCTTCATAAAATGAAGAGGATGGTAAGAATTTTCTATTGGGATCCAACGGGGTAGACTTTATATGAATTTGATATCAAATGGATGAGGAATCCCACATAAAAAGAAGAAAAAGTTGTTAATGTAGATTCGGGGTTATGAGAAAATGTAGGTATGAGGTAAAAATATTAAAAAATTAATATAAATTTAACAATAAATATAAATTTTAAAAATATAATAGATGTAACCCAGTGCCTATTGAAAACTATATAACTTTCCAAGGAAACCTAGTCATCAATCGAATAAACAAATATGTTATCCCCAAATATTCACTCTCCATTATGTACATGAAACCTGGTTATTGTGTAACAAATAGTATCGTCCATTTTTGATAAATTTATATCAAAGTTTTTGATTCGTCATTGGGTCATTAAAAACTGTCAAATACAATTATTATCATCATAGATATGTGATACTAACCCATATTTTTTAAAATTAAAATCCGCCTAACTAGCATATCATCCTCCTACTATAATGTTCAATTTAGGATACATTTGTAGCACCACTACACATGAAATAATGTTATGTTATGCCCTTCTTGTCACAAGTGAGCATTAACTTGATCGTGGATTTTCATTGGAGTTATTCAATTATTTCATATGTCATTACGGATGAATATTTTCATGTTGGGGTAAAATAGACCTAGAGCATTGTTGGATCACCATTAGTACTAACTATGTGTCAACGTAATGGTTTTCTTATCTATGGTGATAGTGGAATTTTAAACAATTCGATTATGGGTAGTCAATCATGTGACTCCCCAGGTGGACCGTCTAGGGTCCGGGTGATTGTCCATGGGTTTCATGGGGCTGTTCAGGGTTTGATGGTGGTTTACTATAGTTTTCATGAGGTTTAATCATTTTTTTACAAAATATTGTTGCTTATCCTAGGAAATTGTGTTTTTATAACAAATAGATAGTTGAAACGCAGAATAGGTTCATGTTTTATCAAACCAGGCGGCATAAATATTCCCCCTGAACACATGAAATATTATAATTTATATTTCTTTCATTAGACATTTTTATTCTTAAAATCCTAATAATATTGTATAGTAAAAACCTAATCCTTCATTGGGACACTGGATTCTTCTTACCAAGCATTTTTAGCAGATATCCATTATTCTTAACAGTTGAATTCCAGGTATGTTCAGTTCTGAACTATTTTTTTCCTCTTCTTATATCGCATTTAGATATCCTCTCCTCTTATCACATCAGAAACAAAATGTTCTGCGGTTTCAAACTCTAATGATTTTGATAATTGTTTTATATTGTTTCTTATTAACCTAGGATCATGATTCCCTAATCTACTCTTCAACAATCTCCATTTTTCGAAGGAGATTATATTCAATTTTTTCTTGAGGATGACATATATATATAAAGGTTTTAACTCATGAATGTATTTATATTCTTATAAATTCCATAGGGTCATATAATGAAATTTCATGATTTTTGATCTTAGTCATTTAATTTTATGATAAACATAATTTCAGAGGGATTACGATTTAATTTTTTTATTCAAACCATGTGTACGATAAAATGTCTTAATAGTTGTTTTGGTACTAAAAATTACATTTAATCATGCAAGAGGATATTATTTTTATTAAAGAGATTAATAAACTATGTTCACATATACAAAATTGTTTTTACAAGAATGTACCATGGAAAACCATGGTTTCTTCAATGAATGGATAGACCACTTTAGTGTTTGTGATGCCACTATAGATTTCGTATTATTTTAGTGTGTATATTTCCACTAGAGGTTATATTGGTTGGATCCAAAATATGACTGGATTAAGGATATTATCATATGTCTAGTACATATATTAATTTTATAGAGTAAAAACATGTGCTTTTTAACATTTAAGCTCATTTTTTCACATGATGGTATATTTCATGGTCATTTTCTCCCATACTTACCATTATATTATATCATTGCCTCTATTTGATAATTCATTCATGAATAATAATATGTACTGTACATATTCCATATAATGTGAATATGAGAGGATTTTAAGAAAATACAAATGATGATTTTACAAAAATGGTATTATCAAATTTCATCTCTTTTTAAACTATAATTTTTCAAATTTAGAGAAACCAAATTCTTAATATTCAAATATTTATATATTATTTGGTGAAATACTACATGTATTTTTTGTCACATCCTACTTTTTAATTGGGTAGTTGTATATCTTATTTAAAAGAAATCAGGTAATAGGAAGGGTATTATGTATCTTTCCACTTCCTATTGTTTTTCATCATCGTCATTTCGAGATAGTTTGATGATGAAGGATGGTTAAATTGATATTTGTTATGGAATTTCTCATCAAATGTTCTCGTTTATCCCTTTTTTATGTGTATTTTATGTCTCATGCATGTTTATACTTTTCTTCAAAAATTTACAATTTTTGTTCTTCCCTTTCACATGAGACTAGTTCTCCTTGGTTGCACATCACTATGTGGTGGGACATTATAGGGTTCTTGACTTTCTAACTCTGGTTGGTTATATAAAAAATAATATCAATAAAAATATGAGGACTATATTTTTGGGAAACATTATAGTTTTTTATCAGTTTCTCATGTAGATAAGAGTTATGAAATTCAAAATTTATGTGTTATGTATTGGAGGGTTCATGGTCTTCTCACATATGTGTATGAATCCAAGTTACCATCGGTGGTTAGAGATTTTTTCCATGATTAGGGCTTAGTGTTTGGGGATGTCTAATTGAAACAATTGTGTATTTTATTAAAATGGACCTATAACTTTTATTTTTATTAATTTCATTTATAGAAATCTCCAAATGAATTAAATTACAGTTATATAAATCCATTTATGTTGATTTTATTTGTTGTCTTATGATTTTGTAATTTTATCATAAACTGATTATGGAATTATAGTATTTTTTATATGAAATTAACAAAATAAGATCCCTTAAAATTTTAAGCATGTACATTGTAACATAAGCTACATAATATAATCATATAGCATACCCTTATTTGGTGGATTTTGTTATCTACGCAATCCTAAATCTGGGTTAAGTGGGATTTGGTATCCTAGGACGGACAACAGATCCATGCTCTGAGTTTACCATGCAGAATCCTCCCATCTTTCAGGGTGACAAAGGTCACTAGGATAATGAGGAGTTGGTTGAGAGGTTTGAAGGTATCTTCAATTTTTAAAAGACTCCTAAAGACTCGAATGTGGGTTTTTTCACATGCATACTAGAGGGACTAGGAAAGAGGTGGTGTGGCCCTCTTATGCAATATTTGTATCACAAGGAACTTACCTATACTTCTTTCAATAATATTTTTAACATTATTTTTATACATATATTTTATTTTTTTAAAATACCCACAAGATTTGATTCTATATTTGGGGGTGCACATTGCTTGATTATTCCTCCCATTTTTGAGAATTGGTGTACTATATAGTGAATCTAGTCACTACT
The DNA here is from genome assembly GCA_963277665.1 of Viscum album. Classification (NCBI taxonomy): domain Eukaryota; kingdom Viridiplantae; phylum Streptophyta; class Magnoliopsida; order Santalales; family Viscaceae; genus Viscum; species Viscum album. Next base: position 377,558,648 of record OY728123.1, read on the forward strand.
GATTACCTAAAGACTTGAGTGATATATATTGGTCCGAGGGATGATATTTGGTTAATGATGATTCTCATGTGATGCTCTAAATTTATAGAGGTATTCGATAAAGGGGATAGGGAAGAGGACAACATAGATGGGAAAATAGGATTGGGTTGAGCTTTGGGTAGTGTGACTGTTATCTAGGGTGTGTATTCTATCTAGAAACGGAAGCACAATAGTATCACGTTTTCATCATGAATAATTTCATAGGATATTTCATGATAGTAATAAGTTGTTTTATTCTATGTGTAACCATTTTTCATTACAATACATGTTTTATAGAGACTAGCAGGACCAAAAATCCTTTATCAAATTATGGACATATGAGGAATTTTTGTGAATGGATGTATGAGGGTAATAATATTGAAACTAAAATCACCAATTTTTATCTAAATTGTGGTGATTAGTACAATTTTGGTGTCTTATATCCTTATTCCAAAGGTGAATTTCGTTCAGTTATAAAATCTTAAAGAGGAGATGACACTAGATAACTTTATATAGTAGAGTATGCACCAAAAACTTTTGAGGTAGGTTTATCTACTATTATATGAATAATTATTATTTCATCCCCTTTAAAACTTGATTTATATAAATTTAGTGACAATTATTGTTTTATATCATCAAATATATTTTATGTGTTCATATTTAATTCATTAATTATTCAATTCTTTTGGGATCATTCTGTGCCTTTGGGAAAGATGTCCAAATAAGGGATTAATGTTTCCACATGTCAAGTGACAATTGGTGTCTTTGATGTGGTGTGGGATCTCTTAGTTATCTATCATGAAATCTTTGACCTTATTGTTTTAATAGATTTTATGATTATTTCTAAGGCATAGATCAACTAATATTGATTTTGAGTTTTGATTTTTTCTCTTTATTACATCATTCATTTTTATATAGTGAGTGGGAATATAGTTCAGGACTGTAAGAGAATGTTTTCCCTTATGTCGGGCTGATATAATGGATATTATTATAGGTGTTCCATGATATTTTTGATCCTTTATTGAGAAAACCACATCCTTCACTATTGTGTTCATACCCTGAGGTCTTTTAAGATTATTTTTTAGATTATCATTATAGATAGAGGTTGAGTTCTCAATTGACCTTCTATTTAGTTTGATCCTTATTTTTTATACTTCCTATCATATTACACAAAATAATTTATATAAACACAATTTTATTATTTTATAGACTTTGAGGCTAGTAGATTTATCTACTCCAGTTTTTGGAAAGGTGTTTCACTTATCCTCTGTGTTGTAAAAGAAATATTTCAGTATAAGGATACATATTAATTATCAGTAGAAAAATCAGGCAACCGTTTATAATAAATATGCCTTTCCTTGGATTGATTATCTATTTAATCGAATCAGAGAGTCCCATTGAGCATAAAATGACTTACTCATAATATGAATGTATCAATGGAGGAATTGACTCTGATGATTTAGTTCAACGAGGTAAACATGGGTATGGATGAAGCTAGTGGGGTGTTTTTTTTTGGAATTGGTAATGATTGGCCTGTAATTTGATGAGTGGGATTAATTAAATAAGGTTACAGACAGTGAGTTATAGTGATTTAGTCAAATCCATAATGGTAAGGAGACCTGGGGGAGTTTCCTTGGTTTCATAGTGGCTCTTTTTTTCTGAAAAAGGTTTGTACTTCCTTTCTCTACGATACATGATATGATATAATGTGGACCCCATTATTTTTAGTTCATAAAACCTGTGACTAAAAATATTTTACATCATTTGACATGGTATTAATGGTGGGAGGAGATGAGGTGGTTGAGTCTAGTTTTCATTTTATAGTTTCTCACATGTTAGAAAATTAAAGAAGATCACCAGGGAACTACTAGTATATTGAATCCCTTTCCAATTTAATTATGGAAATTGGATAATATTTCCATTGAATTTGCCATTGGTTGAACATGAAATCATAGAGGGAAGGACATGTTTTTGGTGAACATTGATCAGATTATGAAATAAGATCATTCTACCCTATCAAATAGATAAAAATGATGGAACATCGTAGGTACTTATGTGAAAAATACATTATCAGATTTCGTGGGGTTCCCACTATGATAGTATCTGATCGGAACCTGAGTTTCACATTTAGGTTCTCAAAGGTTTTATAATAAGTGATGGGATTATTGTTGAAATTGAGAACTTCATATCATCCATAGATGTTTGGATAGAGAATAAGATCAATTTAGGTTCTTGACCATCTTATCCAAGTATGTGTTTTTGGTTTCCGAGGTCTTTTGGAAAGGATTTTTCATATAATTTAATATCCCTATAAAATTACATAGCATGCACTAATAAACATTTTACCTTTTAATAAATATATATATGGCCACATAGATCTCCCTTGAACTAAGATGTGATATGGGAGAAGTCCCCAACTAGAATAAGAATTGTTTAAGAAATTTCTAAAAGCATGTAGTAGATCGAAAATATGTTGATCATGTCATATTTAGAACAAAAACCATACGTGGAATATCATCATGAACCACTAGAGTTTCAGGTTATTGAATTTTTTTCTTTATATTTTACCATTCTTGTAAAATTTTCAGATGGGTAAGCATGGTAATTAGAAAATGTTGTCAATTAGCCCCTTTGAGATCATAGCGAAACCTGGAATGGGGGAATAACAATTAGACTTAACATCTAATTTGAATTCAATCCAGGAAGGTTTTCATGTTTCCTAGATGAGGAGGAATCAAACATTTCCTACCAATATTATTGAGTATAAATATATTTATCTTGAACCAGACACTATGGTAGTTGAGAAACAAGTTTATATTTTGGATCCCTTTGTGAAGTTGTTGCATGGAAAAATAAATCCACTGATCCATTTACTTTAGAATTATTAAGGGGATATCCCTGAGACGTGGTTGTGGAAAACATTTATGTTATATTAGTGGGATTGTTTTTTTTTGAGTCTATAATATTGAGATATATCTAGGTAAAAAAAGATTTCATTCTGGGGAGTATTTTAACACCCTTTAGGTCATAGTTACCCCTTAATTTAAGAAAGGTATTTATTTTTAGTCATTATAGAGGTTCATGAGAATAAGTGATGAAAATTTTTATTTTTAGTGGAAGGACACGTGGATAATGGTTAGATAATGGTTAGTAAAAACCATTTGATAACAATAATGATTTCCTCTATTAGGTGGTAATGTATTTTTTCATAGTTCAATAATTTTAATTCTAACTATGAAACTCACTAGATGATTCATACATGTTTGGTGAATTATCTATGGGGTGTCAAGGGATGTCTAGGGTGTAAGGATATTCTTCTAGGGGGTTCAGATGGTTTGAGAATAGTTTTTCTATAACATATGACTTTTACTAGGAAATCGTTCGTATTTTCTCTAAATGAGATAGTATTTATGCTTGATATGAATGTGGTTTGAAAAAATATTTAGCCTCACCATGTCCCCATCCCCTATAAACCCTTAATAAATTTGAATTTTATATATTTTTTATTTTTATTTAAGACATAGTAACCTCTTAATATAATTTATAATAGACACAATCCTTCCTCAGATCTCTAGATTCTTATTCACATGAATTAATTGCGTAATTCCTTCTATTGTGATGAATCTATCCATGGTATGTTCTATCTTGACCTAGTTATACCCCTTCTTATATGATCTTGGTAAGATCTCCTTTCATTTTGTCTATTTTTAACATAATTGGGTTATTGATTTGGTATTTAGGTGTTTTATAGTGGTTTGATGTTTTTCCTTTGATCATCTATTGGGAGGACTCAATATACACTTCCATATCTCCATTTTTAGAAGATGATTAGTATCACACAATTAATGAGGTAGGTGTGTCAATATAACGGTTCTCAAAAATTAAAAACATTAGGTTATTTTAAATTAATTTATTTTTCTCAATGAAATTTTTTAAATTGTGATCTTAGTGGTTTTGTTGGTAGAGAAATATGTCTTAATCGGGTTATGATATAAAATTAGTTCTGATCACAACAACAGTTTAATGAAAGTCTTTAATAGAGATTTTGGTAGTAAAATACCTTTTCAATCCTGGTAGAATATAATATTTTCTATGACATTGATTTATATTCTATAATTATGGATTTTAAACGGTTTTGAAAAGCATGGAACATTTGGACCCATGGGTGCATCAAGAATAGGACCTATCAATTTAGTGTTTGTAAATCCAATAGATATTTTATATCACAATTTTGTGTGTAATTTCACTAGAGGTATATCTATTGGATCAACCTTATTCCAGGATTAGGTATGTTCTTTTATGTTTAGAATGAATACCCATAGGTTATATCCCAACTGATTTTATTTTTCATTTATGATTTGTATTTAACATAATGGTATATTTCATAGTTATATTCCCACATGCATAATTTTATGGTGTTTCATTGGTTGGATTCATGTATTCGTTCTTTCTTTCTCTCATGTACCTATCACATTACTTATTATGAGAATATGATAGAATTTTAATAAAAGCTAAATGATGATTTCACAAAAATGGAATTATTTTGAGAAAATGATTTGTAAAGAGGATTTGTTTTAATTGTTAACTATAAACATTCTAGATATTAGATCATTTATATATTATTTAGTGAAATATTACTTATCTTGTTACTCATGAACAAATTCTTCCATTATAATGTTATAGTTGTTTCTTTACAGAGCTCTGGTAAACGGAAGGACATTATGGGGCATGTCAGATCCTATTAATTTTCAATACCTTCATATCCGGATAGTTTTGTGGAGACAGATACGCACATAGATATTTTATATGTCATTTATCTTTGTATGCTATGGTTTGTCTCTTATGGATTTTTATTTTATATATAATTTATATTTATTCTTTACTTCCTCTATATACTCTATATTTTCATTAGTTACACATGAAACTAGTACTCAATTTTTACACTCCCCATGTGGCGGGGCTGCACATTTGGATTTATTGGTTGGCCTGGCCGAGTTCTCTATAGGGAAACATCTTACTATGAATTATCTTTACACTCTTTAACATGAAATATATCGGTCACTCCTCTAATGATTCAACACCCTTAGAATCATCTTCATCTACACTACTCGCATGGGAGGGGTCCATCATGAATCTTCATAGATGTGATAAAATTATTACATGATGTATAATACACTATCATAATGTATGTATAAATTGTTACAATGTTATACAAATAATATCAATAATATTGAATGAACCCATAAAATGCGAAACTATTTATACTTACCACTATAATAAATTTTGTCCTTGAATATATGATACTCTAAATACAGACAATTTTTACATTTAACTCTATAGATTGTTTTCGTAGGTGTGTATTATTATTTTTCAACACTTGGGGATATGTATATTTTGTTCATTACCAGATATATGTTGAGGTCTCTTGAATGAGACACATTCCAAAAAAGAGGACACCCCTCTTCCAACCACTATAACTGTGATAGGAATGGCTTACCCAATAGTTCCTCTACTGCGTCTATCAGAATAAATTTGTGTTAACTTGTATTATATAAATGATTTTATAGTGAAACATTACACTCACAAGAACATGTAAAATCATAGAAACACACTCAAATCATGTCCATTAAATCCCGAATTAGGTGATTAAACTGACCATCAGTCTTATAATAGAATGTTGTAATAATTTTCTCTTGAATACGCAAAGAATAATTTTTCCCATACCAAAAATGATAATAAAACATTTTACACCAATCCGAAATGATACTCATCACTACACCATGATATCATACCATCATCCACAAATATAACTTTCCAAAATCCTAAAAAAATTGATTCATTGAAAATTGACAATTATTTAATATAGCTTGATATAATAATAATCATTTTATTTTGTCACATTTCTTAAACATTATAATATTATTTGGTTTTTATTATCTTCTTTAAATGAATTAATTTTATAAATATATTTTAATTAATCCAATATATTGTATTTTTTAATTGTTTATTATAATGGATAAAATTAATGTTCAATCATTTAAAATACTCTAATTTGATTATGTATTGTTAATGGAAGTCTAGTTTGATATGGAATCAATTAGAAAGATCATAATTCTAAAATATTACAAGAGATAATTTCTATTAAATTGTACCTCATAACACTGTTCATTAAAAAAGGATTAACTATGTGGTGAACAATGAATAATGTCATATTTGTTTTCTAGTTCCTTCATTTAACATGAGTTTCACCACATATTGGACTATAAAATCCCTTATGATAAATGATCTTAATAGTAAAAATGGACAAGAATTAATCAATGATAGATAATTAACCTCACATTCTTTCATTATTAGATGACCATAGAGTCATCTACCACACCAATTGTGATAAATGGTGACCCAGTATCTATATGTTGAATAATAATGAATCTAGATAATTCCTAACAGAAATATATGATGATCATTTTATAAGAAGTAATGAGAAATAATGAATGTCCAAAAACATTTAATGACATATAGAATAATTGAAAATTCTAAGGGTACTACCAAATATTATATTTATTCAACTCTTCACCGAAATTGGATATATTCTATCATCATAGTTTAATGGAGCCTGATTCATAAAGAAATTATAAAACGAATGATCATGGTATATTTTTATTGGCATAGAATCTCTATGGAATGGAATTCATATACTCCATATAGCGATTATGTGTAAAAACCATTTCACCAATGAAGTATCCACTAATGAAAATATGCTATTATATAGATTCAAGTAGTAATTGTTTTGTGAGGGTTCATTCTTAAATCATTTTTGAATTATACTCATTTATAGTGTAATTTCATTCCCAAAGGATGTTATCCACTAAATGGATAACCTAAACCATTATTTTTGATTTATTATTAGGGGAGAAAATTTATTATACGTGAGGCTCATTTATGTTTGTTATAATTATCATTATTTAATATATATCTTAGTTTAAAATATCATGTATTCTGAATTTATATAATATTTTTTTTCATATTATTTTCTCTTCAACCCATATTTTTCATGGAATTTCAATTTATAATTCCATATACATGATTAATTATTTCAAAAAAAGGATAATATTTAAATAATAGTGAGTTCAGTTTTTTAAATGATTTAGTATTGATAAATCATTTCCTATGAATACAAGAAGGTGGATTCACATACATTGATCTTACCCAGAGTTATCAATCAAACTTCTACTAACACAAAAATAAGTCTTTCTATATCAAAGATAGGATAATTATTTAATAGGTAGAATAAAAAACCATTCTTATCGTAAAACCATGTTATCATAATGATTTTATCTGACACTTCATGATCAATCACACTTATTGTTATTTCAAGCATTAATATCATTTTTCCTTGTTTCCAATTTAAATAAATATTCATGCATAACCATCATTGATTATATAATAGTAATATTTAAAAATATAATAAATGTCACACTATGAATGTGATAAAATACTTTTAGGTAACCTGATATTTCTATTACACTATATTTTTCCAATAAAATAATATTAATTTTCTAAATCCACTAGTAATATTCTACCTCTACCAAAATTATCATTTAATTTATGCTATGGTGGTTTCACAGTCATTGACGATTATATTTAATAAGATTTGTTTTTATTTGGAATTTAAAGCATGATTTTAATGTAATGTATTATTGAATTTAGAAATAGAAATAGAGAAATGTTTTCTACAAAGAGAAATTAATTTGAAGAACTTTAAAATTTTAGATAATAAAATTTAAAATAAATTTCTTACATATTTTGGTCACAATGATCACGATTGTTTTTGTTTTTGACAATAAGATATAAGAAATGAACTAAATCATAAAGATAAGGATAATTAAGTATCTCACTTCATTTATATTAATAATTATATTATCAACCAGACATTATAGACTGAATTTGATTTTATAAATTTATTAATTCAATGGTGTTTCAACTTTAGTGGCTTCATTCTCACATGAAGTAGATCTTGATAAGTTTATATATAATTTATGTGCTCGAGAAGTCATAATTTGGGGCGGAAATAAAAGGATATAATTGAAAAATTATTTCTAATGTCAATTTTTACTACCTTCATATAAGTGATCAATGGAATTTACAAATCCATTGGTGAAACATTTTATGTCTATGATGAGTCATTTTCAACTGAACTATCAATTTGACTAATTAAAATTATTGGGAAATATAATTTCTCAATATTATAATTTAATTATATATTTCTTAAGTGACTATAATAATCTATATACCTCATCATTAGTGTCTTTGATTAAAATTTCAAAAATTGAATCCAATAGAATCACTGAAAATAAAGAGATAAATTCATTATATTTTGGAAGTCAAGGTACATTAATAAGAGGAGTTCAGGGGGAAAATTCTTAAAATCCCATTTTCTTCTATTTTGGATTGAAAATTTAAAATAACTGGAGAAATAAATGTCCATTTCTCACTCTTATTTTCGTTGCACACATTTTTTGTGGTATTTATGGGCCAACTTTCTAAATAAAGTTGGTTATTGAGAAACTCTAGTATGTAATGTTATCATGCATTTGTTGAGAGTTTGGGGGGATATCCCAACCTTTAATTGTAATTATTTACTACTTTAGGAAAATTTATGATTTAATAGTTATTCAAAAAATCTATCCAAATATGAATACAAGATAAATTTTTCATGATAGTTATTGAAGAATACTGTGAATATATGTGAAAATAGTTACATATACAATGTTATCTTTCATTATATCATATATTATTATGTTATTAATTTAATACAAAATTTTTGGAACTCTGAAATTTATCACCATATTGTGAGAAAGTATGTGATGTGGAGGTTAGAGTGATCCCATTATAGACTCTTTATTCATATCATATTGATGAGAATTAAAACCCATCTACATTAGTTCTAATTAATTTACCATGATGTTACTATTATGGTAATGTTACTAGAACCAATATATACCCTTTTTATATCATGTCATCATAACAACTTATGCACTATTTTAGGTCATCTAATTAGACAAATGATACACCTTTTATGATCATGAAGCCAAGACCCTGATATCCTACAGATTTAGGTAAAACGTCTATAAACTATTCTGAGTTTTTTAATATCATATGGAATGGGGTATATGTTATATAGTTAAAGATCATAATATTAGAAATATTAAGGGATTGTCACATAGTAATTTTCTTCTTGGTACATAGACATGAGCAACCCTTTTTCGTTCAAAATAGCTGATGATTGTGTGAAAGATAAATTTGGAAACATGATAATTTTGAGGCCCATGATATTTATAGCTCATTGAAGTGTCATTTGATAATATGATATAAATGTGGACATGTTTGGGATGTTTCCTTCGGTTTGGAAGAGATTAACATTTTATTTAAGTATATGACTCCCCATTCTCTCAGTAATGCATTATTGACTGTATCTTAGTCATCTAATTGGACATGGAATAAACCAAGGGAAATATCTTATGGTATGATTATTTCACATTATTAATATAATACATTAACTAAATAGAGTATTATGGTGTATATAAACTTATCATTTATCTCTATAGTTTATCTAGTATGAATGATTAATTAAAACATATTATTTAGATAGTCTTCAATAATAATTTTTAGTAATGACTTTTTAGAAATTCTCTTATCCCAAATGAAAGACCAATTAATATGGGAAAAACAAGTGTTCTTCATGGAGTAAACGTATTTGGAACTTGGAAAATGTATCATTACTAGATTTCCAAGGAGACTGGAACCGAAATTTGGGGTATATGGTAACACTACTGAAGATCGGTTTATCTATGGTAACATGGGATCATTGTTACCCATTGCTTATGATCTAGGGGCCTAGTTACATATCACCCAAATAGAGATTTGAAGGACTTATTTAGAAAATGGAGCATTTATATGGTTGATCAAGAAGAAAATGGGCATGTATCCCCCGTTTAATTATATCTATGATGACGAATCTTTACCCTATTCTAGATGGACCTTAGGGGAATTTTTATTTCAAAATGGTTTAGTTTTAAACTACTAGGTGAAATATATAAAACAATTACGATTATTTTCCTAATGTTATGAATTAGGTAGTCACCATAATTTTAAATTAGATTAATTGGAATGTATTGAAGTATTTTGGATTGTATGGATCTCTCATCTACTCAAAATTGTAGGTATGAGGTCATTTATAGTACAAAAAGTGTAGGTTGCAGTGCTATGGGGATAATCACCCATAATAGCCTCAGGTTCTATAGAATACTGATTTCCTCATGAAATGCAACTCATGATAAAGATTTTAGGATCAGTAGGATCTTGTCTATGAAGACCAAGGGTTAAATAATGGATTACATAAGGATCCTTGGGTGTTGGGATTTGATCTTGGAAAGTAGTATGTGTATGGAGGCCTAGGTATGTAAAGGCCATGCTTGGATTATGGCCTCTTATTTGGGTATCATTATATAAAATGATGGTCTGAAATTAATTATATAATGATATGTGGTAATGAGAAACAATTTCATGACACCCATCATGTTAGGAGACGAGTGAATGGAAGTAAATCATTTGATCCCCCTCACCTAAAGCAAATTGAGAAAAAGTAAGTCCCATATACTGGTTTGTCCTAGGGGTTAGAGGGTTCTATTTTGAAACATAAAATTCCCAATTAAACTAATTTCATTAACCATATAATATTTTAGTGCTAAAAAATACATACCAACATATAAGGCCACAGCCTTAAACCTTACTTAATCTTGAGTTATTACAAGATTACACATTGAGGATCTTTTTAGGTTTAGAGTTTTAGAGAATTAGATTATAAAACTTGCATCACTTTCCACATTTAAACAAAGTGGTTACATAAAAGATAGTATTCATTTTTCCCATAAAAGGAAACATATTTAAAATAAAACATGGATTCTTTCTTGACACTTCCTTGACACTATCATCATATCATGTACCTTTCCCTTGACCTGTGAAAAACATTTAAAAAAAATTGGATGAGCATAAAAATCTCAGTAAGGGATATAAAAATTTCGAAAGGAAACATGAGTACATATATACATAAGAATAAATGAAATCATACTTTACTCATAAAACATAAGCACTTTAACATACCTCAACAAATCATGAATAAATCATAGAAATCATAAGACATAAAGGTATCTTGAGGCATTCATAACATTCTTACGTAGGGAGTAACCCTCTTGGTTACGTTTAGAATACCCATCACAGTATATTCCGTTAATCACTTCGGAGAAACCTAAAAATTTAACTCCTTCGCGTTACCCAATGCATTGGAGAGCTATATCGGGCTCACCCGCCCTTAGTTTATCATGGAACCACCCGTCTTTATAACAATGCTCAAGAACCATAACATAATCGTACCACATAATACATGCATAAAGGAAACATAATATTTCCACATTTCAATCACAAGATATCAATATAACACATAGATATAAAAAACATTATGAAAACCATTTTCAATACCAAAATAAAAGAAAAGTAAAACATGGTATTTATTTTTCATTTTTAAAAAAGGTATGGCTTGTAGGGGAAGAAGAAACTCAAATAATAGTCACGGGGGTGGAGAAGTCATTGTCGCCGCATACGTATGACAAAAAAACAAAAAAACATTCCTTTTGTCTTTTAGTAAAATGCTTCGTATATAAAAAAATATTTCTTCTGAATAAGCATAAAAGTCAAAGGGGTTTATACACCGTATAAAATAAAGTGGTGTATAAAACAAAATATGCCTCAATGAAAGGATATTGAGATGAAGTCCCTTACCTCGTATCCGACTTGACTTGATCGTTCTTTAATCTCCTGAATAATAAACTTGAGTTAATTTCTACTTGATTAATAACCTTTTTCAAGTTCATTATTCCTTTTATATCATTTATTACCATGTCATTAACACTAGGTTATTATTTAAGTTTATAACGGTCATTTTAACGATCATTGGTACTTGAGTCAAAAATGAACGTCTTATATTTACAAGTTGTTCACGTAGTCAAATATCCATTATCTCAAAAATGATATTAATGATGTAGATGCCATATATATCATATATATACAGTATATACATGAATTTATAATATGACATAATCATTTAGAGGTAAGAAATGAAATGCACCGTTCATGGAGATGGTAATCCGTACGTATGCATGAATGCTACATTCATTTCTATGTCATATTAATGGAATTAAAACTAAATGAGAGATATGTATATTTTAATTCCAGAATTATATTAATCATTTAGATGTAACATAAATCATATATATCCATTATATATATGTACTTATAATAGTACATTACATTTGGTGATAAGAAATGAAATGCACCATTCATGGAGACGGTAAGCCGTACGTATGCATGAACGCTACTTTCATTTCTATCTCATACTTTAATGGAATTAAAACATAATGATACATAATAGTATAATAATTCCAGTATAGTATAATATATAATATCATTAAATATATCCTTTATACGTACCACATATGGTATTAACGAATCAAATCACTTTGAGGGGCGGTAGTCTGCACTTCCTACAATGAAGATATCGTGTATACCCATAATGGAAGCCATAAAGGTATGCCATAAATGAAAAATACAGAATCTTAAGGAAAACATACACATATTATATATCATATATAAATATAGTGACATCTTAATGGCCACCATTGAAGGTGATAGAAGAATATTGAACAATCATCGTTTCGTGATGCAAAAATTCGCCATCCACAGAAACAGTATGTTCTTTAAGCATTAGATGTAGGTGTGTGTAAGTGTAGCTCGAATTATTCTTATAAAAACATCCTAGTATATTTATTATACTATAGTTTTTACAAAATAAATGAATAAAATGAGTTTAGGGGGTTGGAGAAGCAAAATAAAACATAAGAACACAAGAGAAGACATTACCTTTAAATCGGGTAACTCTTTTTGATTTGAGCTCAAAGGCTTCCTTGGAAAGACTTCTGCCCAAAGTGATGCTTATTAGAGTAATATAGGGATGTTTAGAGATAAAAGGAGTGGAGTTTTAGCCATGAAAAAGGCTTGAGAGGTGTGGGTAAGGAGGTAGAGGTGGGGGACTTTTATAAGAGGAGAGGAGGGGCACTCTTGGAAAGTCACAAAATGTTACTTTATTTTCAAATGTGTTTAGGATTTTAAAGGTCCCACATTGATATATTTATAGTATAAGGTGATAAGGGTTCTAATTATACTCATAAAATAGGTATTTGACATGTTTAGGTATTATATTTTACATTATCTTTTTATTTTATTTAAATCTTTAAATAATGAGGTAATCGTTGCATCATCATGATGTCATAAATAATTTAATTTATTTAATGTCTAAAAATTATGAAAAAATTACTATGATGTAGGAAATATATTTAGATTCCAAATGAATATTTATAGTCCAAAATATCAATTATGTAGACAAAATTAAAAATGTTTTACTCAGTTGATACATTCTTTGTTATATTTAACTTTCTTTAACAATAAAAAGATAAAAAGTCACTTTCACACAAAAGTGATTCCATGGGGTCCCCAAGATTGGCACAAGGAATACCATGGTCTGCCATGAGACAAACATTACCATTAGGACACATGTTGGTGTAATTTTTTATTATTATGATATTATTTTATTATCCTTAACTACCCGATTACTCATTAATCAAGATAATTAAAGATAATTACCGTCGTTATTATTTATAATGTCCAAAAACAAAAGAGACTTGTTACATAATTTGGACCCCCTGATTCCAAATTTTTAATCCATTTTACCAAATTCCAAACACAGAAATTGCAATAATATATTTAAAAATAATTCCTGTTGTCAAAACAAATAGCATGTTTTTTTGAAACAATATCTATGAAAAGATTGGCATTAGTTTATGCCCAATTCCAAAGTGAAATTAATCCTAATGAACACAATTGGATTAAATGATAATGATATATTCAGATTACACATTAATAACAATTAAAAAGATAATCTAACCATATAATTAAATTATATGAAAAAGAAGTTTTGATGTAAAATGTAGTATTTTTCACTATTCATTAAAAAATGAACATTATCAGAAAAATACCAAAAATTTATCCAATGTAAATTTCAAAGTCCCAAGCATAAAGAATATGTTTATTTTGACAAATAGAGATTATAAAATTTTCAAAATATTGATTTAAAAATGGTTTTCCATCAAAAGGTAGTAAAACAATCTTTTAAAAATATTAGTGTATTCCATGCTTAAGATTGGATTTATTTTCATTTTAAGCCTCTAAAACACTATCTAATTCATAAATAGACATAGATAAAAATATCTATTATTCATTACTTACTTGGGATGTTACATCCTTCCCCCCTTTAAAAAATTGCATCCCCGTAATTTATTCACTTATCGAATAAGTGGGGGTATTTATCCCTCATTGCATTTTCAGATTCCCATGTTGCCTCTTCAATCATGTTGTTTTTCCACAAAACCATTACTTCATGAATCACCTTATTCTGCAACACTTTCCCCCTGTGATCAAGAATCTGACCCGATTGTTCCTCATAAGATAGATTCTCTTCCAACTGAACTACCTCTGGACTCAAAACTTGAGATGGATATGGCATATACTTTCTCAACATCAAAACTTGAAAACCATTGTGTACCTGAGATAAACTCGGAGGTAAAGCCACTCGGTATGCAACTAATCCAACTCTCTCCAGAATTTCATAGGGTCAAATGAACCTTGGACTCATCTTTCCTTTCTTACCAAATCGTATTACACTTTTCCATGGTGATACTTTGAGAAAAACATCATCACCTATCTCAAAAGAGATATCCTTCCTCCTGTTGTCCGCATAAATCTTCTGCATGCTCTGAGCTGTTCTCATGTGTTTTTGTATCAGATGAACTTTTTCAGCCAACTGTTCTACCTATTCTAGTCCCATCAGCTTCCTTTCACCCACTTCATCCCAGAAAGTTGGAGTTCGACATCGCTTCCCATATAACGCCTCAAATGGTGCCATCTGTATACTGGAATGAAAACTGTTATTATATGCAAACTCAACCAAAGAAAGATGTTGGTGCCAACTTCCCTAATAATCCATCAAACAAGCACGTAGCATATCTTTCAAAGTCTGAATTGTTCGTTCTGATTTCCCATCTGATTGAGGATGAAAAGCTGTACTAAAATTTAATTCAGTACCCAATGACTTCTGAAGGCCTTTCCAAAAGTTATAAGTGAACCTGGGATCACGGTCAGAAACAATGGAGAGAGGAACTCCATGTGACAGGACTATCTCTTTAAGATAAAAACGGGAAAGTTGATCTAGGGAAAAAGTATCTTGAATAGGAAGGAAATGAGTAGATTTAGTCAAGAGATCAACAATAACCCTGATTTCATTATTACCTTGAGATGTCTTTGGTTATCCCACAACAAATCCCATGGATATATTTTCCCATTTCCACTCTAGCATTGGTAATGGCTAAAGCATCCCTTTCGGTAACTATCGCTCTTCTTTAACCTGTTGACAAGTCAAACACTTCATAGTAAAATCAGAAATATCTCTTTTCATTCCATCCCACCAGTAATACTACCGCAAATCTATGTACATCTTATTACTACCAGGATGAACTCAAAACAGAGAACTATGAGCCTCACATAACAACTCATTCTTAAACTTTGAATCACTAGGAACACATAATCTCTTCCCAAACCTCAAAACTCAATCTTTATCATTGTTAAATTCAGGCAACTTAGCCTTCTGAACCAGCTCTACCTTTTTCTACAACTCGCTGTCTTACTTCTGTGCTTTCTTAATTCTGTCTGATAGAGAAGATTTCACTGATACCTGAAACAAAACATAAGGACTTCCTACACAAACAACTTCTATTCCAAAGTTCATCAAATCCTTAACCAAAGGATCACGTTCCAAATGAAACATTGTTAATGAAGCATTACTTTTTCGACTCAAATCATCAACCACTTTATTTTCTTTTCCCGTATGGCAATGAATTGTACAATCATAATCTTTGATTAATTCTAGCCATCTCCCCTGTGTCATGTTCAATTATTTCTGAGTGAATATATACTTTAAACTTTTATGATCAGTATATATTTCACACTTTACTCCATACAAATGATGCCTCCAAATTTTTAAAGCAAAAACAACAGTAGCTAATTACAAATCATGTGTTGGGTAATATACCTCATGAGTTTTCAACTGATGTGAATCATAAGAAATTACCTGATCATTCTACATTAGGACACTACCATGTCCTTTCAATGAAGCATCACTGTAGATAACAAACTCCCCATTCCTGGAAGGTAGTGCTAAAACTGGAGCATTCACAAATTTTCATTTTAGTTCCTGAAAAACAAATCATCACATTCTATTGTCCAGATAAACATAACACCCTTCCGAGTTAGCTTCTTCATTGGACTAGATAACCGTGAAAAATTTCAAACAAACCTTCGGTAATAGCCTACCAAACCAAGGAAGCTACGAATCTCAGTTACATTTGTGGGTCTTGGACATTCCTCAACAACCTTTGTTTTTATAGGATCAACAGTTATCCCATCTTTAAAAACAATGTGACAAAGGAAAGAAATTTGTTGCAACCAAAACTCACACTTGCGGAATTTACCATACAATTTACTTTCTTTTAAGGTTTGAAAAATAACCCTTAAATGTCTTTCATGCTCCTATTTAGTTTTATAAAACACCAAAATATCATCAATAAAAACAACCAACATTTTTCATCCGATTCAACTGAGCCATCAGTGTAGTGAAATACTCAATTCTGATTCGACCATCTCTGGTTGCTGATTCGAATGGTCATTATACTCTGTATTCCTTCCTAGAAAGGATGCTATGTTTCCTCTATGGAAAACCATTCTGAACAAAGAAATATCTTAGGTGAAGCAACATGGTAATCTTTAAATACTATAACATTTCAAAAAAATATATTTTTGGATAATCATTTAATAAAATTCAAACTCCTAAAGTTATCTAAACCGACCTCTGATACCAACTATAAGTCCCCATCCTTAAACCTTACTTAATCATGAGTTATTACAAGAGTTCACATTGAGGAACTTTTCAGGTTTAGTGTTTTAGAGAATTAGATCATAAAACTTGCATTACATTCCACATTTAAACAAAGTGGTTAAATAAAAGATAGTATTCATTTTTCCCATCAACGGAAACATATTTGAAATAAAACATGGATTCTTTCTTGAAACTTCCTTGACACTATCATCATATAATGTACCTTTCCCTTGAACTGTGAAAAACATTTCAAAAAAACTTGGGATGAGCATAAAAAGCTCAGTAAGGGATATAAAAATATGGAAAGGAAACATGAGTACATGTATACATAAGAATCAATGAAATCATACTTTAATCATAATACATAATCAATTTAACATACCTCATCAAATCCTGAATAAATCATAGCAATCATAAGACATAAAGGTAACTTGATGCATTCATAACATTCTTACGTAGGGAGTAACCCTCTTGGTTACGTTTGGAATACCCATCACATTATACTCCCTAAATCTCTTCAGAGAATCCTTAAGGTTTAACTCCTTCGCATTACCCAATTCATTGGAGAGATATATCAATCTCACCCTCCCTTATTTTATCATGGAACCACCTATCTTCATAACAATGCCCAAGAACCATAACATAATCATACCGCATAATACATGCATAAAGGAAACATAACATTTCCACATTTCAATCACAAGATATCAATACAACACATTGATATAAAAAACATTATGAAAACCATTTTCAATACCAAAATAAAATAAAAGTAAAACATGGTATTTATTTTTCATTTTTAAAAAGGTTATGGCTTGTAGAGGAAGCCGAAACTCAAATAATGGTCACGGTGGCGGAGAAGTCTTTGTCGCTGCATGCGTACGACAAAAAAACAAAAAAAACCTTTCTTTTGTCATTTATTAAAACTCTTCGTATATAAAAAAGAGATTCCTTTTGAATAAGAATTAAATTAAAAGGGGTTCATACACTGTATAAAAGAAAGTTGTGTATAAAACAAAATATGCCTCAATGAAAGGAGATTGAGACGAAGTCCTTTACCTCGTATCTGACTTGACTTGATCATTCTTTAATCTCCTGAATAATAAACTTGAGTTAAGTTATACTTGATTAAGAACCTTTTTCAAGTTCATTATTCCTTTTATATCATTTATTACCCTGTCATGGGAACTATGTTATTATTTAAGATTATAACGGTCGTTTTAATGATCATTGGTACTTGAGTCAAAAATGACCTTCTTATATTTACATGTTGTTCATGTAGTCAAATATCCATTCTCTCAAGAATGATATTCATGATGAATATTTCATATATATCATATATATCCAGTATATACATGCATTTATAATATTACATAATCGTTTAGAGGTAAGAAATTAAATGCACCGTTCATGGAGACGGTAAGCCGTACGTACGCATGAACGCTACTTTCATTTCTATGTCATATTAATGGAATTAAAACGAAATGAGAGATATATATATTTTAATTCCAGGATTATATTCATCATTTAGATGTAACATAAATCATATATATCCAATATATATATGTACTTATAATTGTACATTACATTTTGGGATAAGAAATGAAATGCACCGTTCATGGAGACGGTAAGCCGTACGTACGCATGAACGCTACTTTCATTTATATCTCATAATTTAATGGAATTAAAACATAATTATATATAATAGTATAATAATTACAGTATTGTATCATATATAATATCATTAAATATATACTTTATACATACCACATATGGTATTAACGAATCAAATCACTTTGAGGGGGCGGTAGTCCGCACTTGCTAAAATGAAGATATCACGTATACCCATAATGGAAGCCATAAAGGAATGCCATAAATGAAAAATACAGAAGATTAAGGAAAAATAAATATATTATATATCATATATAAAAATAGTTACATCTTAATGGCCACCTTAGAAGGTGTTAGAAGAATATTGAACAATCATCGTTTTGTGAGGCAGAAATTCACCATCCACAGAAACAGTATGTTCTTTAATCATTAGATGTAGTTGTGTGTAAGTGCAGCTCGAATTATTATCATAAACACAACCTATTATATCTAATATACTGGATTTGTTACAAAGTAAATGAATAAAAAGAGTTTAGGGGGTTGGAGAAGCAAAATAAAACATAAGAACACAAGAGAAGACACTACCTTTAAATCGGGTAACTCTTTTTGATTTGAGCTCAAAAGATTTCATGGGAAGACTTATTCCCAAAGTGAGTCTTTTAGGAGTAATAGAGGGATGTGGAGAGACAAAATGAGTAGGGTTTGGCCGATCCAAAGGCTTGAGAGGTGTGGGTAAGGAGGTAGAGGTGGGAGCCTTTTATAATAGGAGAGGAGGGGTACTCTTGGAAAGTTACAAAATGTTACATTATTTTCAAATGAGTTTCGGATTTTAAAGGTCTCACATTGATGTATTTAGAGTATAAGGTGATAATGGTGCGAAATATACTCATCAAATAGGTCTTTGACAAGTTTAGGTTTTATATTTTACATTATCTTTTTATTTTATTTAAATCTTTAAATAATGAGGTAATCGCTGCATCATCATGATGTCATAAATAATTTACTTTATTTAATTTCTAAAAATTATGAAAAAATTACTATTATGTAGGAAATAGTTTTATCTTTACAAAGAATATTTATAGTCCAAAATATCATTTATGTAGGAAACATTAAAAATATTTTACTCAGGTGATACATTCTTTGTTATATTTAACTTTCTTTAACAATAAAAAGATAAAAAGTCACTTTCACACAAAACTGATTCCATGGGGTCCCCAAGTTTGGAACAAGGCATCCCATGGTCGGCCATGAGACAACCAGTATCATTAGGACACATTTTGGTGTCATTTTTTATTATTATGATATTATTTTATTATCCTTAACTACCCAATTACTCATTAATCAAGACAATTAAAGATAATTACCACCGTTACTATTCATAATGTCCAAAAACAAAAGAGTCTTGATTACATAATTTTTAACTTATGATTACAAATATGTAACCCATTTTACCAAATTCCAAACATAGAAATTGCAATAATTTATTTAAAAATAATTCCCGTTGTCAAAACAAATAGCGGGGTTTTTTTAAACAATATCTATGAAAAGTATGACATTAGTTTATGCCCAATTCCAAAGTGAAATTAATCCTAATGACCAACATTGAATTAAATGGTAAAAATATATTCATATTACACTTTAATACCAATTAAAAAGATAATCTATCATTATAATTAAATTATATGAAAATGTAGTTTTGATGTAAAATGCAGTATTTTTCACTATTCATTAAAAAATGAACATTGTCAGAAAAATACCAAAAATTTATCCAATGTAAATTTCAATGTCCCAATCATAAAGTATATGTTTATTTTGAAAAATAGAGATTATAAAATTTTCAAAATTTTAATTTAAAAATGGTTTGCCATCAAAAGGAGTAAAACAGTCTTTTAAAAATATTAGTGTATTCCATGCATAAGATTGGATTTATTCTCATTTTAAGCCTCTAAAACACTATATAATTAATAAATAGACATAGATAAAAATATATATTATTCATTACTTACATGGGATGTTACAAAACATCCTTAGAACTGGATCCTATTAGGATATGGACGAATAATATTGTGTGTAACTTGTTACACTAGAATTAACTTTGCATTCAAAAGGGTATTTTATATCAATGTTAAGGGAAAATGATAATTAAAATATGATGATAAGAATGTGATAGACACCAATGTTAGTACATGGGATACATATCCAATTTAATAAATTGTGGGACACTTCATCTTCTTCTATCACTTGACCAAGGTGAATTTTAATAGTTTTGTTCTTTATATTCACTTATGTTGTATGTTCTCAACCTATTTAGTGTGAGTGTTATAATTTTATATAATTTACCTATGAATATTTTTTTAGGTGCACTATGTTTTGGGTTGAAACATCTAAGTGTTATCAGTTTGGAAATGGTCATCTTAGAGTGCAAATAACGAATCCAGTGTGGTTGAAACTACATGGAAAAAGAGATATGAGTGATGTGATCAAGATGATATTTATTAGTTTACTAATTTCTCCAATATTTAAATTCATATTTTTTTAATACTAAAGGTTATTACGTATATATTTATTCATTATCCAACTAACCTATTTTAAATTTGAATTTACAAATAAAATTTCCACTCCTAAAACATTATTGTATAAATAGATGAAACAACTAGTATGACCAAATCATTTAATGTGTTGAACTGTGAAAACATAAATTATATAGATCATACCCATTATCACACCCAAAGGGTCTATGGTAGTACCATTAGTGATTCACTACATTAAATTTTAATCCATTGTATTTACATGTAATATGGATATATTTCTTTTCCTAATATCTGAATGAAAACTCTCCTAACTCAAATATCACTAATTACAAAAGACTGTGGGGATAGAAAATTTTCTTCCCAATTATCATATATCAACAATTGGTGAATAACCATTCTTATCATTTTCATCTTTTTTGGGCCACAAAAAATATATCTAAACCCAATGGAAATTTATATTCTTCATTCATCCATTGATCATCTACCGAAAAACTTTAAGGATATAGTGAATATTTGGACCTATATTACTGAGGTATTTTCAAAACTGATTGAATGTTTTTGTATTGGTACGAAAACACACATGACAAGTATGAATATTAACTAAAATTATATGTTATATTCAAAACCATATAAATATCACAATGAAATGTGTATAATTTATATAATATCATTTTTTAACTACTAAGTAATATGATTCTATAGGTGGACATATTTCATTTGATGAACCCAGAAGTGAAAATTAGTTTTTGTGATGTATAAATGATCTTTGTATCATTAATCATCAGAGTAATATATGATTAATTTCTCACACCTATACATTTTTAGGTAAATTGAATAATGATTCCACCACAAAACATTGAAATATTGGATCATGTTGAAGTTTCATTAATAAAAGATCCTCTCCATGAGAATGATACAATCTATTATTGATTGAGGAATATATTTCTGATTATATATAGAAATTGTCAAACCTGAAAACAAATTGTGTGGTGTCCCTCGATGAAGTATAGGGCGTCCTTAGAATTTATTGGACTCCACACAAAGGAGGAAAACTCTGAGGAATTGGTCTATAATTTCTATTCATTTATACCACATAAAATTTTATGTATTGTTTTCTCACTACAAGAGTCCATAAAGATATAATTAAAATCCATTTTTCACACTTAAGTGCATGGTATATTGGTTTTGTGATGTCATAAAGGCTATAATAGGGAAGGAATGTTGCCCATATTTTACTAGTATTGGAAAAGATATATATGTGTTTGACACATATATTCCAGATAAGGTATTTTTTCTTATTTTATAAAGAATACCCTCAGGACCTCCGTGATCGAATCCTTGAGATAAGAATTGGATACTGATGGCCTTTCATCATGTATTACATATTTTTAAAGGTGAGGTCATTACATAATTAGGGTTGATGGTGGAGTCTCATTTATCAAAATGGGATGAATGGATATCATCCCTCAATTCCATGGATTATTCCATGGAGTTCATTACCTATTATCTGAATTAGAGACAAGGGCATCCAAGGATTGTAATGTTAGGAATCTTAGATTTTTTTGAGAAATGTTATCTTATGATAATCATACAAGTAAGGTTATGCATAAAACATAAGGAAACATATGCTCATTTCATAAGGCAACCCTATTATTTCAATAGAGGAAACTCTCTATAATCATAATTTACATTATATACACGTCACATAAGTAAACATATTTTTATCCCCAATAGAATTTTTGTATCATCGCTTGTTGTATACGTTTCTCATCACATATTGAATAATACGATGTTTCAAAGGGAGTATAGAATATTAGGATCATCACAAAAGGTGGGTGGAGAGATCCAATGCCCATAACATAGGCTTCAAATTATTAGCACAAAAGGAATCACATGCTCTTCACATGTGTCAAAAATCATAGTGTCTTCACCAAAAGAAAATGTGAAAACACCTTATTCTCAATGCATAGTTTTCCTATTCTCTTTGCATAAGGCCTCCTAGGGTCATTACCTATGTTATCCCTAACACTTCATCTTGGGGTTCATTTCTTATTCATCAAGGGCATGTTTTCATATCTCAGTCAAATATAAACCACATTCTCAACAAATGAGGATGGAATTAATCTATGAAATTTACCTAAAGGAGGTCATGAGTAAATATCCACTATATAATACCATTATTTTAATGTATATGGTATAATTTTAAATTGTTTGGTGAGAGTTTTGGTAATCTCCATAAATATGATCAACCATCAAAGTTACTGCCTCCCATGGGGGATATGATGTGGTAATCATTTCATGGTTGAACATAAAAGTGCTTCCCCTCATATCCTTCAATAAAATTATAAAAAAAACTAACATCATTCAAGGAGTTTAGTTTTTGGCCCTTATATAAGGTTTTACTATAGATTGTAATGCATCCATGTAAGGAAACACCCATCATTAATGGTGTAATGAAATTAAATTGTGTGGGGCGTATGATTTGGACATCCTAGACGAGAACACTGATCATTAAGAGGAATAAATGATGGACTATAAGAGATCCTAATAAGAGAGATTATACTAAGAAAGAAGAAAGTGGTGCTACTCATGATAATTGAGAGAATGTGTGGGGCATATGTGTATGTTTTCCTTCCATGTATGTTATTTGGTGATATTATTATTAGATTTTATAGGCCTATGATTTTTTTAATAGGTCTTTCAGTGAGTGTTCATATTAATATGATTATAATTGAAGTATACCATGATTCCCATGATTGGGGAAAAGTTATTGGGAACAAAATTCTGTGATAATACTACTACTTATATAATTTAAATTATTAATCTTGGATTTGGGGACTATTAATCCCATATTCACTACATGTTCATTATGTTTTTCCTAGTTAAAGGATGATTCTAGTAGGGGATACTTGTTATGATCTTTATACAAGCTGGGTGTTGTGATAGTCATAGTGTTGTGTGAGGTCAGGCCACCATCACAACTCTTCATCATTTTTATCCATTAAATGATTTTCTCATAAATTGGGTGTTGGGTAAATCATGGAGTTTCTTGAGACATATAATTATAGTTTTTAGGTCCATTAGGCTAGATAGCATGATATGGGATGAAACGGGGTATGAAAAAGTAAAACAACCGCCTCTTTGACATTGTTTAAATTTTAGAAAAAAAACCCTCTTCTCTCTCCTTCCCATTGCAAAATACAGAAAAATATTAAATAATGCAGAGGACATATAAATTTTTCATGTTTCACCCTCACTGGGCTATGTCCATAGAGCATACACTAATAATGTGTTGATGTACCAAATCCACTATAAACACACTACTGTTTACTAGTTCGAAGCGAACACACTATCCCTTCTGGTTTACAACCATTCCCAATTTGAAAGCGCACTGATGTCTCAACTATAGTGTGCTCAATTCTTCATCAAAAGATACACTTAAGGTTTATAGACTTTTAGGTCAATTCATTATCTAAAATGAAAGCAACTTCCAACATATTAATATTATATATTGAAGTTCCACTTTCATCCACTGATGAATGAAATTTTACCACAGTATTATAGGGAATCCTCAAATCCTTCATGCAAAACATACTGCATCTTGCATGCTACATTAATGTGTTGCATGCGAGATTCCAGTTTTTTCATGAAACACCCCTTGCATGGAACATAATTTTTAATCACAAATCAAATCTTACACGCAACATTCTTAGCTTTTCGAAACTAAAAATCTTTCACGCAACTCCCTTTTAATTAAAATCATACACAATCCAGATCTTGGATTATCTCCAAGTGTAGAACTACATCGAATGAGGGGGTAAACTCTTATTTATAGGCTTCACAAACCCATTCATAGTTGAATTACAATTTCATGCAAGATTCTCTTCAAGCGCACAAAACCCAGTTTGACATTGCATTGGGCATGCAAGTTTCTTTCGTACAACCTCATCTTTCGCGCTAATTTCCAAATCATTCGCATACTTCATGGTTTTATATTTTTCAAAAACATTATCCTAAATCATCCCTTGTGAACATGTTTCTAAACCACCATATATCTTGTGTTCAACTTCATTTATCAAAAACAGGTTTCCCCATTTTCCTATTTTGAGGCCCAAAAATGTTGCAAACACTGGAAAAAAACAACACCTTAGATCTTTTCTTTTACTACCACCTCCAGGTCCTCTGTTCCTTTGTCATAATTATTTTTCAACAGAAGTTCTCAAAAATATCTCTAGAACTTGACAAATCACTATAAAAACTCTCTTTGTCAACAAACAAACCATCTTTTTCAACAAACACAAACACCTCAAAAATGGTTAAATGATAGCTTTAGGGAGTTTTTTCCAACAAGTTTGAACTATTTTCATTATAGAGTGTAGTTTCATAAATGAATGTAAAATATAATTTTTTTTCTTATGGACTTTTGTGATTTCGTTCTCACAAGATTATCACATGTCCAACTCCGTGGATGCCTTTGTGTTTTTGTGATTCAATAAATTCAAGATTACAAGATCCCAGAACCTAGAATTATGAATCCCAAAGGACCCACATTATCAATTTGAATGTGCATGAACTAATAGGAAATTTTATCTGTATAAGGTTCCATATGGGTAATATTAGAATGATATCTCAACTAGGAAGCTATATAGGTATTTGTTTTTAGATTATTCATTTTCATGTTTAGAGAGCATCTACATATTACACCTTAATTGTATTAGGACACCATTTTTATTACCATATCTGAAATTATTCTTCCTAAGTCCTTATATTATTCATCATTCAATAAAAAATAATCCCTCACTAGTAAAAATCCAACTGGGTATTATTGGATCTAATTCTGAAGATTAGGTCAAAATAAATAAATTTTTCCCTCCAACATTAACACAACCGGAGTGACCATTTTCCTATAAATAACTGGAAGAGACCCTGGGGGACACAAAATATTATTTCAATATTGACTAATTATCTATTTTCATGGGAATAAGCTTCTCATAAAAGCAATGGGATACATCTTCATTGAATTCATTGTATTCATTCCTCCACGAAGCATCTTTAGTTCCTACAGTTTATGAAGAAGAAATCATCTAGTTATCATTCTAGGGTTTTGTAAGGATAAGTGTTTGTTTTTGGAATTTTTTTGAACATCTGATATGTAATTTTAATAAATTTAACTAGTTTAATTCAATGTTGAATATGTTAATACTTCATATAATCATGATCCTACTGACAAACTAATATTGTAATCAATAAAGTCAATTCGACCATGTCTACAAACACTTGAATTCTTGTTAATATAAAACCACATGGACTATCCCTTGAGAAATAGCTTTTCATTATATGGATGTTGATTATGGAAGGATATAATTGTCCCATTTTTTAATTAGGATACCCTGGGGTACTATTTCTAGATTTCAATATAGATGAGATGGGGGCGTATCATGGGGTTCGACCACCTAGTGATGTTTCCAATTTTTTTAATGAAATTTATTATTTGGAAACTAATAAAGGATATTTTGGGGAGATAAAAAATTTATGAATAAAATAAACATTAATAAAATATAATATTTTAATAAATATTATCATACACCCACAAGGGTTTGATAGATACTTTGGACCGTTAGCGTAGAGATAATTTCATTGTAGAGTTAAAATGGGCCTACTTTTTCTTTTATTCATCTAGAGATTTTGGTGAGGAGAATAATAAGTTTCAGTTTTAGAAGATGCCTTAGAATAATTGATTCTCTATATAACCCCACACAATGATAATAACAAGGTTATTTTTAAACTGGTCTAAAAACACTAACAACTTCTATCTACACTATTGTGTGGTGTGGATCACCATATGGGATATAAACTAAATTAGAGGAACCCCAATTATAGTATAAATATTAGATGATTTTAGCCCATTTGGGAATGTCATGGGGGACCTAGAGTAGATGGTGATATATAAATGTACAATCTTTTGGGAACTAGTTGGAGTGTGATAAATTAACCCCCTTTCAATCAAATCATCCCCTTTACATGATGGCTCAACCACATCCTGAAAATTCCTCATGTCATGATATGAAGGGGGAGAAATAATTACTATGGTTTCAATATATTGGTAATAAGGGTTTATACTTGATTCATCTATGAATGATCGAGTATCATTCATGGAGATACATTTTGAATGACTAGTCCCCTTATATATTACTATAAAGATCAAGGTATATATATTCTCCCAGTCTTTGAAAACCACATGGGGTTATGGAACTGAACCTCTATTAAAGAAGAAACACATTAAAATTTGAATCAAATAAATTAGTCATCTCAGTGCTGTAATGTGGTATGACCAACTATGGTAGGCCAGTTAGAGGGTTTCAAGAATTTATTTGGATATTAAATTCATGTTTCTCTATGGCTGAGTTGTATCACACATTGAGGAGAATGAATTATTAAATTCAATTTCCCATATAGAGTAATACATTATGATTTCTCTACCGAATATCACTATGGTAGTGTCACAGAGTCTTGGTGAATGAAGGGTAATCTTCAGGATCATCCCCATAGACAAACACATTTTCTATTTATTCCATCTTTCATATAATGAAATTATTGAAAATAAAAATTGTACTATAGAGAAGAGTACCTGCCTAATAGATTTCCAATGGGGAGTGATTGGTATTCAAATAAAATAAAACACCGTATACATGTTATTTCCTAGTTATATGTCTACACATATTATCTATAGTCTCTGATGGATAAAACAATTGGAACACACCAATGATTTTCAATTAAGACAACCTGTAATTCATAAAAAATATTTTATACTATTTATTAAGTAGGGGATGGTGGTTGAGTCATATATTGACTTATTGTCACCCTAATTTGGATCATCCATAAATATGAATTTTTTTATGGAAGTATATCCATGAGCGGTGTAAAATAATCAGGGGTCTATGTTTTCCCCAGAGGATAGACTAAATAGAGACACATTAGAAGATGTTTCGTGACCAGAGAGGTACATAAGATAAAAAATGAAGATCCAATGGGGGTAGATGATCCTACAATAAGGGCTCTGGAGGCTTCTAATCCTCTTAAATTTAGATCTTATAGAGTAGGTCCCTCTATAAGGTGAAGTATCTTGTTAATGTAGGACCAATAGAATGGTGACGCTTCTGGAATGGTTCAAGCTACTCCAACCATGGATCTATGGATGTTCTTATACTACATTTTAGAATATCCATAATATTTTCCCCATTTTCATAGGAAAGAAAAGATATATTATAGTGTCACATCAACTAATGAGGGATGTGGAGTAGCTTAATGGAAATGGCATATATATCATGGACATGTGCATGTCATGGCTCAGATTGTATCCTCACTAGAAAAAATCTGGCTGTAAATTATTAAGCTTAAATTTTTGATTAATTCCTGAGGTCCAAAAAACCCCATTCATAAAAATGATAAAGTGATAATATACATTCAAATATTCAATATTCTCAAAAATATATCGTTATTTTAAGAAAAGGAATATGGGTAGTACAATGACTAGAATTTCATAGAATGAATCATTGCACATTGATCATCTAAAGTGGTATACATGAATCAACATGTCATTGATTATGATGAAAATGTATTTTTGGTGGTCAAATCATAGATATCATAGACCCCTGATATCATAATTTAATTTCTAGAATCATTGAATATCCTCCACTAAATTTTATAATATTTGGAAAGCATGTAAGGTGGTTATGAACCTTTATAGAATTGAAATAATTTAATATATGGAGAAAAATACAAGGAATCTCAGAATAAGAGACAACATCATCTTATATTCCAATAAATTTTTATCCACATAATTGTAAAATGGATGGATATTTAAGGAAATAAGTTACCTAACATGGATATAGGATGGTAACATTCCTTCTTCTCCATTATTTTGAGCATTTATATAAGTATAATCAATGTTTAAACTGTTTTATTCTAATCATATTGTATGTAAACCAAACTAAAGTGTCTTTGATAGTTGGAGAGGAAACCCTAAGGAATTTATGAGGTGTTTATGTTGGATAAAACCACAATAATTTTAGACCCTAACAAGATAGCGGGAAAATGACTCTAAAACATATTTCATCACTATTATGACCAATGTTACATTTTATCTCTTCAAGTGTAGGATTGTTTGATCATGGACTAGAAGTTACCATTACTCATGGTAGTGATCTCATCATCACATTCGTGAACCAGAGTTTGCTAGAGGTTTTAAAAACTCTTGATGAACCATCATCAAAATTGGATGAATAGTCGGGGGTAAATAAGAAAACAAACAATAATATATTATTGATATTTCTCTTGGAGTATATGGGCATGTGCAACTGGAAGTCATTGAGGGGGTATCTGATGGGTCAAGAACTACCCTCTTCATAGATATCAACCCTTAAAGATTATTCCTGAAGTCGATCAAACATCTAAAATAAAATAGTATCTTTCTAATTACATGCATATTCTAAATGATATGAATTGTCCATGATCGAATGTCTTTAAGGAGAACCATGGGATCTTATTTGGGTCATTGAGGAACATATAAAATTCCAACAAATTCACTTCATTGGAAAAAGTGAAGGGCCTTATAAGGTTATGGAAACATTAACTAACATTCATGGGGACTAACAGAGTACACAATAATGTACTCTACATATTAGTTCCAGACCTATTGGTTACAAGCTATCAGATGTAGTGGGTATGGTCTGAAGCTTATCTTATGATTCTCTATCAAAGTTTGTGGCATATATTTGGGTGTAAAAAATATGATATCCCTCAAATATGAGAGGAATGACATCTACAATAAGACATGGTATCTTACAGGGAAGATACCATCTCGACCTTGGAGGCCCAATTAGAAATAGATCAGTTTTAATTTTCTCAAATAGTATCCCTAGTTCCATAGGGTGAGGCTGAGAAATAAGCATAGATAATTTTTATAGTTTATATGTATCTGTTGCTAGTTAATGAAATGGATGATCTATCAATGAGGGAAAAAATTTCAATCATCATGGAAAATGTATCTCGGATTTAAAAATACCACTCCCATATGAATATTTAGGAGTTGACCTTAAAAAGGTTGATAAGAACATATATGTAGGTTAACCAACATGTTTCCTTTTAAATTATCATTATATAAATGGACTAATTGTTTATTCTCTATATATTATCTATCTTTAAAAATGATCATGTTATTGAAAAAATGAATTGTAATACTCTATGTTCTCATGATTCATGATCTTTACATAATACAATATATAAATGGATGGTCAAAAACATCAATGGAGTACTAGACAATAGTGGATGTCCTATAGTCATAATATCCAATTGAACACCCTTGAAACCAGTGATGATATAGGAATATGATTTTTTTGATTCAATGATTTTGAAACCCTGTCATTTTTTTGGAAAAATGGGGAAATATTCCAAGGGTCGTAGAATTATAGTTGATAAAAGGATTTTAGGGTTATGTATATTGTGACTCTAAGAGACTAAATCAATTGGTGAAATTGGTATATTATTTGAGGGTGATTGTTCAAAAAATTTGAAACAAGTCTTACATTGAAAAAAATACTAATGATTATTCATTTTGGAAATGTAACCTTTAAGGGTGGAGAAACATTGGATTATTATGTTTTCAAAATAAGGGAATTTTGTTTATAGATGATGAGAATGGTTCCTTTTGGTGGGTACCCAAGTTTATATGGGATATTAGAGCACAACGAGGTCTCTGTATGGGATATCATTCATACAAAGAATATAGAATCAATCAATATCATCTGACACAAAGTGTTCATATAATGGAAAGACATTCCCTAGGGGAGTTTGAGTAATCCTATGTTTATACCAATACACATAAAGAATTAATATTGTGTGTTCCGAGCATATACAATGGATGAAGTCTAGTGATGAATTTATAATTTCCAACTAGACTAATGATAAGATAATGGAATTCAATCAATACCTAATGAGGTGAATACGATGGAACTGAGGCTTATTAGATTTTATATTACATATATTTTATCTATGGATTCTCTTTTAAGGACATTTTTCTAGTATAAAGGGATGATATTACCTATAGAGAAAACAAGGAATGATGAATTTGATATGCCTTTGTTTTATAATTATCATTATGAAAAAATTGGGGGTAGATGAAAAACATTTATGTACATTGTTCATGAACCAATATTTTATAGGTTTTAATTCCATATATACTTGACCAAAATATACTAACATGTAATGATCATAGAGTGTTGATCACCTCCTTGGGGAAAGACATAATATTGGTGTAATGAAAGTTTATAGGGAACCTAATAGATGCACTTGGTAAAAAATAGAATGTGGAATAAAAGGAGGATAAAGACTATTTCAGGGATATGAGATATGAATTTACATAAATTCTAATATGGAAATCATGTATTATATATCTATATGATTCATAATTTATCTATATACATCTGAATCTTGCTTAGAAAATTTGAAAAAAGTTTTGGTGAAGAAAATAGAGAACCCAATGTGAATTAGGTATAGACTCATAACTAGAGAGTAACCCATAATTTTCTCCCTTATATGTGTTTTTAAAATATAAAGAATAGTGAACTATCCAATATATTTTAAATTAGGTTGATTGAATTAATTTAAAATAAATTCCTACTTTTAAGGATAGTATGTGATGAATTCATATTTGGGTCTCAGATATGGTATTTGAACATCTGTAAGAAACCCAAATAACTATATAAAATAATCTACTTGTAATGTGTATGGTTTTGTAGATAACACAAACCAAAATAAAAGACTAATGGGAGAACAATTTAATATAGATCTATTCTTATAAAGTGTGGACTAGTATATCATGAAGAATTAAGTCATTTGGTATGGATGATACCAAGTTGTATAATTTCATTTAGTAAAGATGCTTAACATTGTATTGTTAGGTAAATAAGGGGTGAATCTCAATATTTTTAATGTGGAAGAAGGTAAAAATACCTTAAGTACACATTATACATACATGGTGTGAGAATCAAAGGGATATGGGATTCCTTTCATGTTATATATGAGCGATTATTTTGCATGGATGGTTGAAGGTTGGAATACCTAATCGACCACTGGTAGAACCTATGAAGATAAGAAATCAAATAAATTGAGATTCCTTAAAGATATTTTTCATTATAATAAACCAAAATCTACTAATGGTTAATTCATATAATTTTATGACTCTGATTGAGTAGAGGAGAATAGATGGAAGAAAATAATGACTCCAAAATTTTGAATTTCAAGGGACGATCCATGTATGTTGAAGAGTATAATTATCGAAATTTAAAAAACGATATTAACTCATCATATTTTCAATAATAGATAAAAAATGGGTTTAATTACTAATTATGCCTTCGAAAAATGGGTCTCATTATGTCACATTGGAGAATCATGTTGCCCGGGTTCCCGATATGGGAGGTGGGACTTTGGGAAGTTGTTACATAATTATAGGAGAGTCTATTTGAAAATGAAAAATTAATGGGTAAATTATATAATACAATAGCTAATGTATGTATATGTAGGAAAATTATGAAGAATAGGTTGATGAACTCATAGGTTACAATGTCATGCATTTGAAATATTAACAAGATTCCTTAGGCTTGGTATATTATCGAGCACACTATAGACATAACAAGGATTCGAACATGCCTAGGGGGTGCGGTTGGTACTAAAGTATATAGAGAATAAATAATTATATATTAGAATAAATGAGAATATTTAATACATGGTTTCTATAAAACAAACTCTATAATAATAGAAAATAATATTTATTCTTAAAAAGATAACCTAGATGCATAATGATTATGTTAATAATGATCAGACTAAATGTTAGGTAGTTTATATTTAACAGTAATGGAATAAGATCTAAAATAAACTAGAAATCCCAATTATTTAATACATGACCATAGGTAAAATGAAATACATTTTAAGGTAATTGAGTACGGACCAAGGATCTCAATTATGGGTTACAGGACTAATACTTTGGATCATGAATTTTATGTTTATTTGACTAGAAACTAGAAGATGAATATTAACATAAAATAAAAAAGAGATGAAATTTTTTGGAAATTATTCATTTAGCTAGGACTGATGAAAAATTTTGGATAATGAATTTATATATATTTTTCCAGAACTAGTGGGTCTGGCAAGATTAGTTATTATTCAGTTGGGAAAATATGGTAAGCCTAGAAATCCTTATTCCATTTCCATTTTCCCTCTAAAATTTTCCCATTTATTTAAATTGGGGAACCTAGGTTATTGAAGCTTCACATTTTATCATGTATCCAATTATATTTTTTATGAGCCTTTATCCCACATATCCTATGAAGTATAGCATCATATTAGTTAAGATGTTGACAAAAATCAGTTATGGTTTCACAGAATTCCCATGTAGATTACTTTTTTTATGATCATACAGAATTTACTAATCTTCATAAAATTATTCCTAGGGGGAGAGGTAAAAACCTATTTGAATTAATTCACAAGGTAAGGGAAAATCGACACACTAAAGTTGAGCATGTGATTTGCCCCATTTTTTGTGTACCAAAGGTGGTGTTTTTCTTATAGAAAGTGGTAAGGGAGAAACCTAATATGAATTGAATATCCCACATTCTAATATAAGTAAGCCTTGAGAGGTTCATTCCTAGTGTATGGTCAAGTATTTTAAGACAAGAGCTTGTTGATATTTAAATTCATATAGATTCTACTTGGGTAATATCATGTTCATGTTCATTGAACTTAAACAAAGAGTGGAAGTATGTTACATGGACTGGGCTAGAAAAAACATAACATAAATTTCTAAACCAAATTACTATGTTGGAATCCATCATTAGGTGTTACTTATGTTTATAGTAAATATTTATGGACCATCTATTTCTATATTTGAGAAAATATTGTTGAGTATGGAGTGAAGGAATCACAGCAAAGGGAGACCAAAAACCAATATGATGGGGATAAATCTAGATAACAATGGTTAGTTTTTTATGTTAGATATCATATTTTTTCTAAATTTCCTATACATTCAGAATAAGTCAACAAAAAATTATATAAGTTGGTGTGGTAGGAGAATAACTCCAATATGAGGCATAATCTAATGTGAGCATTTAATACATCATGTTGCTTTTAGTAATTAAGTGGATACTAGACCAAGAAATTTAACATCATGTGGTGAGGAAATTTATCTTACATCTTAAAGGCATAAATTTTGGATGATGATTGTATAATGGATCATCCTGTTAGAAGGATTTTTGGAATGTAGTTTAACAAAATATAGAGAGAAATAAGAGGTTTTTTTGCTCAAATGAATTAAACTAGGACTAATATGGGTGATTTTTACTATTTAGGGAGATGTGAAATGTAAAACATGGGGTGGGTGGAAAATTTTATTCTCAAGATAATCTTGTATGAAAAAAATTGGTTGGTAGTTTAATTTCCTACTTCAATGACTAAGATAAATCCCATATCAAATAAAAGTAATTTCCTGATCATGCTGGGAATGAATTAAATAAAAACTATATGAACATGTGAGCTATGATTGGTGTTTAAAATAAAGGGTATGGTAATACTACAAATGTTACAATAAGGGCCATGATGTATAAAATTATTTTTGGTTGAAATATTAGATCAAAGGTTAAAATAACCAAAGAAAAGTCGAATATTTCTAATAAATAACCCATATAATGGAATTTCATCACCAATGTACATGAGCACATTAATTGATGTTATATAGGAAATTTAAATTCTACTAGAAAAAATGAATATGGATAAAAATTAAATAACTGATTTTAGGATCTAAATCCATGCATTTGAAAAAGTTATTGAGGTTGTAGATGATAGAGAAAACATATTAGGGTTTACCACTGACCTCCTCATAGAAATATGGGACATAAAATGTTCTTAATAATAATCCCTTTATATATATAACATGGATGAGTAGAGGGACATTATGGATTTGTTCCATAAATGTATGTGAGTCTATTTAATTAGGATATATGATGGGGATCCAAATCACGATTGTCTAAACATGAAAGTGAATTAAAGAGGGTGTTCAATTGTTTTTCAACACTATGGATGATCCAACACTATCCATTAGGAATATCACTAGGTTTTATCTGTATTGGAAAATGTCAAAATTATCTCAAAACAGGAGTATTATCTTACTGGTTATGTTAAAATGGGGGGCTCAATAAAGGGTATTGATCATCATGGTAAGGAAATGGTGGTAGGAAGGAAATTGGGTGTGGTAAAAGGCATACAGTCATAACTACGTAACCAATAAAATAGGAATCACAACACATGCATTCTTGGGTGGGTTAAGTATGAGACTTCCACCAGTGGGTGTAAGTGATTTTGGGTAATGAAACAATGTCAGTTGTTTAATTTAAACAACATATAGGATGATGCTGAATGGGAAATTTATTTTAATGAATCTATAAAAAAGGATTATGTTGTTTGAATTCATTCAATTATACATTGATCTTGTAGTCCCAACTAAAAAAACAGTTTTCAACATCATTTTTTTAAAGCCTTTTGTAAAGATAAGTCAATATTAGAAAAATTAAAAATGGTTTTTTTCAAATAATTTATTTTTAATTGATGGGTAAAAACTCATTCACATCAATTACCTCAAACACATCCATAGAAAACATGAAAAAATTGAATAATATATGATTTATGAAACAATTTTTTTGATTAAAAACTTGCAAGAAATATACTTTACAACATTGAATAATTTTGAAAATTGATTTGATACCTTTTCTTTCCAAATAGTTATTGTATTGATAAATTCAATGATAGATTTTTTTTAATTTATAATAAGTAATAAAATAACCACAATAAAAATATAATATTATAAAAAAATTTAATTTCAAATACTTTTCCCCAGAAGCACAATAATAGTTCCACAAAAATATCCATAAAACAAAATTAAAAAATATTGTGTCAAAATAAAAATATACATAACAAATTTTTTCAAATCATTTTAACAATACAATATTAGGTTTAGGAATAAATATATATATGTGTGTGAAAATAATCTAAAACCCAATAAAATAATTGAAATAAAAATTACATGATCCTTGTACACATTTTAGTTATTTTCCAAAATTACGAATAATGTCATCAAAAATATATAAACTAAAGGAAAAGTAATTATAAAATCTAAAATTGTATAATTTTTAACTGCCTAGTTTAATAATATTTCAAACATAAATTAGAGATAATAATATTTTCATTCCACTACTCATTTGTTATGATGATAATTCTCTTTGAAATTATATTTTCAAATAATTTAACAATTTATGTATATAAATAATAAAATTATTAATTATAAATGAAAATTCACCATTTAAAAAAAATATTTGGTCTTTGATTTCAACTTATTTGAGGCCTCTATAGATGAATTAATTCCCTATTTGAAAATAATATGTAGTAAATAAAATTATAATTAATTATAATATATAATTATAAAAATAATAAAACATTCATGTCAACTACTTTTAAAAAAAATCCATGTACATCCCCATTTTTAGAGAATATCCAGCAACATATCTTTTACATTAGACAATAAACATATAACATTTGATGGAGACTAATATAATAAATAAATAATTTTATTTTTTTACTAATATAAGTGACATTAAACAACCATAAATATATTCCTAGTTTCCATTATGATAAGGATGCATTGTAAAATGAATTTCATTGTTTTGATATATTTCATGAATGTATACAATTCTTTAAGTATCATTCATTTCATTTATTATTGGTAAAATATATAATAGGTCAGAAAACCCATATACTGATATTGTATCATACTAAATCTAATGTGTCTTAAGATACCTAATATAAAAAAATAGTTATTATGATTCATAAAATTTAAATAATTTAAATAAATATGATTACCCACTTATAAGGAAATTAGTTATATCAAATTGATTCCCAATAAATATGCAATTATACGAACCATTTTATCTCTATATAAATTCATTATATTTAAAATCAATCACATTAATGTTATCATCTATTAGAATTTTATAAACCTCCAATAATAGATTTGAGTATGTTGATAATCAAATAGTTCCATAATAAGTAGTATTTGAAGACATAACAGCATGTAAATAATATGTTCTAAGTTGATTGTGAAATAATTTGTGTAATCTCCATATTCATCAATGATAATTTTTTTTGAAATGACTTGATTACCAAAATAAAAAATTGTGGATATAATCTCAAACTAAAGCAACATAATATGTATTAAATGTTACTCATAATGATATATCTAAATTATTGTACATCATTAAAAAAAATTATCCATCACCATCATATGAGGATTTTCATTATCCCTAATATATAACATAGTCTGATATTTCACAACAGATATTAAGGATCCACAAAACATAAATCATATTATAAGGGAAGTTATAGAATGATGTGTGTTGGATATTGATTGTAAGATGGATTGGAAGGAGTCGATATGAATTTTATGTATGAGGAGTTGGATATGTATCCTAAAACTATCATTTCAAATTTTCAAGAATAAACAAGATATAAAATCTATTCTTATTCTCCATCATCTCTCCCATCTATTGATGTTTAACTTCTAAATATTCTTTCCCTATATAAATTTCATCATTTTAAGATGATATATAAAACAACATGAGATTTTATTATATATTTTTATTTCAAATAAATATTATGTCTGGTATCAAGTACCACATGAAACATCAATCATAGATAAACATTGATATTCTTTTCAAATTTAGTATTTAAATATGACTATTATAATAACATTTTTGGTTTGTCTTGTATGAACAATACTAAATGAATTATCAAATATATGAAGAAA
The DNA here is from genome assembly GCA_963277665.1 of Viscum album. Lineage (NCBI taxonomy): Eukaryota > Viridiplantae > Streptophyta > Magnoliopsida > Santalales > Viscaceae > Viscum > Viscum album. The sequence continues at coordinate 377,596,806 of OY728123.1, forward strand.
TTATTCTTTATATAAATTTATTGATTAATTACTAATAATTTTGTAATCAATTTTGGATGATAACAATTTAAAATCATATGCTTCACAACAATTATGGTTTTAAAGGGTCATCTCCCAAAAAATAAAAGGTTTCTTTATATTTACTTCTTTTATGTAAAAACATAAATTTTATATTTATTATTTTTAATTTGGTGAATTTAACTTCATTTTTTGATCTATCATATTAAAATTACATTGGAGTGAATTTTTGGAATTTTTCATAATTAGTTAATTTTTGGAGAATAGTGAAAAAATTGATTTTATAAATAAGGTCAATTTTAGGAAATTATCAAAATAAAAGAATAATTTTAATGTTAATGAAATATTTTTATAGTAAAAAATATATTTAATAACTAATATATTTCATTTAAAAAATTTATGTTCGTCTTTGAAATCAATGTTTTCTATTTTGGAAATATAAGGGACATATCGATTCAAATGAAAAATATTTTTAGTACTTATCTTATAATGATGTTAGAAAAATATTTTTATAATTTTTTTTTATTTTTTTATGGGTAAATAGTTCTACAATTATTTAAAATAATTTAATGGAAATAAATATTTTATATTATTTTTAAATAGAATAATTGCATACCCTTCAAATGGGAGTTTTTAATGAAATAGTAATTCATTGTTTTTAACAAACTTATATTTAATGTAATTTTTATCAATTATATGAATTCAATCATATAACTTGTATTGTATATTTTGGATCATTATTTTCTATTTTTATAATGAGGTACAATTCATTTTTATCATAATGAATAATAACCGTTGTAAAACGTTATCACATCAATTTAGGATTAATGAGTTAGAAGGGATAAACTTAGAGATAAGGTCTGAAAATACATAAGTCACCTAAATTAATTTCTTTTAATAATTATTTTTTTCCAACAACGTCTAATATTTAAAAATATTTAAATTTGGTTTAGTTTTACTTTTTTTAATTACCTATATTTTTTATACTAATTAGTAAGTACAAATTATCACTCTATATTTTTAAATATATCTAATATGGTTTTATAAGAATAAAAATATGTTATAAATTATTTTAAATGGTTATATTGTTTATTCAAAATATATTTCAATTTTATTAATTTATTTAATATCATTAATTATATAAATACCTAAAATTATTGGGCATCACTGATGCAACACTTGTGCAAGTGGGTGAAAATTTGATGTAAATAGTTTTCAAAAATTTGAAATGTTTTTTTGGATAATGTAAATTATTTAGTGATTTATATGGATCCAAATGAGAAAAGGTAAGTGTTTACAGTTTAAAAATATAAATTCCATGGTAATGACGATGCTTTTGAAATAAAATATATTGTGTATAGTCCCAAAAATGACTTTAAAAATTTTATTTGTTAGAATATATTAAATTTATTGTTTTAAAAATTATAAAGAAAAAATTATTTGTAAAAATAATGATAAGTTGTACATAAAATCAATCATTTTAATCTTATGGTATAATATCCTTTTTAAAAGGACTATGTTGGACAGTAATGACAGTGAATCTTCTCACCTTGGTAAGGGTGGAAAGGTTTAACGTTGGGTTAATATAAAGATATTGAAGTTAAAATAACCTAAATATATTTTTAAATTATCCTTGTTTAATTTTCTTAGAGACTAAATCTTCTCAAATTCAAACTGTATTGAATTATTATATACTATTCTAAGAAAGGTTCCTTATTTTATTATAATGATTATAAAATTAAATATGTATCAATCCTGACACTTATAAATGGGAACCACCACTCCTATATTTTTGTTATAGTATTGACCAACATATTTCAACCAAAACCTCCCCAAATGTCATATTATCTTGCCTATTCATTTTTTGGAGTTTTTTTTTATAAAATACCATCACAATGGTCCATGATTAGATATTAAAATTAATATGAAAAAAGAATTGGTTTTCCTCTTCTCTTAATTTGTTAAAGTATATTTTTATTTATACCTCCTCCAGATGTTATTTAACCTTATTAAAATAGAGACATAAGTAATATTATAATAAAATATGTTAATATTATAATTTAATAAAATTTATTTATTTACCATCCATCCTAATGAAAACATAAAATATCATCGTGTGAATGTTTGAACGGTTATATCCTGGACTAGTAAATTTTATTTTTCACCACCACCCGAAATGGATTGTTATATAAATAAATTTTGTGATTATATGTTACATTAATGAAATTATTATGGGTTTTAATTAGTAAATATTATCTTCCTTATACGCCCCCCAGTTATTGGAAGATGGCAACCTTTCTCATGTGTATGTGTTGACTACTACCACCATGAAGTGAATTGATTTGTATTTCATTTATGATTTATAATGTTTTTTGATATTAAAAATTTAATAAATATATATGATATGTATTTCATAGTTATGATTTGGTAAAGGTGAAATATTATTTACCATTCCTTAATTCCATTCATCGAAAAGTGATATCAGCATCCAACCATATATAGAGACAACTTCCCCCACAATGTTATGTAATTTATTTTTTCCCCAACAAATTTTATGAGTGGATGAGAAAAATTATATAGTGAATAAATATTAATATTTTTACATGATTAAGATTCTAGAGATAACAACTCCATGAACAACATGCAAGTATAAAAACCATTAATCAAAAACATGCCTAATGAAAAGAGTAGTGAACACCTAAAATAATAATTTTAGGGAGGAATTTTTAAAAAAGAATTAATAAGCAACTATATATGATTAATACTATTTTGGGAATAATATAATGATACAATATAGGTTTTAATTATTTCATTTTGATAATCTTGATAGATTTTTATTTTTTTCCTTCTTTGTGATTTTTGAAGACATGCAATATTCTCTTCTATAAGTAGTTTGATTAGCAGATAAATATTAAATTTGAACACCAATTTTTTATAGTGGTTCTGGGATCAATTATCCCCTAGATCACTCCACCAACCCTCTCTCTATTATTTAATTTATTTTCACTAGAATTTCCCTCTAATCAAATGACCTTAAAAAATGAGTGTAGGATGTTGACACCATTACAATAAATCTTTAAAAATCCTTCTATTTAATTTATATAGAACCAATTTATCAACAGATTAGTTTGGAAAGTTGATACTCTATCGTGATTGATTCCAATTTTTGGAACTACTATCAATTAAAAGAGTTTTATTTTATTGAATAAACATGTTCTTGATCATAGCCATGGGAGAAACTGATACAATACAAATCTTATTCTTCGAAGAAAAAGGTATTCAAAAATGAATAGCTTTAAAGAGATCCTGGTTATAGATAAACATTAATAATAATAGAAACAAAAAAATTTGTAGTCAAATAGTATAAGGTTGAAACATGTATGTCTCCAATGTTTAGCTTCTTTAGAATAATAGATTTGTTAAATATTTTGTTTCATTATATAATTTTTATTTTTAGAATGATATTTCACATTTACAATGATACAAAAAGATAAAATACTCATACAATTTATTTATAGAATTTTGATTTCTTTCTATTGAGTAAATACATGAATTATACTTGATAAATCACATATATTTTAGACTAAATAATTAGCGAGAGTTGTAACATCCCTTGAAAATAGTAATTACTTAGTCTGTTGATTATGAGGCTTTGAATTGGTCAAAAAAATACGTTGTAAATATATTTATTTCCATCAAGATAATTTAAGAATTAAAACAAAATATATTTAAAATTAATCACCATCGTTGAATTTTCAAATGTGGGATTCCTTCTGGTAATCAGAAAATCTAAACCACAGTTTGAAAAAGCATAGATAATCACAGGCATTGGGTTTATAACTTATGTTATTTAAAAAATATAGGGTTTGTAATAAATAATTTAATTTTCTCAAACAAACAGTTCCTTCCATATTTAGGGTCAAAAATCCATAATTTATTTAGAGTGTAGCATACATGATTCATATGTGGTTTTTCAAATATAGGGTTTCTGAAGCATATGTCACGCTTACGAATGTTGGGTATGAATAGAATTTCTAAAGTACATTAATTCATGTTGAAAATTATTTAACATATATTTAAAACCAAAAATAATATAAACATCTGAAGAAATATATTCAATATAAATACATTAATTAATTTCATCAATAAAACAAACAACGGTAATTCTGAGTGTTTCTAACAGAAAGGTGTCTCCCTTCAGTTGATTTCAGGGGGGTTAATTGTTTTTTAAACATACATGTAAGTTCCACAATTTATAAATGGGTTTAAATGGTATTTTTCCTATAATTGGGAACACCCAATGGGATTATATAAAGAAGTTACTCTCTTTATAAAGTATAGAACAAATTGGGGTGTTTTCCAATGATTCTTGAGAACAAAAAATGCTTGAAGAGATGTGATGATGAGCTTATGACACCATTTTGTGGAGAATTTTTCCTCACTCTGGGACTCAATTTTAGATTAAAAATATCTTCACAAATCCACTATTAAATTCCACATTTTATGTGGATTACACTTGAATTAAAAATCCATTATTATAATTTATGGAGTTTATAATCTTCAACATGTATAATAGGTTCTTTATCAATGTATATTTCAATATGTATCTATGATTTTCCATCAATAGTATCTTCTTATGTACCGGTTATAGATTCATTGGTCATTTTTATGAGGATACAAATTTTTATCCACACAATGGGGTGCTTTCAGTTTTTTTGGCATCTAGGGATACAAGATTTGTTCTTATGTTTAGATTGGACCAATGATAGGGATTAGTATATATCCACAATAAAGGAATAAAAACCCATGTATTTGGGTTCCACTTAATGGGACACATAATTCTTTTTATGAATAGTAGATAAGGAAAAAACCATGCAGTTTTGCATCATGAATCAAGGAATTAAGGGTGGAATGTGCCTATTCAATGTCTAGTGTGGGGCTTATGCCGAAGAAACACATGGAACCAGGAACGACTATGAATTTCAAGGTTTAATTAAGGACCTACTAGGAATATGGCCTTTAGAGTGATTCTGGATGTTTTTCATGAAACCTAGGAAGGCTTCATATGTATCCCATGTGGATGGGAATCAAATACAGTGTAGTTCAGTTGTAATGGCCCACACCAATGGATTCCTTCTAAAGATTTACCTCATAACATAATATGGTCATTTTAGAGTATTAAATGGGGGGTTATTCATGAATAGGATTACCAATGAAAAGTGGACATGTGGGTCTTCTAGACTCATTCTAATTTGGAGGTTTGATAAGGGATTAGACCAAAAGAGGAGCCCTAGAGAAGAGCATTTTATGGTCTAGTATTGGGGAGGATTCCCTGGTGAATGGGGATTATGATTGAGGTTTACTCATCAGAAGGATTCCCAAAAAAATGTTTTGTTAGGGGATGACACTTGAGGAGGATACCCTGGTTGATAAAAGGTTTAGACTTATAAGTTTTATGCCTATGTCTAGTCGGGAGTTACAATTGGACTGATTCCCAAAATTAAGATGTTGGGGATTATACCATCTTGTAGTATCTTAGGTTGTTCGGGATCATATGGATTTCATGACCACTATCTACCTCTATTCCCACATGATTCATGCTTAGTGTGAGAAACAATAAGAAATAGAATATTGTGGAACCACATGATCCAGTTTCCCTAATTATGGATACATAACACTGAGTACATGAACCTATAGAGTTGCTCTGATGGAAAGAAAATGGACAATCCAAAAGAAGATTCTATAATGAAACATACATTTGATCATGTGAATGTTGTGATCATGGATATCCTCTATTCCCACAAGATTCGTGATGAGTCATTTTTTAATGTGAGAAAGAAGAAGCAGAAGATTAAAAAACCCACACACTTCTCTTCCACCATTTTTGTAAGAGTAAAGGGTGAATTGAGAAGAAAATGGAATTTATTTTTCACATTATCTATCGCATTTTGTATGATGGATTTTTATATATAATTACCCATATGGAAACATCCATCATGGTTATGAGGATTAATAATGAAACCTCCTATAATAATGGAATGGGTCTAAATCTAGGACAGTTTCCCTAAAATTAGTTCCACAGTGGGACAGGTGGATCTCATTCCATGTCAAAATGAAATAAAAGTGTGATCCCTCAATCCCCACCTATAACTAGACGCTAAAAATCTTACAGATTACTAGGGAATCACCTAGTACTTTCCATATGACCCATAATTATGAACTCCCTAACATAGTCCCCTTGGATGGGGTCCTTGGGATTACATGAATTTACATCCATGTGAACCCCGAGGACACTAATTTTCTTCGAGGATAAGTGTAGGAAACCTCTGACCATATGAATTCATATCCAAATTAGAGATAAATTTGTGTGCTCCTTCCCATGTTTTTTAATCCTTGGGGAGATTTTGTGGAATCAACATTGTCTCTATGAAATAGTTGATCAAACGGAAGAGGATTTATATTATTGGGGGATTTAAATGAAACTAATAGAGGGGATCACGTTGGTCCTTCCTATAACGAACCATACTTTACATACATTGTTATTAATTCAAAATTGAAGCATACTTATTACAAAATATAACTAAACTGTGATAGAACCGTATAGGTATAGTGTGTTTAGAAACTGGGAAACATAAACAACTAGTTCATAAAGCATCTACATTATCTCCTATTTATTTCATCAGATCTATAGTCCATTTTGGAATATCCTACTTAATATCCTTCTTCCTGCCCAGGGGAAAAGGAAACATACAAAAGGGTGGGCTCAAATTCTCAGTAATTTTAAACGATGGAGATATCAAAAATATCATATTCATAAGAACATAACTTTTTGAAAATCTTATCCTGCAAAAGAGATCAGAATATCATGACATGGGATACATCGTAGTAGTGAAATGTAATCCCAATAATCATAACATAAAACATGAAACTTTTTGGAATACACACATAATCATAAAAAATCATTTCTTATTAGTCAAGACTCATTTCCAAGACTATCAAAGTGGACAAAGTCCATTTCTGAAACGAGTTCACTCATCATTCCAGTCCTGTATCACTGAACCGGATTAACATTCCATTCCAGCCAAGTCTATCTCATGAGATATAAGTCTTTACCCAATGCATCCGAGGGAGATATAGGTCCCACCCATCACATAATTATACCATTCTTATGTGTTCCACAAAATCATAAATCATACATCATAGAATAACCCATATAATAAAAATGGGATTCTTAAACATCATGCCATCATAACATAAATCATATAAGATAGAAGGACTTCATAAAAATAATTCCATCATAATAAAATAAATTCTAAAATATAGATATAAATAGAACCCTATATTATCTATAATGGAAAATAATTTTGATAAAACAATTGAACTCCATTCTTGAGGGAAATATCCTTTCTAATTCAAAAATATTTTTCCTTTCTTAACATGTCATAAAATTTTAAACTAAAAGAAGTTAATTAAATATAAACATGAAAACATGTAAAGGAATCTTCATGGAAATAATTTTATATGAAATCATAAAAATCCTTGCAAGATTTATAAGTTAAAAAAACATTTTTCTCGTGCTTTGGTCGGAAAAGTCAAAAAGTGTCTAGTACTGAAAACGAAAAAATATTCCTTTCATATATTTTACTAAAATTCACCAATAGGTAAAAATGGATTCAAAAAATAGTATGAGGACATAAAATAATATTACATATTGAATAAACATTGATGTGGATGATAAATATTCCCCAGTAAATTATGAAGTATAAACAATCTCGGATAAAATTGATATTGAGAGATTTTCCCTTACCTTAGATCTGATTTGCTTCGTACGTATCCGAACCTCCTGTATAATGATTTAAATAATGTCATTGACTTATTAAAGAATCATATTCATTGTTATGATATCATATATGTTCATATTCTTATCTTCTTATTAGTAATATTTCATTGCTACTTGTTATTCGGGTGTTCATTGCTTTATGTTCTTATGCATGTTTTGTCGAATAAATTCTTATTCTTCTTTTTAGGTTATAGATACCTCATTCCCAGAATTTTATTAGTGTAATATAAATCATATTTGTTCATTAAATTCATTTATATATTCATTATTCAATGATGATCATGTAGAACATGTCGCATTACATCGTGGAGTTAGTAGGCCATACGTACCCACGAGCGATGATATCATTCCCATGATCATGGAATTGTATTTAAGTGTATGTATAATATTTCAGAATAAATATCAATTTAAAATAATCATATATCATAATTATTTACACCATTATACCCATCCAAGTAAGGTGGTGGTGGAAAACGGATTACACCACGACATGGAGACGATATTCTGTACGTACGCACACACAGTGATTTCATTTTCCGTAGGATGGATAGAAGGTGAAATACGGTTGTTTCATATTTACAATAACATATCCATATATGAGTGATACTGATGTTATTATATCATAATGACACAATTAAAGAAGGTAATGTAGAAGAATAAATAAATTTGAATGAATCAGTAATGGATATTACCTCTTCTTCGACACGCCTCTTCGAAACCTGCTCTTAGGGCACTGAAACTGGTCTTTGAAGAAGACCAGGACCTATAGTATGTTTATAAAAAAGTTCATAAGAAAAATTCGCAGGAGTTAGATGAGATTTAAGGCTCAAAGTTGTGTGATGAGGAGAGGGAGGAGGTGCCCTTTTATAAAGGAGAAGAGGGACACCTTTAGAAATCTAAAAATATATATTAATTTATTATAAATTCAAACCCCACATAAAAACTTACAAAATTACTGAAATTATAGGATTACATGATATAGGGTTGTAATCTCATCAACCAATAAAATTTAGACATGTTGGGAATTTATTTCAAACATTTTCAACTTGATTTATCCTTATTTAATCAATTTAGTTTTATTTGTGGTAATAATATTCAAAATTTGAAATCATTATAAATAATTACTTATATGTTGTTAATTGTCCATAATTTTATACTTTAGGAAATTTTATACCATATATATTTTAATTTATAATTTTTAAATATTTTTGTTATTTTTAAACAATTTTATAAAATTTTATTTTTATAAAATAACAATAGTGTCAATTTTGACACAATTCATTTATTTGAATTTAAATAAAATCCACACATAATATATATTATAAATAAAAAATTTAATAGATTCATAACATATCATATTTATCTAGAAAATTTGTGGAGTAAATTAAATAGTTCATATAATTATTATTTTATTATTTTTAAAACCATTTATTTGATATTTCAATCAATAAAATAATTTCAACATCACTATTGTGTCGAAATTAATGATAATTATTTAATACTAAATATTCCAAATAAATTCACATGATGTAGATAATTTTATTTGATTTCTGTATACTATTCATGATCGATGTTTTATGAAGGTTATCACTAAATTAAAATTATTACACTTATAATATTTTAGAGAGTGACATATTGTCTCTTTCTTTAGTTTTAATAATAATTACATAATTTTCATGGTCAAAGGTCCATGAAATGAATCTATTACGACCCTTAGCTGATATGGGTCGACTTTTATTCATCAAATAGAATTTTGGAAAGTGTTAGTGTAATTATACAATCTTATTTTTACCCTTAATTACCCAATTTACAAATAACTGTAGTAAATAAAAATTATCGTAGTTACTATTTATAATATAAAAAAAATAAAAGTAACCAATTAATATAATTTAGACCCACTTAATCCAAATATGGAATCCATTTTTCAAATTCAAAACACAAAATATTCAGTAATTAAGTTAAAATTAATCTCATTGTTAAGCAAACGGGTTTTAAAAGTTAAAACATTGCAAAAGATTGAAATGTTTTTACCTATGAATTCAATGTAAGATTAATGTTAATGACATACATTATATTAATTGGTAAAAATATATTCTATTTATATTTTAAAACCATTAAATAATATATTTTAACCATATAAATTGTTTTGATGATAAAAGTTGTTTTCAATTAAAAATTTGCGTATTTTTACTATTCATAAAAATATAAAAGATATTAGAAAAGTATCAGAAATTTATCCAATGAAAATTTTTATAGCCTGATTTAATGGAATAATTTTATTTTGTAAAATTGAACTTATAAACTTGTCAAAAATTATCTTTAAAATAAGTGTTCCATCAAAAGGCGGAAAACTGTATTTTTTTTAAAATAATTCTTTTATCCGAAAAATTTATTTTTTTCTCGTATAATATGTAAAATGAATTATAATGTTATATAAAATTCAAAATGTTGTTAACACTATTTATAATGTCTACTTTATAAAATAATTTAATAACATATCTTTGTTTAGTGAAACTCGATATTACGTACAACACACGCTATCAAGGAAGGTTGCTCTTGCGTATAACGCATGCCAAGCTAGTGTTGTGTGTAGTGAAATATTCCTTTGATGTTGCATATAAAATAATACATAAAAAAATATACTTCTCTTAAACTATCAGGGTTTTATATTCTACCCCCCTTAAAATGAATTTCGCCCTCGAAATTCGTCACTTCGTAACAAACAGATGAGGATACCTCTCCCTCATCATAGCCTCAAGCTCCCATGTTGCTTCTTATAATTGGTGGTTCCTCCATAAAACTTTCACCAAGAGAGTGGTCTTGTTCTATACAAATGTTTCACTACGATCCAGAATCTCTATCGGTTGTTCTTCATAAGAATGATCTTTCTTCAGCGGTACAACATCTGTGCTTAGTACATGTGAAGGATCAGGTATGTACTTTCTCAAGAGAGATACATGGAATACATCATGAACTTGAGAGAGATTTAGTGGAAGTTCCAATCATTAAGCTACCTTACCTACACGATCCAATATTTCAAAAGGACCAATATACCTAGGGCTTAGCATGCCCTTCTTTCCAAATATCATTACTCTATTCCAACGAGGTATTTTTAAGAACACTTTATCACCCAATTCAAACTCTAGGTCTTTTATTAGGTTGACGGCATAAATTTTTTGTCGACTCTAAGCATCTCTTATGTGTTGTTGAATAGATCTTACCTTTTCTACCATCTCATCAACAAGATCAGGTCCTAATAACTTTCCTTCCCCATATTCATCCCAGTAAGTTGGAGTTCTGCATTTCTTTCCATAGAGAGCTTCATAAAAAGCCATATGAATACTGGAGTGAAAGCTATTATTATAAAAAAATTCAACCAAAGGTAGGTGTTGATCGCAACCACCTTTGAAATCCATAGAGCAAGCTCTCAACATGACTTATATAGTTTGAATTTTCCTCTCAGACTGACCGTCAGTATAAGGATGATAAGTAGTGATGAAACTCAAATATATATCAAGAGTATGCTGAAGACTTCGCAAAAACATTGAGTTAAACCTCAGATCCCGATCATAAATAATAGGAAGTGGGACTCCATGAAATCTTAACACTTCATTATCATTTATCCTGGAAATCGGATCAAGAGATAAGTCTTCTCTGATAGAAATAAAGTGTGCTGACTTCGTAAGATGCTCAACTATAACCCAAATAGCATTATTGCCTTTGGATGTTATAGGATGTCCAATGAAAAAGTCCATAGTGATATTTTCCCATTTCCATTCAGGTATGGGTAATGGTTGTAACATCCCCTTGGACTTCTGTCTCTCAGCTTTAACTTGCTGACAAACCAAGCATCAAGAGACATATTGTAACACCCCGAGATTTTATGAAAAATATTCTTTTTAATTTCATTAATGTCTTGTGTTATACGCTACACCAAAAGGAGCTTTCACAACACACATCTCTAACCTGGATTGAATTACACGCAATCGCGACCTTCCAGGATAGCGTGTGTTGTACGCAACACCAAGTTTCACTAAACAATGATATGCTATTAAAATATTATTAAAACTAGCCGTTATGAATAGTAATAACCACTTTTTGAAATTTTGTAAATTTTATTTTTCAAAATGGACTTCATTTTTGGATTCTGAATATCGAAATTAGCTTAGGGTGAAATTTTCGTAATTTTCGGATAACTTTCATATTTTGATGAATAGTGAAAATTACTAAATTTTAATTAAAAACAAATTTTTCAATCGAAATAATTAATAGTGATAAATTATTAATTTGAGTGGTTTTAAAGTATATTTAGAATATATTTTTACAACTTAAAACAATGTTGGTCATTGTATGTAATTTCAAATTTAAACCAGTCATAAACAAGTGTCTATCTTTTGATAGTTATTATCTCTTAAGAACACGCTATTTGTTTTGACGAACGGGAATTAATTTTAAAATTAATTAATTCAACTGATATGTTTTAAATTTGATAAAATAGACATCATTTTTGAATTCATAATATCAAATATATCTTAGATCTAATTTTTGGTATTTTTCTGAAAACTTTTAATTTTTGATGAATAGTGAAACCACTAAGTGGTAGTTAAAAAAACTGAATTTTTCATAAAACATAATTTTACTGCTTCTATGAGTGGAATTTAGAAAATCCGAGAGACATGGTTAATATAAAGGACTAAAATGTGGTTCAATGAGATTAAAATAATTTTTGGTGAATAGTAACTTTTTACTTTTTTTTACCACGATGAAAAGTAAATCGGGTAATTAAGGGTAAAAATGATATTATTATTACCCTAACACATGTCCAAATTCCATTGTATAAGTGTAATTCGACCAAAAACATGCTTAGGAATAAAATATGACCATTTAGGCCCACTTGGATTAGATTGGGACATTTATTATTATTTAATTCAAAGAAGAGTTAAAAGAGTTAAAATCAAAGTTTATTTACTAAAACATTTTTAATATAGGGTTATACATAAGATAAATTCGATTGTAAATATTCATTAGAAATATAAAAAGATTTACTACGTAATTTTATTTTATTTGTAATTTTTAGACATTAAATAATTTAATTTATTTATAACACAACGATGATGCAGTAATTATCTTATTAATGAAATATTGACATAATTGACGTTATAAATACTCAAATAAATATTATTTGAGACTTTTTATGAGTTACACTAATTTTATAGGTTAATATGACATGTTATTGTTGATTTAAGTAACTTGGTTAGAACTTATCATTCTGTTATAAATTTTATAAAAATCATGTACCAAATAGTGTCAAAATTGACATAAATTAGTTTTTAAAACAAATATTATATTAATAATTGTTATTTTATTCCTAAAAATCTAAGGTTCGGCCAAATGACTTAGATAAAGTTATATATATTAATACTATACAATTTGTGGTTCGTTTGGCTTCTTATAGTAAGTTAATTAACCTTATAATGTAAGAACACAAGAAGACATGGTAAAAGTAAAATTATTTAACTTAATGTTAAATCTAAATGATAAGGTTAAAATAGGAACCTAAACTTTTTTAAATTCTATTGGATGAGAGTATTTCGACCCATCCCCACCTTAGCCTCGAAATAAATCAATTTGGAGCTATTTAAAACCGAACCTGAGTTTATAATAAAATAATAGTTTTAGTTATTCCAAAGGTGCCCCTCTCCTCCCTTATAAAAGGACACCCCCTCCCTCTCTTCCTCAAACAACATTGAGCCTTCAAGCTCGGCCAAACCCTACCAAATTCTCTTCTCCAATTCCCTAGAAACATCCTTGAGGTTCTGGTCTTCCTCAAAGACCAATTTTAGTTCCCTAAGAGGAGGTCTCAAAGAGGCGCTTCAAAGAAGAGGTAATTTCCGTTACCAATTCTTTCACCTTTATTTCTTCTTCCACTTCTTCTTCTTAGGTTGTTTCATTATGAAGTAATAACATCAGTATCACTCATATACTAATATGTTATTATAATTATGAAACAATCCTAATTCACCATCTATCCATCCTACGGAAAATGAAATCACTGCGCGTGCGTACGTACGAAATACCGTCTCGACGCCGTGGTGTAATCTGTTTTTCCACCAACACCTTACATGGATGGGTATTATGGTGTAAAGAATAACTATACATAGTTATTATAACATCATAATGATTCTTATATATTGTATCATCCACTCCAATTCAATTCAATAATTATGGAAATGATATCATCGCTCGTGCATACGTACGGACTACCGTCTCCACGACGCGATGAGATTCATTCTCCATGTTAACCATTTAAGAATGATTATAAAGTATATATAAATAATAATAATGAAATATATGACATGGTAAATCTACTGGATTTATGTATATATATATGTCATCTACTTACTTCCATTCAAGACAATAAGGAATGGAAAACAGCGTTCATGCGTATGTACGGACTACCGTCTCCATGAACGGTGTGTTTCATTTCATTTATCTATCTATTATATATATATATACACTGAATATATATGATATATAAATCATATTTTATATTCTGGAAGTAAGTAAATCATGATATAAGAAATAACAATGTCAAGAACAACAAGTCCAAATACCTACGATAAATGAAACAATTTTACCCAAAATGCTCTTTAACCTTGAATTTACAAAAGAACAGGTAATATAAAGTCATAAGTGAACCATATATGATATCATAACAATGAATATGATTCTGTAATAAGTAAATGACATTATTTAAATCATTATACAGGAGGTTTGGACACTTACGAAGCAAATCGTACATAAGGTAAGGGAAATATCACAATCTCATTTTTATCCGAGATTGTTTATACTTTAGTATTTACTGGGGTGTATTTTATCAACCAAATCCATGTTTACTCAATATGTAATATTATTTCCATTCACCTAAAATTTTTTATATCCAATTTTACCCTTCGGTGAGTTTTTAGTAAAAGATATGAAAGGAATCTTTTGTCGTTTTTCGTACGAGGTACTTTTTGACTTTTCCGACAAAAGTATGAAGAATGTTTTTTTAACTTATACGGCATGAATGGATTTTTAAAACATTATTTCCAAGAAGCTTCCTTTACAAGATTTTCAATTTTATTTTTAATCAACTTCTTTTAGTTTAAAATTGTATGACATGTTAAGAAAGGAAAACTGTTTTTGAAGTAGAAAGGATTTTTTCCTCAAGAATGGAGTTCAAGAGTTTTATCAAAATTATTTTCCATCTAAGACAATATAGGGTTCTGTTTCTATCTCTATTATTACATGGATTTGATTATGTTGTGATGGAAATATTTTTATGAATTCCTTTATCTTATATGAATTGTTTTATGATGTCACGATGTATAAGATTCCCATTTTTATTACATGGGTTATGCAATGATGTATGATTTAAGATTTTGTGGCACACATAAGAATGGTATCATTATGAGATGGGTGGGACCTATATCTCCCTCCAATGCATTGGGTAAAGATTTTATATCTCATGAGATAGACATGGCTGGAACGGTAGGTTATACCGGTTCAGTGAAACCGGACTGAAACGAGGGTGACTCGGTTCAGAAAGGGACTTTGTCCACTAAGATAGTCTTGGCAATGAGTCTTGACTAACAAGAAATTATTTTCTATGATTATGTGTGTATGACACAAAGTTTCATGTTTTAAGTTATGATTATTGTGATTATATTTCACTGCCATGATTTACCCCATGTTATTAAATTATGATCTCTTTTGCAGGTTAAGATTTCCAAAAGTTATGTGCTTATGTGTATGATGTGATTGATATTTCTTTTGTTTACCCTTACTGATCATTTGAGCTCACCCTTTTGTATGTTTTCTTTCCCCAGGTCAGGAAGAAGGTTATTAAGTAAGATATGCCAAAAGGGACTATAGATATGATGAAATAAATGGGAGACAGTGTAGATGCTTTATGAACCAGTTGTTTATGTTTCCTAGTTTCCAAAGACACTAAACTATTACAATCCTTGTGTGTGTGTTTTTGTTATGTACTAAGTATTCCGCAAAAGTAATGTAATGTTCATGTACGTCAAGCTTCGGGTCTCTACAGTTGGTATCAGAGGAAAGGTTTAGTCAACCTTTGGAAACTAGGACGCGAAAACGTTTGTGAGATCCCTAGAGATATTTCTATAGTATGTCTAGGGATGTCCCTAAGGATAGGTATACATATAGGATATAGTCCTAGCACTACGGTAACGATCTCAGAATTTAACCTAAGATGTTAGATATTACGGTTACTCCCCCTTTACTATGTTGTTTTCTCCAGCATGATTTTTGCCTCTCACAGAATTCTTTTTGTGTTTTAGTTAATGGAGGGAACCAGAAGTAATTTGGTTAACATTGAATCCAATGGTCAAATTGGTGACTATGAGAAACAAAATTGTGTAATTCCTATAGAGAAAGATATTGTGATTATGCCGAATCAGTCATCGCGATATATGATTAACAAGGTGAAATTTAGTGGTATGCCTAATTAATCAAAGAAGAGGAAGATAAACTATTATGCATGTTCGCATGTTGAGGATCATAAATAAAGGAAGATTGAGATTTCTAAAGAAGGGAAGAAGAACCATTAGGAATACCTCAAATGGAGGGACCGATGTTATCTGTGTGGAGAAAAGGGTCATAGAGTGACAGAATGTTATGGAGTTCAATGTATTATTTGTGGAGAACATGGGCATTACCCAATTCAATGCCCTGACCTAAAAAGTTACTTCTAAATCAAGGAAGGACTTATTCCAGGACAATAATTGAAGAGGATGGATTGAGGTGTTTATGTATTGGTATTCAAGAATAATGTTGTTGAGGTACTTTTATTAGAATATTTTTGTATTATTCTATTGTGGTTTTCAATAATTTTAAGGTACCCGTAACCATGAAAATTGATTCAAATATTTTGGAAAGAAGATGATATGCGCGTCATGAAGGGATAAGGAGAAAATGAAGTGTTTGACAGTATTCATTAGCTCATGATAGATATAAGGACTAAGTGATATCATGGTTTGAGTATATAGAATTTTTGGATTTTGGTATGTGGAAAGAGTTAACTTTTGATGGCATTCATGTTTTCACTATGGTTTAATTGGTATTAATTTTTCAAGAGAATACATGATTAAGGTATTCACATGATTGGAATGTGACCAACAAGACATATCTTAAGATATATGGGGATCAACGATGGTATTAAATCTCTGGTAATTGTTTTCACAATATTATGAGAGTGGATTGCAGTATTATGGATAAGCCTAAAGATTGGAATGGATTATGTTGGACATAAGATAGTATTTTTTAAGGATAGAAGTTTTTTCGATATTATTGATGGGATGTTATAGTAATATAGCTTCAGAAAAAGGACAACCTGCAGGACGGGCGACAGCCCATTGCGTCGGACAAGGCCGTGGGAATCGAACCCACAACCGAAGTGCGACTGGCCTTTATCGCCTACCACTGGCCTACAGGAAGTCCCTATTTAGTAGAATCTAGTTTTATTTTATTAAGCGGTATGATACATGAAGTATAAGACCATTTTAGGAACCATATATGAATAATATCACTATATAATGACTTATGTATATTTAATAATTTTTGCTAACCTTTTGTTTGAGACAGATGGAATGACCCGTCATTCTATCACATGATCTGCTAACACATCACGAATAACAAATTCAACTTCATTTATTTAAGAGATGAAGTGGAAATTGTTCCAGGCACGAACAACAGTGAGATTATACCAAAATAAAGTAAGTATTTATTCTAATTCTAATTCTTCAACTTTAGGGAAACGATCATGAAAATCAAAAATGTTGTCCTAGTGCTCTTATATCTGATTAATCAGATGGTACCTTAGATCGTCACAAATTTATGGATTTTTTATTGTTGGCTTTTCCATAGCCATGTTCTCTACCACTCTCCATCAGAACATGATGGTTATATTTTTCTTCCATAACCATATTTTCACATATGGGGAAACCAAGTGATTAGTTTATTTGGGTAACCGTTACATTTCATACTTTTGTTTTTAAAGATTGGTTTTGGTATTCCTTTTTACGATGTGGGTTTCTATTAAAGAAACTTTTGAGTAGTAAACCATTTATAACCCCGATGAATTTCGAGGGAGAAATTCATTTTAATGGGGGTAGAATGTAACACCCCGAGATTTTATGAAAAATATTCTTTTTAATTTCATTAATGTCTTGTGTTATACGCTACACCAAAAGGAGCTTTCACAACATACATCTCTGACCTGGATTGAATTACACGCAATCACGACCTTCCAGGATAGCGTGTGTTGTACGCAACACCAAGTTTCACTAAACAACGATATGCTATTAAAATATTATTAAAACTAGCCGTTATGAATAGTAATAACCACATTTTGAAATTTTGTAAACTTTATTTTTCAAAATGGACTTCATTTTTGGATTCGGAATATCGAAATTAGCTTAGGGTGAAATTTTGGTAATTTTTGGATAACTTTCATATTTTGATGAATAGTGAAAATTACTAAATTTTAATTAAAAACAACTTTTTCAATCGAAATAATTAATAGTGATAAATTATCAATTTGAGTGGTTTTAAAGTATATTTAGAATATAATTTTACAACTTAATACAATGTTGGTCATTGGATGTAATTTCAAATTTAAACCAGTTATAAACAAGTGTCTATCTTTTGATAGTTATTATCTCTTAAGAACACGCTATTTATTTTGACGAACGAGAATTAATTTTTAAATTAATTAATTCAACTCATATGTTTTGAATTTGATAAAATATACATCATTTTTTAATTCATAATATCAAATATAGCTTAGATCTAATTTTTGGTATTTTTCTGAGAACTTTCAATTTTTGATGAATAGTGAAACCACTAAGTAGTAGTTAAAAAAACCGAATTTTTCATAAAACTTAATTTTACTGCTTCTGTGAGTGGAATTTCGAAAATCCGAGAGACACGGTTAATATCAAGGACTAAAATGTGGTTCAATGAGATGAAAATAATTTTTGGTGAATAGTAACTTTTTACTTTTTTTTACCACGGTTAAAAGTAAATAGGGTAATTAAGGGTAAAAATGATATTATTATTACCCTAAAACATGTCTAAATTCTATTGGATAAGTGTAATTCGACCAAAAACAAGCTTAGGAATAAAATATGACCATTCAGGCACACTTGGATTAGATTAGGACATTTATTATTATTTAATTCAAAGAAGAGTTAAAAGAGTTAAAATCAAAGTTTATTTACTAAAACATTTTTAATATAAGGTTATACATAAGATAAATTGGATTGTAAATATTAATTAGAAATCTAAAAATATTTACTACGTAATGGTATTTTATTTGTAATTTTTAGACATAAAATAATTTAATGTATTTATAACACAACGATGATGCAGTAATTATCTTATTAATGAAATATTGACATAATTGACGTTATAAATACTCAAATAAATATAATTTGAGACTTTTTATGACTTACACTAATTATCTAGGTTAATATGACATGTTATTGTTGATTTACGTAACTTGGTTAGAAATTATCATTCTGTTATAAATTTTATAAAAATCATGTACCAAATAGTGTCAAAATTGACATAAATTAGTTTTTAAAACAAATATTATATTATTAATTGTTATTTTATTCCTAAAAATCTAAGGTTCGGCCAAATGACTTAGATAAGGTTATATATATTAATAATAAACAATTTTTGGTTCTTTTGGCCTCTTATAGTAAGTTTATTAACCTTATAGTGTAAGAACACAAGAAGACATGGTAAAAGTAAAATTATTTAACTTAATGTTAAATCTAAATGATAAGGTTAAAATAGGAACCCAAACTTGTCTAAATTCTATTGGATGAGAGAATTTCGACCCATCCCCACCTTAGCCTCGAAATAAAAAAATTTGGAGCTATTTAAAACCGAAATTGACTTTATAATAAAATAATAGTTTTAGTTATTCCAAAGGTGCCCCTCTCCTCCCTTATAAAAGCACACCCCCTCCCTCTCTTCCTCAAACAACATTGAGCCTTCAAGCTCGGCCAACCCCTGCCAAATTCTCTTCTACACTTCCCTAGAAACATCCTAGAGGTTCTGGTCTTCCTCAAAGACCAATTTTAGTGCCCTAAGAGGAGGTCTCAAAGAGGCGCTTCAAATAAGAGGTAATTTCCGTTACCAATTCTTAAACCTTTATTTCTTCTTCCACTACCTCTTCTTAGGTTGTTTCATTATGAAGTAATAACATCAGTATCACTCATATACTGATATGTTATTATAATTATGAAACAATCCTCATTCACCATCTATCCATCCTACGGAAAAGGAAATCACTGCGCGTGCGTACGTACGGAATACCGTCTCCACGTCGTGGTGTAATCTGTTTTTCCACCAAAAACTTACATGGATGGGTATTATGGTGTAAAGAATAACTATACATAGTTATTATAACATAATAATGATTCTGATATATTGTATCATCCACTCCAATTCAATTCAATAATTATGGAAATGATATCATCGCTCGTGCGTACGTACGGTCTACCATCTCCACGACGCGATGCGATTCATTCTCCATGTTAACCATTTAAGAATGATTATAAAGTATATATAAGTAATAATAATGAAATATATGACATGGTAAATCTACTGGATTTATGTATATATATATGTCATCTACTTACTTCCATTCAAGTCAATAAGGAAAGGAAAACAGCGTTCATGCGTACGTACGGACTACCGTCTCAATGAACGGTGTGTTTCATTTCATTTATCTATCTATTATATATATATATATACTGAATATATATGATATATAAATCATATTTTATATTCTTGAAGTAAGTAAATCATGATATAAGTAATAATAATGTCAAGAACAACAAGTCCAAACACCTACGATAAATGAAACAATTTTACCCAAAACGCTCTTTAACATGGAATTTACAAAAGAACGGGTAATATAAAGACATAAGTGAACCATATATGATATCATAACAATGAATATGATTCTGTAATAAGTAAATGACATTATTTAAATCATTATACAGAAGGTTCAGACACTTACGAAGCAAATCGGACCTAAGGTAAGGGAAATATCACAATCTCATTTTTATCCGAGATTGTTTATACTTTAGTATTTACTGGGGTGTATTTTATCATACAAATCCATGTTTACTCAATATGTAATATTATTTCCATTCACCTAAAATTGTTTGAATCCAATTTTACCCTTTGGTGAGTTTTTATTAAAGGATATGAAAGGAATCTTTTGTCGTTTTTCGTACGATGTACTTTTTGACTTTTCCGACAAAAGTATGAAGAATGTTTTTTTAACTTATACGGCATGAATGGATTTTTAAAACATTATTTCCAAGAAGCATCCTTTACAAGTTTTCAAGTTTATTTTTAATCAACTTCTTTTAGTTTAAAATTGTATGACATGTTAAGAAAGGAAAAGTGTTTTTTAAGTAGAAAGGATATTTTCCTCAAGAATGGAGTTCAAGAGTTTTATCAAAATTATTTTCCATATAAGACAATATAGGGTTCTGTTTCTATCCCTATTATTACATGGATTTGATTATGTTGTGATGGAAATATTTTTATGAATTCCTTTATCTTATATGAATTGTTTTATGATCTCACGATGTTTAAGATTCCCATTTTTATTACATGGGTTATGCAATGATGTATGATTTAAGATTTTGTGGCACACATAAGAATGGTTTCATTATGAGATAGGTGGGACCTATATCTCCCTCCAATGCATTAGGTAAAGATTTTATATCTCATGAGATAGACATGGCTGGAACGGTAGGTTATACCGGTTCAGTGAAACAGGACTGAAACGAGGGTGACTCGGTTAGGAAAGGGACTTTGTCCACTAAGATAGTCTTGGCAATGAGTCTTGACTAACAAGAAATGATTTTCTATGATTATGTGTGTATTCCACAAAGTTTCATGTTTTAAGTTATGATTATTGTGATTACATTTCACTGCCATGATTTACCCCATGTTATTAAATTATGATCTCCTTTGCAGGTTAAGATTTCCAAAAGTTATGTGCTTATGTGTATGATGTGATTGATATTTCTTTTTTTACCCTTACTGAGCATTTGAGCTCACCCTTTTGTATGTTTTCTTTCCCCAGGTCAGGAAGAAGGTTATTAAGTAAGATATGCCAAAAGGGACTATATATATGATGAAATAAATGGGAGACAGTGTAGACGCTTTATGAACCAGTTGTTTATGTTTCACAGTTTCCAAAGACACTAAACTATTACGATCCTTGTGTGTGTGTTTTTGTTATGTACTAAGTATTCTGCAAAAGTAATGTTATGTTCATGTACATCAAGCTTCGGGTCTCTACACATATTTAGCAACATCGCTTTTCAAGCCATCCCACCAAAAGTACTTTTTCAGGTCCCTATACATCTTCGTGCTTCCATGATGAATAGAGAATGAATAACTATGAGCCTTATCCAGTATCTCCTTCTTTAATATTTGGATGGGAGGAACATAAACCCAATTCCTAAACCTTATTATCCAATCACAATCAAGGTTGAATTCAGGAACATTTCTCACCTTCTTTTTTAACTCTACATCTTCTTTTTGTGCCTCTTTATTCTTCACATGTATAGATGGTTGAACATTCATTTGAGAAATATAAGATTTTGTCCCTTCCATTATAATTCAAAGATCCAACCTTTGTAAATGCATAAATATTGGATCTTTTGTGATCCTCATCATGGATAAGCTAGCATGGTCTTTTCAACATAATGCATATGTCACCTTGTTTGTTTTCCCAAGGTGATAATGAATTGAGCAGTCGTAAACATTAATCAGCTCCAACCATCTTCTTTGACGCATATTCAGATCCTTTTGGGTGAAAATATACTTTAGACATTTATGATTAGTATAAATATCACACCTTTCCCCATAATGATAATGCCTCCAATATTTAATGCAATGATTACCGAAGCTAACTCCAAATCATGAGTTGGGTAATTTTTCTCTTGGATTTTCAACTGTCATGAGGCATAAGCTATCACCATATCATTTTTCATGATAACACACCCCAGTCCCTTCTTGGATGCATCACTGTAGATCACAAAACTTTCTCCACTACAAGTCAGTGTGAGCACAGGTGCACTGGATAACCTTATTTTCAACTCCTTGAAATTCACTTCACACTCCTCCGTCCACACGAAATTAGCTCCTTTCCGAGTCAACCTAGTGAGTGGATTAGATAATCGGGAAAAATCATTAAAAAAACGTCTATAATATCTATCCATACCAAGAAAACATCGGATCTCAGTTACTGTTGTTGGTCTCGACCATCTTTCGGTAACTTCTGTTATTGCTGGATCCACAGATATCCCCTCTTTTGAGATTAAGTGACCCAAAAATGAAACTTTTTGAAGCCAGAATTCACACTAGGTAAATTTGGCATAAATCTTCTCCTTTCTTAGGGTCTTTAATACAATTCTCAAGTTATCTTCATGTTCTTACGTTCTCTTTGAATAGACAAGAATATCATCTATAAAGACTACAAAAAACAGATCAAGATTGTTTTTAAGGACTTTATTCATTAGATCCGTGAAGATAACAGGGGAATTAGCAAGACCAAATGGCTTCACTATAAATTCATAGTGTCCATACCATGTACGGAAAGTCGTTTTTGGGATATCCTACCTTTTGACGCTTAATTTATGATACCCTGAACAATGATCAATCGTGGAAAAGTATGATATTTGTTCTTGATAGTGATCTTGTTAAGTTCTCGAAAATCAATGCAAAGTCTCATTGATCCATCTTTCTTCTTAACAATGTGAACGGATGTTCCCCAAGGAGACACACTGGGGTGTATGAATCCTTTATCAATATTGTCTTGGAGTTGCTTCTTCAAGTCCAACAACTCAATTGGGGAAATTCAATAAGGTTTCTTTGAAATGGGATCGCACTCGGTAAGAGTTCTATTGAAAACTCAACTTCACGATTTGGTGGAAGACCGGGAAATTCATCTAGAAAGACATCATCAAACTCCTGTACAATGGGTGTATTCTTAATCATGAGTTTCTTAGAAACCATTTGAGATAAATAACCGTCATTTAGTAGAACCAAGATGCATAAGATGGAAGAAATTTCCACTAAAAGGTTATGTTCGTCCTTGCATCGATAGACTATCATAGATTGATTTGTTATATGAAATGTGACTTCTCTTCTTTGGAAACTGATATGAGCTCCATATAAAGAAAGCCATTCCATGCCAAGAATTACATCAAATTCCACTATAGGAAGTATCACAAGATTTGTAGGAAGCACTTTCCTACAAACTTTAATCGAAGAAGAATTTTAAACTTTTGATGTGACTGTTGTGCCATTAGGGGTTTTCACAGCTAACTAAATATATTACTATTGAGGTAATATGGTGATACCCTTAGAAAATACATCTGAAATAAAAGTGTGGGTGGATCCAGAATCAAATAAAACATTTTCTACTTTAGAGTGGATGGTAAGAGTACCTTTCACCACTTCGTTATCATACTCCCTATCACCGATAGAAATTGCATGTGACTTACATTTTCTTTGGCCATAAGAGTTTGTTGATGTCGATCATCATCAACAACCCTTGGATTAGGGCATTGATTGGCATAATGCCCCATTTCCTTGCACTTGATACATTGAAGTGTAGGAGGTGCATTCTCTGTATCCCATTCTTTGGTCGCATAATTAGACATCTTCTTCCCATCATTTCGACATTCAACTACCCGATGACCTTCTTCTACACACTTAAAACATTTACTTGTCCCTTTAATACAATTCCCTCCTTGTTTCTTTCAACACTTTGAGCATAAGGGAAAAATAATCTTCTTTTCAGTGTGGTCTTTATATTTTCCTTTGAATTCCATTTTCCGGTTCTTATCAAACCTATATGATTGATGGGTTACTCCAATCTCCATATCAACCTTGACAGCACATCGAACAATTTCCTCATAGTTATTGAAGTCCCTAATGGCTGACTCCCTTTGAATACTTGTTTTTAAGACACTAAATGATCAAACGATTTTACTCTCTGGTTGGATAATAATTTTGTAAGCGTAACTTGAAAGTCTTATAAAATTTTCTTCATAGGTACCAACAGATTCATCATCCTTTTGCTTCAGTTCAAGAAAATCCTTCTCCACCATTTTTCTATGAATACGAGGGAAGTACTTATTGAAAAATAAGTTCTTGAACTCATCTCATTCCATGGACTCAATTTCATCCATTTGCCTCATATTCTTAATAACATTCCACAATTGATCAGCTTCACCTTCCAAACGATATAATTCTTAGATGAATTTATCATGTTCATAACATTGAGAACTAAAAATATCATTTCAGTGGTACTGATCCATTGTTCAGCCACTAATGGATCAGAAGACCCACTGAAAGATGGTGGATGCTACCTCATGAAGGATTCAACAAGAATGTTTCTACTTCCTTTGCTCGTTTGGAATTCCAGCATGATTCATAGCTTGACATAGTTATCTGAGCATGGCTACAAGATTTTGTATTCCAACACCAATAATGTTTGGTTTCTCAGGGGGACAATAATTGCATTACCCGTCACTTTCAGCATTAATACGGTTCCTTCGGGTTCTATCCATTGACTAGAACAAAGAAGCATAGTGTGAGAAACACTAATCATAATAGGAAAACCACATAATCACAAATAAAATTTCACACTTTCGGTCTTGTCATAAGTTATTCATGGCCATTTCTAAAACACTAATATTTTGTTCTATGCTTAGACATATCATTAGAGTTCTTACTAAGGCATTCACATCCTAGTTTCCAAAGGATGACTATACATTTCCTCTGATAACAACTATAACGACACATACATTACATATATTGTTATTATTTCAAAATTGAATCATAATTGTTTCAAAATATAACAAAACCATTATAATACCGTATAGGTATAGTGTCTTTTGAAACTAGGAAACATAAAAAACTGGTTCAAAAAGAATCTATATTGTCTCCCTTTTATTTCATCATATCTAAAGTCCCTTTTTGCATATCCTACTTAATATCCTTCTTCCTGACCTGGGGAAAAGAAAACATACAAAAGGGTGAGCTCAAATTCTTAGTAAGGGTAAATGATGGGGATATAAAACATATCATATTCATAAGAACATAACATTTTGTAAATCTTATCCTGCAAAAGAGATCGTAATTTCTTGACATGGGATAAATCATAGTAGTGAAATGTAATCCCAAAAATCATAATAAAAAACATGAAACTTTGTGGCGTACACACAAAATAATAGAAAATCATTTCTTATTAGTCAAGACTCATTTCCAAGACTATCATAGTGGAAAAAGTCTATTTCTGAAACAGGTTCACTCCTCGTTCCAGTCCTGTATCACTGAACTGGATTAACTTTCAGTTCTAGCCATGTCTATCTCATGAGTTATAAATATTTACCCAAGGCATTGGAGGGAGATATAGGTCCCACCCTTCACATAATGATACTATTCTTATGTGTTCCACAAAAATAGAAATCATACATCATAGCATAACACATGTAATAAAAATGGGATTCTTAAAATCATGCCATCAAAACATAAATCATATAACATAAAAGGAAGTCATAAAAATAATTCCACCATAATCAAGTCAATCTAAAAATAGGGATAGAAACAGAACCCTATATTATATTTGATGGAAAATAATTTTGATAAAACACTTGAACTCCATTATTGAGGGAAATATCCATTCTACTTCAAAAACATTTTTCCTTTCTTAACATGTCATAAAGTTCTAAACTAAAAGAAGTTAATTAAATATAAACTTGAAAATTTATAAGAGAAGATTCATGGGAATAATGTTCTATGAAATCATAAAAATATAACCATGCTGTATAAGTTAAAAAAACATTCTTCTCATACTTTGGTCGAAAAGTCAAAAAGTATCTCGTACGGAAAATGAAAAAAAAGATTCATTTCATATATTTTACTAAAATTTGCCAATAGATAAAAATGTATTTAAAAAATTGCAGGAGGACAGAAAATAATATTACATAATGATGAAACATGGATGTGGATGATAAATATTCCCCAGTAAATTCTGATGTATAAACATTCTAAGATAAAAATGAGATTGCGAGATTTTCCCTTACCTTTGGTCTGATTTTCTTAGTACGTATCCGAACCTCCGTTATAATGATTTAAATAATGACATTGACTTATTACATAATCATATTAATTGTTATGATATCATATTTGGTCATATTATTATCTTCTTATTAGTAATATTTCATTGATACTTCTTATTCAGGTGTTAATTGCTTTATGTTCTTATGCATGTTTTGTCGAACAAATTATTATTCTTTATTTTAGGTTATAGATACCGCATTTCCAGAATGGTATTAGTGTAATTTATATCATTTTTATTCATTCCATTAATTTATATAATCATTATTCAATGGAGATCATGTAGAACGAGTCGCATCACATCGTGGAGACGGTAGGCCGTACGTACGCACGAGCGATGATATCATTCCCATGATCGTGGAATTGTATTGAAGTGTATGTATACTATTTTTTAATAAATATAAATTTTCAATAATCATATATAGTTATTCTTTACAACATTATACCCATCCAAGTAAGGTGGTGGTGGAAAACAGATTACACCACGGCGTGGAGACGGTATTCCGTACGTACGCACGCGTGGTGATTTCATTTTCCATAGGAATGATAGAAGGTGAAATAGGGTTATTTAATATTTATAATATCATATGAGTATATTAGTGATACTTATATTATTACTTTATAATGAAACAAATAAATACGAATAATTAGAAGAAGAAATAAATTTGAAATAATCTGTAACGGATATTACCTCTTCTTCGACACACCTCTTTGAAACCTCCTATTAGGGAACTAAAATTGGTCTTTGAAGAAAACCAGTACCTCTAGTATGTTTCTAGAGAATTTCATAAGGGAAATGGGAAGGTTTTTTCCAAGCTTAAAGGATCAAAATTGTGTGAGTAGAAGAGGGTGTATGTAACACCCCGAGATTTTATGAAAAATATTCTTTTTAATTTCATTAATGTCTTGTACGCTACACCAAAATGAGGTTACACAACACACATCCTTGACTTGCCTTGCATTACACGCAATCGCGACCTTCCTTAATAGCGTGTGTAGTACGCAATACCGAGTTTCACTAAACAACGATATGCTATTAAAATATTATTAAAACTAGCCGTTATGAATAGTAATAACCACTTTTTAAAATTTTTTAAATTATATTTTTCAAAATGGACTTCATTTTTGGATTCGGAATATCGAAATTAGATTAGGGTGAAATTTTGGTAATTTTTGGATAACTTTCATATTTTGATGAATAGTGGAAATTACTAAATTTTAATTAAAAACAACTTTTTCTATCGAAATAATTAATAGTGTTAAATTATTAATTTTAGTGGTTTTAAAGTATATTTAGAATATATTTTTACAATTTAATACAATGATGGTCATTAGATGTAATTTCACATTTAAACCAGTTATAAACAAGTTTCACTCTTTTGATAGTTATTATCTCTTAAAAACACGCTATTTGTTTTGACAACGGGAATTAATTTTTAAATTAGTTAATGCAACTGATATGTTTTGAATTTGGTAAAATAGACATCATTTTTGAGGTCATAATATCAAATATAGGTTAGGCCTAATTTTTGGTATTTTTCTGAAAACTTTCAATTTTTGATGAATAGTGGAACCACTAAGTGGTAGTAAAAAAACTGAATTGTTCATAAAACTTAATTTTACCGCTTCTGTGAGTGGAATTTCCAAAATCCGAGAGACACGGTTGTTGTCAGTAAGTAAAATGTGGTTCAATGAGATGAAAATAATTTTTTTGGTGAATAGTAACTTTTTACTTTTTTACCACAGTTAAAAGTAAATAGGGTAATTAAGGATAGAAATGATATTATTATTACCCTAACACATGTCCTAATTCTATTGGACAAGTGTAATTCGACCAAAAACAAACTTAGAAATAAAATATGCCCATTTAGGCCCACTTGGATTAGATTAGGACATTTATTATTAATTTATTTAAAGAAGTGTTAAAAGAGTTAAAATCAAATTTTATTTACTAAAACATTTTTAATATGGGGATATACATAAGATAAATTCGACTATAAATATTCATTAGAAAGATAAAAAGATTTCCTATATAATGGTATTTTATTTGTAATTTTGAGACATTAAATAATTTAATTTATTTATGACACAACGATGATGCAGTAATTATCTTATTAATGAAATATTGACATAATTGATGTTATAAATACCCAAATAAATATAATTTGAGACTTTTTATGAATTCCACTAATTTTATAGGTTAATATGACATGTTAGTATTTATTTAAATAACTTTGTTCGAAATTATCATTCTGTTATGATTTTCACAAAAATCAATTACTAAATAGTGTCAAAATTGACATAAAATAGTTTTTAAAACAAATATTATATTATAAATTGTTATTTTATTTCTAAAAATATAAGGTTCGGCCAAATGACTTAGATAAGGTTATATATATTAATAATAAACAACTTGGGGTTCTATTGGCTTCTTATAGTAAGTTTATTAACCTTATAGTATAAGAACACAAGAACACATGGTAAAAGTAAAATTATTTAACTTAATGTTAAATCTAAATGATAAGGTTAAAATAGGAACCTAAACTTGTCTAAATTCTATTGGATGAGAGGATTTCGACCCATCCCCACCTTAGCCTCGAAATAAATCAAATTTCAGCTATTTAAAACCGAACATGACTTTATAATAAAATAATATTTTTAGTTATTCCAAAGGTGCCCCTCTCCTCCCTTATAAAAGGACACCTCCTCCCTCTCTTCCTCACACAACTTTGAGCCTTCAAGCTCGGCCAAACCCTGCCAAATTCTCTTCTCCACTTCCATAGAAACATCCTAGAGGTTGTGGTCTTCCTCAAAGACCAATTTTGGTACCCTAATAGGAGGTCTCAAAGAGGCGCTTCAAAGAAGAGGTAATTTCCGTTACCAATTCTTTCACCTTAATTTCTTCTTCCACTTCTTCTTCTAAGGTTGTTTCATTATTAATTAATAACATCAGTATCACACATATACTGATATGTTATTATAAGTATGAAACAACCCTATTTCACCATCTATCCATCCTACGGAAAACAAAATCACCGCGCGTGCGTACGTACAGAATACCGTCTCCACGCCGTGGTGTAATCTACTTTTCCACCAACACCTTACATGGATGGGTATTATGGTGTAAAGAATAACTATATATAGTTATAATAACATAATAATTATTCTGATATATTTTATCATCCACTCCAATTAAATTCAATAATTATGGAAATGATATCATCACTGGTGCGTACGTACGGACTACCGTCTCCACGACGTGATGAGTTTCATTCTCCATGTTAACCATTTAAGAATGATTATAAAGTATATATAAGAAATAATAATGAAATATATGACATTATAAAGCTACTGTATTTATGTATATATGTATGACATCTACTTAATTCCATTCAACTCAATAAGGAAACGAAAACAGCGTTCATGCGTACGTACGACCTACCGTCTCCATGAACGATGTATTTCTTTCCATTTACTGATTTATTATATATATGTAAATTCTGAATATATATATATATATAAATCATGTTTTATATTCTGGATTTAAGTAATCATGATTTCAGTAATCATATTAATAATTACAAGTCAAGACACGGATGACAAATGAATCAATTTTACCCAAAACGCTCTTTAGCATGGAATTTACAAAAGAACGGGTAATATAAAGTTATAAGTGAACCATATATGATATCATAACAATTAATATGATTCTGTAATAAGTCAATGACATTATTTAAATCATTATAAAGGAGGTTCGGACACTTACGAAGCAAATCGGACCTAAGGTAAGGGAAATATCACAATCTCACTTTTATCCGAGATTGTTTTTACTTTGGTAATTACTGGGGTGTATTTTATCATCCACATCCATGTTCCCTCAGTATGTAATATTATTTCTGTCCTTCTACAATAGTTTATATCCAATTTTACCCTTTGTTGAGTTTTTAGTAAAGATATGAAAGGAATCTTTTGTCGTTTTTCGTACGAGGCACTTTTTTGACTTTTCCGACAAAAGTACGAAGAATGTTTTTTTAACATATACGACATGAATGGATTTTTAAAACATTATTTCCAAGAAGCATCCTTTACAAGTTTTCAAGTTTATTTTTAATAAACTTCTTTTAGTTTAAAGTTGTATGACATGTTAAGAAAGGAAAAATGTTTTTGAAGAAGAAAGGATATTTTCCTCAAGAATGGAGTTCAAGTATTTTATCAAAATTATTTTCCATCTAAGATAATATAGGGTTCTGTTTTTATCCCTATTATTAAATTGATTTGATTATGTGGTGATGGAATTATTTTTATGAATTCCTTTATCGTATATGAATTGTTTTATGATGTCATGATGTTTAAGATTGTCATTTTTATTACATGGGTTATGAAATGATGTATGGTTTATGATTTTGTGGCACACATAAGAATGGTATCATTATGATATGGGTGGGACATATATCTCCCTCCAATGCATTGGGTAAAGATTTTATATGTCATGAGATAGACATGGCTGCCACGGTAGGTTATACCGGTTAAGTGAAACAGGACTGAAACGAGGGTGACTCGGTTCAGAAAGGGACTTTGTCCACTAAGATAATCTTGGAAATGAGTCTTCTTGACTAACAAGAAATGATTTTCTATGATTATGTGTGTATGCCACAAAGTTTCATGTTTTAAGTTATGATTATTGTGATTACATTTCACTGCCATGATTTATCCCATGTTATGAAATTAAGATCTCTTTTGCAGGTTATGATTTCCAAAAGTTATGTGCTTATGTATATGATGTGATTGATATTTCTTTTGTTTACCTTTATTGAGAATTTGAGCTCACCCTTTTTATGTTTTATTCTCTTCCGGACATAAAGAAAGGTTTTAGGTATAAAAAAAAGAAGATCTTTATGGGAGATGTTGAAGATCATTCACCAGGATTAGGAGATTATTTTCCGAGTTTCCAAAGACACTAAACTATTACGATCCTTGTGTGTGTGTTTTTGTTATGTACTATGTATTCCGCAAATGTAAATTAATGTCAATGTACGTCAAGATACGGGTCTCTACAGTTGGTATCAGAGGAAAGGTTTAGTCAACCTTTGGAAACTAGGACGCGAAAACGTTAGTGAGATCCCTAGAGATATTTCTAAGGTATGTCTAGGGATGTCCCTAAGGATAGGTATACATATAGGATATAGTCCTAGCTCTACAGTAACGATCTTAGAATTTAACCTAAGATGTTAGATATTGAAGTTACTCCCCCTTTATTATGATTTTTGCATCTCACACTATTCTTTTTGGGTTTTAGAAAATGGCTGGAAACAAGATGATTCACGAGAATGGAGGATATGATGGACAATGGAATGATATTTTTCATGAGCAACCAAATTATATGGGATTTGGAGGTCCAAACATCATTATTATGCCGAATCAGCAATCTCATAATATGATCAATAAAGTAAAATTTGGTAAGTTTCCTGACTTGGCTAATAAGAGAAAGATGGAGTTTCATGATGATCATAGAGGAAAGAAAGTTCAATTTCCCCTATGTAAATCATGTGGAAAGAGGCATCATGGAAAATGTTTCAAAGGAACTGGAAGATGCTTTGGGTGTGGAAAAGAAGGACACAAAGCCAGTAAGTGCAAAGGATAAGGTACAATTAACACCAGGTATGAGGATAATGGTATTGCTATGACATCAACAATGGTTAAATGTTTTAAATGTGGAATGTACGGGAATTATGCAAACCAATTCCCTAAGGGAAAATCTCATGAAGAGAATCAGTATGGTCGTATGGGTAGTATTTATGTGGATGATGATGAAGAGAATACAAATGATATGTGAGATGAAATAATTGTTGAAGCTCGGTCAATGGTTTAAGAATGTAGTGGAATGATTACATGTTTATCAAGTGTAATGTTGTATTATTAATCTCATGGTACCATGGAATAAAGAGACATCTAAGGATTGTTACACTGTTGTATTTCCTTGAGTTTTGAAATTGTATGATTAATGTTACCAGTATCCATGAAATGTTATTCAGATATTTTTGGAATGTAGATGATATGCACATAATGAAGGGATAAGGAGAAAATTAAATGTTTGATAGTATTCATGAGCTCATGACTGATATAAGGAGAAGGTTATATCATGGTTTGAGTATATAGAATTTTGAGGATTTTGGTATGTGGAAAGTGTTAAAGTTTAACTGCATTCATGTTTTCACTATGGTTCAATGGGTATTCAAGAGAATACATGATTAAGGACTTTGAATGTTTGGAATGTGACCAACAAAACATATCTTATGATATATGGGGATCAATGATGGTATTAAATCTCTGGTAATCGTTTTCACTATGTTATGAGAGTGGACTGCAGTATTATGGATAAGCCTAAAGATTAGAATGGATTATGTTGGACATAAGTTAGGATAAAACGTTTTTCAATATTATTGATGGGATGGTATAGTAATATAGCTTTTGAAAAAGGACAACCTGCAGGACGGGCGACAGCCCATCGCGTCGGACAAGGCCGTGAGAATCGAACCCACAACTAAAGTGCGACTGGCCTTTATCGTCTACCACTGGCCTACAGGAAGTCCCTGTTTAGTAGAAACTAGTTTTATTTTAAGCAGTATGATATATGAAGTATAAGTCCATTTTAGGAACCATGTATGATAAATCTCACTAAAGAATGACTTGTGTATATTTAATAACTTTTGCTAACCTTTTGTTTGAGACAGATGGAATGACCTGTCATACTAACACTTCACGAATAACAAATTCAACTTCATTTATTTAAGAGATGAAGTGTAAATTGTTCAAGGCACGAACAACAGTGAGATTGTACCAAAATAAAGTAAGTATTTATTCTAATTCAAATTCTTCAACTTTAGAGAAACGATCTTAAAAACCAAAAATCTTATCCTAGTGCCCTTATATCAGATGAATCATATGGTACCCTATGTCGTCACAAATTTATGGCTTTGTGAATGCTGGCTTTTCTATAGCCATGTTCTCTACCACTCTCCATCAGAACATGATGGTTAGATTTCTCTTCCATATCCATATTTTCATCTATGTGGAAACCCAGTGATTAGTTTATTTGGGTAACCGTTACATTTCATACTTTTGTTTTTAAAGATTGGTTTTGTTATTCCTTTTTCCGATGTGGGTTTCGATTAAAGAAACTTTCCAATAGTAAACCATTTATAACCTCGACGAATTTTGAGGGCGAAATTCATTTTAAGGGGGGTAGAATGTAACACCCCGAGATTTTATGAAAAATATTCTTTTTAATTTCATTAATGTCTTGTACGCTACACCAAAATGTGATTTCACAACACACATCCTTGACTTGCCTTGCATTACACGCAACCGCGACCTTCCTTGATAGCGTGTGTAGTACACAATACCGAGTTTCACTAAACAACGATATGCTATTAAAATATTATTAAAACTAGCCGTTATGAATAGTAATAACCACTTTTTAGAATTTTGTAAATTATTTTTTTCAAAATGGAATTCATTTTTGGATTTGGAATATCGAAATTAGCTTAGGGTGAAATTTTGGTAATTTTTGGATAACTTTCATATTTTGATGAATAGTGGAAATTACTAAATTTTAATTAAAAACATATTTTTCAATCGAAATAATTAATAATGTTAAATTATTTGTTTTAGTGGTCTTATAGTATATTTAGAATATATTTTTAAAACTTAATACAATGATGGTCATTGGATGTAATTTCACATTTAAACCAGTTATAAACAAGTTTCAATCTTCTGATAGTTATTATCTCTTAAAAACACGCTATTTGTTTTGACAACGGGAATTAATTTTTAAATTAGTAAATGAAACTGATATGTTTTGAATTTGCTAAAATAGAAATCATTTTTGAGTTCATAATATCAAATATAGCTTAGGCCTAATTTTTGGTATTTTTCTGAAAACTTTCAATTTTTGATGAATAGTGAAACCACTAAGTGGTAGTTAAAAAACTGAATTGTTCATAAAACATAATTTTACCACTTCTGTGAGTGGAATTTCAAAAATCTGAGAGACACGGTTGATTTCAGTAAGTAAAATGTTGTTCAATGAGATGAAAATAATTTTTTGGTGAATAGTAACTTTTTACTTTTTTTACCACAGTTAAAAGTAAATTGGGTAATCAAGGATAGAAATGATATTATTATTACCCTAACACATATCATAATTCTATTGGACAAGTTTTATTCGACCAAAAACAAACTTAGAAATAAAATATGACCATTTAGGCCCACTTGGATTAGATTAGGACATTTATTATTAATTTATTTAAAGAAGGGTTAAAAGAGTTAAAATCAAATTTTATTTACTAAAACATTTTTAATATGGGGTTATACATAAGATAAATTAGACTATAAATATTCATTAGAAATATAAACAGATGTCCTATATAATGGTATTTTATTTTTAATTTTTAGACATTACATAATTTAATTTATTTATGAAACAACGATGATGCAGTAATTATCTTATTAATGAAATATTGACATAATTGATGTTATAAATACCAAAATAAATATAATTTGAGACTTTTTATGAATTACACTAATTTTAAAGGTTAATATGACATGTTAGAATTGATTTAATTAACTTTTTTCGAAATTATCATTCTGTTATGATTTTCACAAAAATCAATTAGTAAATAGTGTCAAAATTGACATAAAATAGTTTTTAAAACAAATATTATATTATAAATTGTTATTTTATTCCTAAAAATCTAAGGATCAGCCAAATGATTTAGATAAGGTTATATATATTAATAATAAACAACTTGGGGTTCGATTGGCTTGTTATAGTAAGTTTATTAACCTTATATTATAAGAACACAAGAAGACACGGTAAAAGTAAAATTATTTAACTTAATGTTAAATCTAAATGATAAGGTTAAAATAGGAACCTAAACTTGTCTAAATTCTATTGGATGAGATTATTTCGACCCATCCCCACCTTATCCTCGAAATAAATCAATTTGTAGCTATTTAAAACCGAACATGACATTATAATAAAATAATATTTTTAGTTATTCCAAAGGTGCCCCTCTCCTCCCTTATAAAAGGGCACCTCCTCCCTCTCTTCCTCACACAACTTTGAGCCTTAAAGCTCGGCAAACCCCTGCCAAATTCACTTCTCCACTTCTCTAGAAACATCCTAGAGGTTCTGGTCTTCCTCAAAGACCAATTTTGGTACCCTAAGAGGAGGTCTCAAAGAGGCGCTTCAAAGAAGAGGTAATTTCCGTTACCAATTCTTTCACCTTTATTTCTTCTTCCACTTCTTCTTCTAAGGTTTTTTAATTATGAAATAATAACATCAGTATCACTCATATACTGATATGTTATTATAAGTATGAAACAACCCTATTTCACCATCTATCAATCCTACGGAAAACGAAATCACCGCGTGTGCGTACGTACGGAATACCGTCTCCACGCCGTGGTGTAATCTGCTTTTCCACCAACACCTTACATGGATGGGTATTATGGTGTAAAGAATAACTATATATAGTTATTATAAAATAATAATGATTCTGATATATTGTATCATCCACTCCAATTCAATTCAATAATTATGGAAATGATATCATCGCTCGTGCGTACGCACGGACTACCGTCTCCACGATGCGATGAGATTCATTCTCCATGTTAACCATTTAAGAATGATTATAAAGTATATATAAGCAATAATAATGAAATATATGACATTATAAAGCTAATGTATTTATGTATATGTGTATGACATATACTTAATTCCATTCAACTCAATAAGGAAACGAAAACAGCGTTCATGCGTACGTACGGCCTACCATCTCAATGAACGATCTATTTCTTTCCATTTACTGATTTATTATATATATGTATATTCTGAATATATATATATAAATAATGTTTTATATTCTGGAATTAATTAATAATGATTTAAGTAATCATATGAATAATTACAAGTCAAAACACGGACGACAAATGAAACAATTTTACCCAAAACGCTCTTTAACATGGAATTTACAAAAGAACGGGTAATATAAAGTCATAAGTGAACCATATATGATATAATAACAATGAATATGATTCTGTAATAAGTAAATGACATTATTTAAATCATTATACAGGAGGTTCGGACACTTATGAAGCAAATCGGACCTAAGGTAAGGGAAATATCACAATCTCACTTTTATCCGAGATTGTTTTTACTTTGGTAATTACTGGGGTGTATTTTATCATCCACATCCATGTTCCCTCAATATGTAATATTATTTCCATCCTTCTACAATATTTTATATCCAATTTTACCCTTAGGTGAGTTTTTAGTAAAGATATGAAAGGAATCTTTTGTCGTTTTTCGTACGAGGTACTTTTTTGACTTTTCCGACAAAAGTACGAAGAATGTTTTTTTTAACTTATATGACATGAATGGATTTTTAAAACATTATTTCCAAGAATCTCCCTTTACAAGTTTTCATGTTTATTTTTAATCAACTTCTTTTAGTTTAAAGTTGTATGACATGTTATTAAATGAAAAATGTTTTTGAAGAAGAAAGGATATTTTCCTCAAGAATGGAGTTCAAGTGTTTTATCAAAATTATTTTCCATCTAAGATAATAGAGGGTTCTGTTTTTATCCCTATTATTACATTGATTTGATTTTTTTGTGATGGAATTATTTTTATGAATTCCTTTATCATATATGAATTGTTTTATGATATCATGATGTTTAAGATTCCCATTTTTATTACATGGGTTATGAAGTGATGTATGGTTTATGATTTTGTGGCACACATAATAATGGTATCA
Organism: Viscum album; assembly: GCA_963277665.1. Lineage (NCBI taxonomy): Eukaryota > Viridiplantae > Streptophyta > Magnoliopsida > Santalales > Viscaceae > Viscum > Viscum album. Next base: position 377,634,726 of record OY728123.1, read on the forward strand.
TTATGATATGGGTGGGACCTATATCTCCCTCCAATGAATTGGGTAAAGATTTTATATCTCATGAGATAGACATGGCTGGAACAGTAGTTATACCGGTTCAGTGAAACAGGACTGAAACGAGGGTGACTCGGTTCAGAAAGGGACTTTGTCCACTAAGATAGTCTTGGCAATGAGTCTTGACTAACAAGAAATGATTTTCTATGATTATGTGTGTATTCCACAAAGTTTCATGTTTTATGTTATGATTATTGTGATTACATTTCACTGCCATGATTTATCCCATGTCATGAAATTAAGATCTCTTTTGTAGGTTATGATTTCAAAAGTTATGTGCTTATGTATATGATGTGATTGATATTTCTTGTGTTTACCTTTACTGAGCATTTGAGCTCACCCTTTTTATGTTTTCTTCTCACCTGGATATAAAGAAAGGTTTTAGGTAAAAAAAAGAAGATCTTTATGGGAGATGTTGAAGATCTTTCACCAGGATTAGGAGATTATATTCCGAGTTTCCAAAGACACTAAACTATTACGATCCTTGTGTGTGTGTTTTTGTTATGTACTAAATATTCCGCAAATGTAAAGTAATGTAAATGTACGTCAAGATATGGGTCTCTACAGTGTAGGTGCCCTTTTATAAGAGAGGATACGGGCACCTTTGGAAATCTAAAAAATATATTAATTTATAATACATTCAAACCCCACATAAAAACTTCTAAAATTACTCAAATTTAAATATTATATGATATAGGGTTGTAATCTCATCATCCAATAAAATTTATACATGTTTGGAATTTATTTTAAACATTATCAACTTGATTTATCATTATTTAATCTATTTAATTTTATTTGTGATAATAATATACTAAATTTTAAATCATAATAAATAACTAATTATATGTTGTTAATTGTCCGTAATTGTATAAATTATGACATTTTGGACCAAATAAATTTAAATTTATAAATTTAAATTTTTTTATTTATTTTTAAACAATTTTATAATATGTTCTTTTTATAAAATAACAATAGTGTCAATTTAGAAACTATTAATTTATTTGAATTTAAATAAAATCCACATAGAAGATATATTCTAACTAAAAGATTTAATAGATTCATAACATGTCATATTTATCTAGAAAATTTGTGGAGTAAATTAAATAGTTCATATTATATTTATTTTAATATTTTTAAACCATTTATTTGATATTTCAATCATTAAAATAATTTCAACATCACTATTGTGTCATAATTAATGATAATTATTTAATACTAAAAATTCCAAATAAAATAAAATAATGTAGATAATTTTATTAGATTTCGGGAGACTATTCATGTTTGAAGTTTTATGATGTTTGTCACTAAATTGAAATTATTACACTTATAAGTTTAAAGAGAGTGACATATTTCACTTTCTTTAGTTTTAATAATAATTACATCATTGTCATGGTCAATGGTCCATGAAATGAATCTATTACGACCCTCAGGTGATATGGGGCTACATTTAATCATCCAATAGAATTTTTGAAAGTGTTAGGGTAATTATATAATCTTATTTTTACCCTTAATTACCAGATTTACCTTTAACTTTAGTAAATAAAAATACCGTAGTTACTATTCATAATAAAAAAAAGTAACCTATTAACATAATTTGTACCCACTGAATCCAAATATGGAATCAATTTTTCAAAATTGAAAACCCAAAAGTTTCTATAATTAATTTAAAACTAATGCTGTTGTTAAGAAAACGGGTTTTAAAAGTTAAAACATTGCCAAAGATTGAAATGTTTTTACCTATGAATTCAATGTAAAATTAATGGAAATGACATAAATTATATTAAATGGTTAAAATATATTCTATTTATACTTTAAAACCATTCAATAATATATTTTAACCATATATAGTATTTTGATGAAAAAAATTTGTTTTCAATTAAAAATTTGCGTATTTTTACTATTCATCAAAATATGAATGTTATTAGAAAACTATCAAAAATTTATCCAATGTAAATTTTTATATCTTAATTTAAAGGAATAATTTTGTTTTGTAAAATTTAACTTATAAACTTATCAAAAATTATCTTTAAAATGGGTGCGCCATCAAAAGGCAGATAACTGGATATTTGAAAAAAAAATAATTCTTTTATATGAAAAATTGATTTTTTTCTAGTATAATATGTAAAATTAATTCTAATGTTATAAAAAATTAAAAATGTTGTTAATACTATCTATAAAAGAAACATTATATAATATTTTAATAACATATCTTTGATTAGTGAAACTCGATATTGCGTACAACACACTCTATCGAGGAAGGTTGCTCTTGTGTATAACGTAAGCCAAGCTAGTGTTGTGTGTAGTGAAAGATTACTTTGTTGTTTCGTATAACATAAGACATAAAAAAATATACTTCTCATAAACTATCACCGTGTTACACTTCCTTATAGGGAAGAGGTGGATCACACATGGCCTAGGATAATTATGAAGTGCTTCACACAATGAGGGAATAGGTCTATTTGATCTCGATATTCCTTATGAAATCAACCACCGAGGGAATTGTTTTTGAATGTATTTATACTAGGAACTATAATTCTCTTCATGTGTCTTGGAATGGTTCTCACACTTGTCCATTTTCCACGAAATTGACCTCATGCAGGTTGTTGTTAACTTGGTGAGAGGGGGCCTTCATGCATGTGTCTTGAGTTTAAAAACCTAAGGTAATATTATCTCACATATCCCCCCATAATTGTCTCTTATCTTGTGTTTTAGAAAGATACCTACAGAATTGTTCAGACCCAGGCAAAGGGGATGCTTGACCAAAGGTTAAGGGCTTATTCCGATTTTCCCGTTTTTCGAATGGGGAGACCAAGGGATCTTATTTAATGAAAAATAGGGTAATATGGTTGAAGGATCTTTTCTTATACCCCATTCATGTCATTGATATACATTGCACATATAGTTCTTCCATGCCTTTCGATGCCACGCAGCGGGATACTGTGGGCCTTCTGATGCATAGGGGGGTGCACGTAGTCCAGTTTGTGTAGGTCATGTTTATTTTAATTGGGTATCATTACCATTTAAACACCCATTAGTAGATAATTATAATATTTTCATCCTCATTTACAATATAAATATTTTAGAAAAAATCCCCCCAAGGATTGGATATTATAAAAAATATTACCAACAAGTACTTTGGTAGAGATGAGAGAATATTATGATTGTGTATTTAGACAACCCTATAGGACATCCTTGTAGGTTGGAGGCATTGTCCTAGTTAACATATCAATGGAACAGTTCCTCGAAGAAGGTTTAGGGCAGAAGCCAATGGTGTCAAAAAATAACTCTACATCTTGTTCTTTTTTTCTCACATTCTGAGTACGTGATTTTTTCTCTTATCACATAGATTGTCCTCCCATCTGTGTCATAATTATCTTCATACAATGTTCTCCAAATGAATTTCCTCTAGAATGACCAATTTAAATACATTAATACATTGATTCACTTTAATTTGGATCCTAGGTGAAGAATCTAGTAAAAGGACTTTTGTGAGAGGCTTGTTCAAGAGGGCTTCAAATGAAACCTATTAGAGGGGAATTCCTAAGTTATTTCCTTTTCCAAAAATTTGGAATTATTCCTAGTAAATTTTTTTAATTTTCTGATTCAATATTTAATAACAATGGGATTATTTGGTTCTTAATTTTAGGTTATCAATGTATTCTATGTAGAAAACCACTAAAAATGTTGATGCAGGTTGCATTGAGATGATCAGTATATTAGAAAAGGTTAAAATGACATAGTTGAGTCTACCCTATTAGATCTGCTAATGTTTTTAGCACTATATAATCTCTAGTACCCAATAATTTATTAGATTCACCAATAAAATCAAGTACAACGGAGGGAATCCGTCATTCATTGGGTTTGGTCTTATTTCCCACAAAATTCCTTATTTGTGAATCACACCAAATTCATTTTTTCTAACATATTATGTAGGGGAGTTATTATTAAGAAATGAATGGATCATGATCACTGTATCATGCATCACAATAGCTGTTGTCGAGATTTAATGTTGAATATCAATTAATCTAAGCCACATTATTTTGAATCAACATTTTGTGCTACACACGCCGACCACACATAAGGATGGATGAGAGACTGGGATTTTTGTTCTAGAGGGGAGTTGGGTATGAGCGGATCTGGGCGTACTGGGTGTCCTAGATTCTTTTAGAAATCAAAAATGAGTTGCAAGAAATCCATATTTATGAGGATTTAGGGTGGGGAAAAAATATTTTTACAAGAAGACCTAGATCATTCCCAAGATGATGAGAAGATGGTGTCTGCATACAAAGTACATCCATCTGATAAACTACGAGGTTAGAATTATTTTGTGGATCATCTATAATGTTTATGGTGCCCTATTCTTAGGGATAATTATGATGAGTTAATAACACTAAAGACATAGTGGGATGATGCTGAATAGACACCACCTTTAGTTCATGATCTTTTAATTTTGGTGAAGAAATTTAGACAACATATATTCTAACCCAAATGGAGGCATCCATACCATAATGTGGATGAATGATTTTCTAGAACCAAAGGAGAATCCCCCACTTGTAAGTGCCCTAGACTATTCCCTTCTTTGAAGAATCTGGGTTCTTGTGGCAGCTTCAGGCCTACATTGTACAAGGGATAATATACCTATTGGGGTTATAAGGTCACCCCCAAGGTTGATGTGAATACTCAAACATATGATTTCCCTTATACGTGTCTACGTATTTATCCAATACTAGTCTGTAAATACAATAATGGTTTGAGGCAAGGTACTTTTTATATCACATCCAAATTTATAAAGGTGAATTATATGGGGTTTTCCCCCCAATCCTAGTAAGTATTTTCTATTTTTTCTACATACAAAAATCCAAATGGCCCCATTTTGGATTTTTGGTCTATTTCAAGTGTTCTAGGAGTGGATTGTTTCATATTTTAGTTCATATGCAGTAATCAACCTAGCTAAAGCCTCTAATAGCTGATTTAGCCTATTTTTTCAGGTTCTCATTGGAATCTAGCCATTGAGGTTGGTGTATGATGATGTTCTATAGATATTGAACATGTAAGTATAATTAAAATTCATTCTGCAAGGTAACCCACTAACATGGATGTTTTTCGATGAAATCTAGGAATAAAATTATGAACTAAGGTCATATGTTATGTCACTTAAAGATAGTGTACCAGCAGCTCACAATGATAGTGAGATAATCTGTGAGGATAATGGTCCAAATCATATTTCACTCCAATTCAAGTGTCTATAATAGTCAAAACCTTTCTCCATTGGCATGTTATATTTTAGAGACTTCTAATGGTGGCCAGCTAGATTTGGATCCGAATTTTCCTACAGTTATCGAAAATGCAAAACATTCCACATATGTTTGGTGCCTAAATTAGGCTAGAGGCTGGGTATGGAAAGGTGTGGATATCTTCATACCCTCTGGGTGTATTGATGATATTTTTTTTACTAGGTCAAGGAAATGACAACTGCTGGTAATTGTATGAGCATTAATAATTATTGATCTGAATATGATGATGTTGATGTTCCAGAGTTTTTGAGGAAAACATGGGGAAAGACCATAGAATAGGATAGGGTTGAGAAGAGTAAAACTTATCCTCCAAAGATGTATGGTCGTCACTACTAGGAGGATACCCATGTTTTTTCCAAATGAACTTCTATGAGAGAGAAGTGGCCTTAAGAATATTCCAATTAAAATGGTGTTAGGTATTCCACAAAGTCGGCCAAATTAGAGCCAAATTACTTGAGACTCTTATCTATACGATCTTGTAGGGAATGGATCATGATGTTAGAGATGAATATATGTATCTCCATGTTATAACTTTAATCCCAAATGTTGGTGATATCAGAGAATGCTCTTATCTCCACCACAATAGTGATTTCACAAAGTTGAGGAGTTATCTTCTAAAGATGGATGCTTTGATGTACGCAGCTAATGAATAGATCGTGTTCACAAATAGGTTATATAATATGTAGTACTGAGGAATTCTTGAGGGGGTGTATATTAATCCCAAGAAGAATGAGTTTATTCCATATACCCTAATGACGTAGACCTCTTTTCTCTCTTCTTTTACTTCTCTTCCATCCACCATTATTAATCTTCAGGAAACCTATATTTTAGCTCAAAAGATAAGAAGAGGTAGAAGGAGCAGTAATGTAGGTTCCCAGGTCACTACAGTAAGGGACCACAGGAACCCCCATTAGTTGAATAGATAATAATCTTTGGTCCCCCACACTTTTTCTCTAGATAGAGGACCATGTGAGAAGAGATGGCGGAGGAAACCCCGTGATCGTCACCTATATTCTTTATTGACAATATGACAGAGATGAACCTTTTACCATCTCTAGAAAGGAATATAAAAAGGGTGGTAAAGATGGATTGTTGCATTCACCAAAGTATGTATTAATTTTGTCATTGGATTTAATTCCATCATTGATATACTCTTTCTGAATGTAATTGTCATTTTTAAAATCTTCATTTCTTTCCTACCTCAAGAGATCCAACGCTAGTCCTTCAATTATTAAGGGATACCCCATAGAATGAATGGGCCAATGTGGATGAATATTTCATTTTGATAGATTATTCACCAATTGATGCAACCACGCCTACCATAATTCCAAAAGAGAGGGGAGTTGGATATGGTAATTTTAGATGCACCTATTTAGGTGTCATGTTTTTTATAACATTCACCCTCTTATGATATTTCAAATCAATTTCCTATTCCAGAGGACCACACAGCTTCCAACATTGATCCCATTGTCTCTTTGAAAGGTCATAACAGAGATTTTAGATAGGTCAAGAAATGTTATGATGTTATCCCTAACTATAAATGGCCTACTAATGTAATGCCTGCTAAGAATTTGGAAGAGGGGATTGATGATGCTCATAATTTAGGTCTTGAAAAAATATCTTGTATAAAATTATTGGTGAGGATGTAGTGAGAATTGGAATAATGTATCATTAAATAATGGATCTTATTAATTAGGACATTTATATTCCTAGTTCCATCAATGATTTTGAAGATTTCTGCAAGAAACTAAATGGATCTGAGTTTTGTTGTTCTTTCATATCCATACATAGTTAAATTTTTTTCATTTTATGCTTCACATAAGAGCTCAACACTTTCATATCCAGCTATAGATAGTGTTTTAGAGGCACATCATGAACAAGGAATCCAATTCCACCATACTCATGTTGTTGTGGGAGTGATGGATGATAATCCCAAAGTGGGAGATCCTCCAGAACTGCAGATAACAACTACTGAGTGAACTCAAGATTATGTTCCTCATAAGGAGGTTCTTCCTTATGGAATTGAGGTTGATGTCACTATATTTGTGTTAATTCCAATATCCAACCCAATAATTAGCTAGTGTTATTATCTACTTCGGTTAATTCACTATTTTTTTATGGTGACCACATTATGTTGAAAAGAGGGGTCACCTATTAAATAGTGTCATCAACATCAGCGATTGGGCCTGAGAGAGGGGATCCCATACCAATTCAACCAATGTTGGTTGGTTAAGATGAATCTATTTTAGAGGGAGCTAAACAAAGAGTCATATTGACTACATTAATACTATATTATGTATCACTCAATGAAATTGGTTCTATGTCTGACACCAAGAAACATGTAGATTTTCTCTCTACATTCGTTTTGGTCTGGAGAGATATCCATAAGATAATTTGGGAAATTCAAATTGGTGAATTTCCCTCGAGACATAATAGACATAAATTAACACATCCCATGTTGAGATATGTATAATTTTATTACTGTGATATCCATGATGCAGTAAATTATATCATTAGGAATAGGTAACAAGAGGGATGATCACAAATAAATGAGGAGAAACTCATGAGTTAGTTAGTGGAGGTCAGGTATTCTGTAACCAAAGATTAATTCATCTACTACAATAAGTTTCATGAGTACCCGAATTTCCACGATGAGAAGTATCTCTAAATAATATGCATATAATAAGATTTAAATTTCATAAAGGAAGAGGTTTTTTAACTCCAATGATCCCTAGTAGGTGCTTTAGCAAAAATAAGACATGTCATTGGCTCCGAGAAGGATCATCATTATAAAGATTGGATGGTTTCCACAATATAATTGGGTGAACATCGAAATGTTGTGGAAATTAATCTAGGTGAATTTCAAATTCTCAAATTCTGTATAGATGATGAAATATAAAATGTGTTTGAGGGGAAGCAACATGTGAATGTTCCCAAGAAATTTTAAATATTAATGAATGGGTTTTCTTCTCCCAACAACATGTTCTTTAATTTATATCCTTATATTAATTCTAATGTAACACTGAAAAATGAATAACTTGTTTGAAATTTATCATGTTATAATTACAATGACAACGAGGAGAGATTGAACAACTTTTTTCCTAATCCATGGGGCCTAAAAAGCATAGTTTGACTATTTTTGTTGATGTATGAATATTCATGCAAACAATTTATTATGTAATTGTTTCCCTTGGAATGAGTCATCTGGTTAGGAATCAGTATTTTTGAACGGATCCCAATGTATTTGTTTATGGAACTAGATGCACCTAATAGTTCTGTATCCAAAGTGATCTTCCTTCCAGTGGTAGGGTTCATTAGGTTTTTTTACATATGATACATAATAACATGCATTGGTCGAGAGGATGTGTGGTTGCGCTAATCACACCCTTTTTTGGGGGAATTATTACCTAATCTGGGACACATTTATAGATTTATATTATGTTTTGGAATCCTACATTAATTCTAATGTATGATATGAGTTATCCTAACATTTGAAATCAATTATTCGTATGTCTGGAATTACAAATCCTCTGTATGTATTCTATTTTCATTATCAATAGAGACATCACTATGTATCTGAGGTTGTCGATCAATGGCGTCTACTTTTATACCACTATGATATTATTTCATTGTTACCATGATGATGTTTTTTTTAAGCCTCTCAGTGTGGGAGTATTTAGTTAATGTTCACATAGATAGATGAATGTCATTTTGGAATTTCTCATCATCTAGGGAGATAGAATTTTACTCCAGAGTTTTTGGTGATCTAGGTAGATAGAGGTTACTCTAGAGTTTACCATCATCTAGGGAGAAGAATGTTGTTCTGATGTTGGGATCAAACCCATAGGTGAGATTCATTTGTATCCTTGTAAAAGTAATAAGAACCCACATAGTTTGGTTCCTCTTAATGGGACACCCAATACCTCTAATGGTAATGTGATACGAACCCGACCATACAATTTAATGTCATGTGGTAAGGAAATAAATGTAGAAGGTTCCATATAAATGTATAGTGTGGTGCTTTTGTAGAAATAGGCTAAGGGCCATGAAAGGGATATAACATGCCTTGTTGAATTATAACCTATTGGGAATTCAGCCAATATAGAATATGGTTGAAATGGGATTTTGGTTTAAACATCAAGGAGGCTTCCTATGTATCTTGTTTGGATGGGAATCAAATACCATGTAGTTCATTATGTATCGTTTTGGAGTATTTCCCTTTAAGATAAATATTTTAGGGATTACGATTAAAGGGTAAGATCTTGTATAAGTGTCAAAGGGAGATGTCGTAACTCATTGAGATTTAGGGGAGTTTAATTAGGGTCATACTCCTAAGGAGGAGATCCTGGTTAATAGAATTAGGGTTAGGCTCTGATGGAGGATGTTTAGTGAGCTCCAGCCCTGGTGGAGGATTCCTATATATCCAAATTATGGTGGGAATCAGATTTCATGTTGTTCATTCTTGTGGGTGGGTTGTGTGGATGTTATGATCATTAAAAACCTATAATCCCATGTGATTCATCCTCGGTGTGAGAAAAAAGGGGACGTGAATGATTCAACATACCAAACACTTTCCTTCCTCCGACTATGGAAGAGTTAGGCTCTATGATGAAAGAAGTCAGAGTTATGGAACATCGATCTATTCTCTTTACATTGGATAAGGTTATAAGGTATGTACGAGATGAAGGTGAATGATGTAGATAGGAGTGATATTACAATATCCAATGTGAAAATCAAGGGGATTAAACCTAGATGGATACCATAAAATGGGTTCCATATTAGGTATGGAGACTTTTAGATTGTCAAAAGGAAACGTAGGTTTGAACCATAGTTCTTACCGGGGACTGAAAGCTCTGAATCTTATAGATGAGTAGGGGTGGACATGGTCAGAACCATAATAATATAAAACCAAAAACTCCACAACCACGTCTCTAGGGTAAGGGTCAATGAGACCATAAATATCTAAATATAAATACACACTGAATATCCTTTCCCTCTGGTAGGACAAGTGTTGGAAACCTCTGATGTAGATATCATAACCCAAATTGGAAACTTACTAATGTGACCCACTTAAACGATTGGTAAATTAAGAGGTCATGGTGGAGGATTCTACACAGTCCCTTTAATAAAAGGGATCCAAATAAGGAGAATCCCTACCATGACTATCATAAAATAGGTCCTAAAGGATAGATCAGATAGGTCTTGAGCGTAGGTGGTCCGTGTATGTATTCCTCAATGGTATATTGTGTAGGTAAGATGAATTGGTCCTAGGATGAACTAAAAATGGAATATCCTTGGGAGGATAAGTCTATGAATTCATTATAGGCCTTGGTAAATGGACTACCAGGACAACAACACATGGGTGTGGTTTTAACTCAAAAACCCAAGGATTCCATTAATGTCCTAGGAAGAATCATGCATTCGTCCTTTCTTAAGGAAAGACCTTGCATAGGAAAATTCTTCTTTGGGAATGAGTTCATAAAAAATGCACCATGTATTATTGACACTAAAAGGACTCTGATCAATCTTATCCCATTTGATTTTCACTTCTCCCTTGCTTTAGAGAGATACCTGAGAGATTTCAGGGGACCTGGTTGAAGGAGCTACGCAATGAGAGCTTCAAGATTTTTTTTCAAAATTTCATTAACTGAAATGGGGAGCCCAAGGTTCATATTCATGGGAAAATAGGGGACTTGGTAGAATGGATTTTTTGGCATAGGCTTTCAGCGAAGGTCAATAGCATAGCTTATCCATGTAGGGGTGTAAATAATTATACAGCCGTGTAGGTCCTAAACATAGGACATTGGCATAGGCCTTCAACGTAGGAGGGTTGTTCCTCTAGGATGCATCGATAGGGTATTCTATATTTTTTTGGAATAATGGTGGTATGCGCAGGTGCCTGGTGTAGGTCAATAGTGCAGGGGGCTGGTCAAACAACCTTAGTGAACCTACTTCTATATACTGCATGGGTTACTCCCCCGCACCCTTGCTCTGGATCTGTGTTGTGTAGCGGTCTCATCCATTCTATAAAATTTCATTCCTACCTTCACTGAGCCCCCATGAAAATGGAGTGTCACACCATAAAATTTTCAAGTCCAGTCGATGAATTTTTGGATTGTGGGGCATGAAAATAGAAATTTTTCCATCCGACTTAAAGACATATTATTTGAAAAAAAACATTTTGTGTCTATGTGAGGTTCACATCTTCAATTCAATAGGGAAGTGCATGGACCACATTTCATGGTGTCTACAATAACAATAATAATTTTAACCAATGTGAAATTTGAGGATGAATTACCATGTCAGAATACTCATTATCTTAGTCATACATTTGTGTGTTTTTAGCCAATCATGTTTTGTACCAATTTCATTTTATTTCTCTATTTTTTTCTTAACCAGATGAAGTGTTTGTCAAGTGAGATAAAATAATACTTATCTCTAGTGTTTCCTTTTTTTTGTCTTTAATATGAGGAGTTGATACTCTTTTTTAGGTAATTTAATGTCTTACGAGGTGGAATAATAAGAATAGTGTTTTGGGTTGAAGATCATCAAACCTATGTTTTCAAATTATTATCCCAAACAAGCCTGGTTGTCTATGAATGTTCTGAAATTCTTCCAACAATCAATGGGTAATCATGAGGAAAAATTTGTTCAATCCCGATTCAAAAAAAATGATGTTATGTAATATATGAGGACTCTCTAGAGGAATAAGTTACCAATGGTTGAAAACCCCATTTTTGGTGACATTAGGTAAAGCCAACAGGGGCATGTCACTATATAGTCAAATAATGGAATCCTTTGTTTGAGAGGCACTAAAATGATTGTGAAACATATATTAAACTAACTAGGGGAATTTTATAGAATATTTAGGAAAATTAGTTCTTAGGAATTACGACATTCTATTGTCGATTCCCAAGAGGGGAAGGCTCATTCCTAAAAACGGTTGAAAAGTAGTGTAGTTTAATGTCGTGAAACCAGGACATTGACCATGTAGTTCAACATCTTATAGTGAGGATTTCATTGTATAGTTCAACATATTTTTATTAAGATATAATTATATAAATTATAGTGTCATGCAACAAGGAAATTATTCAATGCATTTTAAAGTAATATAGAAAATATATTATGGGGTATAATTTATGTTTTTTAGCTATGATCGAATGGTTTATGGTTTTACTCATTCATGGTAATTTTTCTGAGAATGTGTTATTACTTATAGTTATGAGGGGGTTAATGCTATATTGTATAATATTTTGATCACGGAATCTTAAGAGTAGTATGGGAAAAAGGGCTCATGGTGGTAGAGTAGGTCTCTCCTGAGAATGAAGTTACCATTGGTTGAAAATCCCATTATGTGAGATTCTTTTTTCAAATCCATGTGGGTAGTGTTACTGTATAGTCAAATTGTGGATTCCTTTTGATGTATGGATCATTTTATGGCTGATTTATGAAAATAAAACTAGGAAGTATTACATAATATGCATTAAAAGGTGTTCTCATGATCTCATACATTCTATTTATGATGGATAAAGGATGTTTATGGATATTCATATTTCAAATGGTACATAGTTTAGTTCCTAGAAAGAATTTTCTTGAATATTGGAGAATCATTTTATGTTAATGTCACCCATTAATCTGGGATATATGTTCCCTACATAGGACTAACCCATCCAATAGAAATATGGTGCCTCTAGTTTTAGGTCACATGATTAGAACAGTTCTATTATTGAAACAACAGTTGATACATGGCCCACTGAACCATGGTTGCTTTGATATACTTCATCATAAGGGAGGAAATTGTTAACCATGGTCTTGGTGCTCCATAGATCAGGTGATAGGATATGGGAAAAATGTGTCAAGTATGACTATTAACTAATATGAATAATGTGTTTCAATATAATGTCTTCAAATCTTACAAAGATAGAAGATTATTCTATAGATGTTAAAGTAATAGCTAGTTGAAAACCCCATTTTGTGGTATATTCTGAGGAAAATTAGGGAGTAATACAACACAATCTAACAGTTGAATCCTTCAGATGACATACCAATGTTTTGGAGACTTTTTCAAAGCCATCATGGGATTGTTACAAAATAGTTAGGGAAATGATTCCTTAGGTATTAAATATTTTTTCACATGACACAAAAGAAAGAATATGAAGAATCAAAAATTCTTCTGATTATGAGTATGTGGTGTATGAGGGATATTCTTGAGCATAAATGAAGGATTTGGAATGATATTGGTTGTAATGTTTGAAGTCCCTTGTTTAGATATGAGTCATATATATAAGGGGGAATCTCTATTTCCTTGGACTACACCCTGATTAGGGGACCTGAATTAAGAGCTCATATATAAATCATTGCTTTTATACAATATAGGGAGATTTTTCTCATGGATTGGACAAGGACCTAAGGTGTAGGATATATTATATATATCACTAAAATTATAATCAATCCACACAATTTTTTTGAGGTACCATGCAGTTTAATATCATTAGGTAATGACATTATCCATGATGTTTAAAGTCATTGAGTAAGGAAATTGTCCATGCAGTTTAATGTCATATGATAATGTTGTTTTGTGATACTATCTGACAAAAACCAATAAAATATTGTGTATAGACCATGGTATTTTTCCCAAGAATTAATATTTATCCTTTTGGAGTAAGAATCAAGCAACACATTATTCTAGAAAGGATTCCCCAATCAGAGTGAATTTAGGAATAGAGAAAAAAGGGGGTTTGAAAATGTTATCACAGATTGGATGAGACACCATATTTAATCAACTATCCTAGATCTGACTCATACAAAGGACAGTGGGGCATTTCCCATACAATATTTTAGCTAGGTCCAAGATTGATGATTTGGGCATCACAAAATATATCATTGGGTTAATAATAAATCCACACACATATATTGGAGAAATTTTGCATTTAATATGAATGCGATGAGGAAATTTGGTGTTCATATTATGGTCTTGAATCCGTGACCATGATAACCACAATGTGAATTTATAGGCCTTACTTTTGTAGGGAATTAATTTATCAAAACTCCAAATCCCCCATGAGTTATGATTAATGTGAGAAACAAGGATGTTTAAAGGTGTCTTCCACGACACAAAGGTAATTCAAGGGAAATATATTATAATATTGGAACCATGGTGGTTTTTACAAGTGATATGATCCATGAATCACAGTATATCCCACTAGAATGAGAATCATTCCATATGTAGTTCCAGAAATTACAAGACATTTAACATCATATAGTGAGGAAGAAGATGAATTGAAGTGAAAGAGGAGAAATTCTATGTTTGATAAAACATATAGAAATCTAGGAATCACTAAATATATCATCAAAATGAGAATCGATCCACATTTAGTTCTTAAACAATTCTCTATGAAGGTCTCACCCATGCATTGCAAGAGTGAATCATTCATATTTTTTACAGATGGGCCCATGATTGGAAATTTGGATGTCACAACATATATTTCTTGAGTAAGAATAAATACATATGAAATTCATGAAGAAATATGCAGTTTTATGTCATGTGAATTGTATGTAGGCTTCCAAAAGTTAAATGATGTATATTTTCTAGACAAAGGGGTTGGACCCGGGTGTCACTACGTTTCTTATTGAAGAAAGAATCAAGCTGGATGGCATTATTCAAAATAGTTCCCCACATCAATTAGGTTCTGATGTGAGGAAATGAGATTTAATATCCCCTATAATAATAGATGGGATTCGAAAAAATGGTATGGGCATTACAACATATCTCATTGGAATGATAATCAATCAACACATAGTTTTTGAAAGGTTCCCTATATAGATTTGAATGGTAAATAAGGAGTATGTTTTATTTCATTATTTTAGCAGTCCTTGGTACATGATGTTTAGGAATCACTATGTATCTCATCATAATGAATATAAAGACACATATAATTCATGGAATTATTGTGCAGTTTAACTTAATTAAAAGATGACATTGGTCTTTCAATTTTAGCGTCTTGGGGTAAGGATGTGATAATGATGGGGCTTGTATGTTCAATGGGGGGACAAGTGACACATTGGAGTGTAAGTGATTTGAGTGGGTCTTATGAATTTGATTACCATGTATTTTCTTCCCTGTGTTTAACCATGAGGGAATCTCAACCCACTGAGAGGTTAGAGTGATGTGATTGGGCCATACACATGAGATGGATGCCCGTATTTAAGGGACATACAAAGAGTGTCTCAACACACGGTTCATTTGGGGTTTCTTACCATCGAATATGTGGGATGTTAACTATCATGTTTAACGTTATGTGGTTAGGACTAATGGGGTCTTACAATTTTAAGTCATACGACTATGACCTTATGTCATGTAATTTATCTTTGTCTTCCAAGGATAATGATGCCACATAGTTTAATGTTTTATAGCATAGACATTATGTCTTTCCATTTAAGGTCATTAAATAAAGAATAGTGAAGATGTTTAACATTATGTATCTAAAAAGGATCTTCATGTGATTACAAAAAATATTTTATTAAAAATATTCGACTGGATGGGGTCGTAATAATCTCTCCATCTATTGAGATCAATAAATTAAATCCATTAGAGTGGAACTTTAGTATAGAGTAAGTTCCATACCACCATAGTTCAATATTCAAAGGATTATTTCCTGGTATCATCATTGTTTTTAGGAACAATACATGCTCTCCTTGGTGGAATGAATAGTGGTTTACTTTCTTGTTAAAGGCTCAAACTATCTCATTTTGAAAGAATTCCATGTGAGGCAAGGTATCCAACATCTTTTTATAAAGACACTCCAATTTGTCTAGTAATTTCTATGTTTTCTAAACTAGATATAGATGGTCAAAGATAGCAACATTAAGGAAGGAAACTGGACTTCAATAAGTAGGACTACTTCTATTCCCATGCCTATGAGTACAAGGTCGCCCGTATGGCAGTCGAGGTGATAGTCTTCTATTCCCATAAGGTGTGAAGAATATTTTCAGGGAATGAATTTTTATCTTTATCCACCATCATCTAGATAATATTTTATATTGTCTTGTTGAAGGCATTCATCTATCTTTTTGCATTCACATGATAGCTGGGTAAATGGAAGGTTTTGATATTGTACCCCTGATATAGCTTTTTTACCACGGAAAAATAGAACATAGTTCCTTTTTTGATTAGTATTGTATGATGGACAAAAAAATATGGCAATGATGTTGTATTTCACGAAGACAATTATTCTTTTGTCCCTAATATCATTAAAGGATATTGTCTCAACCCATTTGGAGAATAAATTGTTCAAAGTAATTATTTATTTGAACATCATGTCCATAGCTAGTGTAAAAGTCCCAAAACATACTTTCCACTTAAAGAGAATGGAAAATAGTAATTTTTTTATATTAACACTTTTTGGGTTGATGGATGATGTTGGTATTAACTTGGTAGGAATGAAAAATCATGGTACAATCTATGAAATATTCTATCATTGTGGGCAAGTAGTACCCAACACTTTAGATTTGATTTTAAATATTGATCCCTGACTAGTGGATGCTATAGGATCCAGTGTCTACTTCATTATTGGCCCCAATGGAATCTTCTCTATTAATATACACAAGAAGGACTCCAAAGAATGATCATTTATAGATGATACTATTATGATTTGGACTATCATAAAGAGTGAAGTTGGAATCTCACCGTCATATATTTTCCTTCTTGTATCTATCATGTTGGATAACTACATTTTGATGGTATTACATTGTTAGAATCATCCAAAAAATGGGAATACCATATAGTTTAGGGGTAGGGCTGAATTAATTGATATATTTTGTTATAATTTGAAAAAATGGTGAGACAATTTATTGATGGTAAATTCTGCAGGTAGTTTCACCCCATTATGGATCCACTAGATTTGTAGATCCAATTTCCAATGCAAGTTTTTAGGTACTCTGTGATCGTGGTAAGTGAGTTGATGTTGTATCTTAGGGTAATTTTCCCATCAACCCTTATACACAATCAATTCTGTGGATTATATATTATTTTCTAATGACATATTCCCAGTTTATATAATTGATAACAAACACTAAGTTTCCATTCAAATCTAGAGGGTCCAGTTGCATTTGGAATTCCAGTTTAGACCCGCAATGGGGTTCTAATATTCCACCTCATTATTAGTGCAACATTTTGAAAACATTAAAATGTATGGTAAAATTACCATCACTGGGGAAATAAGCATGATCCCCAAACTAAATTTATTTAATGTTGGGTCTTTCTTCATCCTCCTTGTAGGGATCATAGATTCTACATCAAAATAAATTTCCAATATTTGGGGTCCTCCTTAAATTGATAATATCTCCTCATCTAGAAATTCAATTTTTAATAAATTAGTTTCTATATTTGGGTTTCCTTTATGGAAATCCACCAAGGCCAGACCTTTCACTTCTTTAAAATGAATTAATTTTATACAAAATAGTTACTACCTCCCATTTATACAGACATCTTATTGGCTTATGACAGTTGAGAATTATTTGAGTGTTTTATTATAAGAGACCAGATAAACCTCTTGGTGATGCAAGTAGTGCATTAGTTTCTAAAAAATGAAGACTAGAACTAAGAATCTCTTCTTTATATCTGAATAACAACTCTCATCATCGATCATGGACCAAATGAGATAATAGTGACTATTTTCTTTCTGAGTTTTGTTCTTTTTTTGCAAGGAAGGTGCCTAAGGATCGATCAAGGGATATCACATATAGAATGAGTATATTTTCACCAACATGTGATATTAAAATTGGTGGTATAAAGATATATTTCTTGGGGATTTCTAATAATTCATGACAATCACTAGTATACTAATATGTTATCCCTTCTTCATTAATTTTGTAATTAGAAAAAAAATTCCCTCATGGTCATCTATAAAGAACTATATAAATACAAGGATTCATTCAAATAATCTCAAGTATTTAATGTTTTCCAAATATTACAAGCTAAGGATGGATTTATATTCTGATGTTCAACATCTATGTGGTGATGGAATACAGTGAAGATGAGAAACCCTCTCGAGGATACCCTGAAAGAAAATTTTATGGTATTTAACTTCAAGATATAATTTTTTTATCTTTTTCAAGATGTTTTCTTGGTCATACATGTGATTGGAAGACTACCAGGAATTAACCATTATATCATCAATGTATCACTCGGAAAAAATCCCTAAATATTGTTTGAAGATGTGATGCATGGCATGTTGGTATGTGGCATCAGGTTTCTTCATGATCAAATGTATTACCTGATAGAAAAATAACCCTTTGGTGGACCTGAAGGTGGTAGATTCTTAATATTATAGGTCCATCAAAATTTGGTTATATATTGAATATCCATCAATGAAGTATAGAGATTGATAACCATCCATTTAATCATTTAAGAGTTACATTATTGGAACTGGTAACTTTTCTTTTGAAAAGTTCTATTTTACACCTATCAAGCTAATTAAACCATTTATTTCACTTTTATTATTCTTCACAATAAAAATGTCATATAGACATTTTAGCTATTTTACCTCTCGGTGGAAGTCTACCTTGATGATTTTATCTACTTCATCCAAAAACATTAAGGTGTGAGATGGGTGTGTATTGATGGCTACCAATTTGTATCCCCAATGGTCTTTTAGAAAACCCAACTGGTAGAAACCAAATGATAAAGGTAGAGAATCTAATTGTAATTCCAATAAAATACATCCTATTATCTCCTCCAGAAGGGCATGTGTACCTCCTTTTCTTCGTAAGTCATGGATGTACTTATTAGAGTGGTTCATGGATCCACATCCACTCCCATATTTATCTGTCTAAGTTCAATAATAATGGTGGGGAAGCATTCATCAAATAATGAAGATGTGTCCATATGGTCATCATTCCCTTCCTCCATGCCATGCTTTACCACTTTTTTCTCTTCTATGGAGGTAGGTGATGGAAAACGTTTCTTAGAGTAAGGGTTGGATTATTCATTTTGACACCCAGAAGACAAAGAAACTATTTTTGTAATAAATGATGGTGTGAATCCTTCATGAAGCTATGAAGGGGAAATAAGGGATTGGAAAAAAAGAATCATCTTTTTCTACCATTTTCAAAACAAATTATTCTAATATAGTGGTGGAAAAATAATTTTTAAAAGCTTAGGGGAGGAAATATGACACTTTCATCCAGAAATTCATTACTATTATGAGACTTGAAAACATCTCCATTACTATCAGAATTTTTTTTCAAGACTAATATAAATGTTGTAATTGAATGTATTCTTGAATTCGGGCTTACCCCATTGATTTTATTGATTAGAATAACATATTCTGTATAGGGATGCTTGAATGGATAAGTCTGAATCATCTCCAGACCATTTAGAGTATTGATTCTATGAACATCATTATCCATAGATTGTTTCCCTCCTGTGTGGTAGTACTCTCTGTCATTGTACATTAATTCAAAGGTTTTACACTGGGATTTTCCTGTTGTAATGTCCCAATTTTCATTTTGGTAAAATATTTTAGGTATTAGGGGTAAAAGAAAGGGATAACCAAATGATGAGTCCATCATGTTCTTCCCAATAAGACATTTTCAGTTGTATCTTTCTAAAGAACCGTGAATTTTTAGTCAGACATGTGAACCTTGAACTAATTTATGAGTTTGATTTCACCAAGAGGGTTTTTATTATTCTTGTGATAAACTTGTAACATTACTAAAGAGGGGAGATAAGTGAGATTCATTGAATCCTAGTTGACAGTGTGTTCAAATTGGATTGATTTGGACACTTAATCCTTTCTAAATCAATTCCCAAAATATATCAATGTCATTTTCCCATCTATATATATAAAAGGGACTTAAGTGTACCTATATGATGACATCCTCATTGTAGAGTGTGAAATAAATGGATGTGTGTAATTCTGTAGGATTTTTCTCTACATGATACACTTCCAAAATAGAATCCACAACCTCAAATTCCAGAGGGATCAACAAGACCTATAAGAGTGCTTCTGGAAGGCCTTCCGATAGACTTAGATCATTGAGAATAAAAAACATGTATGGAACCAAGGCTAATTTATTCAAAACATCAATCTTATTGACCAAAGTCTTGCATTTCCCAGCATGGGGGTGTTCTTTTTTAGGTTATTTTGGATGTGAAGTTCTTGATTTTGATGGATCATCACTTCTAATAGGAGGTGAAGGTATCTCTACTCTCGGTAGACTAGATCATCTAGGTCTACATACACGTCATGTTTGATTAGGTGATAATATATTCACTAGTCAATATTATTGGATTATCATGTTAGAAAAGACCTTAAAATGTGTGGGGGATATTCCTTTATCATTTTCATCTCACTAGAGTTTTCTCCCATAGGTTTTGGATACATAGACGGTTTGAGTAGGGGTAGGGTTAATGTAGTGAATCCTACCATGACTGTATGATCACTACAACAAAAACCAGCTTTATCAGCACTCAAAACAGGATTTAACAGCACTAAAAAAGTGTTGTAAAGGTCAGCGCTGATAAAGGGGGACCCCCTTTATCAGTGGTAAAAAAGAACTGATAAAGGTAGACTTTATCAGTGCTAAAAACACGTAGATAAAGGGATATTTTATCAGCACTAAAAAGGAGATGATAAAGGGCATCCTTATTAGTTCTAAAAAAGTGATGATAATGGGGTCATTTATCACTACTTCTATAGCATAGATAAAGGCTCCCTTTATCAGTTCTAAAAAAGCTCTAATAAATTCTCTACCTACTGTAACATAAAATTCTACATCAGCACACCCAAACAAGACTTGCAAAAAAATCAGCATATCAAAAAGTGTACCCTTACAAAAGTAACACATAATTCATAATGTAATTCCACCAAGAATAAACATACAACAAGTATACCCATACACCATTAACAAATAATTTATAAGTTATTTAAATATATAAAGAATTAAATTTAGAATTCAGGGTGTTGGCGGCTATTCAAGGATTTGCGGTGGCTGCCCAAGGGGGGTTGGGGGTGTCCTGGGTGGTGGGGGTGGTTGGGGGGTGGGGGTGTCCAGGGGTGGGGGTTGTCCTTGGTGGGGGGGGGGTGTCCATGGTTGTTTCTGGTGGGGTTTTGTTGTGTCCAGGGTGTTGGGGGGATTTCTAGGGGTGGGGTCGTCTAGGGAGTGGGGGGTGTCCGGGGGGTGGGGTGGTGTCCAAGGGGGCTTTCCAAGAGGTTGGGGGTCTGTCCAAGGGGGGTGTGTGGTGTCCTGAGGAGGTGGGGTGGATATCCATGGGGGTAGGGATGTAAAGTGGGAGGGGTGTCAAGGGGGTGGGGTGGTGTCTAGGAGGGGTGGGGGCATCCAGGGGGGACGTCCAGGGGTGGGGGCTGTCCGGGGGGTTGGGGTGTCCAAGTGGTGGTGGGGATGGGTGTCCTGGGGTTTGGGGGTGGGCTTTCCAGGGGTGTGGTGTCTAGGGGTGAGGGTTTCTAGGGGTGGGGGTGTCCAGGGGTTGGTGTGGTGTCCGGGGGGGTGGGGATCTATGTCCAGGGTGTGGGGTGGTGTCCAGGGGGGTGGGGGTGGTCCATGATGTTAGGGTTGACCAAGGGGGGTGGGGTGGTGTTTAGGGTGGTGGGATTGCTTTCCAAGGGGGTAGGGGTGTCTAGGTGGAGGGTGGTGTCTAGGATGGGTGGGGGCGTCCTGTGGGTGGGGCCGTCTAGGGGGTTGGGGGGATTCCACATAGGTGGGGGGATGTCTAGTGTGGTGGGGGATGTCCGGAGGGTGGTGTGGTGTCCAGGGAGGTGGGAGGATTTCCAGGTGGTGGGGGTTTCTAGGGGGTGTGGGTGTCCAGGGGTGGGGGTGTCCAGGGGTGGGGGTGGTTGTCCATGGGGATGGGGGTGTCCAGGTGGATGGGGGTGTTCAGGTGGTAGGGTGGTGTCTAGGAGGGGTGGGGGTCGTCCAAGGGGTGGGGGCATCCAGGGGGTTGTGGGTGTCTAGGGGTGGGGGTTTCCAGGGTGGTGGGGGTCTGTCCATGGGGGTGAACAATGGGTGGGGTGGTGTCCTGGGGGGTGGGGGTGTCTCGGGGGGGGGGGTGTCCCAGGGTGGGGGCTTTAATGGTTTTAGTGGAATGAATTTCATGGATTTTTAGTTCATTGGTATTTTTAAAATGGTTTTGGAATAGTTTTTATTTCAATAGTATGTGTTTCTTTTGAAGAAATGAACGTTTTGGTGTGTATGGTGGGAAGGGAGATTTCCGTACAGCAGTTGTTGTTTTCACTTAAAATTCAATCCATTTTAAATAAAAGAGAGAAACTCTGAGTGATACCAGCCACACCATGCCTCGGATTGTGGTGGGGTTAAATCATACATGTCACAAATGACCCATGGATAATTCTACTAAAGTATCAACACAATCTGAATGCATTTTCCAAATTTTCTGTACGTCAGTTGTTGTTTCCACATAAAATTCTGTCCATTTTAAACAAGAGAACGGCACTTTGAGTGATACTAGCCACACTATACCTTGGATTGAGGTGGTATTGACTTTAACACATAAAAAATGACCCATGGATATATCTCATAAAGTATTAAAACAATACAAATGTGTTTGGTCGGTTTTTCGTATTTCAGTTGTTGTTTTCACATAAAATTCTGTGCATTTTACATAAAAGAGGGACACTTTGAGTGATACCGGCAACACCATGTCTTGGATTGAGGCCAGGATGACTTTTACACATCAAAAAGGACCCATGTATCATTCTCCTAATGTATCAACAAAATCTGATGCCTTTGGTTGGTTTTACATATGTCAGTTTTTGTTTTCACATAAAATTCTGTCCATTTCAAACAAAATATAGACACTTTGAGTGATACCAGACACATAGTGCCTAATATTTAGGTGGGGTTGACTCATACACATCATAAATGACCCATGGATCATTCTACAAAAGTATAAACATAATCTGAATGAGTTTCAATATTTTTCTCTACATCAGTTTTTGTTTTAACTTAAATTTCTATCCATTTAAAAAAAAAGAGACACATTGAGTGATATCGGCCACACCATGTCTTAGATTGTGGGGGGGTTAATGAATAAACAAGAAAAATATCCCAGGAATAGTTCTCTTAATGTATCAACACCATCCTAATGTGTTTGTTTGGTTCTCCGTATGTCTGTTTTTGTTTTCACATAAAATTCGGCCCATTTTAAACAAAAGAGAGACACTTTGAGTGATACCGGCCACACCGTGCCTCATATTGAGTAGGGGTGGACCTTTACATGCCAAAAATGACCCATGGATCATCATCCTAATGTATCAAAACAATCAGAATGTGTTTGGTCAGTTTTTCATATGTCATTTATTGTTTTAACTTAAAATTCTGTCCATTTAAAACAAAAGGGAGACACTATGAGTGATACCGACCACACATTGACTTGTATTGAGGTGGGGTTGACTCATACTCATACAAAATGACCCAATTATTGTTATACTAATGTATTAACACTATATTGATTGTTTTTTTGTTTTTCCATAAGTTAGTTGTGGTTTTTAGTTAAAATTCTGTCCATTTTAAACAAAAGAGAGACACTTTTAGTTATATCGGCCACACTGTGCCTTGGATTGAGGTGTGTTGACTCATAGAAATAACAAATGACTCATGTATCATTATACTCACTTATCAACACATTAAAAATGTGTTTGGTTGGATATACGTACATCAGTTGTTGTTTTCAGTTAAAATTCTGTCAATTTTAAATAAAAGAGAGACACATTGAGTGATACCGGCCACACCATGCCTTGGATTGAGGTATGGTTGACTCATACACGTCCAAAATGACCCATGTATTGTTATCATAATTTAGAAACACAATATGAATTCATTGGTTTGGTTTTCTATACGTCAGTTGTGTTTTCCATTTCAATTTAGTCAATTTTAATAAAAAGAGAGACACTTTGAGTGACACCAGCCACACCGTGCCTCAGATTGAGGCATTGTTGACTGATACACGTCCAAAATTACCCAGGTATCATTCAACTTAAGTATCAACACAATATGAATTTTTTGGTCAGTTTTCCATACGTCATTTATTGTTTTCACTAAAAACATTCTCTATTTTAATCAAAAGAGAGACACTTTGAGTGATACCGGCCACACCGCGCCTTGGATTGAGGCACAATTGACTTTTAAACATAAAAAATGACCCATGGATCGTTCTAATAATGTATAAACATAATCATAATGTGTTTGGTCAGTATTCCATAGGTCAATTGTTGTTTTCATATAAAAATATGCCTATTTTAAACAAAAGAGAGACACTTTGAGTGATACTGGCCACACAGTGCCTCGGATTGAGGCAGGGTTGACTCGTACTTTTCAGGAATGACCCGTGCATAATTCTCGTAAATTATAAACACAATACGAATGTATTTGGTCGGTGTTCTGTATGTCAGTTGTTGTTTTCACTAAAAATTCATCCCATTTTAAACCAAAGGGAGACACATTGAGTGATACCAGCCACACAGAGCCTCATATTGAGGCGCGGTTGACTCGTACTTGTCACAAATTACCTATGGATCATTCCCCTAATGTATCAAGACATTCTAAATGTATTTTTTAGATATAAATAAATTTTGGATATTTTACTATTTTTCTTATCCAATTCCCAAAGTATAGTGGTTCATCATTCTTTCATGTTGCTGGTGTATTTCATCGGTTAAAAGAGACAAATGGTTAATTATAGAAAAGATTTTTTATTTAATTAAAATTAAAATTTTTCTATGAATGATTACGTACAACAATGTTTCATATTTTTATCTCCTTAACCCCTCTCAAAAATGGCAGCCAATTATACACGTCCCCAAGTTATATATTCATGTTATTTGTCTAAAATATTTCATTCGGTAAGTATCCAATTCGTTTCTAGACATATATATATCATCTCGTGAATATTAGGCCTTTCGATAGTCTGATTAGTACTGCAAAATATATAAATAATGAAATAATAAATAATTTAAATGCAATAGTAGTTGTTTTTTAAAATACCTCTTTAGGGATGCATGTCTGTTGATGGAAAACGATCTCTCTCATAAATTTACTACCATAATTACCACAATCAATATTGTTTTTTTGTTTTGGACACTGAAAATACATTGATCATTAAGAGAATAAGTATCTTGTTCAGATATGTGTTTGGTTGGTGAAATTTTATTATATATACCCTGATACCAGTCCAGACGTAGTATTTTCTTGCCTCCTTATGCTTATCCTCTGTCCTCATCCCTTATTTTAGATGATACTGATACACCTCCCTATCATAACAGAACCCTTAGTAAAATAAAATATAAAATATATAACATGATGTTTAGACCTAAAATGTTGGATGTAGTGTCTTACAGATTCAGAATATCAATCATGTGTGGTCGGTTTGTGGGATATCCTTGCATTGAATCGTGAGAATAACTCTTTGGAGTATCCAAGTTCTTGAAATTAGCAGCCAATGTTTCCTAAAAACACGAAAAGGAATAATTAATAAAAGGAGTGAAAATATAATTCAAATGCTTTAATCGAAGAGTTTTACCACTTGTGCTTGGTATTTGGAAGAGTCTTTCATCTGTAATCTTTATGTCAAGTGTTTTCAGCAAGAATTTAACTATTTCATCCTTTTTTGTGAATCTAATTTCATTTGTTGTGTTGATGTGATATGAGGACTAATGAGTCCAAATTTTGGCTCATGGGAAAATCCCTTCAACTATTTTTCATATATATGCCTGCCAATAATATAAAATACATTTATTCATAATTAACACATTATATCAACATTAAGAAATTCAATTCATGAAAACATACCTCTTATATAAATTTACAACAGTGATTCCTAGAAAACCATATTCAAGGATCTCATTAACATTTTCAGTAGCAACAAAATATTGAATTTACTCTCCATATATATTCTTTTCAAAAACAACTATGTGACTACTACCATTTTTTAGCATCGTATCCACAAGAGTCTTCAATTCTAGTAAATGTGGATAGAGAATAGGTGGCGTTATTGTGCTTTCAGTATTTCTTTTGGATCGTTTGGTTGATCCTTTAGATGCTTTTGAGCGCACGTTACTTTTCACCCCAACCCCTTCTCTATCTATAATAACATTCATTTATTTAAACATTTTTTAATTAATTTTTAAACGTTTAGATTGAAAAAAATGGAATTAAATACCTCTTTTTCCACATGTACTCTTACAAGTTTTGACGACCAAGCAATGAATGTGCCAGTAGCCTTTTCGACTGTATGAATATCATCTTCATCATGTGGAATAGTTATCTCTGCATTTGGATCATCAGCTACAGTAATTTTCACTTTCAGATGATCTTTTCAAAGTGGTCTATTATGCAGCTTGTCCTCTGGGATATTGAACACTGTAGCCCTCGCTATAATGTGATATATGGGTGTTGACAGATATAAATCACAGTCATTATCACCATATATAAGATCCGTATAGGAAAATTATATGTGTTTTTCTAATTCACCTTTCATGGGAACAATTTTTAGAATATTGATTACAAAGGCTAATATGGCTCTTAGAGGGGAATGTGTCATCACAAAGCTGATGGGGGTGGGGCGGGCTCTTCATGCACTTGTTGTTCCTAAGTCGTTTCTTCTCCTTACTTCCCACCCATAAAAGTTTCTAGCGACTCTCCATACCATTGAAATCATTATTCAGTAGTTTCAATTCGTTCTATCTCTCATTTAATTTCTTCATCTCTATCATCAGTTTGGTTTTTTTCTCAAAATATAATCGAGGTGTCACCCCAAACCCCACACCTCTGACACGACCATATTTTTTGGCCGCTTCAAAGCCATCGATAATAGGACTGCATCCACTATAGGAGTAGCATATTCGTCTGATTGTCAGATATAGGAAAATAAGTAATTATTATTATGTAATAGAAATTTAAAACAAAACTTTTTATCCTAGCATACATACACATATTTCGCACACTTTTTGTTTGTTTTAATCTACCATATTCCCTTCTTAATTCACATGTGCACCCTTCCATAGCACATGACATGGGTTGGAAGTGGATTTTTCTTTAGACTCATCAATGTACATATAAATATAGAAAGATAATTATGATGTTTTTTTCTTAGAACCTATCAATATTACTATAAATTTTAGATACATACCATTTTCTTTTCGAGTGAAGTGTGCCCCATCCTTTCTTTAAAATAGAGTTTTTTTTGTTTTGATGCACATTCCTCATTTTCATTATTGAGTTGTTGTTTCATAAATGAAATATTGACAATCAAAGTTATGAATACATGTATACTCAAACAACGTATTATCATCCAAAATTTACCGGAAATTTCTCATACCCACGGAGGCCAAAAAATGCATCCCATGCTTCTTGGGATATCAGGTGAGCAAGACAAGGGGTGGGTGCGGGGTTATTTTACATTTGCAATCTTTCAGGTGACATTTTGATAGAATAGTGAGAAAACCACGATGAATCCTTCCTGTAAACCTTAGTGCATAATTATTGTGTGAATAATCTACGATAAATGTACTCTTAAAGAGATTGAGAAGAGTAAGTCACTATTTCATTATTTTATTTACCTTTAAATTAAATAAATAATATCATAATGTTAACATAATTTCTTCCCAGATCACAGCCTTCAGCCTGGACACAACATGGTGCCATGAATCTATGCCAATCGGTATGCGTAGTCGAGTGAAAATTCCAATTTAACTACTAGGAATAGACTTGTTGGGATTAACATGTTGGGCTCGTGCATTCCATCTGACATCAAATTTTATGCCTTTTCTTTTCATCTTAAGAACTATGGATAACACCGTCAAACTATGACGCACATGTGTTTTTTGCGACGTCAGTCCTTTATCCTCAACCATTTCATCGATATCAACATCATCAGTATGTTCATATGAAATGGTAGCATAGGCATGTGATGATGGGTGCTGAATCTCAACACTAGGAGCAGCAATAGGTTCAAAAAAAATTGTTTCTCTGCACTGTGAGCAGCTGCTGCTACTGCTGCTTCTTGAGATACTTGTTCAGCCTCAAGGCTAGGAGCACCAAAACATGCAGAAGTCATTATCTGAAAAATCTGTTGAATAGTTAATTTAGATTACACAACCTCGGTTTATCCAAAATTACTATGGATTATCATAGGTTTTGTTACCCAAATTAACCTAAGAAATAAATAGATTAAGGTTAGTGAACAAAAATTCTATCATGATCATGTAAAGCATATGTAATAACTCTCCCTCACCTTCCCCAAACTCGTACATAGAACCGCACTAAAAGTCTATATGAGATACTATTTCTTGGAACACAACCTTCTCATTTCACAGTTGTAACACCCCGACCACAATTTCCCAGAGTCGGTGCATTATCACATAACATTGGCATGATACAAGGAAATAATATCCCAAAAGACTGATCCATTTAGTAGCCTTGGAAATACTAGATACATTCATAAAGATTACATTACATCATAAAATTAAAAACTACAACAACATTTTTTCCATAGACAACACTGAGATCTCGTAGACTATCTCTACAGGTCAGTCATAATATACTTCGTTGCATCCCAGGATAAGTAAAACCTTGAAATGGGTGAGCTGAGATGCTCAGTAAGGATAAAAATATAGAGGAAACTATCATAAATAAGCTTAAACATTTATGCCAATTTATAAAACTAAAACAAAAGCCTTTTCAACATAAACATCATCATAATATAGAAAATATAAATCAAAATAATTAGAATTACTTACTCACATGTATATTCCACTAGTCAAATAATCACTTGCAATTTTAATATCCACTTTAATAATGATTGAATTCATAATTCAACACTTCATAACCACATAGTAAAGGCCTTGTTCCAGGACTACAAATAATATTTTGTCAAATCCTTTTGGAAAGACACTAGATTTTCTCATGAGACATACTGATGCATCGAGGAGCAATAGCAGGTTCCACCCGTCAGTTACTAAGTCCAATGAATTCCTCATATGAAATGGTTTAAACATAACTTAAATATTCATATTAAAACTAGCATAGGAAATTTCAACACTTTATCCATAACCTATGAATGGTAAAAAAATAACACAACCAAAGTCAAACATATCACAGAACCATCAATACAATATGGAAGATTTGTATCATAATAAATCAGATTCAAACACGTTTAAAAATCCATCAAAGGATGTTCACATAGATGAAAATGATTTGTGAAACTCTTTGAGGGAAATATACCATTTTATGAAAAAATTTAAATGACACACAATTAATAAAGAAAGTCATTTAATTGAAATTTTTGAATCATAGTGTCCCATACCACTTTGAAACTTTTGAAAGGAATTTACATTTTAAAAACATTCATGTCCATATAAATAAATCCATAAAAACCATTCTGAAAACATGGAAATTAATGAGAATTATTTAGAAGAATAAATATTTAAAACATTTAAAATGATGTTTTAGTAATACAAAATTCCCTTAAAATAATCCCTTTGAAAGATATTTTATGAAACATGGACATAAATAATAAATATGTCCCAGTCGATACATACGTAAAAACAACCCCGGATAATAAAGGGATTGTGAAATTAACCCTTACAAATTTGGTAACATATGAAACATACTCCGAATGAAATAATTATAAAAAAATGAAGATGTAAATACAAATAAATTAAAGTGTATTACATAAATAATACATATATGGGCATTACATACACCACACAAAAGGAAATAGAGGCAATATAGCATGAATCTCACGGGAATAAGGAGTGAGATGAAAACCTCTTACCTTGTACTTTTCCTTGGAAAAAGGTAGGTTATCGTCCTATATAATGGTGAAATAATTGTTATTAAATTATAATAGAATCATATACATTGATATGATATCATATATGTTCTTTTAACATTGCTTTGTTAATAATATCTTAGTATTATCGTCCTTTCAGGTGTTATCTTATTCGTTTTCCATTATATGATTTGTTACGTAATTATTGTTTGTTATGGAGAGGATGTATGTTATTCATATTCACAATTAAATTAATTATTTAATAATTATTTTTAATCATCTAATTAAAAATAGTTTTGAATGGATTATGTCTGGGAATGAATCTCAACGTTTTTTGGAGATGGTAATCCGTACGTACACACGAGGGACAATATCATTCTTTTGATATTAAAATAATATATAAATGGATGGTATATCTTATATACAGAATCATTATCAGGTAATATTTATTATTTTCATCAATTACACATCATTATTATACCCATCCAAATTATAATGTATTGAATAGAAATTACACCATGAGGTGGATACGGTAAGCCGTACGTACGTATGTATGGTGACATGTCATTCAAAGGATGGATAGAAAAAGGAATATGGTTGTAACATATTTATAATAAAATCAAAATATATATAAGATACTGGAGTTATTATTTTATAATGTAAACAACAATGAAAGAAGAAGTCGAAGAAGAAAGGAACTTGAAAGAGGTGATGAAATATTTACCTCTTCTCCGGGTTCTTCCTTTAATTTGGTCAAAGGGGCTCTATAGGATGGCTTCTTGACTAAATTAAGGCCTCTAGGATGAAGGGAGGACAGTTGAGAGGGTATTTTGGCAGGGTTTGGCCCAGCCAAATGGATTTGAAGGTGTTAATTAGAGATAAGGGGTTCCCTTTTGTTAGAGGGGTGAGGGGAACCTTAGGAAAAACTAGAAATATTATTGTATAGTAAAACCATTTTCGGGTTCTAATGGTTCATAAATAAATTATTTAAAGGATAAGGTGGTGATGGGTCGAAAAACATTCAACCAATAGGTTTTAGACAGGTTTGGGTCACTATATTGACCTTATTTGATGGCTCTAGGGGAACCGTGTGAAAACCCCAATCCTGTTGAGGAAGATGATGCATAAAACCCCAGTCAGGGGATGTGCGTAGAGAATAATGGTGATGAGAGGCCAAGAGCTGAGCCAATTAGTCACAAGGAGATGTTCTCATTTTCTAAGAAAGGTGAAATTGTCAATGTGGTCTCTTTGAGGGAACCTGCGGGGAGTAAGAGGAATTTCGCGGAAGTGGTGTGAAATGCAGCAGGACCATCATTCTCGTACTTCGAAGCCCCGCCACCTGGGAGAGTGATAAGGAAGGGGGGATTTCCCATGTTGCGGCCAACCAGGAAGCAGTGGAGGAATGGGTAAATCTATGCCGGTATTCAATTATCGTGAGGGTAATTACCCCAAAAGGTGAGCGTCTGTGGAAATTTCAAGATCTGAATAGAAGGATTGCAGATGTTTTGGGCTTTGATGACTGGAGAATGATTGCAATGGGAAGGGGATATTAGCATGTGGTATTCCCCACAAATGAAGGTAAGCGGAAATCTTGGAGAAAGGGCATGGTCTCTCTGAACCCTGGCTTCTTGAATGTGCAGAAATGGGAACGATATTTTGACCCTATGAATGTTAGAAAAACTCATACGTAGTTATGGATTAGAATATACAAGTTGAATTAGCTGTATTGGCATCCGAGTATCCTTTGGGACATTGCTTCCTCTGTTGGAAATCCCATTCGTATGGAATGACATACAGATAATCTGAGGCTCGGACACTATGCGAGAATACGAGTGGAAGTTAACATGTCGAGAATGCTGGTTGAGGAGGTAATTATTATCACAAGGGATGATAGCATGAAGCATCATATTTTTTAAGAAAGGAAACCCAAGTTTGGTATGAACTACTTATTCTTTGGGAATATGATGTCTGATTGTAAACGGTACAAGGAGTGAAATGTTTGCAAGATGAAAGGTCATGAAGGGATCATGTGCAGAAGAAGGAAGGGGAAGGAGAAGAATTATCTTGATCCCTCTGAGGGCCAGGATGATGACCATGGAAGTGGAGCTGGGAATCATGAAGTTTTGAATATGGGAGGTTCTACATCTGCTGCTAGGGCTGATCTTCCTAGCAATAGAGTGCAAGTTGGACATGTGGTAGTTGGGCCGGCCACCGTACCACAGTGTGATTCTGTAGAAATGGATGTACCTGATGTGTTGGGGGATAAATCAACCAAACCGGCAGAATCTAAAGAAGTTGGCAGAGGTTTGGGCTGCTACCCATCTTCTGATCCAGGAGGGAGGTTCACCTATATCTCCCCCTCCAAGGCTGCATGAAGAAGGTTTTCGGTTGGCAATGACTCCCCTCTCAAATATGGAAACACTTTCATGCCTCTAGGTGGACATTTACGGGCTGATGAGGAGGAAGGTATTGACAAATGTACTATGCCCATGGCAGGGGGTGGCATTGATGCATCCAGTGGTGGATTATATGGGTGTCTGGTTTCTGATAGCGGTGCTAGGAATAATGAAGACAAAACAAGCCCAGAAGTGAATGGTGTTGCATCAAGTGGTTGTGGCAGTGAAGAAATGATTGGGAATGCGAATGTTGGCAGCAAGGTCGAGCTGGTGAAGGGGAGTGCAGATCAAGCTTCAGCTGGTCCAGGTTTGGAGCAGAGTGCTAACACTATCCCACTACAGGAAGGGGACAGTGGGGCATGCTAGGCGACCAAAGATCCTCATAACATTACTGCCACTGGACAGCAAGGGAAGAGTGGTCAGGGGGCGAAAAGGAAGAAACAGATACAGGTGGATAGGAAAGGGGGGCCTCCGACAAGAGGCTTGGCCTGTAAGAAATGAAGATCCTTTTTTAGAATTGTCATGGGCTGGGTAACTCCCGCACGGTCAGGGCCCTTCGACATTATCTCATGACCTATAAACTGATGTTTGTTGGTATTGCTGAGCCAAAACTCCTCTTTAAAAACTGGAAAGGATTCAAATGGGGCTCTCTATGATACAGTTTTGCTTCTAATAGTCAGCATGCATCTCATATGGACCACTTATGGGTGTTAAGGAATGATTGCATTAAGATCACTTCTTGTGCTAATGGGAACCAATGTTTCCTGATTAAATACATATTTTCTGGGCAGGATTTCTCAGTCTCTTCTGTTTATGCCTCCAATTCTTATATAAATAGGATGGAATTATGGGAATAACTTAAAGACACTTCTAGGAGGATGATGCTATAATGAGTGGTTATTGGTGACTTCAACACAGTACTGAAGCCTGAAGATAATATTGGTCCAATTTTCAATAGGACTGCAGCTGTAGAATATTCGGAATGCATTGAATATTGTAATATGGAAGAAGTTACCATAGCTGGTGTAGATTTTACATGGTGCAGGTTCACGTGGGAGGGGAAGTAAGCAAGAAAGCTTGATAGATGTTTCATCTGTATTGGTGATCATGATATGTCTCATGGTGTTTCTGGTTTTACGCTCCCTAAGCATCATTCTAACCACAATCCGATTGTTATTGAGGTTAATACCCAGCTCACAAGGTCGGTCCATATTCCCTTCAAATTCAACAATGGATGTCTTGTGACTCAAGGTTGCAGGGAGATTATCTTGGTGGCATGGAATTATGAAGTCATTAGGGTCCCCTCTAGTGACTTTCCATGAATCTCAAGCATCTTAAGGGGATGCTAAGAGAATGGAGTAAAAAATATTTTTCAATAATTGATGAGGACATCAGGAAGGCAGAGGAGGAGCTGGCTAGGATTTGGGTTTGTCATGATCAGCATCCCACTATATCCAGAGAGGAAATTATAGCCAATAATAGGCTGGATGACCTCCTAATGTTAAAGGAAAGGCTGGTTAGAAATCAACTGAATGTGAAATGGTTAACAGATGGGGATAGAAACTCCAAGCTTTTTAACAGGTTACATAAGGAAAAGAGGGCGAGGGTAGGGAATAGGGTGATCAGCATTGATGGGCACCTTTACAGTGAAGAAAATGAGATTTTACAGACTGTTGGTGAATACTTAAAAGGAATATATTCTGATAATGGGCTGTCCAACATTCATCACTTGGTTGATAACATCATCCCCTATATTGATGACCACCTGAATCAGCTTCTACTTGCTCCCACATGAAAAGAGGAGATCAGATCTGCTCTCCTATCTCTCAATATTGAGAGTGCCACAGGTCTTGATGGGTTCATAAATAAATTTTATATGTTCTATTGGGACATCTTACAAAATGACATTGTGAATAGAATTAAGGAATTCTTCTCACACTCATATATGCCCCACGGAATGAATTCCTGTTTTATTGCTCTTATCCCCAAGAAAGGGAATTCCCTCGACATGAAGGACTTCAGACCTATTTCTCTTGGGAACACAATAACTTAAATTATTATCATGGTTTTGGTGAACAGGATGGGTGGGTTGGTTAATGGCAAATTCACTGCGAATTAATTTGGATTTCTCTCTGGGAGTAATATTCAAAAGTTCCTTGTTATGGCCTCGGAGAGTGTCAATCTTATGAGAAGGAAGAAAAAATATGGGAATTTTTCCATCAAAATTGATATATCCAAGGCTATTGACACTCTTAAGCGGAGCATTCTACTTGATGTCCTTATAAGGTATGGATTCTCGAATGGCTTTGTGAATCTGATCCGTACCATTCTGGAGTCTTCCAGGTTATCAGTTCTTGTCAACGGTGCCCCGAGGGGCTTCTTTCCTTGCACCAAGGGGGTGCGGCAAGGTGATCCACTCTCTGGCCATCTTTTTGCCATTTCAGAGGACTACCTGAGTAGGTTTATTAATGAACTTTCTCAAATGGGTCTTTATAAAATAATTAGGGCTGGTGTGAGTGAGTATGCCCCATATCATTTATTGTATGCCGATGACATCTTGCTCCTTGGACAGGCATCATGGAAAAGTATCTCCTCTATTAAAGCCCTCTTCAGTCATTATGAGGAGGTGTCTGGACAGGCCATTAGTTGGGACAAATCTAACATTGTTTTTTGAAATGGAATTCCAATTGGGAAATGGAACAGAATTGTCAGACTCCGTGGGGTGAGGAGGGGTTCCTTACCATTGCAATACCTTGGGGTCCCATTGTTTTGGGAAAAGTGAAAAGACAACACCTTGAAGGAATCTCTGCTGGAATTGTTCATCAGATGGCCAGCTGGAATGGGAAAGCTATGTCCATGGCCAGGAGGGTTTGTCTTGTGAACTCAGTTATCACATCCAAGTTTTTCTACTCCTTCTCCATTTATCGATGGCTGAGGGGACTTCTCAAGGAACTTCATAGTATGGTACGGAATTTCAAATGGACGGGGTCACCACATGAGAGGAAGCTAATTACAGTGTCATGGAAGGAGTGCATCAAGCCTGTGGAGTAGGGGGGTCTAGGAATCAAGGATCTATGGAATTTTAATGATGGTTTTATTGGGAATTTCACTTGGAAATTGATTACTCATGAGGATGATGATGACTTTCTTTCAAACTGGATCACAAGGAGGCTCTTAAATGGACACAAATGGCACCTTGCCTCATTGGTTTGGGCCTCTATCAAGCAGTCTTATGTCAGAATAATTCATAATACCCAATGGGTGGTTTGCAGAGATTCCACACTGAATTGTTGGAGCACAAAGTGGCTCACACAGCCCCTTTGTGATTCAAATGTGCCACCTGAGGCTGTCAATTTTTCAATTTCCAGTTTTCTCTCAAAGTTGCAATCTTCTCCCATTATTCTTTCTTGTCCAGGTGGAGCATGAAGTCACTGATTATGTCTTTATAAAGCAGTATACTCTGACCTGGATGCATAGCAGAACTGGGAAATTCAATAGCAGGGATTATTACAGGATCCTCTGTGGGGGTAATCCCCTGCACCTTCTTGGTTGATAAAATACAGAGTGTGTTTCATCAGACCTGCTTGATTTTCTCTAAACTGGAGGATCTGGAAAAACTGTGTACCCACATATGATGCTTTCAAGAGGGTCGGGTTTTAGATGGCCTCTATGTGCTCCATGTGTAAAGCCGATGAGGAATCAGTTCAGCATGTTTTTATGGGCTGCTCTCATGAAAAACAACTATGGGAATACATCGGTTCTGTGTTTGGGGTAGCTGTTGACACATGCAGGGTGGTTATTCAGATGCTTTCGGATGCTTCCCAGGGCAGGTTCAACGAGCATATTTTTAATCTGTTTTTGACTGCCATTTCTGGAGCAGTTGCAGTCCTTTGGGAAGCCCGAAATGCTTCTATTTTCACTGGTGTGTGCCCCACTGTTCAGCATGGAGTGATGGAGATTTCTAGAGATGCTTATGCAGCATCTCGTGTGCAGGATGGCACAATGTATAATGCAGTTGCAGACCTTCAAATTCTGCGTACTCTTGGTGTCTCGGGGCGGCCACACTTGCCTCAGATGCTGAAGTATATTCAATGGATCCCACCCATCGGACCCTGCCTCAAAGTAAATGTTGATGGGGTTGCGTTGGGTGCTCCAGGCCCATCGGGTTGTGGAGGTGTGTTTCATACCTACCGTGGTTTCGTTAAAGGATGCTATCACCATGCCATTGGAACTAGTACCGTGTTTGAATCTGATCTTTGGCCAATGATTTATGCCATCAGGTACGCTGTCTGTTTTAATTGGAATCATATATGGATTGAATCTGACTCTCAGATCGTGGTCTATGCCTTGAGCACCAAGCCGCGCCAGGTCACTTGGTGTCTTCTGCCGCAATGGGTTGGTTTCCATAATGATATTTCTCAGATACGGGTGGAGGTCTCACATGTCTATAGAGAGGCTAATCAGGTGGCAGATGCGTTGGCAAGGCGGGCTATCACTGATTCTGGGGAGATGTCGTCTTTTACGACCCTGGACTATTGTGCCTCAATGGTGGAGGTAGATAGGTGCGGGGTGGTGAACACTTGTTTATGTAATATTCCCCTATATGCTTGACTCTTCTCACTTTCTTTATTTAATTTTATTAGGACCGGCTTACACCGACTCCTGCCTTTTTTGGTATTGACCTTATATTTTAGATTTAACACATAGCTAAATAGTTTGACATTTACCATGTCTCTTTGTATTTTTGTATTATAGTGTTAATAAACATACTATATACTTCCCTGATAGCCGAAAGTGGTTAATTAATGATATACCTATCATTATATAAGTATTTTGGCCAAAAATTATATTTCTAGGAATATAATATCAACTTATAATATAATATTTGATTAAAAAACTCTTTTAGGTCGATTTTGACAATATTTGGTATTTTGTTTTTTCTAAATTCATAACAGAATTATTACTTTGAAAAAAATTCATCTAACCATCCCTAAAATGTCATATTATCATAGAAAATTAGTTTAATTCATATAAAGTCTCAAATTACATTTATTTCGTTATTTATAATATCAATTATTTTAATATTTCATTAATTAGGTAATTACTACATCATCATTGCGTCATAAATAAATTTAATTATTTAATTTTTAAAAATTATAAATAAAATACCATTATATAGGAAATATGTTTATCTTTATAATCAATATCTATAGTCTAATTTATCTTATTTATATACCTATATTAAAAATGGTTTAGTTATTAAACATTGATTTTAACAATTTTAACTCTTCTTTGAATTAAATAATAATAATTGTCCTAATCTAATACATGTGGAAAAAAATGATCATATTGTATTCCTAATGTTGTTTTTGGTTGAATTACACTTTTCCAATAGAATTAATACATGTTTTAGGGTAATAATAATATCATTTTACCCTTAATTACACAATTTACTTTTAACCGTGGTAAATAAATGTAAAAAGTTACTATTAAACAAAAATAATTTTCATCTTATTCAACCACATTTTAGTTACTGATATCATCCCTATCTCTAGGATTTTTGAAATTCAACTCACAGATGCGGTAAAATTAATTTTTATGTAAATTTGAAAATGCTTCTAGGAAGTGGGTAAAAGACGGTACAATGTTTAGAAAATTTTTTATATATCTAAAATTATTATAAGATTAATATAATTAATTACATTGAAATTATATAGGTATTATGTATATATTTTGACCTAAAATAAATTTAAATAAAAAATGATTATTTAAATACAAATTCGGTTTTAAAATATAACTCAGTGTGTTTCACTATTCATAAAAAATTGAAAGGTTTCAGGAAAATACCAAAAATTCACTGTAATATTATTTTGATATTCCAAATTCAAAAATGAGGTCTATTTTACCAAATTCAAAACATATAAATTTCAGTTATTAATTTAAAATTAATTCCCATTTTCAAACCCAAATAGCGTATTTTTTAGAAATACTAACTATCAAAAGATTGACATTTCTTTATGTCCAATTTCAAAGTGAAATTAATTAAAATGACCAAAATTTGATTAAATGGTAAAATTATAATTTAATTATACTTCCAAAAAATTCAAATTTATATTTGAACACTATAAATTATTTTGATTAAAAAAAATTCAGTTAAAATTTTGTATTTTTCACTATTCACCCAAATATGAATGTTATCAGAAAAACTCCCAAATTTTATCAAAACTAAATTTTTATGACCCAATTCTAAAGAAGAAGTTCATTTTCTCAAATTTAATATATAAAAGTATCAAATATTGGATTTAAAATTGGGTTTCCATTAAATGGCAGTAAAATTGCATTTCCAAAAAAATACTTCTTTTATTTAAAAAAATGAATTTGTTCTTATATTATGTCTAAGAAACTCAAAATATGGATTCTAAAATTATAAGGATTATATAAAATTCAAAATTCAGATAATACTATTCATAATCACTTTTGAACGGCAAGTTTGGTATGTCATGGTGTGCTTGAACTCAGTGTTGAGTGTAGTGAAAGTTATTTAATTACATTAAAGAAATAACGTACTATGAAATATTGGGGGTGTTACAATCTCCCCTCCGTCAATAAATTGCTTCCTCTCAATTTTAAATTCTTCTTCAAAAATAAAATGTTAAAAATAGAAAAATACCTTTCTGGAGAACCCACATCGGAAATTGGGTTTATAAAATTTAGTCTTAATTAGAGGGAAAGGGAAACAAAAAGGTCACCACCAAATTGTGATCTCGATTAGAAGAAAATTGGTGGAAATTAGAGACACATAATTTGGGGAAAACCATAAATATTTATTGGGAGTTATTAGTGTCATCAATCATAAACAAGTGTAAAATTGAGGGCCTCAAAGCCATCAATCCATGATGATTCAAAATATCATCCATTCAACAAAACCTAAGGTATTAGGTTAACACATTTTTGGTTTTAATATCCCTTAACTAATGTTTAAGAATTAATTGCTTTATAGAATAATATAAAAAATATACTTGACAAGTAGAGTTCCATCCTTTAACCAATTTCTACCACAAGCTCATCTTTCACTATAAAAGATAATAGAATATAAAAATACTCTATTTATCCTAATCGTATATGGTTCCAAAAAAATAAATTTATAATTCATCTATAAGACCTTTTAAAAAAACTACATTATACAATCCAGGACAGCATGTAGGTAAGTGGTAGGGGACGCACCCTTGTCGACCATCGGTTGTTGGAACATGTCTCATGGCCTTGCCGGACACGACTCATTATCGCCCAACCTTCGGGTTGTCCTTTTATAAAAAATCCAAAAAAAATTAATAAGAAATTATTTTACATTAACAATAGAATCCAATGTCAAACTTAATCCATTCCAACCTTTATACTTATCCAAAATACTTCATTCCAAACACACAGACCTATATTTATAAAGATCAAAAACACAATGAAGATCCTTTTTTCCACGTAAAAACATGTGAATACCATCATCATGTATTTTTTTAAAAGATGGTAACACCCTAAATTTCCATAAAACCTTATTTATTACATTCATTCTCCCTTATTCGTTATATAATAATAGATATATTCCTTATATCCAAAATTTTTGAATATTCCAAAAATGATGAAATAAACAAACCATTAATCAATTCCAGGATAGTCAATAATATCCAAAACAATTTATCCAAATCAATCATCCCTTATTCCAAAATCAATACCTTAGTAACGGGACCATATGAATGTTTTTTCTTTCCTACAACCATGTATTTTACAGTAAGTTTAACTTTTCATTGAGTCACTTTTCTAGGTCCTACTAATCCCAAGTCATTAATTAAATATTAATTCAGTACAATCCTTATATACTCTATAATTCTTATAACATATATATAATTAGTACAATACTAAAATGACACAATACTTTAATGACAAGATATGAACTCTTAATCATTCCTCTTCATATTCGGTAGTATCATAACTTGATTATTATCCAATAGTAGCATTTGGGGTATATTCTGATGATCTGTACATTGATTTTCATAGTGTCCCAACTCCTTGCAGTCGAATCATTTTACTTTTGAAACATTTTTCTTAGCCTTTCAATAGAATACTAGGTGTCCTTTTCCTCCACAGTTATAACAATCTCTCATTCCCTTAAAGCATTTACTAAGTTGATTATTTCCACGACTTTCTCATATGGAAAAATACTTCTTTCCCTTATTCCATTTATCCATCTTTCTCTCTACCATATTTTTCTTCTCTGAATTCCTATCAAATCCACATGACTCATAAAATTCTTTACTTATCTAATTAACACATCATACTATTTCTTCATATGATGATAATACATGGGATACAATTTCCTTTCTAAATGATTGCTTAACACCATGAAAGACATGATCCTTTTACTCATTGGATCATGCGTATTGATGGAGGTCTCATTCCATAAACTGGGTGCCATTTCTAAATAATGGAATAAACTAGATTAGTTTATGAAGCGAAAAACATAATTCCAAACATGTAAAATACTTAACATAGATTGAGCAGTTTATAGATATAATCCATAATCATAAAAAAACTTCCTTTAGGAAGTATATACTCATAAACCCTTTAAAATGGTTTGTAAAGAAAATGAGAATTATCGTAAGTTTATCCCCCGGGAGTGTCGTCACCCGGAGTGTAGCAATGCCCATTGTCGTGCACCAGTTCTCGTTCGAGTCTAGCTCAAAGCGGTGTTTTCAGGTTTCACCCCTAGGTACTTCTGTACCAGAGCTTCCAATAACTGTACGTATCTAGACAGGGATGTATTTCTTGGAAAATACACAAAATACTTACATTAATAAAATTCTGATAAGTTCTTCTATACTAATCCTAAAATTCAATCTTAGGAATCTGTCCTCTAATTAGAGTTTATCTAAATCTATTTTCAAAGGTTTGTAATAAACTTCCTCTGATACCAACTGTAATTCTCCTACCCCAGTTACCCAGAGTTGGTGCATTATTACATAACATTTGCATGATACAAGGAAAGAATGTCCCGAAAGACCGATCAGTTTAGTATCCCTAGAAATTCTAGATACATTCATAAGGTTTAAATTAAATCATTAAATGGAAAACAACAACAAAATTGTTTCCGTAGACCACATTAATATCCCATAGTCTATCTCTACAGGTCTATCATAATATACATATTCGCATCCTGGGAAAAGTAAAACATAGAATGGGGTGAGCTCAGATGATTAGTAAGGATAAAAATATAGCGAAAACTTTCATAAATAAGCATAAACATTTAAGGAAAAGTATAAAACTAGAAAAAGGCCTTTTTAACATAAACTTCATCATAATATTGCTAATATAAATCAATATAATGCCATTTACTTACTCAGATGAACATTCTACTAGTCTAATAATCACATGAAATATCAATATCGACTTTCATAATAATGTAATGCATAATGCTAGACATCATAACCACATAGTCAAGGCCCTGTTCCAAGAATACAAATAATATTTTGTCAATTCCTTATTCCAAGACACTACTTTGTCTCATGAGACCTACCGATGCATCGAGGATCTATAGCGGGCTTCACCCATCACTTACTATGTCCAATGCATTCCTCATATGAAAAGGTTTAAACATAACATAAACATTTGTTTTAAAACTAGCATATGAAATGTCAATACTTTCTCCATAAACGATGAATGGAATAAAAATAACAGAAACATAGTCAAACATATCGAAAAACCTTCAAAATAATATGGAAGATTTGTATCATAATAAATCAGCTTCAAACAAGTTTAAAAATCCATCAAAGGATGTTGACATAGATGGAAATGATTCATAAAACTCATTGAGAGAAATATCCATTTTTATGAAAACATCTAAAAGTCACATAATTTATAAAGGAATTTATCTAATAGACATTTTCTAATCAAAGTGTCCCGTAGCACTTTGAAACTATTGATAGGAATTAACATTTAAAAAAATTTCTTGTCTATAAAAATAAATTTTTCAAAATTATTTTGAAAACATGTACATTAATGAATATGATTTAGAAGAATAGACATTTAAAACATTTAAAATTATGGTTAAGTAATAATAATTCCCTTAAAATAATCCTTTTCAATCTTATTTTATGAAACTTGGACGCAGATATTAAATATGTCCGAGTAGATACTTATATAAAAACAACCTCAAGTAATATAGAGATTG
This sequence comes from Viscum album, assembly GCA_963277665.1. NCBI lineage: Eukaryota > Viridiplantae > Streptophyta > Magnoliopsida > Santalales > Viscaceae > Viscum > Viscum album. The sequence continues at coordinate 377,677,497 of OY728123.1, forward strand.
TGAAATTAACCCTTAACAATTTGTTAACTTATGAAATATACACCAATGAATGAAGTATCATACAATGAAGATGTAAATACACATATATTAAAGTGTATTACACAAATTATACAATTATGGGCAGTATATACACCACACAAAAGGAAATAGTGGCACTATAGCATGAATCTCACGGGAATAAGGAGTGAGATGAAAACCCCTTACCTTGTACATTTCCTTTCTAGAGGGTAGGTTAACCTCTTCTATAATGGTAAAAAATTTGTTATTAAATTATACAAGAATCATATACATTAATATGATATAATATAATATCTTTTAAAATCTATTTGTTAAAAATATATTAGTATTATCGTCGTTTCGTGTGTTAACTGATTAATTTTCATTTATATGAATTGTTACATAAGTAATGATTGTTATGGAGATGATGTATATTATTCATATTTATAATTATATTAAGTATTTAAACATTATTTTTAATCATCTAATGATGAAGAGTCTTGAATGGATTACGATGGGGAATGAATCTCATCACGTTTGTGGAGACGGTAATCCGTACGTACGCTCGAGCAAAAATATCATTATTTTGATATTTAAATAATATATAATTGGATGGTATATCATATATAAATTATCATTATCATTTTATATTTATTATTTTAATCAATTACAATTCATTATTATACCCATCCAAAAAATAATGTATTGAATAACAATTACACCATGACGTGGAGACGGTAAGCGGTACCTACGCACGTATGGTGACATCTCATTCAAAGGATTGATAGAATAATGAATATAGTTGTACCATATTTATAATAAATTCATAGTATATATAATATACATGAGTTATTATTTTATAATGGAAACAAAAAAGAAATAGGAAGTGGAAGAAGAATGAAACTTGAAAAGGGTGATGAAATATTTTCCACCTCTTCAAGTTGTTCCTTTTGATTTGATCAAAATGGATCCTAAGGTAGGCTTCTAGACTAAATGAAGCCCTCTAGGATTAAGGGAGGTTAGTTGAGAGGGTATATGGGCGGGGTTTGGCTGATCCAAATTGATTTTAAGGTGTGAATTAGAGAGAAGGAGAGTTCCCATTTATAAAAGTGGTGAGGGGAACCTTAGGAAAATATTTAAATATTATTTTATATTGAAATTATTTTCGGTTTTGAAGGACTCTGAAATGTATTATTTAAATTATAAGGTGGGGATGGGTCGAAAACCATTCATCCAATAGTTTTTAGACAGGTTTCGATCATTATATTAACCTTATCTTTTAGATTTAACTCTTAGTTAAATAGTTTGACATTTACCATGTCTCTTTGTATTTTAATATTATATGGCTAATAAAATTACTATATGCTTCCAAGAGAACCATAATAGGTTCATTAATGATAAAAAATTCATTATATAAGTCTTTTATATGAGACATAGACTTTTAGGAATAGAATATCAATTAATAATATAATATTTGTTTTAAAAACTCTTTTTTGTCAATTTTGACACTATTTGGTATTTTGTTTTTTCTAAATTCATAACAGTATTATAACTTCGAAAACAATTCATCTAACCAACCATAACATGTCATATTGACCATGAAAATTAGTTTAATTCATAAAAAGTCTCAAATTACATTTATTTGGATATTTATAATATCAATTATTTTAATATTTCATTAATTAGTTAATTACTGCATCATCATTATGTCATAAATAAATTTAATTATTTAATACCTAAACATTATAAATAAAATACCATTATGAATGAAATATTTTTAGCTTTCTAATGAATATTTATAGTCTAATTTATCTTCTGTATAACCCTATATTAAAAATGGTTTAGTTATTAAACGTTGATTTTAACACTTTTAACTCTTCTTAGAATTAAATAATAATAAATGTTCTAATCAAATCCATGTGGACCTAAAGGATCATATATAAATCCTATTGGGTTTTTGGTCTAGTTACTATTATCCAATATAATTAGTACATGTTTTAGGCTAATAATAATATCATTTTAACACTTAATTACCCTATTTACTTTTAACCATGGTAAATAAAAGTAAATAGTTACTATTCACCAAAAATTATTTTAATATTATTGAACAAAATTTTACTTAATAATATCAACTTTGTCTCCAGGATTTCTGAAATTCAACTCACATAAGTGGTAAAAGTATGTTTTATGTAAATTTGCAAATGCTCCTATGAGGTGGGTCAAAGACGGTAAAAAGTTCAATAAATTATTTATATATCTAAAATTATTATAAACTGAATCCAATGAATTAAATTGAGATTATATAAGTATTAAGAATCTATTTTGACATAAAAATAATTTAAATAAAATTAATAATTATTTAAATAAAAAATAAATTTTAAACTATAACTTAGTGTTTTCAGTATTCATAAAAAATTGAATGTTTTTAGAAAAATACAAAAAAATCACCCTAATCTTATTTTTATATTCCAAATTCAAAAATTAAGTCTATTTTACCATATTCAAAACATATAAATTGAATTTATCAATTTAAAATTAATTAATGTTGTCAAAACCACAAAGCATATTTTTAAGAAATAATAACTACTAAAAGATTGACATTTGTTTATGTCCAATTTCTAAGTGAAATTACTTCCAATGACCAACATTGGATTAAATAGTAAAAACATAATTTAATTATACTTCCAAACCATTCAAATGTATAGTTGAACACTATTATTTTTTTTAAAAGTTGTTTTCAGTTAAAATTTAGTATTTTTCACTATTCACCCAAATAAGAAAGTTGTCACAAAAACACCAAAAATTTATCAACACAATATTTTTATGTCCTGATTCTAAATAAGAAGTTTATCTTGTAAAATTTAATATATAAAAGTTTCAAATATTGGATTTAAAATGTTATTTCCAATAAAAGTGGGTAAAATTAGATTTAAAAAAAAAATATTTCTTTTATCTGAAAAAATGAATTTTTTCTTATATTATGTCTAAGAAACTCATAATATGTATTCTAAAATTAAAAGTATTATATTAAATTAAAAATCTCATTGATAATATTCATATCCACTTTTGAACGTGTAGTTTGGTAAGTCGTGGTGCACTTGTACTCAGTGTTGCATGTAGTGCATGTTATTGAATTACATTAAAAAAATAACGAACTATGAAATCTGGGGGTTTTACAACACTAGTTCACTAAAAACAGGGATTTCTATGACACCATAGCACCTAAAAAGGGACTCAAACAAACAATTAAAAGTACCCCATCTACAACACCTACATTGTAACCACATTAGGAGTCACTGAACTACCTTCATGTTTTTGGATCTGCTCTCAAGAACACATCTCGATGGGGGAATTGTTCATCTTCCTTGCATGTCAAAATTCATACCAGACATCAATAACATGGGGATCTACCAATGCCTACCATATAACTAGAAAATAATTGAAAAAATTAGGAAAAATAGTTTCTTGTACCTATTTCTAATAATACTACAAGAAACGTATAACAAACATTGATCGTACCTCCAAACACTCCTGGAGCCTCCTGGTAAAAAGACTCTAGTGACTACAAGTATCCATGATTCTAACCACTAAATTCCCAATGTAGGAGTGGTCTACATAGGGGTAGTATTATTAGAATCCAACCAAAGTTTCATCCACCTCATGCTGCTCCTTCATCACCTCCATAACTTTAATGTTGTATAGACATCCATTCTCCAGTTCCTTCCTCTACTTTTGCTATTCGTCGACTGCCTCTCTGACTGTAGGTTTAATGTTAAGAAATTGAAATGAAATATTTCTATACCCATCACAATCAGATTAAATTCCGTAGAGGAATGGAATATCCTTAAGGTCCCTATGAATGACAGTGCCTCCTGAGACCAGACATTCATCTCACACCTACTGTTGGTGGGTGATGCTAACCTTACATCCCGGAAGATCACTACCTTAAAAGATTATGATATGAACTCAAACCATAGGTATAATCATAGAACACTAATATATCCATCCAATGTTTATTATTACATGTTGAATTCCCCCAGACCACTATAGGTTGGTCTATGAATTGAACAACAAAAATTAATGGATTTAATAAAAATAGATGAAATACAATCCAACCGAAATTGGAAAATAATGTATGACCTACATAGAAGGAGGGGATAGATGTTAATTCACTATTGGTATACACCTTAGTCTATGTATCCCTAACTAATCTCTACCTTATCATAGTCCACCAAGGACTCTGTGAAAGTTTCCATCGTCTTTATAAGACATGACATGTATGGGAAGATCCCTTGTAGGGAAGAATATTACAAAACCCAATAGGACACCCCAAAAACACTATACGTAAAGATTCGAGATTATTCATGTCACTGAACATAGGTATTACTAACAAGATATGAGACATAATGATAACCAAGGATATCCCAAATATACACCTAAAAGTCTCTGAGTCAAAAAATGTCTCAACCACTTGTAGGTGTAAATCCACTTAGGGTTTCAAGGTAACACTCCTTTGAGAGGAGATGCTACCCAAGCTATAATTCCAATGATGTCACTCATCCTAGAGGTTACACTCATCCAATAATGCAAAGAATAATCACATCGGAAACTGAGAGTGTTCACTAGAGATATACAGTCCATCAGACTAATACCCCATCAGAAATATCTACACATGATATAAATATAGGGGGTCAACACCCAAGTCTTGATGGGGGGATACTAGAGGATACTACGATAATCCTCCAAGATTAGGGATAGTCACTTATGTAAGTGTTGGCCATGCCAATTCAACTAACCCAATATTGGGAAAACACATTGGAAATAAGGTTTTCTTCAGGCCTCTCAGAGGGACAAAAGCTCTAGGTCACTAAGTGACTTGTGGTCCATTGCGCTTGATCATATTCTATACAATCCCCAAAAAAAGTGAACTCGGACCACTCATTATAGAGTTAGTATATTGAAAACTAAGAGGTTTCATCCGAGATACATGCTCCATCAGACTAATACACCATCTAAAATATCAAATCTTTATATATAGAGAGGGGGTTTATTATTAAGGCTTATTGGAGGAAAATAAACCCTGCATGAAATATCCTCCAATATAGGGGATTGATGCCCATATAAGTGTTGGTGATTCCAATTCTACAAACCCAACATAGGAAAAACATAAATGAAATGAGGATCACTCTGGTCCCCTTGAATTGATACATGTTCCAAGTCACTGAGGGGTATGAGTTCCAATGAATGGGACCTAATTCCATAATAACCCTCATATAAGTGGAATAAGATAACTCAATCAAGAATAATGGAACTTACTAAAACTACCCTGATCATTAAGAAGATATAGAGGGGTCAACATCATTGGATGAGGTCATAAAGCTACATCAAGCCCTCATTTGAATGGACCAAGGGAACACAATCCACCATTACTAGTCCATGGAAGCACAAAAATCTCACAAAAAACTTAAATAAGAGGAAATAGAGCACAAAAATATCCTTAAAGGAGGACATGATGTGTCCTTAGAGATATACGGTGTGTTTAAACAAGACTAGCATTGCCCATGTCTCATTTTCACATAGAGTGATCAATGATTCCAACTATGGAATGTGAAATTACTATTCACTAATTATTCATTGAATCGTTGGAAAACTGAGAATGAAAACGATGAAAACTTGTAGATTAGGGAGAGAAATTATAAAAATTAAACCTAAAAGGAGAATTGGGAGACTTACCTAGAGTAGATCGCACTTGCGATGGGGGGAGAAGTAGCGTCGAGAAGTCAGGGAGCCTTATGCCCTACGTTGGGAGGGGAAGGCGCAATAGCCAGAGGGGGAGGTGCATGGGAGGAGCTACCAACCATTGAGAAATGGAGGTGTAGGGTTAGCATGGAGTAGGGTCCAGCTGAGAGGAGAAGATCTAGGGTTCGAGGGAGGAGGATATATGGAAGGGGTTTGAGGGGGAGTATAAGGAGTAGAGTTAGCGGTAGAGGAGGCCTAGCGGGTGAGGTCTGGAAAAGAGAAGATTAGGGGGAGGGGAGTTATCGCATGTGTACTATACCGCGAGAGCCTGAGGGCATGATAAAAATAGGATATTGTGCAACCGATTTTATAATACATGGAACTATGGTTTTATCAGATCTTATCTAGTGATGATATAGAATCTCTTTATCTGCGCTAAAATTTTAACGCTGATAAAGAAGTTATTTATAACCGATAAAATGTCACACATAAAGAATCCCTTTATAACTGCTAAAATTTTAGCATTTATAAAGAAATCCTTTATAAGTTCCTTTTGAGCACTGATAAAGGGATTCTTTATCCGCACTAGAAGAGCGCAGATAAAAGGATCCTTTATACGTGATTTTAATTAGCACTGATAAATATTTACTTTTATGAGTGATTTTTTCTTAGCGTTGATAAATGTTTGTGATTACCTTTCCCGTTTTGTAGTACTGGTTCCACTATATCCTCGAGTCTAACAACCTCTTCTATCGGTTCCCAAATAATGTGTTTGGAATTCATGTTCAGAATTATACTCATCATCAGAGATGAGATCCATTTAGGTGATATCATTTATGGAAATGAAGATGAACTCATCATTTGATGGAGATTCTCATTAGTGGGTTGAAACCTGTTGTACATTTTAGAGGGTTTATTCCCATGATTCAGGTACTATTGCAATAAAATCTGTTAAATTCATTGACAAATTTGGATTTAAAATAGTCTCATATTCTTGTATTTTGATATTAATTTTCCATCCATGGTACATATTGGAGGACTAAATTTTAGAGGATTGAGTAGTAATGACTTTGGTGGTTTTGCATCACAAGTAGTTTAAGGCACAACTGGTTGTTTCAACTATGTTATGAGGGTAGAATGAGTCTTCTAAATCATAGTTATAACCATCCAATTACTAAAAACTATCACACCCTTTCTATTAACTTCTAACCATTCATTCTCCTCCACTAGATCGTTGGTAGAGATACATGCTACTAGTGTCAGTGGATTTCCCAATTTCAGTTTCCCAGCATCCACAATCTGTTGTAGGTTCTCTTTAAAAAAAAACAATAATAAATTTTTTCCCTTTTCCATGAAGTAAGGGAAAATATTTCAATATTTATTGTTCACCGTCCTTGTTGGGCTTCCTGGGAATTGGAAACTTGATCTCATTATTTTCCAATGATGAGATGAAGTTTTCAATAACATGTTAATTTCCAAATGAATACACCTTGTTTTTCAAATCCTCAATTTCTTTGACTATAATCCCCCTAACCATCCTAAAGATGCGTGATTTGTTTCTTATGATCATTATACATAACTACACAATATGGAGCTTGATTTTATTATAGGATCAGGTATAGGGGCAGCATAAGTGTAATAGTGGCATCCTCAACATTCCTCATTCTCCTTCACTAAGAATATGGAATCACATGGGACATAGCTTAGGTCTCTGCGATGGAGTTTTATACTATCTGAGTGATCGTAGTGAGGTCAAAAAATCTTACTATGTGTTTCATAAGGATTAATGGTGTGAGAAACACATCATTAATATTTACTATAAGTATTAGACACAATTATTTTTAGGAAGTGGTAGGTTTAACGAGTATTTCAGTCATTTAAATCACGAAATAAATCCTAAGACCCTTTAATTGTCCTACTACTTGTAATTTGATAGGTCAAGGACCACTATATATTGAATTTGGAAATTGAACAGTAAGATAAAATTCTAATGGATTTTTTCCACCCCATAAGTGAACAATATTTAATGATAGTGTATCACACAAAGGCTGGTCCCTATAGTGATTGTACATAACACCATATTTTCACTACCTTATTCTATTTAGGGGTCCGTATCATGGGATCAGAGGAGGAAATGAACTGAATAAAATTATTCTCAATGTCTCACAATCCAATAAAAATTGGAAATGTATGATTCTTATGTTTTGGTATGGGAGAAATATATATACTGGTTTAGGGTATAATTTTTTCTAGTTTTATCGGCATGAGCCACTCATCAATTACTTCCATTTGTTCTATATGCAACTCAAGAGTGTTCATGATAATTCAGGGAATTTTTAGCTATGATAGTCATTAAAAAGGTTAATCGAATGGTAGTTACTTTTATGGTGGTGCTACTGCAATCATTTATGTAATTCCTATGAGGGGAGGCTAGTAAGGATTCACCGGGTTATGTTCTATTTGTGCACCTAATGGAGAGAACTCCTGATCTTCTATTGTGGGATCCATATATAATGGTGGTTGTAATAAAATATTAAGACGATCTTCTAGATATGCTTCAGTTACTATGGTAAACCCTCATTGATGAGTTATTCATGTTGGGAGTGTGGTTTTAGGATCTTCTTGCATTGTACATATAGTAAGAAGGATTCATCGGATTTATTCATCATTTAGTCTCCAAAATGCATTCATTTACTCCTCTTTATGAGGACATATCAATTCAAGTGAAAGGGTTTTAACCTCTCTAGGAGGGAGGGGACTCATAGTTTGGCCATTATTACTTTTCCTTCTTACATTCATTTCATGGGGTAATGATATATTTTTAAGGGATTTCCCATATTCAAGGAATGCCCCACATTCTGGGTGTGAGCACTATCCTCAATTGTTTTGGCGTGGACCACTTTATATACTTGAACACACTCCTCTTATTCCTCCTCATAATTGACCTTGTGTTACATATAATATTTATGGGAAACATTGATGACATTTAATGACACCTAATGAATTGGAGTCATTCTATTAGTGTCTTTCCAGGACTGTCTATTTTTTACACCCTCTATGAATCCTCTCACCTCCTTTGTAGATTCTCTTAGAGTATTTTGGAAGATAATGTTCTAAAGGGAATCTCCAAATAGTTTGTCCAGCTACATCCCTAATCATTGTACTAAGTCAATTAATGGGATAGATTGGGAGGATCCATTCTTCGTCCTTTCCCCTAAGTTATAGAAGGATTAAGGTGTCTTTGTGGTGAAAAATATTCAATACCTAAAAGATGTGGATACACCCATTCCACTTTCCAACTCTTCTTGTTTAAATTTATATTCTTGAAGTTTTTATTAAAAAATTCCCCAGTCCTGCGGGATGGTGTTTCTCCTAAAATATATTTCATACTTTTATATAGCTATCATTCATCTTTTGTTTGTATTTTTTACAAACATGGGTTTGGTGAAACATATTGAACCTAAATCTCCCACTTCAAAAGATTTTTTCTAAATTTTCTAAATTTTCACTATGTGACAATGTAATTCCCATATGAATAAGGCTTACTCAAAATTCTCAGATGGTTGACACAAAAGTCTCTCAATCGATTTCTCTCATTTAACCCAACATCAGTGGAAGTTGGCCGGGGCCAATTTTCAATGATAATATCTTCAGTTGTGAGTAGGCTCTTCTTGTTGAAGCCATTTAGAATCTATGAAATATCATGATATCACTTTCATTAAGGTTTTATAATGGGGATAATGCCTACATGTAACACTTCTTGTTCACCCCATCCTCGTATATGGATATCTGATGGGGAATCTGTGATCAATTTTCACAATATTTATAACGTGTTGTGGCATGTGTGTTGGAGGGATCCTTTTTGTTTCTTGAACTCTGGATGTTGTTAATCCAGGTGATCTTCCATGTCAATGAGGCGTTTTATCTCTTATATTAACATGAAAAGACTTTGATACTCATCGTAGGTTAAAAAATATCTCTCATGTGATGAAGAGTTTTCCATAAGTTGAAGTGGATTTCATGTAGAAAATCTTCAAACAATGACTTTGGAATATTTTATTCAAGGGTGGATAAAGGTCTTAACCTGATAGGTATTCCATATTTGGACATCTCATTCTTCATTTTTGTCTTGTATATTTTAATTTTTTGTAAATATTCCTTTGCCTATCCTGACTTGAGTGAACGCTTCCTAACCACTTTGTCTAAAGAGGTGGGATTAGTTGGGACTTAATCTATTTTTTTTGAAGGTAGGAGATCTAAAATAGGTCTTGTGAATGTATGTTGACATATAATTCCTTCTGGTTGAGATATAATTTCAAATTCTAAATACAAATCTTCATACATGAATGGCCTTTTTTCCCAATTTCCTAGTAGTAGGAGTGATTTCTCTTCTCTAAATCTCCAAGGTGAGGAAAATTATGATGAATTTAAGTACTATTATGAATTGAAGATTTGCAGAGAATGAACTCAAAAAAGTAGGATTACAATGGTGGATTATAGAAAGGGAATGACCCCCATGCTCATTCATCTTATGGATACATGGAGGGTTGTCATGACTCTCATATAGTGATGGGATATCATGATCGATCAGGTTTTGGTCAGGAAGCAATCCTTCAAAGTGATGTGTCAGATGAGGACCGTAATAATTACTACCATTGCCCTAATAATTTTATATTGGGAGAGAAGGATCTTGAGATACTATTGATCAACATGTTATGAATTTAATAAATCCAACATTGAGTTAAACAAGATCATAAACAAGACCTTCATTCTATATTTTTTATTGATGAGTCAAATTTTCTGATTCCTACATTAGATATATTGGTGCCACATATCGGGAGAAGTGGTTTTTAGGAATAGAATCCTTTTTAACAGGATCCCCTATTAGTGTTGGAATTTTTGGACATGCTTCAAGAATTTTTGAAGGGGTTTGTGCCTTCTTCGAATTGGAAATTGGAATGTGTTGATTACCTCCTTCTGAAATAACTATTTTTTCCAATCTTTATGTCTGTTTATCATGTTAGATTTTTTCCCATGACCCTTTTGGATGGGAGAAGAGGTATGTTTCTTATTCTGGGTTACATGCTGATGATCCAACCCATTTTGGGTATGGAACCATGTTTTACTACCTATAAAACAACTTTCATCACTTTTATGATGTCCTGGAAGGTCTGTACGATGCTGGAAAGGATTTCCATTTGACCTTCCACTAATTTTAGGGTATTATTGGCGACTTTAGAGATAGGAAAATGGAAATATGAACAATCCTCAATTGTAGTAATGGTATGTTCCTAATCCTATCATCCCCTTCCAACTCTTGGATAACTAATAGTAATCCTGTGTGGGGGAATAGAGTGGAGTCTGAACCATATTCATTAATAAGACTCTACAACTGACTTCTCCATGTGTTTCTAGATGAGGCTACTGGTATGATTTTGAATACATATCAATGTGTGCACCTAAATATATGTTTCCACCATATTTTGTTTTGTGGGATTCTTTGAATCCAACAAGTTCTTCCTGAAAAAGTACATTATTAGTGTGATTATGTGTATGTTCATATTCTGTTTTAGCTTCTAGATTTGATTGGTGGTCTTAGTTGAATTTTCCTAGTGGAATCTATTAGCATGATGATTTAGAATGGGCATGTGAATGTCCCAACTCAATTGTTTCCTCCAAATTTGGTCAGTGGGATTCCTCAAAGGGGGAAGAGGTGTGACTGTTCACCATACTAATCATTTCATTTCCCTGAAGGGACATCTTGTGTGGCCATGCCTAAATTACCTAGACTAGATAGTCGAGGATGGAACCTTCATCATGTTTGTGGTTCACTACCATATAGAATTGGTGGTAGTGACTTTTATAGGGACCCATGAATCTTTTAGATGAGGCGGTATGTTCCATGTAGATCCACATATCTTTGATAATAGAGGGACATGTTATATAATTTGATGGATAAACACATGAAACTATTCAATATGGTGATATATTCTACATGATTCTAGATCACTTGACAGTACTTTTTAGATGATTAGGAGATCTTCATAAGATGGAGGGCCTATCAGCTGGCCTTTAGGGTCAGGATCATATTGTTCTAGTGGTACTCCCAAACTAGTGAGTACGATGACCATCACAAAATACGATTGGTTGGTAACATCATCTTCTGTTTGGATGAATACATAGCCTAAATAGTATTAGGGTCGTACTCTTTTGGAATATAGAAGGATTAAATTATATCAAATGGGGTTTTAATAAAAATTTCTGGGAAATATGAAAAAAAAACAAGAAAACGATGTCAACCCATAATTTCATTTAAATAAACACATATATGATTTATTTAATTTCTTATCACTCTTTCCCTTTTAGTGTAAAATGAACTTGATACATGGATGAAACAATAATATTATTCAAGGATTCAAATCTAGTTCACCTTTTTTTTGTTTCTGATTGAAACGATTCACCCTTTAGTTGATTGTAAGGGGTTTAATGTTTTGCAATCATTTTTTTTGAGTCCACAATTTCTGAATGGTTTCCAATGGGTTTCATTATGGAACTAGAAAGACTCAACGGTTTTATATCCATGAGATGCCTTCTTTCTAAAGGAATCTATTCATTGGGGAGTTTCCAAATGATACTTGAGAACTCACATTTGTTAAGGGGATTGGAGTTTTGGATCATCAGGCACTTTTGGGGGGCATGGTTTCCTACTTTGGGACTCTCTTGTAGTTTTATGATATGTTCATGAATACTTCATTAATTTTTAAGTTTGATGTGGTTCACCCATGAATTAACAATCAATTATTTCCAGGTATGGAGTTTATCATCATCTTTATGTATTTGATATTTTTCATCAATTGATATACCAATATTTATCTTAGGTTCCAAATCATTGGGATCCATTTATTTACCTACTAAAAATTATTTCATCTTTGTTATGATGATGATGGTTTTCATCCCTATAGTGTGGTGTTATGGATTGTATTATAATACTAGTGTTCATGAGTTTTTTTTATTGGGATCAAATCTATTATATATTATTTCTATGTGTCCTTATGAATAGAATAAAACATGGGTACTTTGGTTCTCATAATGGGACACATCATACCTTTTATGGTCATGTGATTTGGACCAAACCTTACAGTTTAGAGAAATTCAACATGTATGACTATGAAAAATGTCCCTTGTCATATCCTACTAGGATGTTTTCATCAAGAAAAAATGGTTTATTTTGGGTGTTGGTTTTGGAACTTATGGACTCTTACTACATATCCCATTTGGGTGGGAATCATGACCCACATAGTTCGGTTGTGAGTGACCACACCTATGGAGTCCTTCTGAGGATTTGTATCATAGGGTGTTATGTCCCTTTTGGATGACTAAATTGGAGCTTATTTATGAAATGGATATCCTATGAAAAGAGGTCGTGTGGAATTTATAGACTCATGGTGATTCAGACCTCAGTTCAGTGATCACTCCAAAATAGGAGGCTCACGAGTTATTATTTTGGCACATAATCCTTAGGAAGATAGCCTGGTGGGTGGGGGTAATTATTGTGGTTTACTCTTGAAAAGGATTATCATGTATTTTTTTTGGTTAGGGGCATACTACTAAGGAGGATACACATGTTGAAGAATGGTTGGGGATTATAAGTAGGATACTGATGGTCGGATGGGGGTTACACTTGTAATGATTCCCATATTTTAGATATTGGAACCTATACCAAGAAAGAGGCCCTTAGGTTGTTTGGGATCATATGGATGTCCTTCCCACTATCTATATATAATCCCACATGGGTTATGATTGGGGTGAGAAATAAGAGAAACAAAATATATGAGAAACCACATGATTTAATTTTCTCAGAGGATGGATATATTACCTTGAGGAACCAAACCTAGGGTGGAACACATAATGAAAACAAGAGGAAAACCAAAAAAAGGTTATTTATAAAAACATGCATCTGATCATGTGAATGATATGACTGTAGAATTCCTTTCATCCCACATGAGACAAGATAAGTCAACATTGAATGCGAGAAAGATAACATGGATGGTATAGAAACTCACACACTTATCCTACTGTACTGGTGGTAGAGGATGGGGTGATGGGAGAAGAAAAAGTGTCATGGATGCCCATATTCCTTATCCCTTTTGGTATATTGTGTAGTTAGTTCTGACAGATCGTATAGAAACAGAACTTTAGTAAATGATGATAAAGAAAGAAACCTCCTACAATAAAGGATATGAGATTACCCTAGGAGAGATTCTCTATAATTTTCTTCCATATTAGGATAGTGGGATTCCATTCCATTTCAAAAGGTATTTCAAGCGTGATACTTCCCATCCCTACCATGAACTGGAAGATTCAGGTCTTAAATACTACTAAGGAAGGATATGGTCCTAGACCTAATACTCAGGACCAATAACTCCTTGAAACCATCCCCATGGTTGAGGTACTAGTGACCATTATAATTCAAACAACGTTCCCCGGAGGACCCTAACATTTTGGTAGGACACGTTCGGGAAGCCTCTGACCCTAGGAATGCAACCCATATAGCATACTAAAGGTTGTGCTCGTTCCCATAATTTTGACAGTATGTGGGATTTAGTGGAGGATTCAACATGGTCCCTATCTATGAAGGGATCCAAATGAAGAGGATACCTACCATTTGTGGCTTGGAAGGGGGCTCACAGAGGGGATCATGTAGGCTCTATAATGAAGGGATGATGTTCCACACACTGAGCCCCGGAGAAACAAGATTTGATTCGCATAATGAAAATAAGCATGAGCGAGCTTTATAATCCTCGATAAATTGAACTTCGTTCAAAAAAATGGGATTAGATTTATCCTATGAACTGGGGGTCACATCAGGTGTCACTTTTTGGGTCTCATATAGGTCCCTTGATTGGGAATGGATCCTTGTTAAAGTGGTTGTTCTCTATGGGATAAGGGGAATTCATGAAGGAGTATTAGATTTTAGACCCTAAGGAGGAATTTATCTCACTTATTCCTGACTTCATTCTCTATTATCCGCTATTATGGAGAGATGCCTAAGTAATTTTTGGTGACCTAGGTGAAGGGGTTGACTACAAAAGCATGATGCCTTCATCTGATTCACCAATTCTGAAACTCAAAAGCCTAATTTTCCTATTTATAAGAAAATAGGGGACCCCAATCGAAGGCACTTATCAATGCAAATACCACAAATAGGTTTTCATCATAGGTACCTCTCATAGGGGTGGCATTCCTTTTGGTGCCACGTAGGGGGTGTGTAGGTCATCTGATGCATAGGGGTTTGCATGTAAACCGGTTTGGGAAATCCAATTTGATTCTTCTTGGGGAACTTCAATGATGAAACAATCTTGAGGTTTGTTTCCCTTGGATTTCGGGGATGACCTCCTTTGATGGGAGGTCCAATCATTCCTATCGGTTTCTAACTAGTTTGTTCGTAGAACCAGGAACATCCAATGATTCCATATCCATTCGGACCTACTTTCCAAAGGTCGGTGCTCATTAGTTGTGGACTGATGAGGCTTTGTATTTTGCATTTGTCGAGAGGATGGGAGGTCGGACTCATCACACCTTTTTGAGGGGAATTATTTTCTACTCTGGGACTCTGTTTATAGATTTAAGTTATGTTCGTGAATCCTTATTACATTACCAAGTATAAAATGAGTTTTCCTTTAGATCTGACAATCAATGATCGATATGTAGGAAATTTAGAGAATCTTTTATATGTATTCTAGGTTCTTCATCGATAGAGAATCATCTGTATTTATTAGAGATTCTTGGTCAAGGGTACCCTTCGACACATTTATATAGAAGTCTCTTGGTCATTATGATGACTATGCAGGTTTTAGATCCACTCAGCGGGGCACTTGAAGTTTATTGTCATTCAGAAGGACATGAATTATCTCAGAGTTGGGATTGAACCCGCAGACGGGCTACCTACGTATCCTTTGTTTATAAAAGGAATCAGAACCCACGTAGTTCGAGTAAGGAAGTATGATGTTTATGATTGATGGATTAAAGAAGGATGCCATAGTTACTTTTACACTCTAAGCTCACGTGAGTCATTCTCGGTATGAGAAACAAGAGGTATTGGTAAAAATTAGACAATTGTGCCATGAAAGATGCAATCATAAGAAATAATGTGAGGCTTATGTATGTATGACTGCCCAGATAAATGAAGGTTATGATTTACTTTAGGGAAGAAGTCCAAGAGCAGGGTCCATAAAGGTATATGTGATTTATGGAGATTTTGAATACTCTAACATGGGGCTTACTCCTAAAAAGGAGGCCCAAATTAGGAGAGGACTTATGATTTGGGTTTTACTCTGGAAAAGGAATCCCAGATCAAATGTAAATTACGGTTGGTTAAGAGAAAATAAGACCGGGGCATACTCTTGAAAAGGAGGCCCAGGTTAAGAGATTTGAAAAATTAAGGGACTTGGGGCTTACTCCTAAGGAGGAAACCCATGTTTGAGACTAGGGCTTACTCCTAAAAAGGAAGCCTGGGTTAAGATAATTATGGTTGGGGCTTACTCCTAAAGAGGATGCCCATATTTGGGAATTATGACTGGGGATTATTCCTGAAAAGGAGGCCCGGGTTAGGGGATTTGGGGCTTACTCCTAAAGAGGATACCCAGATTAGAGGACTTGGGGCTTACTCAAAAAGATGATTCCCAAGGTTAAGGATTA
This sequence comes from Viscum album, assembly GCA_963277665.1. Lineage (NCBI taxonomy): Eukaryota > Viridiplantae > Streptophyta > Magnoliopsida > Santalales > Viscaceae > Viscum > Viscum album. The sequence continues at coordinate 377,693,931 of OY728123.1, forward strand.
TCTAATCTTAAAGGATGAGGTTGAATGAATGAAATCTCAATATTTAGTGACATAACGATGTGTAAATCACTAGGTTTTGAGAGATTTTCCACAGAATTCCTTTCAGATAAGGAAGTCAAATCAAGAAATCATGCGATAAATGTCTTTGAAGAGTGTCTTGAAGACTGAATCTTGAAATGGAAAGGTGGAATGGCTTAAGAGGGGTGAAATGGGAAAGAAGGGAACCTAAAAAGGCAGGGGCACGCAAGTCCTGGTCGCGCAGGTATGCCTGCGTGACATATGGTGTACTTGCGCGAAGTTTAACCAGCAGGGTAATTCTTGAGTGACTCTTGATTAAATCCTTTTGAATCCTCTTAAGGTTCTTCTAGAAGAGGTGCGTACAAGTTCTATTGAAGGAGTAAGGCGTCGCACAAGTGTGGCCTTTTCCCTTAAGGGTTGGCCACTCAGGCGTGCAAGTGTTGATTAGTTTCAACACTTAGGCCTTCCTCCCCCTCTTTAGATCTTCCATTCTAGGTAAGAAATTACCTTATAAGTGCTTTGAAATCTTTGAGAAGAGACTTGGGTCCCGAGAGCTCAAATATGAGTTTCTCGAAAAAAAACCCCCTGACTGGGGGGCCCACAGGGTCTATTTATAGGCAGGAGAAAACCCCGGGCGGTCATCACTTAGGCTGTGCAAGTGACTTACGCGACCATCATGCGTCGCGCAAGTAGACTTGCACGGCAGTTGTATAACTTGCGCGGCATATGGTCTCTTGATCCCTTGTTCATGCATTTGTTGATTTTTGATGTTTTCATCAAAGGATGAATCAATTTGTGCTAAGTCATTTACCTTTCCATTCTTTTAGACAATGTGACAAAAAGGAGCGTCAACAAAAGTCCCCCCTTAGAGTTGGATCCAAAAGAAATGAGGATTTGAATCTGAGGAAAAAGAAGAAAGCCAATGGAAAGGCGGCGCGCAAGTTTGGGTGCGCAAATGAACTTTGGGCACGCAGAATCCGGCGCGCAGGGGTACAACCATTAGTCGCCTAGGATACAGCGCGCAGGGCTTGGGCCGCATCTATAAATAGAGGGCCTCCCTTCCATACAAAGAATCTGGATTTCCGGACTTCAAACCATTGAGCTCTCACCGTGCAGGTCACCTTAACCACACGTGTTGCTCTGTTTTCCGGTGTTTCCTTGAAGGCACGCTTATGTCAAGTTAACTTGACTTGCGCGGTGATACCTGTGCGCCAAATATTTTCACGGCACGCCCATACTTGCACGCCAAGTTTTTAAACTTGTGCGCCTTAATGCCTTTCCCATTTTTTCGAATTTTATTCACAAATTTTATGAAAAAAATATACCCATTTAAGAGTTTAGTTTATTTCAAATTTTGTGTAGATTAAATGGCTCCCAAGAGAATTAGAACAGCTGATGAACTGGCTTGCAAGCGGATTTATGACATGATGAACATTGTTGGCCATGATTACTATGATATCTGCGACAACACTTTCCCAGATTTGGATAATTACTTGAAGAAATATCAGCTTAATTTCCCCCAGAGGATTTACTTGTCCCTGTATGATCATGATCATCTGCAGAGAGTCAATGTTCCAAATGGAAAGAACTATACCCCCGAAATGCAGCTGCACTGCTACTCCTCTATTTCAGTTATGTTGTTCATTAAGATAAACAACAATGGTGTGAACTTTCAAATTCTCCATCCATGCCATTTCCTTGTAGATATGAAAATGGCAAACCCATGGGATGAAATGTTTTCCGCTGCCGGTTGGTGGAGAGAGGACAAACATGGCATTAAAGCAATATCTGAAAAGAGTACTCTCTCCAAATGGCTCTTTACTTCCAATACTCCATTCTCAAATCCATGTATCCATCTTCCATGTCTCTTGGACCGAAACAGAGTCACTGTTTGATCAACAGAAAATTTTCTCAAACCGCACCCAAGAACATTATTTTACAACTATTCCAAGAAGATCTGGTATCACTGCATCTCTTATTGTATCCAATTGAATGAATGAATTCCAAGTGGTTACTAATGAAGCTCGGGATGCCGTAAATCAAATAAAGACTTATGTTGATAGTCTTTTGTAATCTCCTTGGAAAAGAGAAGAGACTCAAATCTATGGATGTCCTTCTAACTCTTGTGTATCAATGAAAAACACTTTCACCTTCACTCATTTTTACCTTAATTCTCTCTCGGTAAATGCTTTATATTTTACCTAAGCCAATGGGCCTAGTAAGAAGAGTTTGATTTTTACTTGGATTAATGTAAATAACACTACAAACTTAAAACATTTTAATTGCTCAATGTTACCTAAACCATAAAAAATTTATATTTAGTGAGTTGGGAACTTGACTTTTATTCAGAGTTCCCTTGTCTTTTGGGGGCAGTTTAAATTCATGCATGTCAGACATAAAAAGGCTAATGCTTAAGTTCGAAATAGCTTTAACCGAAATGGATTAGAATTGACTCAATTCCTTGAAAATTCATCTGAAAACATATTACCATACTCATGTATGAGGGAAAATATGTAATCTTTGACTTAAGAATATTTGAATCTGAGAAATGACATGAAAAAGAGCTAAAAGGCATTAGAGGAAGTAGTTTCCAAGAATGAAGTTACCATTATTTAACAAACCCTTTTGGGGGTTGAATTATCCAGGGCCATTTAAGGACATTGGGTGCATAGTTAAATAAAATAGTATCTTTTGGCTAACAAGTATGTAATGTAGACTGTTTATGCAAGGCCTCCTATGGGCACGTGCTGCATAGTTAGGAAAAAGAACTCTCAAAAATTTACTTTCCTAGTGCTAAAAGCCAGTGAAAGTTTATAGAGATTCAAATCTTCTATAGTATAGAGTTTTCTGTATGGAAAGAGGTACTTGAATATGGAGAAGATTTTTCCAAACAAGATTATCGAAGAACTGGATGAATATCACTCCTACGATGGTCTGACCCAAACGTAGGGAAGGAGAATAAAAACCATATACTTGAATACTTTCAGATCATGAAAAAGGATATGGGACAAATATGTTATGGATGGTCATTTTTGCGGATCCCTACATACTTTCATTTAAGAGAAATAAGTACAAAAGAGGCATTCTTCCAAAGAATGAAGTTACCACTATCCGACAAACCCGTTAGGGGGTTGAATTATGCAGGGCCACCAAAGGTCATTGGATGCATAGTCAAATAATAGTATCTTTTGGCTAACGAGTCTATTTTGTAGACTTTTTATGCAAGGCCGCCTATGGGCACATGCTGCATAGTCAGGAAAAAGAACTCTCAGAAGTTTGACATTTTTGTGACTAGAAGTCATGATAAGGGTTATGAGGATCTGAAAATATTTAAGGTTAGGATTATGACACATAAAGATGGATATTGTTCAATGTATACAGAGATACACAAATCAATGCTATCCATAATCATGTTGTGGATGGGTCCTGAATTGAAATGTTGGACTTCACTATGTATCCCATAAGGATGAGAATCAAGCCATACATAGTTCTTAAACTACAGTTTAACGTCGTGTGGGAAAAAAGGATTATAGATCTTAGTTTAGGGTCATAGAGCTTAGACCATTGTATGAAATTCACAGTGTGTGTTTTCATGGGGAATTTTCAGCCAAGGGACTGAAAGTGGAATTTGGGGTTAGGCCCAAAGACTTGGGACTAAATTTGAGGGACACTCGAACGTTCCTACGTATCCCATAAGGATGGGAATCAAGCCCATGTAGTTCTATAAATACCCTTTATACAAATTTGTTTTGTAAATATGAAGGGTGAAAGGGGACTTTAGTACAATGATGGTTTAACCCATGATAAAAGGTTTGGGCGTTGTCATATATGCACGTTGTCTTTGAAATGAAACATGATTGAAAAATCAATGTAAATAATGATTCCTTCTCAAGTGAGGGTATCAAAGAATATTGTAGTTTATTGTCATAATGTACAAAATTGTTGTATAGTTTAACGTCGTATAAGAAGGATGAAAGTGAATCAATGTAAAGATATTGATTCTAGGGGCGGTTTCACGAATCAACATCGTATGAGATGGAGGTGAACCGATGTGAAGAGATTGGTTTTGGGATTGAACCATGGGAGGTTGCCTACATACCTAGCCTAGAAGGCAAGGATCAAAGTCCGTGTAGTTCAATTAAATAATGAATTAATGATCAAGTTGTTCTTGGGGACAACGACATAAAAAAAGATGTTGTTGGGACTTACTTATGGTTAGCGGCCCAAAGAGAGTGTTATAGTTGAGGTTTTCTCTAAGCTCATGTGAGTCATACTCGGTGTGAGAAACAAAAGGTAACAAAAACATTAACGATGCATAGTTTAATGTCATGTAGGACATATAAAGGGACTATGCAGTTTAGAGTCTTGCAGTTAGGACTATTGGTGCTGCACAGTTTAGTGTCATGTAGCAGGGAAAAAGTACAGTTTAATGTCATGTAGGACGTATAAAGGGACTATGCAGTTTAGAGTCTTGCAGTTAGGAATATTGGTACTGCACAGTTTAGTGCCATGTAGTAGGGACAAAGTATAGTTTAATGTCATGTAGGATGTATTACGGACCTTCTGTACAGTTTAGCATCATGTAGTTAGGATGACAGGGACAATAGAGTTTAACATCATGTTGGACGAAAGGGGGACTGTTCATTTTAATGTCATGCAGTGAGGACAAAATAATCCATCATTTAATGTAATGTTGGACGCATTGGGGATTTTTTCCACAGTTTAGCGTCATGTTGGATGAAAGTGCGAATAGTTTAAGGTCATATGCATGGACCGTGGATGGTGCAGTTTAATGTCATGATGGAAAAAGTGTAGTTTAAGGTCATACAGGACCTTTGATGATTATGTAGTTTAACATTTTTCCGAACATAAGGGACTTTTATATAGTTTAGCGTCATGTATTTAGGACGTCACAGTTTAACGTCTTTCTGGACATAAGGGACTTGCAAATAGTTTAGGGTCATATGCATGGACCGTTGATGATGCATTTTAAAGTCATACTGGACCATTGATGTAGTTTAAGGTCATACAGGACCTATTTGCAGTTTAAGGTCATACTGGACCATTTAGGGAACTTTTTCACAGTTTAACGTTGTGTGGGGCGAAGTTGCAGTTTAAGGTCATACTGGACCATTTCTGTATAGTTTAACGTCATATATCAAGGACGAACTGGTGCTGCACAGTTTAGTGTCATGTTGTAGGGACAAAAGTGCAAATAGTCTAAGGTCATACTGGACCATGGGGGTGTTTAAGGTCATACTGGACCATTGCTGTATAGTTTACCGTTATATAGCAAGGACGAACTGGTGCTGTATAGTTTACTGTCATTTTTCAGGGACAAAGTACGTACTTTGTAGTTTATACAAAATACTTCTTCAAAAATCTGGCATTGGTTGGAGTAGTGATGAGTTCTCCATCCATTGAGATTAATGAATAAGCTCCATTGGAGTAGACCCTATGTATTGAATAAGGTCCTTCCCATTGTGGCTCAAGTTTGGGAGGTTTCTTTCCTGGTATCATTGGTGTTTTGAGAACTAATACCAATTCTTCCTGAGTGAATGAATGAAGACGATCTTTTTATTCAAAAGCTCATGCTATTCGAATATGATAGACTTCTGAGTGGTGTAAAGTGCACAATCATTTCTCATCTAACCATTCCAATTAATTCAATATCTTTTGAGATTGTTCATCTGTAGATGATTGATCACAAATGCAAACTCTGAGCGAGGGTAGATGAACATCAATGGGAATGATGGATTCCATTCCATATACCAATTAATATGGAGTTGACCGAGTTGTAGTTCAGGTGGTAGTCCGATAATCCCATAAAGCATGAAAGATTTTATCAGGCCATGACCTCTTATCTTTTTCCACCATCTTTTGCAGTATATTTGAAAGAGTCTTGTAAAAGGCTTCTATCTGGCCGTTGGCCGCTCCATGATACCGAGATGAATGGTTGGATTTGATGTTGTATTTTTGATAAAACTTCTTCACCTTGGATGAACAGAAATTGGTGCCATTGTCTGTCAATATGGTATGAGGGACACAAAATCTTGTAATGATGTTAGACTTGATGAAGCTAACAATGCATTTAGAATTGTCTTCCATGAGAGGTATTGCCTCTGCCCAATTGGAAAAGAAGTCAGTAGCAGTAAGAATGTACTTAAACTTCTTGGACTTAGACGAAGGGTAAGGTCCCACCACATCCATTCCTCATGTGGAAAATGGCCATGAGTATTTAGTTGTATGAAGAAACTATGGAGGTTGATGAATGAAGTTGGCATGTAATTGGAATGAATGAAAGTTCTTAGTGAAATCGACACAATCTTGTATCATTGGAGGCCAAAAGTATCCAAGCCTTCGAATGTGATCAGACAGTCTATGTCCAGACTGGTGGGCACCATAGACTCCTGCATGCACATCTTTCATGACAGCAATTGTCTCTTCACCATCAATGCATCTGAAGAGAACTCCATCAAAACCACGTTTGTAGATAATTTTCTCTAGGTGATATTGGCTATCATAAAGAGTAAAATTAACCACACATCACTGGATTTGTTCTTTCTCAGCTCTATCAGGTGGAAGTGTTCCATTTTGAAGGTATTTCCTGATAGGTGACATCCATCCTGTAGTATGACTATACGGTTCAGGAATGGGACAAATTTCATTAATTTCCTCTGTTCTGATTGTAACATAAGGTGAAATTGTACGACGGTGGGCAATACTGATGGTTTTCTCATCCCGATTCAGATCTGCCATAGCTATGGCTATATTAGCCAATGCATCATATTGAGCATTTTGTGATCATGGAACATAAGAAAATGTCGATTCCAAAGGGAATTCCGCCATTAAATCTCTGACGTAATCATACAAAGGGATTAGTTCTTATTTTCTAATGTCATAATCCCCATTGACTTGTTTGATTACCAGGTCTGAATCACCTATCACCTTTAAGTGATTCACTTGTGCTTGAAGCGCTAATTCCAAGCCTACGATGAGAGCTTGGTATTCTACTTCATTATTGGTACCACCTTCCCACAATAAGAAGGAATAAGGTAACAGTACCTTTTCTAGAGAAATGAGCACAATTCCTAAGCCAACTTTGTTGAATTTATGATTTCCCATTTTCCTCCCTGTTGGACTTCTGGAAGCACTATCAAAATACATTTCCCATGCCTGAGGACATTCTTGAATAGAGAAGACTTCCTCATCTGGGAGTTTAATATTTGATGATGTATCTTCCACTGAAGGGTGTTCTGCTGGGAAATCATCCAGAGCTTGTCATTTTATCGCCTTTTGAGACACATACCGAAAGTCAAATTGCTGCAAAATAACTTCCCACCTTGCGAGACATCCTGTAAGCATTGGATGACTAAGGATAAAATTGAGAGGGTCATTGTGAGATACCAATTGGACCTCGTGATGTTGCAGGTAGTGTATCAACTTTTGAACTGTAAAGATTAATGCCAGGCTGCACTTCTCAATACTTGAATACCGGGTTTCTGCTTCAATCATGGTTCGACTGAGATAGTAGAGACTTTTTTCATTCCCAGCATCATTCTTTTGAGCAAGAAAGGAACCCAATGATCACTCTAGAGTTGTCACGTAGAGGATAAGTGGCCTTCCTTCACAGGTGGCATGAGTACTGGTGGACTCAAGAGGTATTTCTTGAGAATATCGAATGTTTCTTGACATTATTCAGTCCCCTAGTAAGTGACTCCCTTCTTCATCAATTTGGTGAAGGGTAGACTTTTTCCTGCCAAATTGGGGATGAAACGCTGAATATAGGCTAAGTTTCCCTGATGTCCTCTTAATTATTTTATATTTTGATGAGGTGACATACCAAGGATTGACTTGGTCTTCTCAGGATCGACTTCAATACCATGATGGCGTACAAAAAATCTGATAAATTTTCCCGAGGTTACCCCAAAAGCACATTTAAAGGGGTTAATCTTCAAATTATGTTGTCGAAGCTTGCAGAATATGACTTCCAAATCAGCCAAGTGATTAGAACATTGTTTGGATTTAACTACCAAATCGTCTACATAGCATTCAACAATCTTCCCTAAGAAGGGTTTGAAGATACGATGCATGGCACATTGATAAGTTGCACCTGTGTTCTTTAAGCTAAAGGGCATTACCCGGTAGCAAAACACACCCTAAGGGGATCTGAAGGCTGTAGATTCCTCGTCTTATGGGGCCATTCAGATCTGATTATATCGAGAATATCCATCCATGAAGGAAAGTGCTTCATATCCAGCTTTTTCATCAATTAGAAGTCCTGTAATTGGAACTAGGAAATCATCCTTAGGGCAATGCCGGTTAAGATCTGTGAAATCGATACAAACTCTAATTTGTCAATTCTTTTTCTTTACAGGGGAAATATTCACCAACCATTTGTGATATTGAACTTCTCTGATGAAGTTAGCTTTGATAAGCTTATCCACTTCAGCTTCAATTTTGGAAGCATAAGTTGTGTGTGTTCTTCTCGCGGCTTGCTTAATTCCTAGATGTTCTTCTGGTAAACCCAAATGATGAGTACCAACATCAAGATTAAGCTCGGGAATTTCTGAATAGTTCCAATAAAATATATCTCTATTTTTCTTTAGAAAAGAAATATACATCTCTTTCTCTTCAAGAGTCATGGCTGCACTGATTAAAGTGGGGGCGTGGATCTTCTTTTGTACGCAGATTTATTTGTCTGAGTTCATCCACAGTGGTAGAGATACCCTCTTCAAATGCTGGAGGAGCATCTCTGAGATCTTCCTCTTCTTCTTCTTCATGTGTTATTTCTTCCTTTTCTACTTGCATAGTAGATGATAAAGTAGAATACTCATTATCCAAAGAGATGTCAAAATTTTCATATCTTGAAGAAGAATCTTCCATTTCCGACCCGCATGATGATGAAGGGTCTTCTTTGGGTAATAAATAGGAGATGATGGATTGATAATCGACATCATTGTTCACCTCTGATGTTGCTATAACTTCTTCTGGCCTAATTGGAGAAGAATAGAATTGTTGGATTTCAACAGATGAAATGAAAATGTCACCATTCGTGCTTTCATCACTGCTTGGTAGATTACCAATTTCTCCCATGTTGTCTGGATCGATTGTCGTAATTGACATTATGGATCCTTCCATAAGAGTATTTTGATTTTGGTCTATCTTGTCAATTTGACTGATAGGCAACACATAATTTGTACTCCAATGTGTAAATGGATTTACTGGAATTTTTTCCAAACCATATGGAGCATTAACTTTGGTAATCTCCTTTGTTATGGATTTTTCCCTTTGCTTCATGTGATAGAATTCCGCCTCAATGTATTGAGACTCACATGTCTTGAACGAGGCCTTATCCCCATAAAATTTCCCAACTTGACCATCGAAACAATATTTGAGTCATTGATGGTATGATGAAGGGATAGCCACATGTTGATGTAGCCAGGGTCTTCCAAGCAAGATTTTGAAGGCTGAGTCTTGATCAAGAACCATGAAATCTGAATTGGATACAAGATCTCCAAACTGAGTTCTGAGTGTAACTTCGCCCAGTGGTTCTTGTTAATTTTTATCATATCCTTGTAACATCATGGTAGATGGAGATAAATTAGTTTCTATGAGGCCCAATCGACGAAGTGTACGAATGGGTATGAGTTTGACTCCTGAACCATTGTCATTGAAAACTCTTCGAATATCCATGCCATTGACCTTGCCAGACAAGTACAATGGTCTAATTTGTCCATGCACAACATCATCTTCATCTTCATCAGTAAAAGATATTATTGCATGGAATTCTACAGGATTATTCTCTATGTGATAGACTTCAGCTACAACAATTTTAGTTTCAAACTCTTGAGGACTTGACAAAGCCTCGATGAGTGCTTCCCGAAGATCTTTTGACAGATTCAGAGCATCCAGAATTGATAAATTGGCTGGTACTTGGGCCAACTGTTTCAATATATCATTCTTTTGATCCAGAGGTCTACGTTTCTCAGTAGGAATATGTGGTTTAGCAGGTACCTTGGAAGCAGAGGCATTGGAAGTTGATGCATCTTGTATTGGGATAGGAGTTGGAAATATTCCTGGTTTTGGAAGATTAGACCGATTAGATCAACTTACATGCTGAGATGAAGAAGATGGAACCTTCAACCGGTCTTCCAAAATAACTATTCCAGGGCTGAATTTGCTATTAGTAGAAGAACTTTCTTGTTCATGCTGAGCTCGCTGAAGGGCTCTACCATGAGTTTCTGTTGCGTACACAGTTCTAGCAGAGGTAGAATTGGAATAGTGGCCTTTGAAAGATCCACGTCTTCCCCTGTATCCTAAGCCCCTGGAACATCCTCTGATTCCTCTGTTTGATACAGGGAATTCAGGCTCATTGAAATCGAAACTACGACTGGCATATGGATCAGTTAATTGAATCATATTAAAAGAACCAAATATTAACTATTCGTTTGATGAAGACTCTTCCTTATTAGCCTATTTAGGTTGTGCCGTTTGGTGGGGCGGTGACCGTGGCTTTGAAGTAGATGGCATGAAGTCCGCAAAATTCAAAGAAAACTTAGGCTTTGACACATACTCATCTTCATCCGATTCTTTTTCTTTCATTTAATCATGTCGTTTCTTTGAGGACTTTCCCTCTGATGAAGAGGGTTTTGCCGCAAAATTCATGGCAGAAGACACAATTGGTTTCTTTAATTGTGTTCACCAAATAGCATGAGTTTGATTAATTATCTTTCTGACCATCCAATCATCATACTTCGGTGCATTTTTTCTTTTGACTTCTTGACATTCACCTTCCTCCTCTGGAACTGTAGCAGTGACATATGCTACATGGGCTGAGGAGCCTTTCAATGTGACCTGTCCCGAGTCGACCATCTTTTGTAGGAGTTCTTTGAAGACAAAACACTCCTGGATGGGATGCCCCAACATTTGATGAAAGTGGAAATAATTGGGACGGTCTTCATCTCCTTTCTTGTTTGGCCTCTTGGGCATTGGAAATTGAACCAAATTGTTTTCCAGAGCCGAAATGAAATAACCAGGAACTTGTTCATTTCGAAAAGAGTATGTTTTTCTCTTTAGATCCTCAAATTGTTTTCTTCTTTGATCTCTTTAATTTTCTGGATGAAAAGGTCTTTGTTGTTGGTGCTCAGAAGGTGGAGCCCTTCGAGAAGATGAAGGTTTTGAGGTAGAAATAGGTACAGGTGCTTGTATAATCATAACTGTAGCATTTTCTACTTTACCCATTCTCCTTCCTGGAGCTGATGGAATTATACGAGATTTAGCCTTATCCTGTATAAGGGAATCTTCAATCTGCTGAGCGATTGAAGTAAGGTCTCGAAACCCTCCTGTGTATTTCACAGGGATTAACGACGTGCGTAATTTGTCACGCAGATTTCCCACACAGATTGGCAACAATTCCTCTTGAGAGAGTTCTAAACTCAAGGAATATGTTAATCCCTTCCATCGAGCAATGAAATCAGAGACCCTTTCATTCTCCCTTTTCTTACAGTTTGTAAGATTGAAAACTGTTGTCTTTTTCAAAGTTGAGCTGAACTGAAGGAGGAATTTTTGGCGAAGATCCTCCCATCTGGTAATTGACCGGGATTTCAAGCTTGTATACCAAAAAAAGCTGGTCCTTGCAAGGTTTGCACGAAACATCTAAGTTTCACTCCTTCTTGCTGCTCTGGAGTTCCCATCATAGGATCGCAACAAGACATGTAATGCATCAAATGCTGCTCAGGATCACCTGATCCATTGAAAATAGGTAATACTGGTTTCCCAAAACTGTATGGAGGAGAAATTGAATCTACCCATTCAGGGTAAACATTCTTTTCTGGTTGAACTTGCACACGTTTCCCTTACATAGTTTATAACCAAGCTGTAGATGACTAAATAGTAGTTATTAACTTTTGAGAAACATCCAGTTGAACTTGGACATGGGTAGGTGCAATGAATGGAGCTTGGAAAGATGTGGCGATTGGTGCTGCGACTGATGGTATCACTGCCAACTGTTGTTTCACTTGACCCATGGGATTAGACCTGTGAGGGTGTACTGATAGAGGAGGATATTCTTGATCCATCTCAGTAGCTGCAACAAATTCCTTTGGATGACTGAATCTAGTGTGCTTAAGAAGAATACTACTCTGATGTAGTTCTGCATTCAACCTTCTTAATTCCTTCATTTCTTCCTCCTGTTGTGCAAACCTTTTCTCTAGTGAGAGCGATTTACTTTTTCTAGAGGAAGGATATGTAACCTGGTTCTTTCCCTTACCTCTGTTGGATCCTTTTTCGAGAGGAGGAAGTGGGTTACTCGAAGGATTACCTAGGTTTTATGTAATACTTTGACTTCGTGTATGCACACATTCTTTATTTATGTTAGCGAGTACATCTCCTTGAGTAGGAACCTCCTCATTTGAGTCCCCTGAGTGAGCCTCCTTTGGTGGATCAGCAACAACGGCATTGATGACATTTATTGATGCATAACTCATCGCATCCCTTCTATCAGCATTTCTGTGATATTATCTTCTTCCATGTCTTTGATGAGACACTGCCTTTTGTTGATTTGATCCCTCAGGAACTTCTTGATGAACCGTAATTTGGAGGGAATCTCCTGATAATTTGGCTCTTCGTTCCACTTGAGGTTTCCTCCCCAATCGAGAAAAGACAGACTTTCTCCAAGGAGGGGATTGATGATTTGAAAAATTCCCCAGTCCAGTGGACTGGGGCTGTTCCTACTGTTCTCGCTCAACTCCTCGAATAAAATTTGTTGATTCCGAGGATTGGTTTAAAAGAGTCCCCAGTCTGGCGAGCTGGGGTAGTTCTTGACATGCTATGTCTGAGACTTTCTTGAAATTCCTCCTTATCTTACGAACCTTAGTCCGGAAATTTTCTGGATGCAATAACCTATATCCTCTTTTATCACCGGGTTCAAAAGACCATTGGTTGATTTATGACACTTCTGTCACTTGGTGACGTGCTTGCTCCGAATGAGAGGCCTGTTTAATATTCTTGTTTGCTTGATGGAAGAGTAATTCAACAACTTGTTCTCTGTATTCTTGATTTTGATAGGAAATAGTTGAAGCCCGTTCTTGGGAAAGCTTTTGATTACAAACAAAGCCCATTGACTGTGGCCGGTTATGGTCAATAACATTGCATGAGACCATTTTCGGCGGGCTTTGCTGACTAGAGAGCTCCATGAAATGCAATGCTCCATGAACACCCCATCCTCTGACACGAATACCAGATGGGGAATTGGCAATTAACTAATGCAATCTTTATAGTGCACCAAGGCATGAACATTGAAGGGATCTCTTCTGCTTTTCAGCCTTCAGATATCGAGAGACTGATAGAGACGCCAAATCAATCTGACGTTGTAACCCTTCTATTATCTTAAGATGATTTTAATATTCATCATAAGATAATACTTTCTTTTTCAACTGAAAAAGAGTTTTCCGTATGTTGGGACGAATATCATGAATTTCATCTTCAGTCAACATTTCTGGAATATTATACTGAGAGTCAGCTAGAGGCCAAAACATGAATGGAACTTCATATTTCGCCAGTTGTTTTCTAATGTTCAGAATTTCCTCTTTATCATTTGATGAAGATTCTTCTGCATGATTTGACCAGAGTTGGTGTTTCCTTGTTGCTTCATTGGATTCAATAGGATTGGTAGATAAATCATTGATCAAACTAGAAGATGCATGACTAAGGGGTGGTTCGGAGAATGGTCTACACCCTAGGTTATCTTCTGATTGAGAAAGTATTTCACCTGCTAGCGATGAAGCTTCAGACATGATTGGTTTCGCATTTTCAAGTGCCTCAAGATAAGAGGTATTTCTCGGCACTACATTGTCCACTGGAGCATTGTCTGGGCAATGTGCATCACTACTGTGGAGAGGAATTTCAGAGCAAAATTCATCATCATGGGGAGTACCACCATAATGGTTTACAGCAAAAGATGAGATCTCTTGCTCCTTGGTCTTCTGACCACACAGAGGGTTCCTGTGGCTCTCATCTGAAGATGAAACTTTGAGATTGACCGAATTGTCATGAAGAAAGACTTCATGAGTAGGTGTCTGTTGAAGACCTTCGGAATTAATGTTCCCAATATTGGGAAATGAAGGAGTAGAATCTTGAATTTCAACAGATAATTGTCTGAGGGCTTCAAGAACTCTAGCATCAAGAAAGGCCTTGTTACAGATTGGCTCTTGATCTCCTGACTGTGTTGGGCGGGTCTTTTTCTTAGACGCCTTCTTACTCACCTTGGAAACCACTTGTTGACGAAAGTGGCTGATCTGAGCAAGTGTATCTGCCTGATCAGGAGAGATGGCCAGGTTAGGCTGACGATCTCCACTCAAATCATGTGTATGTGCCTGACTTGTTTGTCCATATGATATGGGGGAGTATTCCCCACAACCCTCTTGGACTGGAACAGATGTGTGTGTCTGTTCTGGAGTGAATTGTTGATGTGTCACTCCACTGGTAGGGATAGATTTATGTGTCTTTCCCTGAGATGCCGCTGAAGTTGTTATAATATCCTGGAAGGCATCCAGAATATGAGCAGGGATTTTCTTCTGCTCTTTCACCATTGATAGAATATTCTTGGTGACTTCAGCTGCCGGAACGGGAATATACGTCCATTCCGGGCTTCGAGCAGGTGTTTGTGCCTGCTCCTGTCCTCCTTTTCCTATCATTGAATCCTGAAAGTACTCAAGTGTGGGTGCAGAGAGTTGAGTCTGCCTCCTATTTGTTGTCGGGGCTTTCCGACTAACTTCTATGAATGCTACCAAGCTAGACTGTTGGTAGGCTTGATTAATACTAGCAGGTGTATGTGGCTGTTGATTTCCCTTCGCCAAACATGGTTGACGAGATCCATCATATGTAGTCATACGAGCCTGCTGACTAGATGATGATGTATAAACAGGTGTATGTTCCTGCCTATAGTACTCCGCCGAAATTTCCTGGCGGGATTGGCGTGATGTTGCCAGACAAGTCTGATGGACACTAGAATTAAAATGTGCAGGTGTATGTGCCCGCTCGTTGATTGCCACCAAGTTAGGTTGGTGGACTTCTCTGGAGATGTAAGAGATGAGAACCTGCTCACTTTTGCCCAGATTCCGCCTCTGGTGGTCCGTCTTGCATGCTCAGGTTCGAGGAACCTGATCCGAACACCTGGATTCGGTACCCTCATCATGTTGACGGAGCACTGCCGCACGAGTCTGGTGGAGATTGTTGGTGGGAGACCTCAGGAAGGACTCTTCTTTGTTTGAATTAAGGCCCTGAGGGACCTGCTCATTCACCTCCCTAGAATAAGGGAGCGAATGGTGATTGTGTTCTGGGAATAACGACCCGAAACGGTTGGAGACTGTAGTCAGCACCGCCTGCTTCTTGATCACTGGTCGTCGTTTTCTGGACGACCGATGTGAGTTGTTTACTTGGAGGGCTTGTCGGGCAGCCTCTAGAGTTGGGATGGTACCGTGTTGATGGTACTCCTTAACCAGGGCATTTGATACCCTGCGTTGAAGACGCTGAGTAGGTGATATCATCCTTAGAACGGAAAATGATCCATTAGGAGTAGCAACAGTGGCATTTTCAGCAGCAGTATTCACAGGTGTGAACTTGAGAGCTGCCATTCTAGAAATACAGAAGATCTTGGAAAAGAGTGCCTGTTTGGTATAACAGACGTAATCAAGATAAATCAATCCACTACATATTTTGGATGATCACATTTTTCATGATTGTTTTTGTTGGACCTCTCATTGAGTTTTAAATAGGGGCCTAACAAATGGGTAAAACATTATTTTAACATGGTTAAGGATTCACGTTGGGTTCACCATTTTTGTTTCCTTCAGATTTCGGGGATGACCTCCTTTGATGGGAGGTTCAAATGTTCCGATCGGTTTCTAACGGGTTTGTTCGTAGAACCGGAAACATCCAATGATTCCATATCCTTTCAGACTTACTTTCCAAAGGCAGGTGCTCATTAGTTGTGGACTGATGAAGCTTAGGATTTTTCATTTGTCAAGAGGATGGGAGGTCAGACTCATCACACCTTTTTGAGGGGAATTATTGTCTACTACGGGACTCTCTTTATATATTTAAATTATGTTCGTGAATCCTTATTATATTTCCAACTATAAAATGATTTTTCCTTTAGATCTGACAATTATTGATCGATATGTAGGAAATTTAGAGAATCTTTTATATGTATTCGAGGTTCTTCATCGATAGAGAATCATCTGTATTTATTCGAGATTCTTGGTCAATGTTACCCTTCGATATATTTATATAGAAGTGTCTTGGTCATTATGATGACCCTGCTGGTTTTAAATCCACTCAGTGGGTCACTTGACGTTTATTTTCATTCAGAAGGACATGGATTATTTCAGAGTTGGGATCGAACCCGTAGACGGTCTACCTACGTATCCTTTGTTTATAAAAGGAATCAAAACCCACGTATTTCGAGTAAGGGAGTATGATGTTTGTGATTGATGGCTCAAAGAAGGATGTCATAATTACTTTTACACTCTAAGCTCATGTGAGTCATGCTCGGTGTGAGAAACAAGAGGTATTGGTAAAAATTAGACAATTGTGCCTTGAAAGATGCAATCATAAGAAATAATGTGGGGATTATGTATGTATCACTGCCCATAAAAATGAAGGTTAGGATTTACTTTAGGGAAGAAATCCAGGAGAAAGTTCCATAAAGTTATATGTGCTTTATGGAGATTTTGAAAACTCTTAATTGGGGCTTACTCCTGAAAAGGAGGACCAAATTAGGATAGGACTTATGATTTGGGTTTTACTCTTGAAAAGGAATCCCAGATCAAAGGTAAATTAGGGCTGGTAAAGAGAAAATAAGACTAGGGCTTACTCTTGAAAAGGAGGCCCAGGTTAAGAGATTTGAAAAATTAAGGGACTTGGGGATTACTCCTAAAGAGGATGCCCATGTTTGAGACTGGGGCTTACTCCTGAAAAGGGAGCCCAGGTTAAGAAAATAATGGTTGGGGCTTACTCCTACGGAGGATGCCCCGATTTGAGAATTATGACTGGGGATTATTCCTGAAAAGGAGGCCAAGGTTAGGGAATCTGGGGCATACTCCTAAAGAGGATGACCAGATAAGAGGACTTGGGGCTTACTCTTAAAGTGGATGCACATGGTTAAGGATTCTCTCATCTTAAAGGATGAGGTTGAATGAATGAAATCTCAATCTTTAGTGACATAACGATGTGTAAATCACTAGGTTTTGATAGATTTTCCACAGAATTCCATTCAGATAAGGAATTAAAATCATGAAATCATGAAATAAATGGCTTTGAAGAGTGTCTTTAAGACTGAATCTTGAATAGGAAAGGTGGAATGGCTTAATATGGGTGAAATGGGTAAGAAGGGCACCCAAAAAGGCAGGGGCGCGGAAGTCCTGGTCGCGCAGGTATGCCTGCGCGACATACGGGGTACTTGCACGAAGTTTAACTAGCAGGGTAATACTTGAGAGACTCTAGATTAAAGCCTTTAGAATCCTCTTGAGGTTCTTCCATAAGAGGGGTGCACAAGTTTTATTGGTGGAGTAAGGCGGTGCGCAAGTGTGGCCTTTTCCCTTAAGGGTTGGCCACTCACGCGTGCATGTATTGATGAGTTTCAACACTTAGGCCTTCCTCCACCCCTTTAGATCTTCTGTTCTAGGTAATAAACTACCTTAGAAGTTCTTTGGAAGCTTTGAGAAGAGACTAGGGATTCGAGAGATCAAATATGAGTTTCTGGAAAAAAATCCCCCCCCCCCCGAATGGGGGGCACACAGGGTCTATTTATAGGTAGGAAGAAGTCCCCAGGCGGTCATCACTTAGGTCGCGCAAGTGACTTACAAAACCATCATGCGTCGTGCAAGTAGACTTGCGCCATAGTGGTATAACTTGTGTGGCAGATGTGTTCTTGATCCCTTGTTCATGACTTTGTCGATTTTTGATGTTTTCTTCAAAGGATGAATCAATTTTTGCTAATTTATTTCCCTTTCCATTCTTTTAGACAATGTGACGAAAAGGAGCATCAACAAGGTTATATTAATAATATTTTAATAATCACATATAAAACATAGTGTCACTAGTGGTCATAAAAATCAATAAAAAATTTAATGTATTTTTAGGAAAATACATTCCGAACAATCTCTTTCTTTTTCATGATCACAAAACCAATAACACAGCTTGAATAAAATGCAGGAGTTATAAAAAATTAAATAATAAATAATAATATTAATTTACAATGAAAATACATTTCTTTTGATTAATATAGAAACTGGTTATAGAGTCAAGAATTTGGTGTTTAACCAATTTTCTCCTCATTTTTGTGGGATTTAAAAAAGTTAATGAAAATGGATTAAAATACATAAAATGTAGCACATAACCTTAAATGAATTTAATATTATTCATAAGAATAAAATTATATATGATTTTGAAGAAAAAATGGATAGAAAAAGAATAATAATAAAAAAAATAATAATCTTGTAGAAATACATTTATGATTTCAAGAATCATTTTGGCTGAGAAGTTTTTTAAATGTATGACTGGATGAATGTGAAAGGGTGGGATTAGAAGAGGTTTCATACTATGGTGAAGCTTTAATAGATGATATTTCATAAAATAATCCATATTTCCATATAAAATTTCAGTAATATTTTCAATAAACATGCACATCAATATCAATTATTATTGAAAAATAATTAAGCATTAAACTTTATTAAATTTCATAAACCCATGAACTATTTCTTCTAATTGAAATAATTGTGAGAGCATCATACTAAACTGATTGAAAATAATTCTTATGCTTGATTCTCTTAATGATATTTTATCAGTAGTATCTATTTGATCATAAAACAAAACACTTAGTGGTTCATTATCTTATTGAATTGTATGAATATGCTCATTGGATAAATATATGAAAAAAGAAATTGTTTAAATCCTTCTATATAAATTTGTAGAAGTTCGAGGTTTGTATATAGATTCATTGGAATGGTTGGAACATGTGATGATATATTCAAAATTAATCTCTAAATATATTTCCAAATAACCTAAATATATTTTTTAAATAGAATATATTTTATATTTTAAAACTAATCATCCATATCTCTAAAAAAATCATAATAATATAAAATTGAAACTAAATTTTCACTAAAATTAGGAACTTACTTTTGAATAGATTCAAATAATTCTCTAGAAGTAGTATTGAGTTTTAAAACATTAAAATACATTCTTATATACTCCAGTTCAATTTTTTGACATCTATTTTTCATCCCACTGCTTGTTGAACATAACAAAAAAAATATTCAATATAGCTTTTCAATGAATCATATGATTATTCTTCTTGATCATGATATAGATTTCTATTTCAACCGAGGTTTTTAATTTTTATTAATTTCTCACAAGGCGCATACAATTATACCTCAATATCCCCTTCATTTTGTGTAGGTTCAAAATTTTCCTTTTCTAATGAATCATTAAGAATAGAAATTGATTCAATCTTAGCTAACCTCATAGTTCCAGCTACTACCGGATGTTATTCCACATTTCCTAGATAATATTCTTACAATTTTGATTTAAAAATATCTATCTAATTCTAATTTTCATCATGATCAACCAAATAATGAATTTAATTAGGATTTTTAGAAAGATTCTATTTCCCTCCTCTGAGGTCTAGTTCATTTTAGGGTTTAAAAACTACACCATTTATATTAGCCTCTCCCTCTGGGGCCCGAAATCTAGTAACCTGAGATTTAGGATCATCCCATTGTGTAGGAATGATGAAAAAGGCCTCATCATTTAATACTTCTAAATTTTCCTCAAGATATTGATGGACATATCTTGCAAATTTCGAATCAAAGACATTATATATGATTATGTGTCTCTTTATTTTAACAGTATATTTTATTCTAGATTTTAAACATCTTTTTCTCAAATTTGGAATAAAATAGTAGACCCAAAAAATCCATTCTCTCATGAGAGGGGTGACATGATTTTTGTTGGTCATATACACCAATAGGTAACAATATTCCCTTGAAAAGACACCAGAAAAATATAATCATCCTTAGAGTTCAATCACTTAATAATTTACTATATTGAATCTTGGGGTGAATTTTCATATCATGAATCATTCCTCATTTATATAGCAGTAAGTTAATTATTATTCTCTAAGGATAAAAATTTACTCTTTCCACTTCTTGGAAACATTGATGTATGTACCTTAACATATACACTGTGAAATTAAACATAATATAATTCAATAAAAATACATCATAATCATTTATGGATATATAATATTTTAGATCTTATTAAAAATTAGAATTATTTTGGGATGAATAAACATGATTAGCACCCACGGGTCAGCCTCAATATCGTTTATAAAATATTTTTCATTTAGTTAAATCAAAATTTCAATTACATAATATAATTTTATTTTAGTTCAATATTTCCAATCAAACAATGATCAAAATGAAAAGCACCTTCATGGGGAATCTAAAAAAATAGAGTAATCTAGGAAAAAGATACTGATAAATCCCTCTCATTTAACCAAAATAGGAAAACAACCTTTATGTCATCGTAAATAAACAAAACATTCCTATAAATAAATTTTGCTTCTATATTAAAAATAAAATTAGTTTACCTTTAGTAAATATAAATACTAGACCATGAAAATCATTATCTTTCCCCAAAATAATATGTTTCAGTCAAATCCATTCCAAATATGTCACCATTTCTTGAAGAATAGTTTTGTAGATAACGCATTTTCACATCATTCCACTTTTTCCACCTTCATGTGTTCTCTTAATCATCTAAATTCCATTGAATATAATGGTTGATGTTTAAAAATTAAATAGTTTCTATTGAAAAATGGGAGCTCTGGAAGTTAAATTGTTCGAATGGTGAGGGTAATAGTGAAATTGAGAGAGAGAGTGGGTTTTTGGACATTTTTTGTGATGTCTGTCTAGTTTCGGAAGCTAATTACTCAGTGTAATCATTATTTAATTTTTTATTTTGATATATTTTATTTTCCAAAAATGTAATATATTAATTTTTTACAGAAAAGTTGAATACATATAATAAAAACCAAAACCAAAATAATATAATAATCAATAAAGAATTTAAAATAACAAATTATTAAAAAATATTAAATCTAATAGTCTTAACTCGGTTTTAATAAAGTCCAAACTAGAAGTTTGATGTTTTTTAGTAAAAATATCCTCATTTTGATGTTCCATATTTACAAATTCTAATGAAATAATCTTCCTAAGTGGATAATATCATTGAAAATTCTATCTTATATTAATATCCTCACTTCATGAACAAATTACAGGATTTTCTGAAATATTATTTTCACTTTTGTTATCACCTATAATAAAAATATTAGTAAAATTATGTCCAATGTCTAGTAAGGTGTGTTTTATCCACAAAACTTGTATACATAATGTTCTTGAAGACATATATTATACCTTAGCTATTGATAGGGCAACTAGAGGTGCTTTCTTACATAAAAATGAAATTATTTATTTTCCTAAAAACTGACAGGTTCCTGATGTGTTTTTCCTATCTAATATACAAGTTCCAAAATAATCATCTGGAATCGAAAAAATATTAAAATTAGAAGATTTTGGGTAAAGTCGAGATTGAAAAATAGTTTCTTATAAATATCTAAATATTATTTTAACTGTACTAATATAAGATTATTTTATCACTTGTTGGGATATAGATCATAAACCTAAATAAAAAATTACACCTATTCTATTAGTAGTATGATACAATAAACAACCAATAATACCTCTGTATAAATTTTTGTCAACCAGTTTTCCAGATTCAACTAAATAAAACATTATATTAGAACAAATGTGAGTTTTATAGGCCTTACTATTTTCTAGTACAAATTTATTCAATAAAAAAATAATTTATGTTATTTTATTTATAACATACCCATAATATTTTTGATTGATTTGAAATCCCACAAATAAATTTAATTCTCACATCATACTCGTCTCAAATTATTTTTTCATATGGATAGAAAAATCATTATAAATATTTTTTTTGGTAGAACAAAAAATAACATAATCTATAAAAACATTTATTTATAATATATTAGAAAAAATAATTTTCATAAAAATATTAATATCTTCTTACACTACATGAAAATAATTTTCCATAAAAATATAGTATTACCTTTCATACGAAGCACGTAGTGCTTGTTTATCGACATAAAGATCTTTAGTATGTTTAATAATTTAATTTTCTAGATGATGGTTATCAAAACCTGGTGGATGTCTAATGTAAACATCCACCATTAAATACCAAATTATATAAAACAATTTTTCATCCATCTAATATATTTTAATATTCATGTGAGATTCATAATCCAAAAGGATTATAAAATCTTCTTATATTGAAATTAGTGAAAAGGATTCAACGTTGTATATCACCTCTTCTTGGTTATATAGTTCCAATACTGATATTAATTTATTTCTAGTAATTATCCCTTGATCGTTTGGTTTCATTCCCACTGGTTATCTTTTCAGTGTTTATTGGTTCGTTCTGGGGTTTCCTTTTCAGTCTTAATGTCATGTTCTGTCAAAGAGTTCGGTTGTCTGTTTATCTAATGTAGCACATAGCCTCCAACTCTCTATCTGAGGTGGTTGGTGTGATGGACTCCCCGGTGCACTGGGATGTTACTTTGAGTGGTTCAATGTCTCGGGGCAACTTCATCTTTGTAGGCCCCGGTTGGTTGAGGGTTATGGCTTCGTGGTTCGTCTTACGGGAGGTCAGATGCTTGTTCTATGATCTGGTTTCATGGTTCATCGCTCTTTCCTAGGTTGGTTTGATGCATTGACATCTGAGGAGGCTTTTTGATTTCTTCATTTTTATTGATGGGTGTCCATGGAGCTGCGACTGGTGATTTCCCTCTTTGATTTATTTCGACAACATGGATGTTCCTTTTTGTGATTTTTTGTTGTTTGGATGATGTGTATGGATATAGGAGTTCATAGGATGTGTGTGGAGGGAAAGAAGATGCTGACGGGTTATTTTAGAGGTGAACATGATGTAGTGGATGTTGGTGTCGAGCGATGAAGCTGACAATGATGGTGATGGATATTCCGGCGGTGACAATGGCGACGATGTTAAAGATGTCTGGAGGATGGATATGTTGATGCCTTGAATTGAGGTAGGTGATCAGATCAAGGTTTACGCATCTTGATGTGGATCTTAGATCAACTAATAATTACCACTGTTTCAGGCACCTGCTCTGATAAAAAGTTAATTGCATTTGAAATTAGAATTTGATTTCCCCATTGGTGGCACAATTGTGATGAAGTGGGATCTCTTGAATTTGGAGTGTTTGTGAACTTGTGTTTCAGTTTTTCAAATATTGTGATGTATGGTTACCACTTATCCTTATATTGTATTTTATGAAATATAAAAAAATGGATTTGGAGGAGTTTCATAAACAACATTTTCTTTTCTATGTGAATAAATTTTATTTATTTCATTTTCAAAATAAGTATTTGGAGATTCAAGCCTCATGTTATCTAATGAGAAAGTAATTTCACATGTTTGATCATTCCTTTTATCAAACAGAACAGTTTTATCAAATATCAATAGAACTAATTCTTCAAGAATCCATCACTTTTTTATAATACACTCTATAGGACATAGATGTAAAAGAAAATTTTGGAAACATTCCATCGTCAGCCATCCGATCAAATTCACTATGGTTTTACATGTCATTAAATTCATACACCTTTAATCCAAATACTATAAAGCACCTCACATTGAGTTATATGTTTTTTTAATGTTCATAGGGTGTCTCTTCAAAAATAGAACATATTAAAACTGGATTAATGATATAGAAAGCTATATTTACATCTTCTTCCCAAAAATTGGTAGGAATACTATATTAATTTGATATTTTCTTTTCCGTATCTTGAAAGGTTCTATTTATTATATAAAAAATTCAATTATTTTCACATTTTATTGGTATTGTGAAGGTTTGATTTGTGCAAAAGTGTGAGAAAATAATATTATATTATTGATTCTCAAATTCTCCATTATTATCAATTCTTAATTAAATTATTTTGAAATATTTTTCTTTTTAAGAAATTTTTTAAAAGCATTCATCAATAGTGAACACTTAACTTCTATGTTTTAGAAAATAAACTCATACATATCTTGAAAAAAAATCATTTAATACAGAAACATATAATTTTTATCCAAACATTATACCCTTGATGGTCCAAAGAAATCCATGTGGATAAGTTGTAATGGTGTATATGTATCATCATTGTTAATATATTTGAAATATGAATTTTGTTGTTTTCCAATTTCTAATGCGTCATAAAATCTATCATTATCAAATTTTAGGCTAGTTAAATAAGAAAATAAGTGTTGCTTATAAAATTTATATTATGTTAATAGGTTCAAGTATCCAATTCATCTATGCTAGATCTAAGATTCATTTGTCTTAGTAGTTAAAATATTCACTTTTTTAACAAGTTATAATGATCTAGGGATAAATATTTTATGTTCTATATAATCAAAATATAATCATTTTATATTTTAAAATTGAGCAGTAATTAGTAGAGAGGTCAATATAAAAACTATAATAATGGAGTTTAGAAATACTTATCAAGTTTTTATTTTTCCCTTAAACATATTTCACCTTTCTAACTAAAATTTTACATTTATATCTAAGTATTCCAATGACAACTATTTCCCTTTATAATTATCTCCAATGGTTAATAGTCCCCATCATGTTTTCCCAATATATGAAAATTGGAACAATCTCCACTCACGTGTCTTGATCATACACTATCCATATACCATATACTATGTTTTCCTTTGATATTTTTCATAAAACAATTATTTGAAAATGAGTTTTTTATACATATTTTCTTGAGATTAAGTGTGTTAGTAAGAAAATATCTGCGAATCCATATTTTCCTTATTTTACAAAAACATGCATTATATGCTTTAGAAATTTTTTTGAAAACGAATTCCCTTTTTATTCAACTTATCTAAGGATTTAATAAACAGTTATTTTAATAATGTTCTTTAATCCTATATTAGAAGCATCTAGTTTATTTAGAAAATGGGAAAAAATTATAAATTAGGTTCTCTCACATTTTTCATATTCAATATTTTTCTTTTTTAAAAATATTTTCTCCAGAAAAGCATTTACTGATTTTTCTCCATTAGATAATATATAGAATCACTTTTGATGTATCGTACGTCCTCTCATAATTATTTGATTATATTCTCCTAAATATTTCAGTTGAATATTGATTTATTTCATTTTTATTTTCATTATTTTTTTTTATTTTAAAATTACATCTTTTTCACCTAAAACAGAATTATGAATATTTTTAAATTACTTGTTCCATTTAACTAGAGATTCAAATTTTCCAACATGAATTAAGTAATAATAATATTGTTTTATACATGAGAATATGTCACATTTAAAAAAATAATAATAAGAGGTTTATACCACATCTTCCTACATAGATTTAAATCACATCATTGATTTTACTTTTTCTCTCCTTTTCTAAGATAGATTTGGAAGAGATGTTAGATAATTGAGATACACTTTAAGAAACCTTCATTATTATTTTCCATTTTATCTCTTTATCATCTTTCATAGAATTGTTTTCATCTTTCTTATTTATTATTTTAACGATGTGAAATCATGACTAATATGACCCATCTATTATAATTCATATCATCATAATTATTTAGATCATCTTTCATCATTCACGAAATATTTTTTTAATGAATCACTTTTTTCCAAAGAATTTACTAAATATGTTGTCAACCAAGCTAGTCCCAATTCAAAATATGAGTAACTAAATCATTTTATATTTTTATATATTATATTAATCAATTTTCATTCTTTAGATATGTATCCTTAGGTGTAGTATTTCTCTTTTTTACTATCTTATAATCAATTAATTCATCTTGTATCTCTACTTCACACATCATCTAGGTTCCAATAAATTCTTTCATAATCAAATATTTAAATCACGACTATTTTCATATAGCAGCATATTTCACATGGTTCTGGACTTTTATGGAATTCATATGGAATGATAACATTCATTTATATATTAAATCGATTATTTCTCTGGTATATGATCATAAAATATTTCCATCATCTGTAATTTTATAGAACTTATAATTTTTATCATTTTTATATTATGTACTTTAATCTTATAGAAATCATCTTGCATCAATTTAAATGTATGAATATTACCAAAATACCCAATAGTGGAGTGAATTAAATCTCTTAAATAATCTTGATTGATTTTTCAATTTGTCCTTCTCTGAGCTTTATGAATATATGAATAATTTTCTTCTACAAGTAGATTGATGATTGGATAAATAGTACTTTAGAATAAAAAAATTATAGTTGTTTAGGGCACAAAATTCCCCTAATCCACTCCATAAATAGTCTCGTTACGAGCTTAATGATTTTCACTAGAATGGTCCTCTAATAAAAAGATATTGAAAAATGAGTGTAGGTTATAGGAACAATTAAAAGAAGTAACTACCTAGCATTATGTTTATTTTATAAAGAACTAGATTCTCTATAGATCATTTTGAGGAGCTGATAGTCTGCCCTGATTGAGTCTAATCAGCTGATACTCTAATAGTTCAATATATTTAATTGATTGAATAAATTCAGTTTTTATCATAATTATTGTATCAATGAATTGAATAAAAATATTCTTCTTCCAATAAAACATTCTTAAGAAAATTTTGTCTTCAAAGAGATCCTGGTTGTTATTGATCGTCAATATGAATAGAAAAAAACAAACAGTATTGGTTAAATTGCATGGGGTTGAAACATGTGTTTCCCCATTGTGTAAATTCTTCATAATAATAGATTCATTATATATATTTTTCTCTATAGAATTTTTATATTTAGAAATATATTGCACATATACAGTGACTAGAAATAGAAAATAATCATTCAATTTATATCGAAATGTTATCTTTCTTCTGGCTGAGTATATCCCATAATGTCTCCTAAAAAAATGTAATCATTTGAATATAAATCATTCAATAGATTCAAAAACTCCCTAAAAAGGAATGATTTACTCTATTGAAGACAAGAATTTTATTGTCCATAAAATATCATTAATATTATATTTAACTTTTTAATGGTTTTTACATTAATCATAGAAAATATAATTAATTTTAAACTCTATCATTGAGTAGTGAAACATAGGTTTCCTTTGTGTAATGAAAAAATCCAAACATATGGTTGACAATGTATGGTTGATCACAAATATATGTTTAATGATGTGTGTTTTTTCAAAAATGTAGAGTTTATAAAAAATAAATTCCTCTCCCAAATGTATGGATCCTTATAAAAATAGTGTTTATTATCCACACATTCTCAACAGTGTAGGGAAGATGTTCTATATTTGTTTTTTCAAATGTATGGTTTCTGAAAAATACATTATGCTTAAGAATGTAGGGTATGAACATTGCTTTTTGAATACTTTATAAAATGTTCAATATAATTTAAAAAATATTTAAACACATAAATAAGATAGTCATATCAAGAAATATATACCTGAAAAATACTTAAAGTAATTTCATCTCTAAAACAAACAAGGGTATTTGGGAAAACCAAAATAAAAAAGATTTACATTTTATTGTTGACAAAATATGTACCCAATAAATAATATTTAGTAGTTTAATTAATAAAATGTCTCTAATAAATTATTTTAATAAATATTAATTAATAATAAAATATTTTAAGAGAATATAAATTGAATTACTAGACTTAATGTATGGGTTAATCTTCTCACATTCATTTTTATGAGACATTTTTCATATTAACCATGTTTTTTATTTATTCTAAAATCGAATTTATGTTATAATTATATTTTTGAAAATTATGTAGATTTATAAATCTCTCTATGCATCATTCTTTTATGAGTTTTTGATTCATAAACTACTATAGTTTTAGTTTTTCTTCATATAAACCTTATTTTATTGGGTTAATTTTCAATTTATGCACCAATTTGAGTTTATATAGTGAATATACTTCCCATTTTACATTTTATATCATCAATATTTTTTTATTGATGGTATTAAAATTTTAATTTAATGTTATTTCTCTCATGGGGTAATGATTCAAGGATACTAATTTTGTAAGGGTATGTTAAAATTTAATTTATTTAAAGGTTTGTAAATGTTAAATATAAATTATGGGAAATTATATATTTCTTACAAATTTTACTCCATTTATTTTGTATCCTTTATTTATATCATTTATTCGCATTATTTCCATCTATTTTCCTCTCTTTGGGACTTCTATGTATCAATAAATGTTTTAGAAAATCATTCCTTATTTACTATTTTTCTGTCGGGAATCATTCCCCACTATGTTTTGGTTTTGAAAATGTTTTATGGATTTATTCATCTGTAAAAAATATTTTATAAGAATTATTTTTCCCTACATATTACATTATTTAAAAAAATTGAAATCAATCCTCTAAAAAAATTCTAAATCGCTAATTTTAAATTTTTTACAATATTGTTAAAAGAATATTATTTTTAATTGTATAATGTTTGAACATAATTTCTTGTAATCTTGTTCTTAATTTGTCATAATAAATTATTTTAAATTTTCAATTGTTTTAAATATAATTTTATATTTCTATTTTTCAAATAATTTTAATTATTTAATTTCAATAAAATAAAAAGATTCCCTTTATTTTTAATGTGTGTTTTAAGTGATATTATAAATGAAATTTTTTATTTCTGTCTGTATACTACTAACATTTCTATTCTTCCAAAGGTATAGGATCTTATGACACTATCAACATCTTTTCTTGAGATGTTATATAATTATGATGTCTTAAGGGTGATTCTATGTAAATCATTTATTTCACACAGCTTAATTATGTTTGGATAGAATCTATATGAAAATTGTTTCTTTTCAATGTGTTACTATATGATAAATGTTTGTAAAAAAATTAGGTAAACATATTTTTGGTTTTATTTTATGAGTTGAAATCTCTTTTAGTGAACCTAAATTTCATCTATCTAAATTTGTTACAATATCTAATTATTTTATGAATGGTCGGTTGAATGTTATCCCCAGACTTTGGATGTTGGAATTCTCAAATGGATGTAGTTATCTTAGAAAATTAATTAATCCAATATTTATATGATGGAGAGTTTGGTGGCATAGTATTTCCTAAAATATAATGTTTCATTATGTTATAAACCTAGCTCTAGAGGTTATGTATATTGATTCAGGATTTCAATGTTTCTAGTTTAACATGTTTAAGCACTTTCCCTTTGTTATTTTGTATGTGGAACCTAAAATGAAAAGTGTGGATATACTGATAAGTTATTGGAATATTCAGAAGTTTTTGAGGACTAATTTCCGTTAAAATTTCTTTATTCATCGATAATCCTACAGTTATAATAAAATTAAATAGTAGTGTGATTCTACTATTCACATAGAAAATTTCTCGAAGAATGCTAAAATTGTTTAGTTTTTCTATGATTTTCTATATATCAATTGCATTTTTTTACGTTTAATGTATCTATGATACATTATATAACTACATTATGTGTGAGAGGATGAATTTTTGTGATGAATAGGGTGCACTGACTACCTTCATATGGTACACTAAGTCATAGGGGAGAAAACTTCTAGACCTTGGTTTTTCACTATAGAGAATCTTCTACTTTCGGTAATATGGTGTAATGGGGTGTAAAATATTTAGGGTTCTTATCATCATATTATATATTTTATTAGATATCTTCTATCAAAAAATAAAATCCATGGGTGAGATTATAGTTTATAGGACAAACGCATTATTAGAAGTTGATGTGTGAAACCTATTGATGGTAAGGTCCAAATTGATATATTTAATGCAATCAGTTTTCGCATCTAGATAAATTATATTGAATTCCACCAAATACCATAAGTCTTAAAGGTAAAATTATCTATAATAATAATATTTTCATTGTGAATGATTAATTGTATTACATAGATAAGATGGTTTTGGATCTTCTAACAATATCTCATGCAAAGATTATTGATTTTAACATTTAGTAAAATAATACTAAAATAGATTTTATATATTATTTTTTGATATTTATTAAAAATATATGATAATTAATAAATTTTTCATGATTCTATATTTATTTTGATTGTGGTTATTGGAACATAGAGTGGTGGTAAATAATGTTAATAGATTTAATATGATCTGTTCATAACTCTAATCATAAAATTTAACATTAGTTAATTATGTATTGGAATTTTTACTATTATACTCACTTATGAATGCATGGGATTAAAAGTTTATTATAGTCATTAACTACATCGTCAAATAATACATGGTTTTTGAATATTTCAGGATTGTTATACTCAAGGAGGTACTTTAGTGAAGGGAAATTAAATTTCAGACCACTAGTTCCATTAATACCAATTGAAGAGGATGTTGAAAATAATAGAAGAAAATATTCAAAAAGAATAAATGGTCAAAAGACTCAATAAAAATAATGGAACATAATTCAAGAAAATTTTTCTGACCATGCTCTAACAAGATATAATTTTATTTAACAATAGAAATATCAATAAAACCTCTAAACAACATAACGAGAATATCATCTAAATAATCAGTGGTATGTAGTAATAATTCTATAAATACAAAGGTACATAGAACATTAGTGATTAACTCTAAATACTCTAATACTTTTACTAATGATCTATGATTCATATATAATTTTGTGTTAGGATGTTTTTGAAATTTCCATCTGGGAGATATTAAATCCTAATAATTCTTTTGAAAAAGTTATGTCACCATCTAGAATAAGAATAGGGTATTGTTAAATCTATTATATTTTTTTTCCACATTATGGGTCTATGGAAATATTCAATATCCATTAGAAAATTTTATAATTTTTTTTAACAAATTTAAAATATATTGTCTCAAATTTAGATAATTCATCCATGGCAAATACTCAGGATTATAGTATCATACCCTTCAATTTACAATAAAATAAAAAAACATCAGTTGTTTTATGGTAAAAATGTCAGGAACAAGATTTGTGGAACTATATATTTGGTCACCTCAATGAGAAAAAAATATGATTAAGGGAATACTGAGGGTTTGAAAAATTATAATAAGAATGTTTTTTTGGGAAAAAAATGGAATCCTTTTAATTTAGATGGTAAGATGACCAATTATCAAAATTTCAGAGCGTGTAAACATGGATTTTTGGGGAACTACCCATGTTTATTCCTGTGGTGATTTTCATTAATTTATTAATTTAAATTATGATTATATAGGAAAACTATATATTTAAAACATCAAGAATATTTCTAATATATTTCAGGTGTTTTATTAGTAGAATGCTTTTGTAGAAAGGAGTGTGGATGGAAGTTGAAGTGCATCAAAATTGACACTATTGGTGATGAAAATTGATAAAACATTAAGAATTAGTACAAGAAGAAAATAATAATTCATTAGATTAATATAACCAGAATTCCCAATCATAATGCATTTTTTTATTGGAGTGAAATGATTCTAGTAGAGAAAGCTATTAGTAAGAGGTTTCACTGAGGAATATTCAAGGCTATTTTTCCAATAGCACTCAATGTAGTATCTAAAATTAATAAAAGAATTCCACCACCAGTAGTTTGAATGAATCTTTTGGATGGTCTATGCTTTGAAAGATGTAAAAATAATTATCTTTTGAGAGTATTTTTTAGTTTATCATATTTACATGTAAATTTTAAGGATATGGGCCAAATTGATTAAAAATACAAAATATTTTTTCTATTTTTATAGAGAATAAATATATTTCTCTCAAGGAAAGGTTAATGAAGAAAATTCCTAAGATGTAGAAATGTTTTAATCAATGAAAAGTTTCAATAAATGACCGAATCTTTGATAAAATGGATGTTGAAGGAGAATCATTTATTGATGTGTACGATGATTGGAGTATAGCTAGTTCACAAAAACCAGATAACTTATTTATAGTTTATCATGGAATATTATGACTTGAAGTATTCCCTTCTAAGATAACATTATGTTCATGATAATCTAAATCACTAGTCAGAACACCAAATTATCATTCTATAAAAGTATGAGTACTTACAAGAAGTGAAGATTAGAGAAAGAAATAAAAGTTGATTAAGATGAGAACACCAACTAGAATTAGAAAACCAATTAATATGTTTGAGTATTATAAGAAATTACTACTTATAATGTAGGAATACAAACATAAAAAATAGAGGAATCATCATCGCTTAGTGACACTAAGTAGTTGTATATAACAAAGAATGAGAAAAATGAATGATTAAAGTTATAGAGAGAATTATTTTTGGATGATATTATGGATGCTGAAAAGGACCTTTATAGTAAATTGGTTTACCATATTAGTGAAGAAGTGGATATAATGACTTGATAAAAAACATGGTGAGTAGTGATGGGGTTTCAATTGTTTGAAACCGTTTATTTTTCGTAAATGTTCTCTGTTTTAGTTATGTATTCCACCATAAAAAATGTTTTGAGTGTGGTTTTGAATGAAGACCTATATTTGGAGTTTATGGATATTGTGAAATCATTCTTTTATTGGTGTGAAATAAAAATGAACAACTACTAAATTTATATTAAACCATGAATCATAATGTTCTTTGTAAATTGAATGAATGTATCTACGGATAGAAAAAATCACATTGGAAATTGAATTATAAATTTTAATCATTCACGTTATTATATATTTTTATTAGATAAAATGATGATCAATTTTTTTATACATTGGGATGATATAAAATTCATGATATTGCCTTTGAATGTGGTTGAAAAACTAATTATTAGACTAAATAGTCATAAAATATGAATGTTGAGTTATAATTTTT
This sequence comes from Viscum album, assembly GCA_963277665.1. Taxonomy (NCBI): domain Eukaryota; kingdom Viridiplantae; phylum Streptophyta; class Magnoliopsida; order Santalales; family Viscaceae; genus Viscum; species Viscum album. The sequence continues at coordinate 377,726,872 of OY728123.1, forward strand.
TATTAATATTTATGTTGGAATATACTGGGAAGGGAAGGAATATTTTTTTGGAGAATGTTAAATATATATATAAATATAGTACAATGGTTATATCTAAAAAATATTATATCTAGAAGATAATTTAATGTTTTGGGATAGTAGAATGCAAGCCAGACTCATCCCATCTTGTATATCAATTCCTTTTTTCTATTTCACGGATTCCAGCAACAGATGTTGAAACCATGTATATGGAATATATTTTACAAAAATCATTTCTTGGATGTTCTATGTATATAATAGTTTGCAATCATCCATACATTTCACATATAATGGAATTTGTGAGAAAATATATAGAGAACATAGGGAAAGTACATTATGAGGCTATAGTGTGGAAACTATGGTTTTTAAAGGATCTGAAGCCCAATAACTATTCTAGGGAATTCAAGGATCATTACATAGATCCATGTAATAAAACATTATGGGTACCATGCATGCGAGGAATTATACGATTAATCTTTAGATCACTTTTAGAGGAATAGATATTAGAGAGTAATCAATGTTCCAAAATATTAATAATCTAACATAAAAGGATGTTTAGAGTATAATTGAAATGAAATCATGGAATTAAATTGTATAGATTAATCAATTTCTGAAGGAGAAATCATGTTTCTTAAAAGAAATATTTCATTACATTGTCTTCCAAAGTGAAATTTACTTGTATAAAAATCGGGTGTTCTATACCCTCATAGAGAATATTGTCCAAAAGTATCATTTAATCGTAAATTAACTAGAGGAAGGTTATATAGATCTAAAGAATATAGTATAAATATAATATTCATCATATATATATTCACAAACCTTCATGTTTATGAATTTACTTAGGATTTATCAGTATCTATTCTGAATTAAGTGAATAAAGGATGGTAGAAAGGGGAATAATTTTAAATAGAAAATACTAAAGAGTATTTGTAGTTCTTAGAAACAATCATCATGTGTGATATTATTTGGAGATGATTTTTTTTAGTTAGATAATATTTCATCAATCTAAATTACATTCACAAAAAATTATCAAGATTGATATTGGCTTTTACATGAGGCACAAATAGTGGCATATGGACTTATCGAAAGACAATAAGTTCATCAGATGTTTGTTACTAATTATAGTTCTATGGTGTATTTTGGGTATATCTTAAACTTATGAAAAACTTATGGTTCATTAGGTTGTTAAACAATATCAGGAGGTTAGGTATCTTGATTTAGGTTTTTATTGGTGCTGGTTTGTCTTGTTTGACTAATTTTTCGTTGAATTGTAATATGTTGAACATTAAGAGAAAAGTATTATTAATCAAATCATTACTTGTAAAACATATAATTCATTGAGGATTACAAGTTTTTTAATATATTTTTATTCATAATTAATATTCCCCTTATAATGAATGTATGGAGTAGTTTGATTCCCCGATGCACATAAGATATAGTCTAAGGCATCTTACAATATTCAATTATGTTTAATCATTTTTGTATTTCAAATTCTTGTGTTACCATTGAATGAATTTATTATACATAAATTTTATTACATAGGTTTTTGTTTTAGAAAGATATTTTTTGTTGATTATGGTGAATTGAAATAAAAAATTTAGTACACATAGTCATTATGGAACCATAATATGAAGATCAGTTTTCCACTATAGAGAGCCTCTGGGATGAAATATTCATGTGGAATGATTTGTGGGATCAAGGTATTTTTTTAGAATCATTCAAATTGTTTTTTTTTTCTTCCACCAAAATTTTAATTATCTAAATTTCATGATTAAAATTATAAGGGCCTCTAACTGAATTGGTTAAGCTTGATATCCCATGATATAATATGAACTAAAATGGGGAGTAAATAAAGTCTAGTAAGGTTCTATGTCCACTATGATTATTAAGGATGTGATGAATGAATAATGATATAATGGAATGAGGACAAAAATCAATCCTCTTGGTGAATATATCTCATAGATTAGTGTTATAAGTGGGCCTTTATTGATGAAATGATGGAATTGGGAGTGATCACAAGATAATATCGAATGTTGTTCACAAATTAAGTCATGATAGTGGAACTTGAGTTAAGAAATAATATTTAATTATTATGTGTTTTTCAAAAACATATTTCTCATTCTTATCATATATTTTCATATATCAAAATTTATTTTTGTTTATTTTAGACTTTTATGACATTTTTCTTATATAATAACGGTCTTATATTCAATGATTCTTGATTAATGATCCTTGACTGATTGGGTAAGAAATTCATAATTTTTTATCATTCCCTCACACCCTTACACTTATCATATTCTTACAAACAATCATCATTCGATATCTCCCATTATTACTATTATTAAGCATCTAAATTGTTTCTCCTCGTGTTTTCATTTCTCCAGGTTTTGTAGATTGATAAAATTTACGATATGAAAATAATGTTATGATGTGTTGAGAATTATAAGTTATATGTTAAAGTATTATGATGGAATAAGGAAATCTGTTTAAAAGTTGAAAATTCCTATATGTTGAGAAAAACATGGGTTTTGATATCTAGAGGTTTTTTTCCAAAATCTCTAAACAACTGGACATAAAATTTCATGGGTATGTATGTGATTCAATATTGGATATTGATATTGAAATAATCTGTGGTTAATGCTTAGTTCCTTTAATTGGTTTCAATGCAAATATGTATAAAATAATCTTGATTGCAATAGATATGGGTGCACAGAACTCAGGATATCAAAACTAGTATCAAAAAATGATATTACATAATATTTTACAATGTTTTCAAATGAATATTTAAGAGTCAATGATAGGATTATATATTGATAAGTTCAGGAATTATCATAAAATTGAGGCATAAATACCCTTTTGTGATTTTAAATGATTAGAGTTTAAGATGATTAATGATATTATAGGAGATGTAATAATTGATTGTGGTATATGAATCCATCAGTTTAAACATTTAATTTAGTGTAATATTATTTAGTAAGAAATTAATTTTCGAATTAAGATAAAGGGAACACATAACCATTGTATTTAATAAAATATTTAATGATGAGATAGTTACCGTTTATGTTAATTAAGAATTTAATATATTTTGGGTGTATATGTAGAGATAACCATTATATTTAAAACTAATTCGTTGATTAAGTGAAAAAAGTAATGCTGTAATAATGTCACTATATTGGGAATATAATATGATTAACAGAAGCATAATATTATGTTCTATGATGGAATTTTATTTTTGTAGTAAATATCGAGTTTACCTATAGAATCATGTAATGTCCTGGAAATTCAGTAATTTTTTTTATTATATGTAATTATTTTGAGACCACAAAATCTGACGATGTGTGAGTTTGAGGTTGAGAGTGCCGAGAATGGTATAACAAAGTTTCTCTAAACATTAAATAGTGTGAGTAAGCAGTTTTCCTGAAAAAGTGGAATAACTCTTAAACGGTTGCCCAGATTAAAAATCAGAGGGCATTGTTGAATTCTGTATGGTGAGGTTACCCTAGTCGCAACTTAAGTTTTGTCTGTGCATACCTCCTATGAGAAAACCCAAAAATGGCATAACCGTATATAAAATAATTAAATAAATTATTTTATCTTTCAAAATCTTATAACTCAAAAATGGTAACTTAGATTAAAATTCAGAGACCACCACTGTACTTCTGATGGTATGCTTTCTTTCAGTAGATACTAATATTGGCTGATGTGGGCCACAAGTGAACGTTAGTTTTTTGCCGTAAATAAAATAATTTAGTGGCAATTATATTGTTGTAAAATCCATAACTTTTAAATGATAACTCGATTAGGAAATCCAAGAGTATTGTTGGGTTCATTGGGGCGTGTTTCACTTAGGAAGATCATGACCTTGACCAAAGTGGGTCGAGGGTGACTATTTTTAAATTTATTGAATTCTATCAGGTACGTTCTGTAAACGTGCGAGCAAAGTTTTATATCTTTTGAATCTGTGCTCAGATTAAAAATATGAGGGCACCATTGAATCCTCAACGTTAGGATTCAATTAAGGGTGGATTTAATTTGACCACAGTAGATCCAGAGAAGATGTTATTTTTAGAAACATTAAAAATGAAATGATATAAAATAATTTATTTTTTTATTTCTTTTCCACCAACAGACAAGTGGTAGTGTGGGACTAGCGGAGAGTCAAGCCATTAAATGGACCGACCCTTCAAATACTACGTAATAACATCATTGGAATTTATGAAGTTTTATATTAAATTAACCTTCATAAATTCAAGGATAGTTACTTGCACTCCACCTCTACAATTTATATGGTTCGTTGGGGGGGGATTGGAAAGACTTCTTTCAAGGAACGAAACTCTGGTAAAGTGCCACGACGCCGAAAACATGGGGGACAGAGCCGGTTCCAGCGGGCGATGATGAGGGTCCCCAAACCATGAACTGAAGAACGATGATCAAGTGATGTTGTTGGAGGCTTGTTGTGGGGACAACGAAAGCTGAAACATCCTCAAATGCGGATTCTCTCTAACAAACATGTTTAAGGGGGATTATTTATTTAAGCTTTTAATTGATTTCTACATCCCCGTTCATGAATAACATGAAGAATTCAGGTCAACCGACTAATGGGTTGACCCAGGATTCATTTGTCTTTACGGGTGGTCATTGCGGGGAATCTTGTGGGGTTTATCTTGTTGTTTAATTTAATTGTTATTAAACACATAATCCCCCTCATGTTACGGGCTAACGCAGAAGGCGCAGGCCTAACGAACCCATCCCAAACCCTCGGCTATATTTGTTACATACTTAGGCCTCTATGGAATACCGAAAATTTGATGACACTGATTGACTATGAGGTGGTTAGCACATCAATGAACACCACAAGAGGAGGTCATGGCCCAAAGCCGCAACGATCATCAGAGCGGTCAGAACCGACCATCCTTTGAGGAGGCGCATCGCTCCGTCCTGCGCCACCAATGAACAAGGATGGTCGTGGATCATCATCTGTGGTAACTAGAGGAGAGGTCGGCCAACATGTTGGTCGTCCACGAAGGAGTTGGCAGAGCGGAGGTGCGGTACACCCTTGGCAGCACACCATCATGGCAGCAAGGCTGTGTTTTGTTTTTCTCGCGGTAGGAGAAAGGGACTGCTGGATCGACTGGTCGTGGTACGGAGGACTCGTGGCCATGCTGTGGCCCATCGGCCATGGCATGCAGGACCCAGCGGCGCACCCAGCGACAAAGTCGCTATCCCACGTTTGCGGCACAAAGGACCCAGTGGCCCGCCCTATAGAAAAGCCACATCCTATCGGTCGTGGCACGAAGGACCCACAACGCCCCAAGGTACCACGTTGGGGTCAACCCATGTAGGTTGACCCGCTGACAAGGCTCTTCACCAAGTTAGCCCTACCCGGATGCATCGTGTCCAGGTATCCCTGGCGGCCAGCGCCGCCAGGCTGGTGGCACCGCCAGGTCGGTCCGGCGGACGGACCCGCCGCTCAACGGGCCGACCCACGGCCAGGCCGGGTCGGGACATTCCCAGCGGGCAGGTTTGACCCAATTCAGGTTAGACATAAGTCAAGCCAGTCTGACTAAGGTGGCTTGGACCCAGACCCAGTTGTGCCCTGGAAAACAATAGGTGCCTTATTGTGAAATCTGGATGAACGTTTGAGGAACTATATGCAGTGTTGGGATCTCTGGAGTGAGGCAGACCATTTTTTACTCCATGAGTTTTCTTTTGATAAATTTGGAGTACGAATAGGTTGGGTCACACCTGAATCCAACCGGGCCCTCAACACTGAAGTGCCAATAACGCACAAAACGGGAATCTGATTGATTCATCGTATATTGCGTTGGAACCCTTATGAAATGGAGAAACATAGGGTTAGTTTTTTTGTGAGACATTCTACCAATTGTAATACGACCAATGTCTTGAGGAGCGGTTCTTCCAAGCGTGCTACGTACAGATCCCTGCAGCTGGCTGAGTCCTGAAGACAACATGATGATGACCTGGTGGGAAGTGGCTTTGTGTGACCCAACACACCCATGGGGGGAAGCGGCTCTGTGTGACCCAGCATGACCGTGGTACCCATCAGGGATGAGTACCACATCTGTTCAAGGTTAGTGGGAAGCTGCTCTGTGTGACCCGGCAGGCCCATTGTACTCAATAGAGGAGGAGTCCTCCAACAGCCGAGGTGTTTGAGTTTTTTATTCGAATATTCTATAGTTACTACCCTATAATATAAATTATCATGAATTAGATGGATATCATGATGAAACGAGTGGCTTGACGAGCATGTTTCCCATGCAGAATACATATAGAACCCTATGATTGGTTGAGACCTGAAGACAGATTGACGATTGGCCCAGTGGGAAGCAGCTCTGTGTGACCTAGCAGGCCCACGGTGTGGAGCAGCTCTATGTGACCTGGTAGAACCATGGTGCTTGACAGGAGGAGTACCTTAGTTCAGCCATGGTGGGAAGTAGCTTTGTGTGACCCGACATGCCCACGGTACCCATTAGGGATGGGTACCACAATAGTTCAAGGTTAGTGGGAAGCAGCTTTGTGTGACCAGGTAGGACCACTGTTCTCGATAAATAAGAAGTTATCTAGTAGCCGAGGAGTTTGAGGATGTGATAACCCCTCTATCATTTAACTAAAGTGATACCTAGTGTTTGATGACTTGTGTTGTGTACTTTTACCTTCGTGATGTACCTGTGTGGTACTTATACCTGTGTGGTGTTACCTATGTGGTAATTCAACCTTCATGGTGTTTCCTTTGTGGTATTCTTTCCCCATGAAGGATATGAGTTTATCTTTATAAATTAGGTATATTTATGGTCATATAACATAGTATAGTTGATGTCTTTCATTTTGGTATTTCCTTTGTGGAACTCTAGGAGACCTACGGGGTCCTTGAGGACCCTAATGAGTATCGTCATACTCACCCCTGCTTGGGATTCGCCCATACCTTATTGTGTTTTGTAAAGATGATGAGTAGCAGAGCTGAGTCCCGAGGGAGCCAGGAACAGGTAGTACACAGTGGAGACGAGCTGATGTGGATTACTATGGAGACGATCTGTACCTACCCTTTAGGTGGGATCCTCGGCAGATGATCTATGAGCTTCTTGTACATTTAGTTGTATCTATACTTTCCAGTTGTACATGTAATTTACTTTTGGGCTTGTATTTTCGGTCCCTTCACTTTTAGCACTCTTTTTGATAAAGCAGATTAATTCATGGTTTCTTCTTGTTGTGTTCTTTGGTTGTGTGTTTGAGAAAGTATAAAGGAAATTCCTTCCCATTTTAGAGATATCCATTTTTGGTGCTAGTCCCCAGCCCCTGACCTTTGTAAAGTGGGCTTTGGGTAGTCACGACATAAAACCCAAGGGACGGGTCATGACAAAGTAGAATTAGAGGGGTTCAGTTCTACCAAAGAACTGGGAATTTGATATTTTCTATGAATCAGTAGTGTTAAGTGTTTTGAGTGTGGTTTTCAGTTCAGAGAGTCCAGTGTTGGTGCGGTGGCCGAAGTATCTAAACACCAGGACCTAGAATTTTGACTTCTGACTCAGCACATGAAAAACACTGAATGTGTGTGTGTTTTAAATTTTTTTATTTTGACTTATTTGGAGTTATCTTACTAGTTATAACTTAGTTACCATCGCACACCTATTCCTTATCAGGATTCTGCCACAAAGACAGCCACCCATGTTTCTTGAGAGAGTACATAATGATATCCCACCGAGCGATGAGGCTCCAATACAGGGCCCTATTACTGTGTTGGAAACTTCTGGTGGTGTTACAGTATCACCACTACCCATTTCGCAGTTGTTACAACTGTAGGTACCTGTATAGGACACATTTATGCTTTGTGCCTTACATGAGATTCATCATTAGATAACCCTCATGTTATGAGGTGAGACTGACTCACAGGTGGATGAGTTCTAGCTTGAGGAGGTTGTTGAGAGTTCTCTAGATCTTCAACAGCTTCATTAGGATGAAATGTCGGTAGCTAACTATTCATCGATGTGTACTGACTATTCATGGAACTCGATGAATATGATACAATTAGTGATTCAGGGCTCGGACATCGAAGCGCGGTGTGTTTATGGATGTCTGAGTCAATACTATTTCTCTGTGAATTCCTACATATGTTAGGGTTCTAGAGAGATCCTTTTCAATTGAAATATCTTTGGCTGGGCGGATACAACCAGTGAATTTTAGCAGTGGGAAAGTAGGAAACTAGCACAAGTCTCAAAAAATGGGCATGTAAAAATGTTTCGGGAAGAAGAAGTATTAGGGATAGATGAATCTGCATGGATGCAGATGTGGAATTAGAGCTAATAGAGTAGCAAGAGGTGGTTTACATTTCTACATGTTACGACCACCCCCCTTTCTAGTCCCCACCACGCTTAGGGAGTTAGATGACATGGGAGGGGAGTAGCTGGATATGGTTAAGGTGTCTGACCCTAGAGATCTAGTAATGATTCGATGAATTATTTTTTTATACTACTAGTTGTCATATTAATAGACATAGGTACCAATCATTATTTCCTTCCATGAATCTTTTCTAAGTCCTAGAGATTCTAGTAAAGCCGTTGGCTTAACCCTCATGTCTATAGATTTTTTTAGGAGGAGACTCGATAATCACAATTATTTCGACAGTGTGATCTGACCCTTGAGGCGCGATATTTGGTTGGGACCTCTTGGTGGATGTTTTGAGGACTTATAGCGTTAGTTTGGGTATGGACTGAAAATCTGCAGTTCATAATCAGATTGACAGTATTCGGAGAAAATGTTGTGGTTTACCTATAATTTCGGAATGAGATTTTCCTTGGACGGAAAAAAAATAATCCCAGGCATGACAGGAAAAACTCATGCAAATGAGGGTGCAACCGATCACCCTTGAGTTGGCCAGACCAACCCTAATGGTAGTGGGATTTTTTTGGTTTTTAGTGCCCAATAGAAGAGGAAATGTGTGGGGTACATCCTTTCAAAATATGTTTCCTGGTTTACCTCCTTGAAGGGGGAGGGACTTCAACTTTGGCTGGGTACTACCAGAGTTTTGGACCAGACTTCTCCAGGGTAGCGACACCCTTGTCAGTTATGACAAAAAAGGGGAGCCTTTCATATGGATGGAGAAGTGTCTATGGAGATTTCATGAGCTGGGATAGTGAATGATGAGTAGAACTATGCTTCCCATGAACTGGAGTTAGCAGCAGTGGTTTTTGCATTAAAGATGCACAACACTAATTGATTGGAGAATGTTTTACACTCTACACTGATCACAAGTATCTCAGGTATATCTTTTCTTAGAAATACCAAAACCTGAAATAGTGGGGATGACTAGAGATCCTCCAAGACTATAACTTTGAGATAGTCTATACTCATGGTAAGTGGAACGTAGTAGAATATTCACTCAGCAGGAGATCAAGTATACATTTACTGAGTGAGGTGATAGATCATCTAGCCACTTTGCAGATATCCTACATGGATCAAGATGGAGTAGCTTATCTTCAGTCTCTGACAGTCACTCCCCCACTCCTTCATTGATTTAGGGAGGCGCGGCTAGGGGACACAGACTTTGAGAATCAACGTGGTCAGATATCTACTGGACCTGCACCTGATGGATTTTATGAAGGTGGGGAGCACTTCATCCTTTTGAGAGGACGTACAATGGTACCAGTGGCGCTATGGGAGGAAGTGTTTAGGGAGTTCCATACGTCCCCTCTGGCGGTATATCTTGGTGTGGTGATGATTTCTGGGACCTATGGCATCAGTACTGGGGGCCAGTGATGAAGAAAGTAGCGACAAAGTCATATCATGATGTCTCACTTTCCAGCAAGGGAAGACTACAAAAAGTTGGAAGATGTTTTATGCCGATAGAATATGGAGACCCTTGGATTTCTAGGAGGGGGAACACATATTCTTGTGAGTCTCTCCTAGATGGGTACTATAGAGGTTTGGTTGGGGTGGAAAGTTATCACCGAGGTTTATTTGACCTTTTTTTATTCTTTAGAGGATTGGTGAGTTAGCATCCCATTGGGCACAAGCACCACAGCTGGAGTGGGTGCACAACGTCTTCCACATATCCCAGCTGAGGAGATACGTGAATTACCCTTATCAAGGCATTGCCCATAGTGAGCTGGAATTAGATGATGGGGAGACGTTTGCGTAGGTTCAAGTAGATATTGAGGATTGACAGCAGCGGGTCCTTCATGGGAAGCCGATACCTCTAGTGTGCATTTTAATGTAGCATGAGAACCTCCAGGAGAGAAAATTGGAGCAGGAGGATCAAATCCATGATCAGTACACACATTTGTTTCCTTAGTCTAGGTTGTGGATTTTTGGGATGTAAATCCCTATGGTGGGGAGATTGTAATGTCCCAAAAATTATGTAATTTTTTTTAATTATATTGAATTATTTCGAGAGTGTGAAATCTGATGGAAATTGATTCCATCACCTGGAGTTCCTGGAGTGGTCCATCAAATCTTTTTTAAACATTAAATATCACTTATAAGCAGTTTTCATGAAAAAGTGGAATAACTTCTCAACGGTTTCCCAAATTAAAAATCTGAGGGCACCGTTCCATTCAGTATGGTGGGTATAATCTAGGTGCGACTTAAGTTTTGTCGTCCCAAACCTCTTGTGAGAAAAACAAAAAATGGAATAACTATAAATAAAATAGTTAGATAAATTAATTTATTTTTCAAATTATTATAACTCACAAATGGTACCTCAGATTAAAAATATGATACCACCCCTTTACATGTGAGGGTATTATTTCTTTAGGAAGATACTAACATTGTCCAGCGTAGGCCACCAATGAAAGTTAGTTTTTGGCCGTAAATAAGATAATATTGTGAAAATTATTTTATTGTAAAATTTATAACATTTAAACAGTAACTCAGATTGGAAATCTGATAGTGTTGTTGGCTTTGATGGGGTGTGTTTCACTTTGTAAGAGACAAACCTCGACCGGTGTGGGTGGATGGTGACTGTTATAAATTTTTCGGACTTTTTTTCGAGTACATTCAGTAAATGTGTGAGTGGAGTTTTCTATCTTTTGAACTGGTGCTCAGATTGAAAATATGAGGGCACCGTTGAATCTACAGCCCTTGGATTTTCTTAAGGGGGCTCTAATTTGACCACAGTAGGTCCATAGAAGAAGTTATTTTTTGGGACTTTTGAAAGGAAATGAAATAAAATAATTTGACTATTTTATTTCTTTTCCCCAAACAAACAAGCGGTAGTTTGGGACCAGTGGTGATTCAGGACATTAAATGGCTTAAACCTTTAAATACTAAGTAACATCGTCGTTGGAATTTAGGAAGGTTCTTATTAAATTAACCTTCATAAATTCCATGTTCATTGCATTCCCTCCCCCTCTACTACTTATATGGATCTTGGGGGGAGGAATTTCCATGACTTCACCAAAAGAAGAAGCTTTGGTAAAGTGCTACGTCGCCAAACACTTGGAGGAAGGAGGCATTTCAAGCGGGCGGTGACGAGAAACCCCAAACCAAGAACCGAAGAACGATGAACGAGAATTGTCGTCAGGGGCTTGTTATAGGGACAAGGAATGTCGACACTTCCTCAAACGCGGACACTCTTAAACAAACTTGAGGTTGGGGGTTTCTTCGTTTATGCATTTAATTTATGTCATCTTCCATGTTCTTGAATAACAAGAAGAACGCGGGTCAACAGACTAATGGTTGGACCCCTGATTTATTCATCTTTGTGGGAGGTCATTTTGGGGAATCTTTTGGGGTTGATCTATTTGTTTAATTCAATTGTTATTAAACCCTTAACCCTCCTCGGGTTACGAGCTAACGTGGACGGTGCCGGCCTAATGAACCCAGCCCGAACCCTTCGCCATATTTGTTACATCCTTGTGCCTATATGGAATACTGACATAACGATGAAACCGATCAGTTTCATGGTGGATAGCACATCAATACACACCGTAAGAGGAGGCCACGACACAATGCTGTGGTGGTCGTTGGAGCGGATGGCTGCAGAGTAGGTGCAGCACACCGTCATGCACCACTGATGAAAAAGGAGGGTTGTGGCTCGTCAGTCGCGATGACCAGAGTCTAAGTCAGCTGGCATGCTGGCCAGCCACAACGGAGCCGGAAGAGCGGAGGTGGTGCGTGCCCCCGATGGCATGCCCCACTGGCATCAGGGCTGCCACCCGTGTTGGCCGTGGTGGGAAAATTGGGCCACCGAATAAATTGGCGGCCGATGGACGGGGGGCACGCCAACGACGTTCTGGGGGCAAACCTGTAGCTCGTCGGCCATGGTACAGAGGACTCGCAGTGCCCCGTTGTGCTGTGTTGGAGTCAACCCCCATGGGTTGACCCACTGACGGGGCTCCAAACCACATCATCCCTACTCGAATGCGTTGTGTCAGGGTATCCTTGGAGGCCTATGCCGCCAAGTGGGGGGCACCGTTGAGTCTGTCCACCGGACCGACCCTCCACACCGCGGGCCGACCCATGGCCCATCGGCCTAACCTGCAGCCCATCCGGGTAAGGCCCGACTTAGTGGTCTGGGTTGACCCAAGTTGGGTGGGACTTGAGTCATCCAGGGTCGACCCAGGTCGGGTCGGTTCTACCGAGGGAGACCGGACCCGGACCCAATACTGCTCACTAACAAAAAAAGGGCCTTATCTTAAGAAAAAAACATCCTTTCGATGAACCATCTGTGGTGTTGGGATCCATGGAGCAAGATGGTCCTTTTTATTTACTCCAAGTGTTTTTTTTGAGAAATTTGGAGTATGGATGGGTTGGATTGCACCTGAATCCAACAGGTCCCTCGACCGAGAATTCCCAATAACACACAGACCGGTCATCCGATTGAATCATCGTTTGTTGCGTTGGAAGCCTTATGATGTGGTGAATAATTGGGCTACTACATTGTTATACATTGTACTAGTTGTAACATTAATGTTGTCTTGGGGAGTGGTTCTACCAATTGAGCTACGTACATAACCCTAAAGCTGGCTGAGACCTAAAGACTACTTGACGATGGCCCAGTGGGAAGTGGCTCGGTGTGACCCAGTAGGGCCATGTTGGGAAGAAGCTCTGCGTGACTTGGCATGCCCACAATATCCATCATGGATGAGTACCAAAATAGTTCAAGGTTAGTGGGAAGCAGCTCTGTGTGACCCGGCAGGAAAACTGTACTTGATAGAAGGGGAGTTATTCAGCAGCTGATGAGTTTGAGTTTGTGACTGAAAATGAAATAGTTACTACCCTAAAATATACCTTATGGTGACTTAGAGGGATATCAAGATGTTTGGAGTGTCTTGAGAGGCTGTTATCCCATATAGACTATGTATGGAACCCTGTGGATGGATGACACCTGAAGATTGGTTGACAATTACCCCATTGGGAATCAACTCTATGTGACCCAGCAAGACCACGGTGGGGAGTGTCTTTGTGTGACCTGGTTGAACCACAGTGCTCAATAGGAGGAGTACCTCAGTTTAGCCAAGGTGGGAAGAAACTCTATTAGACCCGACATTCCCATGGTGGGAGGCGGCTTTTTGTGACCCGGGTAGCCCACAGTACTAGATAGAGAAGGAGTTCTCCAGCAGTCGAGGAGTTCGATGATGTTATAACCCTTCTATCCTTGACCTAAAGTGATACCTGGTATGATCTGAGTTGTGTTGTGTATTTTTACCTTCATGGTATACCTGTGTGGTACTTCTACCTATATGGTACTTCTACCTTCTTGGTGTTGCCTTTTTAGTATTATTTCCGCAGGTATGAGATGAGTATATCTTAATAACATAGGTATATTTATGGGGATATACCTAAGTAGAGTTGATGTATAGATTTGTGGTATTTCCTTTGGGTAACTCTAGAAGACCTATGGGGGTCTTGGGGTCCCTAATGAGTATCATCATACTCACCCTTATAATGGCTTCCCCCGCACTTTGTTGTGTCTTGTGTAGACGATGATTAGTAGAGGTGAGTCTAGAGGGATCCAGGACCAGGCGGTAAATAGAGGAGACGAGCTGATGCGGATTGCTATGGAGATGATCTATACCAACCCTTTAGGTAGGATCCTCATAGGATGATCCAATAGGTACTTCTACTTTTAGTTTTATCTGTACATTCTAGTTGTACTTGTACCTTACAGTTGGGCTTGTATTTCTGGCCCCTTTACATTTAGCACTCTTTTTTTCTATTGCAGTTTACTTTGTGGTTTCACCTTGTTGTGTTCTTAGGTTGTGTGTTCATATAGGTTTAAAGCAAATGCCTTCCTGTTTTAGGTATATGCCTTTCCAGTGCTAGTCATTAGCCTCTGGCCTATGGAAAGCAGGCATGGTGTCGTCACGGCACGGGCCCCAGGGGATGGGTCGTGAGAAAGAATATATGTTTTTAAGTTTTCCTATGGTTATTTGAGTTATTCCAGGAAATTATTAGTATATATTAGATAATATATTATTTTGGTGTATATATTTTTCCAATTATTTGTTATAAGTGATTAATTTGATTTTTTTATAAATTGAAAGTTGACGTTGGAAAAATAATAATCCAATAATTTTAATTTTTACTTTTGGTATTTGGAGATTAAAATAATGAAAGTGTTTTAACCATAATTACTTTTGAAATGATTGAAGATAAAATCTGGGTTTTATTTGTTGAGGATTCAGACATTATAGTATTATTTCTTAATATTTAATTTTATATTATATTTTTTTTACCATTTTTTATTATTATTCCATGGATTTAAATTAAATAAATCATTTATTGACCTTTTGTGAATATTATGATTCAATAAAAGATCATTCTAGTTCTTTAGGAAATAAAATTTCAACATGTTTATTTATTTGGTAAAAATAAATAAAAGAAAAAAATACATGAAAAAAACCCAAAAGATGTAATTTTGTGAAAAAATCATGCGACAATATTATCTCAAATTATCTATCCCAATTTTATAATAATTCATCAAACTCATGGAATGAGATAGTAAATCTATTGAGACCTATGTCAAAAATAAAGTTCTTCTATGTTGGTATAATTTATGAAACTCATTCCCAGGAATGATTTTTATAAAACATATATTGTTTAAAAAATATATTGAAAAGAAAAATTTCATAGTGTTAACATATATTTTAATTTTCATTTAAAATGTAATTTTAAACTGTATGGACTAAACATTATTTTCTTCTAAATAGGAATATTTATCTTCTTCCACTTGTAAATGATTGTAAAATATTTAAACCCACATCCCTCTACCACATAATAAATATTTAGTGGATGAAATTACATTTAGAGGGTAGAATATAACACCATTAGATTTAAGAATTTATTTTTATTTTAAAAAAATATAATGTTAGATACTGTGTACCATTTGAAAGAGCATGTTAAAATAAATCATGATATACATTAGAAATATTATTATTTAATTTATTAATTTTATAACAAATATATTTTTTGTGGGTTTTCATAGGAGTTATTGAAATAATAATTAAATGTTTAATTATTTACATTATTTAGAATTATTGATATGTTCATTTGAAATAATTTTAAAATTTTCATAAATAATAATTTAGCCATAAAATTTTAAGAATAGTTGAGGTTTAAAAGGGTCATTTTTCTATGAAATAAGGTTGTCCTCATATATATAATTATTTTTTTAAAAGAAAAATTTATGAATATTATGTAAGGACCCGACCTTAAATACTATATAATCCTGAATTAAATGAATAATTCACATTGAGGATATTTTTGGGTTTAGAGTTTTAGAGAATTATTCCATAAATATTATATATCAACATGTATATTACAAGTAACCACTACTACTTAGAATCCATTTTTTCATAAAATAAAAAAGAAACATGTCTAGTTCCATGTATTAGACAACATATATTTTCTTTGATCTCATCCTTAAACTTTATTCACCATTAATTCTTGTGGAAAATATTTTAAAAACATGGGATGAGAATAAAAATCTTAGTAAGGGATATAAAAAAGTAATAAAAACATTATCTCATTAATAAATACAAAAGAACGAAACCATACTTTTCAATCATAACAAACATTATGAAATAATATGGTTTAGGAATAACACATAGAAATCATAAATCATAAAGGTAACTTATGGAATATATAAAATTATTACATTTTATCTATCACGGATATATAGGGAGTTACATTGTTATAACTAACACAGTAAATAAGATAAACATCTTAAGAGAAACATTAATGTTTACCTCTGTCACGTTACCCAATGCATTGGAGAGCTATCTTGGGCTCACCCGCCCAAGGATTATCCCGGAACCACCCATTTACATAAAAAATGGAGAAGTACCATAACATAGTCATAACGCATAAAACAAGCATAGAGGAATGATAAAATTTCCACATTGTTATCACAATATATTTTTTCAAGAAATTGGCATAATCAATTTTTTGTCAAACCATTTTCAAAATCCATCTAAAACATTTAATAAAGTGATTTTTGAATAAAAGTATCCCATACCACATTGAAAACATTAAATGAATTATAATTTGAAAACATTAATTTCTATATAAATAAATCCTAAAAACCATTTTTAAAACATGGAAATTAATAATATATATTTAGAAGAATAAATCATTAAAACATTTTAAACGATATCTTAGTTAAAGAGCTTTTAAAAATGTGAGACGCTTTAATACAAATATATGAGAAATAAAATTGAATAATAACATTATAATATCATGAGAATAAATGTATTAATGATATAATATGACAAAGAACAGTATATTCACCTTATTAGAGTTAATTGGTGCATAAAAACCTTTAATAGTCATTGGAATGAAAATTGAGACCAAATCCATTATAAAAATGTTATCCTTAGATTAAAGATAAATTAATGGCATAATTATGTGTGAAAAATATAAATACATCCAATATAAGGGTATATTAAGTATAAAAATATCAGATGTTATTCAAACATTTTCATAGCATCACATGATCAAGAAGTAGAAGTTTAACCCAAGGAATTTAAATTGGGTGAAGAAGTTCCCTTGTAGAAATTCAATAGCCTAACAACAACACATTAAAATTTATAAAATAATTTGATGAGAGAGAAAAGGGAATCTAATCACAAGGACATAAAATTTACAGAAATAAGGATATAGAATAACATATCCCTACCTAAGAATATGTAAATTAAAATACATAACAAAAATAAGTCTTTTAAAAATAGGAGGGAGAAAGGTCCCCGTAACGATTTGGTAACATAAAAAACATACACTACATGAAAGAGGGATCATACGATGAAGATTTAAATAACCATAAATGAAAGTATGTTTCACAATGAGTACAATATTGGGCAGTCCATACACCACACAAAGGAAATAGTGACAAATATAGCATGGATCTCACGAGAATATGAAGTGAGATGAAAACCCCTAACCACGTTTTAATCAATTGATTCGTATGACCAAAAGTTAATAACCACCTAATGAATCATATAAACCCTTGAATATAAAGGGAATAATGATAATATATATCAAATGGTAGTATATAAAACACCACATGCAATAAATAAGGGGCGAACAATTGAAATATCATGAAATCAAAGGTGAGATAAGAAACCAATTACCTCGTGTCCGACATGACTTCTTTCTACCTTGTGATTCCGGAATAATAAACATAAGTTAATTTATAATATATTAATAACTTTTTTAATGTTTATAATTCCTTTTATATCACTTACTACCATGTTATAATGATTAAGTAGTCATTTATCTTAATAATGGTCATTTTTTCGATATTTGGTACTTGAGTAAAAAATGAACCCCTTATAATTACAAGTTATCCAAGTGGTCAAAGTCCATTATATCCATAATGATATTCATGATTTATATATCATATATATCATATATATCTAGTATATATATGTATTTATAATATTACATAACATTTAGTGGTAAGAAATGAAAAGCACCGTTTATGGAGACGGTAAGTCATACGTACAGATGAACGCTGCTTTCATTTCTATTTCATATTTAATGGAATGAAAACATAATGATACATAGGTATATTATAATTCAAGTATAATATAATATTTAAATTCATTATATCCATCCTTTATACATTCCTTGTAGGGCATGAACGAGTCATATCACATTGATGGGGTGGCAGTCCGCACTTCCTAAAATGAAATTATTGTGTTTACCCATAGTATAAACAATACAGGTATGAAATAAATGAAAAAATACACAATATTAAAGAAAACATAAAAATTATATATATATATATATATATATATATCTTATATAAATATAATTCCACCATAATGGCCACCATGAGAGTCCGAAGGAGATATTTTAACAATCATCGTTTCGTGGGGCAGTTGCTCGTCGTCCACAGAAACAATATGTTCATAACCATTAAATGGAGGTGTGCGTACATGTAGTTCTAATCCTTCTCATAAAAACAACCTAATATATCAAGTATATTTTTTTATAAATGAAAGGAATAAAATAGGTTTAGGGGTTTGGAGAATAAAAATAAAACAAAAAAACTTAAGAGAAGGTGTCACCTTTAAATCGGGTAACTCCCTTTGGTTTGTACCAAAAGGGTTTGTTGAAGTGTCTTATTCCTAAGGTAATAATTCTAGGAGGAAGATAGGTATATTTAGAGATTATATTGGCAGAGTATGGACGATCCAAGAGGCTTCATAGGAGTCAATAATGGGTTAGAGGTGAGGTCCTTTTATAAGGGCGAGGAGGGGTTCCTTGGGTAAGTGTGAAAATATTATTTTATTATATATTTATATTCAGTTTCTAAATGTCCAAAACTTATTAAAGTAGATTATAAGATGACTCATGGTCGAAATAAAATAATCCAATAATAATTGGATAGGGTTTGGATATTATATTAATGTATATAATCGTATTTATTTAAATCATTTATTAATGAGACAAACACCACATCATTATTGTGCCATAAATAATTTTATTTATTTGATTTTTAAAAATTATAAAAAAATACCATGATTTAGGAAATATTTTTATATCTCCAAATAATATTTATAGTATAATAGATAACTTATATATCCCTATGTAAAAATTAATTAACTAAAAGATATTTGTTATTGTCATTTTTGCCTTTACTTTATGTTAATTAAAAATAAAGTGTTATTATCACTTTTAAGTGGCTTAATGGGGTCCCAAAATAGACCCATGTATTCCCATGGTCGTTAATGACTCATCCAATAACGTTTGGAATAGATTTATGGAATTTTTTTATTATTATGTTATTCTTCGTATCATGAATTACCCTATATACCTTTAACTACGGTAAAAAAAACTCAAAAGTTACTACTCTCTAACAATTATTGTCATCTGTTTGAACCATTTTTTACTTACTAATAACAAGAATGTATGTTGGATTTTCAAAATTCAATCCACAGAAGGGGTAAAATTTAATTTAAACGAACAAGTTAGTTTTCAACTTCTACTTAGTGGTTTCCCTATTCTTAAAAAAATTGACGTTTTTCAGAAAAATACCCAAAATTCATCCTAATATATATTTGATATTCCAAATTCAAATATAATTTCTATTTTACCTAATTCAAAACATAAAATTTGGATTAAATAATTTAGAATTAATTTCTGTTCTCAAAACCATGGCGTGTTTTTAGAAATATTAACTATCAAAGGATTGACACTTGTCTGTATCCAATTTAAAAGGGAAATTACTTCCAATGACCAATATTGGAATAAATGGTAAAAATAAAATCTAATTACACTTTAAAACGAACTAAAAATATAATAAATCCATAATAATAAATTAGATTAAAAAGCAGTTTTGAATTTAAATACAATATTTTTCACTATTCATTAAAAAATGATTTTTATCATTAAAATACAAAAAATTTACCCAAAGAAAATTTTGATGTACTGATTCTAAAGAAGAATTTTATTTTGTCATATAAAACATATTAAAGTGACAAAAACTATATTTAAATAGGGTTCTCCATTAAAAGGCATTAAATCGACCTTTAAATGAATATTAGAGTATTTATGCTTTAAATTAGATTCATTAAAATTTTAAGCCTCTATCTTTTATTAGGTAAATGTAAATATATTTAACAAACATGTATAATCATTTTTTATTTAGTTATATTCATTCCCTCTGTTACAACTGTTTGGCATTAACTACCAATTAAAATAGTAATATTATTATATTATGTTTCAGTACAATTCAACGATGTGTGTAAAGTAAGATTTCAAAGATACCCATTGTTGTGTATCTGGTACGCCATCGAACATAGAATCCCATTTAAAGTAAAATTAATAATTAATTTAGAAATATTAATAAATATGAAAATTTTATTTTCTTTATTTAACTAGGATGTTATATCATTCCCCTCTTTTTGGAATTGTCTTCTCACAATTTTAAAATTGGGCTCAGAAACATCATTGAAATTATATAATAGGAAAAATAATCGATAAATATATCACTTTAAAATAAATAAAGAGAAGTAAAAAAGGTCACCCACCACCAAATATAATGGGATTCCATGAAAACATAGACATGAAGGAGAAAAACAACCAAAAAGGTTTGATGGAGGGTGATAGAAAACATGATTATGAGAAAGTTAACGACCAGAAAATTACAAACTTGTGATGGGTTAAACGGTCTTCGATTCCCCAGGAGGAAACATTAACTAAAAATGTTTTTTTTATGTTAATTTTCATAAAGCTGATGAAATTATTTATGACCTTAACTAAAAATATAAGGAAATATACCTACATGTCAAGTAGACTTTCATCCTTTACTAAATTACTACCACAAACTCATTTTTTCTTCAACCGATGAGTATTCAAGATGACCTATTCCCATTTAAAGTTCTATAATCAACTTATAGAGAATCACATAATCCCCAAAAGATGAACTATATTTTTCCCATGTCATTACACATTAACCAAAACCAAAATGGTTAGTAGAAGATTAGATAATCCCCGAAAAGGATAATATTTAACAAAAAGAAAAACTACCCTTAATCTCCAAAAAATTTCAAACAATACCCAATGTCCAACAAAGACCTTTCAATAAACAACTTTATATAAAAATTTTTAATGTAATCAAAACTATGATTGAAACCCAAAACTCAGAAGGATTTAATCACATAGTCTTCCAAGATAAATCTTAACATTTATATCCAAATAACATCAGTTGCTATTAATGTCTCGTATTGAAAAGTAATTAACATAATCCCATATTCTACATGATAGGTTAATCAGTTCCATAGATAACCCAAAATAAACTTATTCTTGATTCATAAAATCATCTTACCAAAAAGAATTAGTCATAAAAATCAGGGACTTCACGTAGTCCAGTGGTAGGTGAAAAATCCCAGACGCACTTTGCTGGTGGGTTCGATTCCTGTAGCATTGTTTGCTGTGATTGGTTGTTATGTGGTATGTGTGTTGTAGTTTTTCAAAAACTATATAATTTTATAACATTCCCAAAAAACAGATAAATTCTTAAAAAATAACTGTAATATATTTTAACCACAAAGGTTATCTAATAACATTAATTCTGTATCCCAAAAGGTATTGACCTATAATTACCTCAAATACAAGGATCATATAAACACAAATGGTTCTTCATAACTATATTCACAAAAGAATAGATAATTATTCCTTGAATAAAATTTTCATATATCAAAATTTAGGGTTACACATACTATAAAAAAGTCTTCTAATGTAATCCCATCATCAAAAGAGCCTTAATACTTTTAAGCATTCCACCATACTAAAATCTACCAAAAAACATTAATCCCTTATATGTTGACTTCTGTCTCATTCAAAATTCTTCAGGATCCATTAACCATTCCTTTCCAACTTATTCTGGAATAATTCTTTCCTACAATAAAAATCATGTATCATATCCTAAGATTCAATAATGTCTAAACAATAGTTAAGAATTAATACATACCTTTCTTTGGTCATTGTCAGTTTTCTCATCCTCAATTGGATTGTAATTAGGAATTGGTAAACTTATATTTGTATTATCTTGGTTATCCCATTCCTGAACATTCTTTATAGGACTTCTGTTTGTATAATGACCATGCACACAACATTTAAAACATTCAATTGATCCCTCAAAAAGAACTACTTTCCATTTCATAGAGTCAACTGGATGCTTCCTTTTTCCATGGTAGGTTCTTTAATTATGACCTTCACTTCAACATCTATAGAATCTTTCCATACATTTTAAACATTTTCCTATGTCTTTCTTTCCACATCCTTGACACATAGGTTTTTGAATATACTTACCTTTATGATTATTACCTGAACATACGTGGGGATTTGTTTCTGGCATATATGATTCCTTCTAAAAATCAACAATGTTCGGGAGGTGAATCATGACTCTGGTAAGTTGGTTGAGAATAACCAAAGGAGTTCTCATTGAAGCTCCCATTTCATTCTGTTTCTCATTCAAAAAACAATCATAGTTTTCTTCACATCTACACTTACTTTGGTTCTTCCTAGATCCAACCATTTATAAAAACCAAAAAGGTAAGTGTGATTATATCAGTAAAACCATCATATAATATCTTATGATGAAGTTAAATACTAAGATATACTTATTCAGGTAATCTTAAACTCATTCAATTTGTCTAAAATAATTACCACTCTTTCTAAAATCCTAACCATTATTGTAATTTCACTTATGCTTAATGAACACCCGAACCTCAAAAGTTATCTAAACCGACATCTGATACCAACTACAAGGACTCGACCTTAAACATAACATAATTTTGAATTAAATTAATAATTCACATTGAGGATCTTTCCAGGTTTATAGTTTTAGAGAATTATGCCATAACTATTATATATCAACTTGAATATTACATGTTGACACTAATACTTAGTATCAAATTTTTAATAAAAAAACCTGACTAGTTACATGTTTTAGACATAATGACTTTTCCTTGATCTCATCCTTGACCCTTATTCATCTTTAATTCCTTTGGAAAACCTAAAAAAACCATGGGATGAGCATAAAAATCTCAGTAACGGATATAAAATAAGGAATGAAAACATTATCCCATCAATAAATACAGTCCAATGAAACCATACTTTTCAATAATAACATACCTTATAAAATCATAAGATTTATGAATAATGCACAAGAATCATAAATCATAATGGTAACTTATAACATAGATAAAATAAATACATTGTAGCTATTACAGCTACGTAGAGAGTTACGTTTGAATACATATCACTGTATATTCCATAAATCTCTTTGGAAAAAACATTAAAGTTTACCTCTTTCATGTTACCCATTGTATTGGAGATCTATCTCCGGCTCACCTGCCCTAGGTTTTTCGCGGAACCACCCATTTATGTAAACAATGCCTAAGGATAATAAAGTAGTCATAAAACATAAAACAAGCATAATGGAAAGATAAAATTTCCATATTTCTATCACAATATATTATTTCAAGATAATGACATAATCAATTCATTATCAAACCATTTTTAAAAACCATTTAAAACATTTAATAAAGAGGTTTTTTAATGAAAGTGTCCCATACCACTTTCAAAATTTTAAATGAATTTTAATTTGAAATAATTAATTCCCATATAAATAAATCCTAAAGACAATTTGGAAAACATGGAAATTAATGAGATATATTTAGAAGAATAATTATTTAAAATATTTTAAATGATATTTTTGATAATGAATTTTTAAAAAATTAAGAGATGATTCAATACAAATAATTTAGGAATAAAATTTAATAACAAATTTATAATATCATGAGAATAAATTGATTCATGATATATTATGCCAATGAATAGTATATACACTATATAACATTGAATTGGAGCATTACAACAATGAAGTCTCAATGGAAGGTAAATTGAGACAAAATCCCTTATAAAAATGGTATCATTAGATTAAAGATAAATCAATGACATAATTATGATTGAAAATATAAATACACCAAATATAAGTGGATATTAAGTGTAAAAATATCATAGGTTATTCGTACATATTCATAGTATGACATAACAACGAATTAGAAGCTTAACCCAAGGAATTGAAATTGGGTGAAGATGTTCCTTTACATAAACTCAAAAGCATAATTTCGTCACTTAAAATTTCATAAAATGATTTGATGAGGGATAGAAGGGTATCTCATCACATGGACATAAAATTTACAGCAATAAGGATATAGAAGAACATATCCCAACATAAGAAGATGTAAAATAAAAGACATAAAAAAAGAAATCTTTTAAAAAGATGATTGTGAAAGGTTCCCTTAATGATTTGTTAACTTACAAAACCTACACCATATGAAAGAAGGATCATACTATGAAAATATAAATACCAATAAATGAAATAATATTATACAAAGAGTGAAATCATGGACAGTCCAAACACCACAGAGAGTAAATAGTGACAAATATAACCTGAATCTCACGGAAATATGAAGTGAGATGAAAACACCTTACCACATTCTATTCTATGAAGTCATATGAAAAAAGTTAATTACCACTAAATGAATCATAGAATTCCATGAATATATATAAAATAATGATAATATATATCAAATTTTATTATATAATATCCCAAATGCAAAAAATGAGTGGCAAACAATTGAAATCTCCTAGAATTAAAAGTCAGATAAGAAACCCCTTACCTCGTGTCTGAATTGACTTATTTGTTCCTGGTTCTTCCTGAATAATAAACATACGTTAATTAATAAATTATTAAGAACGTTTTTCAAGTTTATTATTCTTTTTATATCACTTATTACTGTAACGCCCCGACCCCAGTTACCCAGAGTCGGTGCATTAATTACATAACATTGGCATGATCACAAGAAAGATTAAATCTCGAAAGAACGATTGGTTTAGTAGCCTTGGAAACACTAGATATATTCATAAGTTTTACATTACATCATAAAACGAAAAACTACTACAACAACATATTTTCTCCATAATCCACACTCATATCCCCACATAATATCCCTGCAGGTCATTCATAACTTACTTCTTCACTTCCTAGGAAAAAAACATAGAAAAGGGGTGAGCTCAAATGCCCAGTAAGGATAACAATATAGCGGAAACTTTCATAAATAAGAATAAACATTTAAGGCAATGTATAACTAAAACAAAAGCCTTTTAAACTTTAACTTCAACATAGTATGGCCTAAATAAAATGAGATAATTCCATTTACTTATTCACATGGATATTCTACTAATCGAATAATCACATGCAATATCAATAACAACTTTCATAATGATGGAATGCATAATTCCAGACTATCATAACCACATAGCCAAGGCCTCGTGCCAAGACTACAAATAAGATTTTGCCAAGGCCTTGTGCCAAGACACTAGTTTGTCTCATGAGACCTACCGATGCATCGAGGAGCTATAGAGGGCTCCACCCGTCACATATTAAGTCCAATGCATTCCCATATGAAAAGGTTTAAACATAACATAAACATTCGTATTAAAACTAGCACACGAAATGTCAATAATTTCACCATAAACCATGAATGGTATATAAAAAAATAGCACATCCACAGTCAAACATATCACAAAACCTTCAATACAATATAAAAGTTTTGTATCATAATATATCATCCTCAAATAAGCGTAAAATCCATTAAAGGATGTTGACATAGATGAAATCAAAACTCTTTTTAAAGAAATATCTCTTTCTATTTTGAAATCATTTAAGAGACATATATTTATAAAATAAAACATTTTCTTTGAAAATATTCTTATAATCTTGTAAGGGAAGCTTTTACTATTTTATAACGGTGGAAAATAACCGCACCCGCCGTATAAGTTAAAAAAACATTCTTATCTTAATTCTGTCGAAAAGGTTAAAAAGCACCTTGTTTGGAAAACGATGGAAAGATTCCCTCATAAACCTCTTATAAAAAGTCAAACAAGGGTATAAATGACTTTAACCCATATTCTTTTAAATATTAAAAATGTTTTGAAATACATTTTGAAGAAACATGGACGTGGATGATAACGAGGTCCCAGTAGATAATTATTTATAAACAACCTCGGATAATGAAGAGATTGCGAAATAAACCCTTACCTTGTACTTTTCCTTGGTTGGGGTAGGTTAAACTCCTGTATAATGGTGAAATAATTGTTATTGAATTATAAAATAATCATATAAATTAATATGATATCATATATGATCTTTTAATATTGATTTGATAATAATATCTTAGTATTATCGTTGTTTTGGGTGTTAACTTACTTGTTTTATTTTATATGTTTTGTTACGTAAGCCATGTTTGTAATGGATAGGTTGTATATTATTCATATCCATAATGATATAAAGTCCTTAAACATCTTTTTTAAATCATAAAATGATAATTATACTTGAATTGATACGATGGAGAATGAATCTTATCGCGTTTGTGGAGACGGTAGTCCGTACGTACGCACGAGCGACAATATCGTTCTTTTGATATTAAAATAATATATAAATGGATGTTATATCATATATACAGAATAATTAACATGTTATATTTATTATTTACATGAGTTGAACATCATTATTATACCCATCCAAATAATAATATATTGAATAACAATTACACCACGACGTGGAGACGGTAAACCGTACGTACGCACGTATGGTGACATGTTATTCAAAGGGTGGATAGAATACAGAATATGGTTGTACCATATTTATTATAACATCACAGTATATGTGAGATACTGGAGTTATTATTTTAGAATGGTAAGAACAAAGAAAGAAGAAGTGGAAGAAGAAAGGAACTTGAAAAGGGGTGGTGAAAACATTACCTCTTCTTCGGGTTCTTCCTTTTGATTTGATCAAAAGGGATCCTTAGGTTGGCTTTATAATCAACCTAAGGCCTCTAGGTTGTAGTGAGGGAAGTTGGGAGAGTATGTGGGCAGGGTTTGGACGAGCCAAGTGGCTTGAGAGGTGTGAGGAATGAGTAGAAGTGGTCTCCTTTTATAAGGGAGAGGAGGGGCTCTTTAGGAAAGAGTGAAAGTATTACTTTATAATATAATTATATTCGGTTTATAATGGTCCAAAATTAATTGAGGTCGAAGTTAATATGACTCATTTTCTAAATAACATCAACCAATAAGAATTGGACTGGTTTTAGATTATATTTTAATCATTATAATCTTATTTATTTAAATGATTTATTAATGAGGTAAACATTTCATCATTATTGTGTCATTAAGAATTTAAATTATTTGATGTCTACAAATTATAAATAAAATATCATTATGTAGGAAATATTTTTATCTTTCTAATGAATATTTATAATCGAAAATCCAACATGTATAACCCTATGTAAAAATTGTTCTTCTAAAAGATGTAATCTTATGCCATTTTTATTTTTATTTTAACTTTATTAATATAATGTGTCCCTACCACATACAAGTGGCTCTAAGGTGTCCCCAAATCGACCCAAGGATGCCCATGTTCGGGTATGTGTCCATCAATAAGGTTAGGACACGTTTCAGGTTAATTGTTTATTATTATAATATTATTTTTTTACCCTTATTTACCGGATTTACCCTTTAACCATGGTAAATAAAATATTTACCGCAGTAATTATTCAAAATGTGTAAAAAGAAAAGTTACCTATTTACATAATTTGGACATCCTGATTCCAAATATGTAATACATTTTTCCAAATTCAAAACACAGAAGTGGCAGAAATTAATTTAAAATTAATTCCCGTTGTTAAAATAAAAAACGTGTTTTTAAGAGATAATAACTATCAAAAGATTGACACTTGTTTATGTCTGGTTTAATTGTGAAATTATGTCCAATGACAAAAATTAAATTAAATGGTAAAAATATATTCTAAATATACTTTAAAACCACTCAAATTCATAATTTATCAATATTAATTATTTTGATTAAAAAAGTTGATTTTAATTAAAATTTAGTAATTTTCACTATTCATCAAAATATAAAAGTTATCCGAAAAGTACCAAAATTTCACCCTAGGCTAATTTCAATATTCCAAATCCAAAAATGAAGTCCATTTTGAAATATAAAATATATATGATTTCAAAAAGTAGGTATGACTATTCACAATGGCTAGTTTAATTAGTTGTGGTGTGTGTTAGAACTCGAGGTTGCGTACAACACACGCTATCGCATTATTCGAAGGGAAACTTACCGTGGAAGCTTGGGGTGTTACATTCTCCCCTACTTCAAATAATTGTGTCCTCGCAATTTCTAGGGTATTACTGTATAAAAAGACTCAGGTGGTTCTTCATCATAAGTTCCTCGGGTTCCCACGTTGCCTCTTCCATCTTATGATTTCTCCAGAAAACCTTTACCAGACGCGTCGTCCGGTTTCTCAGTACTTGTTCTCTTGTATCAAGAATCCTGACAGGCTCTTCACAATAAGACAGATCGGGTTCCAGTTCTAATTCCTCATAGGTGAGTACATGCGTTGGGTCAGGCATGTATTTTCTCAACAGAGATACGTGGAACACATCATGAACTTTGGAGAGACTTGGCGGCATTTCCAATCGGTAAGCTACAGCCCCAATTCGTTCTAGAATTTCGAAAGGTCCGATGTACCTGGGACACAATTTACCTTTCTTACCAAAACATATGACTCCCTTCCATGGAGATACCTTCAGGAAAACATGATCACCGACTTGAAATTCCAAATCCTTCCTTCGATTATCGGCATAGCTCTTCTACCTACTTTGAGCTGCTTTGATGTGATTTTGGATTACCTTCACCTTTTCCACCGTTTCCTCCATCAGTTCTGGGCCTACAAGTTTTCTTTCACCAACCTCATCCCAACAGGTTGGTGTACGACATCTCTTTCCATATAACGCTTCATATGGTGCCATCTGAATACTCGAATGGAAGCTATTGTTATAGGAAAATTCTACCAGTGGTAAATATTGATCCCACATACCCTGAAAGTCATGTGAGCAAGATCTCAACTTGTCTTATAGGGTTTGAATAGTCCGTTATGATTGTCCATCTGTCTGAGGGTGGTAAGAAGTGCTCAAATGAAGTTCAGTATCCAGAGATTTCTGAAGACTTTTCCAAAATCTTGAAGTAAAACGGGGATCACGATCAGAAACAATCGATAGGGGTACTCCATGAAGTCTCACAACTTCATTAATGTATAGTCTTGCTAGACGTTCCAGGGGTAGATCTTCTCTTATAGCAAGAAAATGTGCTGACTTGGTAAGACGATAAAAAATAACCCATATTGCATCGTTCCTTCTAGGAGTCTTTGGTAGCCCCATGACAAAGTCCATCGTAATATTGTCCCATTTCCACTCCGGTATGGGAAGAGGTTGCATGAATCCTCCAGGCTGTTGCCTTCCAGCTTTCACTTGTTGACAAACCATACATCTTGACACAAAATCAGCAATCTCCCTCTTCATGTTGTCCCACCAAAAATGTTCCTTCAAATCTCTATACATTTTGGTGCTCCCAGGGTGTATAGAGAAATTGGAACTATGAGCATCATCCAGCAATTCCCTTTTCAGATCAGGTAAATCGGGAATACAAAGTCTCTTCCCGAATTTCAAAATTCCATCTTCATACACAAAGTCTCTCAATCTCCCATCATTCACAACTTTAATCTTCTTCTGAAATTCTTCATCATCGGTCTGAGAACTCTTAATCCTTTCTAGTAAAGATGGTTTGGCAACCATTTGAAAAAGCATTGATGTTTCACCTTCCCTGGTTATTCCCATGTCCATCTTCACTAGATCCATGAAAATTGGATCCCTTTCAATTCTCATCATGTTCAAAACTCCATGGTCTTTTCTGCTCAAAGCATCTGCCACCTTGTTTGCTTTCCCCGAGTGGTAGTGTATCGTGAAATCATAATCCTTGAGTAATTCAAACCATCTCCTTTGCCTCATGTTGAGTTCTTTTTGTGAGAAAATATACTTCAAACTCTTGTGATCAGTATAAATCTCACATTTTTCACCATAGAGGTAGGGTCTCCATATCTTCAAAGCAAAGATCGCAGCTGCTAACTCAAGATCATGAGTAGGATAGTTTGGTTCATGAATTTTCAATTGTCGTGATGCATAGGCAATAACTCTATCATTATGCATAAGGACACAACCAAGTCCTTTCTTTGATTCATCACTATAAATAACGAACCCATCATTCCCCGATGGTAGAGTCAATATAGGAGCATTGACTAATCTTCTCTTCAGTTCTTCGAATCATTATTCACACTCTTTTGTCCAAACAAATTTAACCCCTTTACGTGTGAGCTTTGTTAATGGGTTAGCCAATTGGGCAAAATTCTGGACGAAACGTCGATAATAACCTGCCAAACCAATAAAACTACGTACCTCAGTTATACTCGTAGGTGCTGGCCATTCTTGGATTTCCTTGGTCTTAGAAGGATCAAAAGAGATTCCATCTTTAGAGACAATATGGCCAAGAAAAGAAATATCATGAAGCCAGAATTCACACTTGCTAAACTTCCCATATAATTCATGCCTCCTCAGAGTCTTCAAGATAATGCGCAAGTGATTTTCATGATCTTCATAGGTTTTGGAGTATACCAAGATATCATCAATAAATACCACCACAAATTCATCGAGATACTCCTTGAAAACTCTATTCATCAGATCCATGAATACAGAGGGTGCATTAGTCAATCCAAACGGCATTACAGTAAACTCGTAATGCCCGTACCTGGTTCGAAATTCTGTCTTCGGAATGTCTTCCTTCTTCACACACAACTGATGGTATCCAGATCGAAGGTCAATCTTTGAAAAGTATTGAGCTCCATGTAGTTGGTCAAATAAATCATCAATACGAGGTAGGGGATACTTGTTCTTTATCGTTATAGCATTGATCTCCCTGTAGTCGATACATAACCTCATAGATCCATCTTTCTTTTTAACAAAAAGAACAGGGGCTCCCCATGGAGAAACACTTGGGCGGATAAATCCCTTATTACTCAATTCCTCTAGTTGTTTATTTAGTTTGACTAATTCTACACGGGCCATTCTATAAGGGGTATTCGATATAGGCCTTGATCCAGGAATCAAATCAATGGAAAACTAAACTTCTCGTTCTGGAGGATGTCCAGGTAAATCTTCCGGAAATAAATCTAAAAATTCTTTCACAACAGGTACATCCTCTATTTGAACATTCCTTTCCTCATCTACAGTTATTTCATTCTCTTCCTCCCCAATAATTGAATTAAGTTGAGCTAATGGGGGTGGATCTAAATAAGAATTAGGTGGTGACGATTCTGCTCTAAAAATAAGGTGTTCCTTATCATTATCATCAAGAATCGTAACCTCTTTCTTCTTACAATAAATCTTCGCATCATAGTCCGAAATCCAGTCCATACCGAGGATTATATCAAACTCAATCATAGGTATGACGATGAGATCAGCAGATAAAGAAAATTTATGTGCTCTAATGGGGACTGATTCACAAAACTTTGTTGCAATGATACTTCCCTTAGGATTTTTAACTGACAACTCCCTTATTAAATCAAATTGGAAATATCTAATTTTCTTAGCAAACTAGGAAGATATGAAACAATGCGATGATCCAGAATCAAATAATGCATTTTCTAAACTTGAGTAAACCATTAAATTACCTGCCACCACGTCTTTCGGAGCTTCTACCTCAGTAGTAGTGATAGCATAAGCCTGGCCTTGATCCCTTGGCCTTTTTTGAGGTAAGTTCTCCTGACGCTTAGGACATTCATTTTCATAATGCCCCCATCTCCCTGCAATTGTAGCACTGAACGTTGGTAGCTTCCTTATTCCCCTTGCAATCACGAGCATGGTGGCCTTTTTCACCACACTTGTAACAGACTCCCATTCCCTTCAAGCAAGTACCAGGTTGTTTCTTCCTGCATTTACCACAGTATGGATATTCAACCTTTCCCTTCATCCTCTTATTTCCATTCCCAGATTGATCAGCATGTCTCTTCTTCTCTTGCTTTTCTTTAAAGTCATAAGACTTAGAGAATTCCTTTTCGGTCTTGATAGCACATGAGACAATGTCTTCGTACGATGAAAAGGATTGTGACACTAATGCTCGATGGAGAAATGGTTTTAACCCATCAAAGAAATGATCAATCTTACTTCTTTGGTTACGTATATAATCACCAGTGTACCTTTCTAACCTTGTAAAGTTAGCCTCATACTTTGCGACATTCTCATCCTCCTTCTGTCTCAGACTTAGAAATTGCCTTTCCATATCTGCTCGATGGTCGCGAGGGAAGTATTTTTCTAAAAACAGATCTTTGAACTCCCTCCATTACATATTTCATACTTCATCATCTTCCTTCATGTTTTGAATAAATGACCACCATTGATCAGCATCTCCAGTGAGGCGGTAAACTACCATGATAACTTTTTCCCTTTCACTGCTCCCCAAAGCCTGAAATATTTTCTCTAGGGAAAATATCCATTGCTCAGCTACTAAGGGATTTGTACTCCCATTGAACGTTGGTGGTTGTTGTCTCATGAATCGATCTAACATTGATCCTCCACGCTTCGGATCAGGGTGCTCCATACGGGTAAGTTTATTATTCATAACCTGAGTAAGTTGTCCCAACATGGTGATTAGCTGATCGGCACTAGTTGCATCACCAGCTCCACTATAATTATCTTGAGTAGGAGGGAAATCCCTACATAGAGTGCGTGCATTGATACGGTTCCCATTTCTTCCACTAGGCGCCATTTCTAAACAATGGCATAAACTAGATCAGTTTATGAATCAAAATACATAATCCCATACTTATAAAACACTCAACATAAATTGAACTATTTATGGATATAATCCATAAACATAAAAATGTTTTCTTTGAGGAAGTATATACTCATAATCCCTTCAAAATGATTTGTAAAGAAAATGAGAGTTATCCTAAGCATATCCCCCGGGAGTGTCGTAACCAAGAGTGCAGCAAGGCCCGTTGTCGTGCACCAGTTCCCGTTCGAGTCTAGATCAAAGCGGTGTTTTCGGGTTTTACCCCTAGGTACATCTGTACCAGAGCCGCCTCTACCTGCTCGTATCCAGACAGGGATGTATTTCTCGGAAAACTCACAAAATCTCTACAATACCAAAATTCTAGGAAGTTCTTCTATACTAATCCTCAAAGTTCATCTTAGGTCTACGTGCTCTAATCAGAGTTTATCTAAATCTAGCTTCCAAGGTTTGTACTAAACTTCCTCTGATACCAACTGTAACGCCCCGACCCCAGTTACCCAGAGTCGGTGCATTAATTACATAACATTTCCATGATCACAAGAAAGATCAAATCTCGAAAGACCGATTGGTTTAGTAGCCTTGGAAACACTAGATATATTCATAAGTTTTACATTACATCATAAAACGAAAAACTACTACAACAACATATTGTCTCCATAATCCACACTCATATCCCCACATAATATCACTACAGGTCATTCATAACTTACTTCTTCACTTCCTGGGAAAAATAAAACATAGAAAAGGGGTCAGCTCAAATGCCCAGTAAGGATAACAATATAGCGGAAACTTTCATAAATAAGAATAAACATTTAAGGAAATGTATAACTAAAACAAAATCCTTTTAAACTTTAACTTCAACATAGTATGGCATAAATAAAATGAAATAATGTCATTTACTTATTCACAGGGATATTCAACTAATCGAATAATCACATGAAATATCAATAACCACTTTCATAATGATGGAATGCATAATGCCAGACTATCATAACCACATAGCCAAGGCCTCGTGCCAAGACTACAAATAAGATTTTGCCAAGGCCTTGTTCCAAGACACTAGTTTGTCTCATGAGACCTACCGATGAATCGAGGAGCTATAGCGGGCTCCACCCGTCACATATTAAGTCCAATGCATTCCCATATGAAAAGGTTTAAACATAACATAAACATTCGTATTAAAACTAGCACACGAAATGTCAATACTTTCACCATAAACCATGAATGGTATATAAAAAATAGCAAATCCACATTCAAACATATCACAAAACCTTCAATACAATATAAATGTTTTGTATCATAATATATCATCCTCAAATAAACGTAAAATCCATTAAAGGATGTTGACATAGATGAAATCAAAACTCTTTTTAAAGAAATATCTCTTTCTATTGTGAAATAATTTAAGAGACATATATTTATAAAATAAAACATTTTCTATGAAAATATTCTTATAAGCTTGTAAGGGAAGCTTTGTCAATTTTATAACGGCGGAAAATAACCGCACCCGCCGTATAAGTTAAAATAAACATTCTTATCTTAATTCTGTCGAAAAGGTTAAAAAGAACCTTGTTTGGAAAACGACGGAAAGATTCCCTTATAAACCTCTTTTAAAAAGTCAAAAAAGGGTATAAATGACTTTAACCCATATTCTTTTAAATATTAAAAAAAATTTGAAATACATTTTGAAGAAACATGGACGTGGATGATAACGAGGTCCCAGTAGATTATTATGTATAAACAACCTCAGATAATGAAGAGATTGCGAAATAAAACCTTACCTTGTACTTTTCCTTGGTTGGGGTAGGTTAACATCCTGTATAATGGTGAAATAATTGTTATTAAATTATAAAATAATCATATACATTAATATGATATCATATATGATCTTTTAATATTGATTTGATAATAATATCTTAGTATTATCGTTGTTTTGGGTGTTAACTTACTTGTTTTATTTTATATGTTTTGTTACATAAGCAATGTTTGTAATGGATAGGTTGTATATTATTCATATCCATAATGATATCAAGTCCTTAAACATCATTTTTAAATCATTAAATGATAATTATACTTGAATGGATACGATGGAGAATGAATCTTATCGCGTTTGTGGAGACGATAGTCCGTACGTACGCACGAGCGACAATATCATTCTTTTGATATTAAAATAATATATAAATGGATATTATATCATATATACAGAATAATTAACATGTTATATTTATTATTTACATGAGTTGCACATCATTATTATACCCATCCAAATAATAATATATTGAATAACAATTACACCACGACGTGGAGACGGTAAGCCGTATGTACGCACGTATGGTAACATGTTATTCAAAGGGTGGATAGAATACTGAATATGGTTGTAACATATTTATAATAACATCACAGTATATTTCAGATACTGGAGTTATTATTTTAGAATGGTAAGAACAAAGAAAGAAGAAGTGGAAGAAGAAAGGAACTTGAAAAGGGGTGGTGAAAACATTACCTCTTTTTCGGGTTCTTCCTTTTGATTTGATCAAAAGGGCTCCTTAGGTTGGCTTTATAATCAACCTAAGGCCTCTAGGTTGTAGTGAGGGATGTTTGGAGAGTATTTGGGCAGGGTTTGGACGAGCCAAGTGGCTTGAGAGGTGTGAGGAATGAGTATAAGTGGTCTCCTTTTATAAGGGAGAGGAGGGGCTCTTTAGGAAAGAGTGTAAGTATTACTTTATAATATAATTATATTCGGTTTATAATGGTCAAAAAATCATTTAGGTCGAAGGTAAGATGACTCATTTTCTAAATAACATCAACCAATAATAATTGGACAGGTTTTAGATAATATTTTAATCATTATAATCTTATTTATTTAAATGATTTATTAATGAGGTAAACATTGCATCATTATTGTGTCATTCATAATTTAAATTATTTGATGTATAAAAATTATAGATAAAATATAATTATGTAGGAATTCTTTTTAGCTTTCTCATGAATATTTATAATCGAAAATCCAACATGTATAACCCTATGTAAAAATTGTTCTTCTAAAAGATGTAAGCTTATGCCATTTTTATTTTTATTTTAACTTTATTAATATAATGTGTCCCTACCACATACAAGTGGCTCTAAGGGGTCCCCAAATCGACCCAAGGATGACCATGGTCGGGTATGAGTCCATAAATAAGGTTATGACGCGTTTTAGGGTAATTTTGTATTATTATAATATTATTGTTTTAACCCTTATTTACCGGATTTACCCTTTAACCATGGTAAATAAAATATTTACCGCAGTAATTATTCAAAATGTGTAAAAATAAAAGTTACCTATTTACATAATTTGGAAATCCTGATTCCAAATATGTAATCCATTTTTCCAAATTCAAAACACAGAAGTGGAAGAAATTAATTTAAAATTAATTCTCGTTGTTAAAATAAAAAGCGTGTTTTTAAGAGATAATAACTATCAAAAGATTGACACTTGTTTATGTCTGGTTTAATTGTGAAATTATGTCCAATGACAAACATTAAATTAAATGGTAAAAATATATTCTAAATATACTTTAAAACCACTCAAACTCATAATTTATCAATATTAATTAGTTTGATTAAAAAAGTTGATTTTAATTAAAATTTAGTAATTTTCACTATTCATCAAAATATAAAAGTTATCCGAAAAGTACCAAAATTTCACCCTAGGCTAATTTCAATATTCCGAATCCAAAAATGAAGTCCATTTTGAAATATAAAATATATATGATTTCAAAAAGTAGGTATTACTATTCACAACGGCTAGTTTAATTAGTTGTGGTGTGTGTTAGAACTCGAGGTTGCGTACAACACACGCTATCGCATTATTCGAAGGGAAACATACCGTGGAAGCTTGGGGTGTTACATACGTTAATTAATAAATTATTAAGAACGTTTTTCAAGTTTATTATTCTTTTTATATCACTTATTACAATGTTATAAACATTATTTAATCATTTATGTTAATAATGGTCGTTTTGTCAATATTTGGTACTTTAGTAAAAAATAAACACCTTAAAATTACATGTTGTCTGTGTGGTCAAGAGTAAATTATCTACATAATGATATTCATGATTTATATGTGATATATATCATATATATCTAGTATATATCCATATTTAAAATATTACAAAACATTTAGAGGAAAGAAATGAAATGCAGCGTTCATTGAGACGTTCAGTCGTATGTACTCATGAACGATACTTTATTTCTATTTAGAATTTCAAGGAATGAAAACATAATGATACATAAGTATATAATAATTCAATTTTAATATAATATATAATTCAATTAACTCCATCATTTATATATCCCACGTAAGGTATGAATGAGTAATATCACTTTGAGGGGGCGGTAGTTCGCACTTCCTCAAATGTAATTATCGCGTTTACCCATATTGGAAACCCTAAAGCTATCCTATAAATGAAAAAAATTCATAACCATAAATAAAAAATAAAACTAATATATATATATATCATATATAAATATAGTGCCATCATAATGGCCACAAAGAGAGGCGGTAGGAAATATTTGAACAATCATCATTTCGTGGGGCAGTAGTTCATCGTCCACAGAAATAGTATGTTCTTAACCATTAAATGAAGGTGTGTGCAAGGTTAGATTGAATAATTCACATAAAAAACCTATTAAATTTAGGATAATTTGTTTGTTATAAAATATTGGAATCAAAAGAGTTTAGGGGGTTGGAGGAGTAAAATAAAACAAAAGAACCTAAGAGAAGACGTTACCTTTAAATATGGCAAAACCCTTTGGTTTAAACAAAAAGCGCTTATTGAAGTGACTTCTGCCTAAGTTATGGCTTCTAATAGGAATAAATAGATCTTATTTGTGTAAATGATGGATGAGCGAAGGGTCTTGAGAGGTGTGAGTTATGGGTTATAGGTGAGGACTTTTTATAAGGAGGAGGAGGGGCTCTTTAGGAATGTGTGAAAATATTATTTTATTATATAATGAGTACCTGTTTCTAAATGTAAAAAACTTATTATAGTAGAATGTTATATGACTCATGCTCGAAATAAATTAATTCAATAATAATTTGACAGGTAATATTATTTATTTTAATCATTTATTAATGAGGTAAACACTACATCATTATTATGTTATAAATAATTATACTCATATGATGTCTAAAAATTATAAAAAAATACCATGATATAATAAATATTTTTAGATATCAAAATAATATTTAAAGTCTAAGAGAAAACTTATATAACTCTATGTAAAAATTAATTTACTACAATATATTAGTTTTTTTTTTCATTTTTTCCATTACATTTTGTTAATAAAAACAAAGTGTCATTATCACTCATAAGTGGCACTATGGGGTCCCAAAATAGACCCAACGACTCCAATGGTCATCCATTACTCATCCAATAAGGTTAGAACAAATGTTAAGAAAATTTTTTATTGTTATGATATTCTTTTTACCTTGAATTACCCTATTTACCTTTAAACGCGTTAAATAAATATCAAAAGTTACTATTCACCAAAAATTATTTTCATCTAATTGAACCAAATATTACTTAATAATAACAAACACGTATGTAATAATTTTTAAATTTAATTCATAGAAGTTGTAAAGTTTATATATAATGAAAAAGTCAGTTTTTATCTATAACTTAGTGGTTTCACTATTCATCAAAAAGTGATGTTTTTCTGAAAAATACCAAAAAATTCAGCCTAAGCTATATTTGATATTCTGAATTCAAAAATGATGTATATTTTACCAAATCCAAAACATAGAAGTTGTATTAATTAATTTAAATTTAATTCACGTTGTCAAAACAAAAAACGTGTTTTTTATGAAATACTAACTATCAAAAGATTGACCCTTGTCTATATCCAATTTAAAAGTGAAATTAATTACAATGAACCACATTGGATTAAATGGTAAAAATATAAACTATTTAAACATTATAAATATTTAAAAATATAATCTAACCAAATAAATAAATTATATTAAAAGGATTTTTTGAATTAAAATACAATATTTTTCACAATTTATTAAAAAAATTAATTATATCAGAAAAATACAAAATATTTTACCCAAAGTAAATTTTGATGTCCCGATTCTAAAGAAGTTTTTTTTCCAAATAGAAACTATAAAACTGTCCAAAACTATATATAAAGATGGTTCACCATTAAAAGCTGGTAAATCAAACATTTGATGAATATTAGAGTATTTATGCTGTAAATTATATTCATTCAAATTTTAAGCAACTAAATATTATTGGATAAATGTAAAAATATTTAACAAACATGTATAAACAAATGTGTAGTCAGTTCTGTTCATTCCCACCATTATAACGACTAAGCGTTAACTACCATTTAAAATAATAATAATAATATTTTATTTTTTAGTACAACTCAACGTTATGTGCAACATTATATTTCAAAAAATCCCGTTTTTGTGTATTGGGTACGCCATCGAACATAACATCCCCTTTAAAGTATAATTAATAATTAATTTAAAATATAAATAAATAAATAAAATTTCATATTCTTTATTTACATGGGATGTTATATATTATCATTTAAATTTAATTAAATCAGCTTAAATTTTTTATTTATCATACGAAATTTATATTAAGGCGATGTTTTGGCCTTTTTCAGAACAAAATATTTTAGTGTGAATCGTGAAAAAAACTAAATTTAAAAAAAAAAATCCACATTTATGACACTATCAGGGAATAAATTTTACGTGAGATTCTATGAAACACTTTTTGTGGACAAAATATATATTTATGAAGAAATATATTTAATTTTAAATTTTAAATTTGAACATATAAATCTTATTTCAGTATTTTGGAAATATAATTGATGTTTCTCTGAAAATATAAATTATTTTTGGTTCTTCTCATTAAATTTTCTTTTCATAATGTTTCATTCAGTTTTTGTTTTTTCGATTTCAAATAAGAATAATTTGATTTAAAATAAATTATTTAAAAGAATTATAATTGCAATTTTTCATTATTTGGATCAAAATTATTTCTTATGCATAAAATGCCAATTTTTCAATAAAGATTTTTTATTGTATTTTTTAAACATATATTAGAACTAATGTTTTCCAATTTTAAGAAATGGATCAAATAAATGGATTCCAAATTAAGTATCATATTTTTATAATTTTATAATGAGTTATATTTCAATTTTTCATAATTAAAAGTTCCATTAATAAATGTTTATCACCGTCATAAATTGTAAAATGGGTTAATTGAGGTTAAAAACAATGGGATAAGTTATCAAAATATCAAAAATAAAACAGTCTCAAAAACCATCAAAACAAAAATTTATTTCTCTAGATGTGTTTATTATTTTAAATAATGAATATGCACAAAATGTAACTCCATTTCTTTAAATATTTCTCATATGCATTCACAAGTATAAAATGATACTATAAATAGTTTAAAATGGTTATTAAAATTTTGAATGAATTATTTTCATATCAAAATATTATTTTTAATTTTTAGTAATGGTTTAATTTCTAACAACACATTTTCATCATTGGTTCAATATTGTGCAAGTGTTTGAAAAATCAATGAAAACTATTTTAAAATATTAAAACTAAGCAGATTTGGAGATGATAGACTCATTAATAAATCTTAGGGATGAAAATTAAATCCAACTTTTTTTTAAATATCCCAGTCAAATCTCAATTCTAATCTTTATGTTTTAATGTCCGATTATTTAAATAATCTCAAAATGACGTTTAAAATATTTTATGTTAAATAATATTTCATTAATTATTTTTAAAATCATAATAATATTATAATTTGTAAAATTAAGGATAAAATTTATAGAATGTCTTCATTTTCCCACTTTTGATCCACATTATCATTTAGAATTTCATTATTAATCATTAAATACTATGTATCATGTTACAACAATACATATTAAAAAGGATAATATTGTGTTAAAATAAATGGATAAGGGTTAAAATAACCAAAACGTTCTTTTATAATTCATATTAGATGAATATATTTTTTCGATATATCATCCCACTATTTAAATTTCTCTAATTTGGATCCACTATTACATTAATATGAATTTATGATATATTAATATTTAGAATAATTTGAAGGGTGAAAATCCCCTCACATATAAAAGTGAACATACTCTCCCCTTTTATTCACACCTACTTGAGACAATTCACAAATCCAAAACCATGCTATGTATTTTATTTAATTTCATATTCAAATTATATAAATTTTGGTCTTCTTTAATTACCAAACCAAAGGTCCCTCAAGAGATATCCAAATGTTGATTTTAAAAGAAGAAGTAATAGTCTTCAATGAGTCTTTTTATGTTTATATATACTCACAACTCGCACATATATTATTCAGCCATATTGACATATTAAAGTAAAACTAATTGTCATATATAAATTTAATTTTTTAATATAATAACCTTTATCTATTTATCATTTATCTTAATTATCATTGGAAATTTCGTCATCTGTACATACAGACTATCATCTCCACAGCCGACGTATTTCAGTTTTCATCACCACATATCTTCGATTTTAATATATATGTAATTCATGATTACATATTACCCGTATAAAAATATTTTTAATATTTAAATATAATATATTATATACCTTTTGACAAAATCATCTGTTAGATGATGATAACATTTATAATGCATACACATGGACTACAACTTCCATGAAGTGATGTTATTCATTTTACATTAACTATTTATAAGTATTTATATAAGGATATATTTAATGAATAAATTGAAATTATAAGTTATAATTATTATTTCTAAAATGTAAATTATTATTTACATTGATTTAATGTCATCCATTGAAAAGTGAAAACACCATTAATGTGTATGTTCAGACTGTCGGTTCCACAGAGTGATATAATTTATTTTTCATCCACAACATATATGAATGGTTATAAAATTATATATATTTGACAAATAATATTTTTTTATTTGATTCATATTCTAATGATTATGAATCTATGACCAACACATAGGGACTAGATCCTGTGAACCATAATATGCATGAAAAAAATAACTAAACATCTTGAATTGTGATTTTAAGGGGGAATTAATAATAAAGTTGTAATTATAAAATATAAGAAAAGAATATATGATATTTTAAATATTAATATGGTTTTATTGTACGATTCTAATATATATATCTTTTTTAAAGTAGGTTAGTAGTGTGTACTAACAAATTAAGTGTTCGAGGAATGTTTTTATCATCTCAATATTTTTAATAAGATTCATATGCCATGTCAATTTTTTTTACATTGTTTGGTGAATATATAGACCATAAATATATTCTATGATTAACTTTTATGAAAAAATTTATATTTTTAAATCATTCTAAGAAACATTTTTTTAGGTTTTAATTGATATATGGCCAATGTAGTTAGTATTATTTATCTCAAAATTGATTTATTATGACATGTTTCATGTTATGAAAATATTTATGTTCATAAAGTTTAATTACTTTCTATTTGATATTATATGTAATAAATATATCTATATTAAATTTATTTATATTTTCATTTTAATTTAATTCTTTCAAGGTTGAAAGGATTCAAAAGACACCAAAAGGGAAAGAGTTTATGTTATAGACTCATTTCTTTTTGGGATTTTAAATTTATAATTTTCATTGAGGGAAACATTATGATACTTATACTTTAAAAAAATATATATTTTCTACTAAATTATTGTTTAACTTTTTCTTTTTTCCCTAACATTTCCTTCCATTTTATATTTAAATTTATTAACAAATCATTTTTAATATAAACAATTTGTTTTTCTTCTTTTCATGTTGTGAATAATTATTCTCCTAGTCCATATTCCTCAAAATGGTTTACTGATATATTTATCTATACATAAATGTATGGTAATGTTTATTTTTACTACATTTTACTATATTTACAAATTATTAATTGGAATCCTTTCAAAATTAATTTCCTTTTCACCCACTTTTCTGTATTTATTTAATTATCAAACAAAATATTATTCTCAATATACAAGGAATAACTATATTTTAAAACCATCATTTCCTTCCTTTATCATGATATTTTGTAACACCTTGATATTTTTTTGAATAATATTTCTAATTAATATAATCTTTGAATTATTTTCCATTTAACATAATAATATAAATAGTTTATTTTATATTAAAGCACTATGTTGGGCTTGCGTTATACGTAACACCAAATTAATTGTTCACCACACACAAAATAAATTTTTTATTAACTACTTGGAACACTGAGGTTATATGTTAACATGGTTTATGTTACTTGCAACACCATCGTGGTGTATAAATCATGGAGCACTGACTTGGCGTACATTACATTCGACACTGAGTTTCTATAAAACATATTGTGTTGTTATAGTTATTTAAATGATATAATTAAAATCAATCCATTAAACATAGTAATATGAATAATGATAAATAATTTTACGATATTTTTTATAATGGTTATACATATATTTATATGTATAACATTTTGATGATTAAAGATATTATTTCAGGTAAAGTCCACATATGTTTAAAAATATTATTTTCTCAAATGAAATTCTTTTATTTTACTTCTGTGAAAAAATATTATAATTAATTTTATAAACATTAATAAAGATAATTATAAAATAGAAAAATTATTATTGAATAGAGAATGTACAGATTATCTTACAGATAATTTTTGGGATTTTTATGAGAAACCTCATTTTTAGGATGAATAGTTAAAATACAAGATTTAAACTCAAAATTGCTTTTTCATCTAACTTATACATAAGTTTAAATTATATTTTAATTTATTATAAAATTATAATTGAATTATATATTTATAAATTAATATAATTTAGTTCAATGGAAAAAATTTCACATTGAAATTGGTTATAAAAACATAATAAACTTGCTGTCATTTTTACTTTAAAAACATGTTATGTCGTCACACCAGAGTGATTATTTTTAAAATAATTCTTCAATATTATGTGATTATCATTAATAAAAATGTATAAAATATTATGAGTCACCATAATTTATAACATAAAATAATCTTAACTTTTTTTACCAAAAATATTAGTTAATGTGATTAAAATTAATTAAAACAGTTTAGACAAAAATTTGGTTAATAATGTAGAAAACCTCATATTTATGAACCAAAATGACATAGAGTCTTTTCAAAACATGATTTTATAGAATTTATTCATCCATTAACCTTACATTATTATGTTCTATTGGTTTTTTATTTCTTTTTTTTGGGT
Source organism: Viscum album (assembly GCA_963277665.1). Classification (NCBI taxonomy): domain Eukaryota; kingdom Viridiplantae; phylum Streptophyta; class Magnoliopsida; order Santalales; family Viscaceae; genus Viscum; species Viscum album. Next base: position 377,770,895 of record OY728123.1, read on the forward strand.
AAAAACATTGGTAGACCTAACCTGTTTACAAAAATGCCAAATGTGTTCTTTCCCTTCCCTTTAAAAGGCTACCCCCTCTCCATGTTTTTTACACCTCTAAATCAACTTAGGTTTGATAAATATATTCCCAATAAAATTATAAACATTCATCCCATCATCTTATAAGACTATAATTTTCAATAAATCCATTCAAAGAGTCATTTTGGCACAATTCATTAGGAGTTACCCGATTAAGAGGTAACTCCTTCTCCCAAACTCCTTTATTTTATTTTCATTCTCTACCACCTCCTCTCTCTTTTCTCTATAATTTTATCACAAAAAAATTATCCTCCATAAAATTTTATTTTTTCATTCTAATTTTTCTACCTAAACATATACACACAACTATCTAATAGGTAACGAATATATTATTTATGTGATCGGAGAACAACATCATCACTAAACGATGATTGTTAATTTTTTATTTACCAACTCTCATAATATAGATTATAAAGGAAACTATGTTTCTATAAATTTCATATATTATAATTATTTTTTATTTGAGATTATTTATTCCTATTATAACAGATACTTTTCTTAATTTTTATTTTGTGTAAATGAGGTAATTTCATTTGAGAAAGTGTGTACTTCCACCCCGTCCAACTAAAGTGATTCATTCACACACTATATGAAATGTATTAAGTATGGTTTTATTGAACATATATCCTATATATCATATAATAATTACAAATTTGTAATGGTATATATACATATACATATATATATAGTTATATGACTTTTTATTTATTTCTTACAAATAAGAAAAAAATAGAAACAATGTTCATGAATACATACAGATTACCGTCTCCATTAATGGTATATTCCGTTTCATAAGTATATATTCTATTGATTAATATAATTCACATATAATATATATACATGGTATTAATTTCTTGATTAAATTATATAAATCATGTTATAACATTATAGACCAAGGATATAACAAATTGAGACACATGTGAAAACATAGTGAATATTCCCTAATGTGAAACCTTAACATATGATTTTTAATAAGAGGGTAATATAAGTTCATGATCAAAACATACAGGGTATTAGATATAAGAATATGGTTATTTAAAATATTTATAAGAAATTTATATTTATTATACATGTATTTTTAATGGGTATGATGTGATTCATGATACAAGGTAAGCGGATTTCATCTCAATTTTTATTTCCATAAGATATATGCTTTATTCACCACCCATTCAATTTTTGTGGTGTGTATATTGATATAATGTATTTATTAAATTATTATTGAACATAAATTTATGGGTATTTACATATCTATTTTATTATATTTTTTTTCATGTTGTTTATGTTTCAAACGATTCTAAATCTGTAAAATAGTTTTGCCTCAATTTTCTTTCATTAAGGATAATGTTTTGTGATGCACCAAAATTATATTTATAGGTTTATATAGTTACACATTAAATTTTATATAATTAATAAAATTATTTTCATGATATTTTAAGAATAATTTAATTTATTTTTCTTAAATGGAGGGTATTATCCAATTTTATCATGTGGCAATGGTTTATTGCAACGGTCTCATCGCATTTCGACATTATTAATGATATTTATTCTTTTGTTTAAATATTATGATCCATACTGAATAAAACTTATGATAATCCTTCTCTTTTGTTTATTAATGATATATCAAGGTATTAGAACCATTTACAAACAATTTTCTCTTAAGATAATTAATAATATGTTCTTAATCAAAATATGATCTTATTTCTCTCCTTAATCGGATATCAGTTTTACTTTAAAAACCACGATTTCAAAAATGTTGTCAAGGAAAATTGTTTCAAAAAACTTTTTTAATAATTATGCATATGTTTTATAGAAAAAATATTTTAAAAACTTTTTTATGCATCTTTTATAAGGAATTATAAAACAATTCAAAAGTTTTCCTTAATTTTTTATATTTTTCAAGGAAAATGGTATTAAAATGATATTCATTCATTATTTATAAGTTTGTAAAGTATTTTCAGACAATTTTTTTTCAAAACATTTTAAATAAATTTTTATTAATTTTCAAGGAAAATGGGTTTTAAAATTTTTTCATGTTCTGTCTTTATGTTTTCAATGAAAAATGTTTCTAAAATGATTTTAAATATTTCTTTATAATATTTCATTTTTATTTTCAAGAAAATGGTTTTAAAATGTTTTTATCTTTTAAAGAGTTGTTTTCAAAGACGAAAAGATATTTTTCCATTTAAATGCTTTCAAATTATATTTCCATGTTATTTTCCATCCAAGACGACATTTGTTGGTCTTAGTAATTTTCTTATTTTAAATGATCCAATGGTTCCATTTATATTCATTAATTAATTGATTTTGTTTATTTGAAATGATGATTATGAAAACTATTTCTCTTACATAGTTTATATGATTTATCAACCCACTAATTTTTATGATTTAGGATTTTGATGAAATTATTATGAAACATTTATCTTCTTCCATATGTTTTGATATGATTATATGTTTATAATACTAAATAACTTTTATGGGTTATGATATGTTTATTATGATTTTTTTCATATTTATTTATGATTTCACTATGAGATAGGTGGTACCAATATCTCCCTCCAATAAAATGGGTAATGACTAATAACTCATGATATAAACATTGATTGAATGATAAATTATCTTAGTTCAGTATTATAGGGTTGGAACAAAAAATTAACTTGGTTCAGAAATTTAATGACGGAACGGGGAGTGAACTTTTTTATGTAATATAGGGTTGGAATGAGGAGTGAACATGGGTCAATAATATAAGGATGGAATAGGGTGTGAACCCGGTTTAGTAACGGACATTTTCCACCAATATGGACTTAGAAGAAATTCTATTACAACCATGGAAGTCATTATTATATTCTTATGATTTTTTCATAATTCCATGTTTTATTCCTATGTCATGGTTTCATGGACTATGTTCTTTATTATATTATAATTCATGACTTATTAACTTCCATGATTTATTCAATGATTCATATATTTGACCATTTATATAAAGGGTATGATCTTCTATTCTCATGATCATGTTTACATACACTTATACCCATGACAATTCTTACAAATCTCTGTTATTTACACTTATAAGGAAACTAAGATCACCCCTTTTTATGTTTACTTACCCATATTATGAATAAATATTTCATGAAGGATATGTCTAACAGGGTTTCTAGTCTTCTTAAACCTAGTGAGAGATTATGTATCTGACTCATGTAGTAGTGATTATGTTTATATGTTTCCAAATACACTAAACTGATATGGTCCTTAGGATTTTGTTTTTATAATATATTCAGTATGAAACAAAAGTAAAGAAATATAAATGTATATAAAGATATGGTCTCTATATTTAGTATCATAGGAAATTATTACTTCACCTTTGGAATCTTGGGTGATAAAACCTTAGTGAGACCGCTACGAATATTTCTATGGAAAATTATAAGGATTAGAAAAAGTATAGGAAAATACCCTGGAAGTTTGGTAAAAGATAAAGTGATTGGTTTCCTAGAAATACATCCCTATATAGATACTAAAAGTTGTTATGGATCGAGAATATATGTGCATATAGGTAACACCTCCATGAAGATGTTCTCTTCCTGACTCGTGGTAATCTGGTACACAACAACATGCCTTGCTATAGACCTAGTTTGACACTCCCAGGAGATATCCATTAGGTATTCCCAAACACTTATTGAATAATAATCATGGATTAATATATAATTTGTCTATGAATAACCAATGATGAAACTCGGTTTTCATATATTAATGTAGTTTTCATGATTTAGCCATCATCTGTGTAATTATTTTCATGACTATGTGGGCTTATGTTATGATAATTATTGATCTCACTATTCTTATGGTTTTAGTAAATAGTATGAACTAAAAGTAACTACATTAAACTTGAATGTGATGAATGATTTTCTAATGATAAATCATGTGGGATGATCACTAGAGTAAAATATTTTTTTTATCTTGCCTAATTAGTTTTCATAGAACATTATTAACAACATGTACCTTAACTAACTATTGGAAAAAAAGAGGAAGATAAATATAGAGTTTGGTGAATTTTTGGGTAATATAGACAATAGAGGAAAGAATATTTGGTTTCCTTTGTGTGATGAATGTTGACTGAATCACCTAAGTGAATGAATTAGTGGAACAATAAGATGTTTTGACTATGGTAAACAAGTACATAAAGAAATCAACTGTAGTGGAAAATATAGAGTTCAGTTAACGAAATGGATAAGAATATTCGGTGCCCTGAGGCATCATCGGAGATTTAGTGTTTTATGGTTGGAATACATAGTCATTATGAAACTCAATATTCCAAGAAGAAAACGTCTAATGAGTATAAACATGGTCGTGTGAGTAATGGGTACAATAAGGATGATGAAGAGAATACATATAAAATGTGAAAGGAAATTGGTATTGTGTAGTATGAAAAGGTAGCCTTGATAATGAAAAAATTACTAATTTGATTAATTGATGATTTTATATATTTGGATTCAACAATAATGTAATATTAATTATCCAATATATATGTATTATTTGGTATATTTTTTTCTCTATATATTTACAAGAACACGTTGAATGGATCTAATTAAATTAAAATGTGGTATAATGTAAATGACATGTCCACTTAATACACAATATTAAGGGATAAATACCTTTTAATATGTTCCTTATGTTATGATAATTTTGTTTCGATAAAGATATGTGGGATTTGATTCAGTAAAGTGGACGATATTAATTACCTTCAAACAGATTATGTAATTGTTGTCATGTAGTTTATGCTATCATCGAAGAAGATTAAAACTTATTGGATTTATGTAATATATCAAATAATCTATGGAATAATGAATCCTACCTGTTTTCTAGATTTATTTATGGTAATTAAAGTTATTAAAATGATTCAAGGGAATAAATCATGAGGATATTCACAAGTTTTCAATGTGACAATGAAGATTTACACTGTGATATAGAGTAGAATAAATTTTAAGATGATTTTGTGAATCTCTTTCTAATGTTTTGGATTTTCATCTTTTAAAAGGGTTATAATTATAACAACTAATGAAAATATTTTGTTAAACTTTATAGGAAGTATTTATGCTTTGATTTTCTGTAGAAAACCTTGGCTAAAAGTCTGTTTAGTGACTAACCATATTTCACAAAATCGCATCTTAATTATTTATGAAATTATATTAGTCTATTTTTAGAGAATTACTTTATATATGTCATGGAAACCCAATAAATACTTGAAATTAAATGGATCATGAACCCATGATCAATGTGTGATAAGGATTTCACACCTACCACTAGCATAAACAATGTCTAAGTTAATGTGTAATTGTTTTTTATGAATACTTACTAATAATGAACCAGTTGAGTTACTTTTTATATTTATATACTAATGCATAAACCATATTGAAACTGAAGAATATATATAGAAAAATAGCTATAATTTTCATTCTATCATTGGCCTTAAGATATGGTAAAATTGTATTTTAGAACTCCAGGAATCAATTTTAATTTTTGGAATTCCATTTCATGAAGTAATGGAGGAATTTGAAATAGATACAAGAAAAACTTCCAAATGAATTTTTTTATGTTAATATATTTAGTAAGTATATTTCATTATATTCTTGGTCAATAATATAATTACTAAAAGGGTGGATAATGATCTTAAAAACGTTTTCCCTAATACCATAATATTTTGAACCAATGGCCTTATAAATCATTACAATTTTAGGACTTCAAGTCCCTCATCGTTTTTGTATATCATTCCCTTATTTGTGATTGATGACCCCAATTGATCTCTATAAATATTTATTATTTTCCTCCATGTCTGATGTTCACTCATAACCTATGTTCTCATATATTAAAACATGGATATTGGTTACTTTGGGTAGCTTTTATAGATCCATCATTCCCTTTTTAAGGGAAGTATTGGTATACATTTTTAGGATGTGGTTATTTATGAATGCAACTCTGAATTTTTAAACCATTGATAAGCTAAATTAATTTAGCAGGTGGAATTAACTTTATTGAGGGTACAATTTAACACTCAAGTATTTTTTTTGTTTTTTTTTCAAATTAATTTAACCTTTGGGATATTTTTTATTTCATATAACCCTTAAAATAACTTATTTTATATTAAATAACTATGATTTGTTGTGTTATATAAAAACCAAGTTAATCATGCACTAAAAAAACATACTTTTTTCATAACTATAATAAACTCTAATGTTAGCTTGCAACTTTGCATATGTTAAATGCAACACTGACTTGGTGAACTCAACATGAAACGCTGACTTAGCATACATTACACACAACAAAGTGTTTTTAAAAAATGAATTTTAATTATAATAATTATTTAAATGACATAATTATAATCTAGAAATTAATAATAACAATATTAATAGTCATAAATACATTTCAAATATTTTTGTTACGGTTTTATATAAATAAAACATAATTAATTTGAATGATATATTTTGGTAAATTCATTATTTGTTTAAAATTATTATTTTATCAAATTGTGTAATTTTAGTTTACATCTATGAAATAAAATATAAAATAATTTTTTACACATGAATAAATTTATTTTCATAAAATAAAATTCATTTTTAATTAATAATTTATAAATTACCTTATGGTGAATTTTTTATATTTTTATTAGCAACATCATTTTATGGATGAATACTGAAAAATACTATATTTTAATTCCAAATTTCTTATATATATATATTATTTATAAGAATAAATTTTATTTCAAATTGGTTTAAAAGTTAAATTGGATAATATTTTTATCTATTAATAAAAATTATGCCAATATAATTAAATTAAATATTATATTGCATATAAAAACATAGTAAAAGTTTGTATATTTTTACTTTAAACTCCTGTAGTGTAATCCCATCAGCAGGATTAATTTTAAAATAATTTCTTCCACATTAATTATTAGAATTCCGAATAATTGATAAAATATTTTAAATAAGATTAATTTATAATATCTAATTTTTTATATATTCATTTTCACAAAAATAATCAGTGAAACTGATTAAAATTAATTAAAACTGTTAAGAGAAAAATTAGGTTAATAAAATAAAAACCATTAAAATTAAGCCCCAAAATGACCAAGAAACTTATACAACACCCATTTCTATCCATTATTCATCCCATCACCTTCCTTTATTTTTTTTGTATTTGATGAATATTTTTAGGTAAAAACATGGGTACACCTAACTTGTTTTCAAAATTGCCATGTGTGTAATTTCCCTTCCCTATAAAAGGTCAGCACCTTTCCCTATTCTTAATATATCTCAAACCACTTAGGATCAGAAATTATCAACCCAATACACATATCAACATTCTTTACATCCTCGAATAATCCTCCCATTGAGTAGAATTATATCAAAGGAATACTTTTAGAATATCCCAAAAGGGGTTACCTAATTAATATGTAATGTCTTATCCCAAACTCCTTTGTTTTCTTTTCTTTATCCACCCCTTCACTCTCTTTGTTACTTGTTTCTATAAAAAATAGTACCCTAAATATAAATGGATGTTTTGTTGATAATTTATCATCCTAAAATTACACACAAATACATTTAATGGGTAATCACTATATTTATTAGGTTTACGATGAACTACCGCCTCCTAGAATAATTATTGTTCATTTTTCCTGTACCGCCTCTAATGGTGGAAATTATGAAAGAAAATGTGTTCATATATTTTATATATTAAATTTTTTTATTTCAATAATTTCATTTATTCTCTTTACAAAATTTATTTTTTTACATTCTATTTTTTGTAAATATAATAATTTTGTTTTAGAAAGTGTGGACTACCACCCCTAAAAGAGATGTGATTGGTTCACATTGTACATGGATTGCATTAAGGATGGGATTAGTGAAATTATTATATTTTAATTCTAATGGAATTATTATATTTATAAAAATATAGATACTTATGTTTTAGTTAATCTAATTATTTTAGTATGAGAATAAAAAACGAAACATCTTTCATGGGTAGGTACTGCTTACCGTCACCAGGGATGGTGCTTCAATTTCATACATAAAAATTATATTGATTTTTATAACATAAATACACTATATATACAGGATTCTTATATCATGGTTTAAATTATTTAAATTATGATATAATTTTAAGGACCCAAGATATAACTAATTTAGAGTCATGAGAAAAATAATTCAAATATTTGCCGAATTGAAACCATAATAAAGGACTATTAACCAGAGGTAAATATAAGGACATTATCAAACCATATGTTATATTATATATAAGAATATGGTTCTTTAAAATAATTGTAATAAATTTATATTTATTTTATAGGTAGTTTGGACATGTATGATGATATTCAAGATACAAGGTAATTAAATTTCATGTCACATTTTATTTCTGGGAGATGCATGCATTATTAAATACCAATTACTTTTATATAGATTTTCCACATAACATGGATTTTTTCAATTATTCTTATACTTAAATTTATGGGTAATTTCCTATATATTTTATGATTTTTATTTCTTGTGTTTTATGTTTAAAATTTTACATAATTGGTAAAATATTTTTTTCTCAATTTTCATTTTATGAGACTCACATTTTATTATGCACCAAGATTATTTTACAAGGTGTATATACATAAAATTTACATATTATATCATGAATTTTTTTAATTTCATTGTATTTTAAGATTAATTTAATTTCAATTCCATACATTTATGGAAGGATCCCAAATTATAAATTGATAAGGGTTTATTGAAAAAACCTCAATTATTTTCAAGATTATTAATGATTATGCTTCCCTTGTTGAAATATTATAATCCATATCTCAAGGACACTCATCAGATTACATATACTATTCCTATTCATGATCTATACATGTCACGACCCGTCCTCGGGGCCCGGGCCGTGACTACCCCAAGCCCGCCTTCGATAGGCCACGGGCTGGCGACTAGCACCAAAGGCGTAAATCCCGATATCTGGGAAGGCATTGCCTTTATAAAAGAAAACAAGCACCACAGAGTAAGAAAGCTGAAAAAGTAAACACTAAGTACAAGAGAAGTGCTGAAAAGTAAATGGGACATAATACAAACCCAAAAGAAAGTACAACTACAACTAAACAAGTACAACAGAAAAGATTACAGCTGGAAGGACGGAAGCGGCTCCTGGGTCATCCTCCTCGGATCCTACATGAAGGGTAGGTACAGATGGCGCAGCTCCTGGTCGTCCACCACGGATCCTACCTGAAGGGTAAGTACAGATAGCCTCCTCCACGCTCTCGCCCGTCAACCACCTCTGTGTGTCGTCTCGTCGTGTAGTCCACCTCCGGGTACTGACTCGTCGTGTAATCCACCTCCGGGTACTGACCCGTCGTGTAGTCCACCTCCGGGTACTGACTCGTCGTGTAGTACACCTCCGGGTACCGTCCAGTCCTCGAACACTCGGCCTCCGTCAGCACTGCCCGTCGTCTGTAACCAACACAACGAGGTGCGGGCATAGCTCGTGCAGGGGTGAGTATAATGATACTCAGTAGGGACCCCGAGACCCTCAAGGTCTCACTAAACCAACAAGAATAACCACAAAGAATATCTCAACAGATAACCTCTACTTAGGTATATGCCCATACATATACTTAAGTTATCAAGTAACCCATCTCAATCATGAGGAAACACAAGGATTGTGAAATCAACGGATAACCACTACCCCGGGTATATTCCCATACATATATCTAAGTTAGCAAGTGACCCATTTCAATCATGAGGTAAACACAAGGTCAAAAGTCTCAGCTCAAACCAGGATTTTTATTATCGAAACCGTAACTGCTGAAGAGCTCCATCTCTGGAGTGTACAGTGGTCCTGTCATGACTCCAAGGTACTGCTCACCAACCTAAGACTGCCGAGGTACTCCTCCTGCCGAGTACCGCGGGTCTGCGGCCAACTACCCGGCGCTCCGTCTGCTGAGGGTCTGTCGCCAAATACCGGGCGCTCTCCCTAATAGCCTACAGAGGTACTCCTCTGGTTGAGTACCGCGGGTCTGTAGCCAACTACGAGGCGCTTCGACCGTCGTGGGTCTGCCGCCAAATACTGGGCGCTCCGTCCACTGGGCTAGTCGAATCACTCCAAGTCGAGTCGGTCAAGCAGTCGTCAGGTCTCAGTCGTCTACACGGTCTCCGTACTCCACTCGCTCGTCTCTGGGAGGGTCTGCTCCACGAGATACAGGTCGATACTCCAAGTATCTCAAAGTCCCACAAAGAAGTATCTCAAAGGACCGCCTCGTCATAGGGGTCTCAACGCAACAGACGGCGTGTCAAACGGACACCCGGTCTGTGAGTTATTATCCTTTTCGTCCTACGAGCCCGGTTGGTTTCGTAAGTGAACCAACCCGGCCGTATCTCAACTATACCCAGGAACTCTCATAGGGCATACTCATAGGGACTGTTTCTCAACGTGATCACCAACACCGCTGACGGTTCGTCAAATGGACGTCTGGTCTGAAAGATATCATCTTTTTCCGTTCCAGGGGCCTGGTTAGATTTCGGGTACAATCCAACCCGGCTATAACCCAACCACATCCAAAACTCGGGCGGAGGATGCCAAAAGTTCCGTATCGTCAACATGAATGCAACGCAACAGACGACACGTCAATCGGACGCCCGGTCTGGAAGTTATTGGCTTTTTCGTCCCGGGGTGCCGGTTGGTATTTAAATCAAAACCAACCCAACCATACTCCAACTGCATCCAAACCTCGAGCGGAGTAAGCCAAAAGATCCGTCTCACTTAGAGAAATCCACCAAAGTCGACGGCACGTCAATCGGACGTCCGGAGCTCAAGATATGAGCGTTTCCGCTCCGAGGGCCCGGTTGGTTTCATGTACGAACCAACCCAGCCGAACCCAAAGTTTTTCGAAACCTTGAGTGCGATATACCAAAACGACCGTCTCGATCCAAGGATCGCATCGCCGCTGACGGTGCATCGTTCGGAGGCACGTAGCTCATGTTATGGCCAAAAGACCGAAAACTGTCCGAAGACGGGTGGTCTGGGCCCGGGCCGACCCAGCTGGACCCGGTTCGGTCCGGCCAGGGCGCGGCCCGGCCGGTCGGACCGGCCTGGCTCGGTTCGGCCGAGCGGCCGAGCACCGCAGCCGCGGGGCGCCGCCCCCGCTGGTTGAGGAAGTCGCGGCCCTCGAGGGGCCGCGCTGGACCAGCGGACGCGGCATGTCGCCGCGTCCCGTGCGTGCGAGCCGGACCCGTGCGGCCGCGTCTTCAGCCGCGGCGGCCCTGCCCTATGGCGCGCCGGGGCGCCGCCGCCTCCGGCCGCCGGCGCTTCCGCGGGCCATCGGAGTTGCTCTGGTGGTCCGTTTTCCTTCCCATCTGCGCCGCTGTTCCTCCCGGGATCCGTTCTTCACTGCGGAATCATCAAATCGCCCTTGCGTCACGTTTTGTCGTCGCCCGCCAAATCCACACAACCACGAAGAACAGAGGAGGGTTGTCGGGCTGTGTTCGTTTGGTCTGCACCGTCCGCGTTAGATAATAACAATCGGGCGAATTTATTCAACACATGAAACAACAATTTTAATAAATTAAAACTGTTCTTATGAAACCAGTTCTTTAATTTAAAAGAAACGTTCACGAGAAAAAAAAATATTCACAACAACCCCTACCTCGTCATGTCGCCGCACGCAGGTTCATTGCAAATTTGATCGCCGCAGAAGGAGGCGATCGTCGCATTGCGGAAGGCGTCGCGTCGTCGCGGAAGGGTGTCGCATCGTCGCGGAAGGGCGTCGTGTCGTCACGGAATACGGTGCGCATCGACAAACTTTGAGGTTCAAGAACAACAAATTTAATTTTAATAATTAGATCTGTGCGTTGTTAAAAACCACAAAGGAGTTTTAAAAGAAACCCGGAAACTCTAACCTCAAACAGAAGATCAAAGATTTCGTTGCGGACGAAGGAAAGTCTCAGAAGAACGTCGCGGAAGAGGAAACGTCGTCGTCACGGCACACGGCGTCGCATCGTCGATTTCCGTAGTTTCGGCATTCTTCGTCGGAGGCCGGTGTTCTTCGTGTTCTTCGCGTTCTTCGCGTTCTTCGCGAAGAAGGGTGAAGGCACAAGAATTCTGTCAAAAGCCTCCCAACATGTAATCCTCAACATGTGGCGTTGGTCTTATTTTATTACTACGCCAACAGATTTCAAACCGTTTAATAAATAAAAAGAGATAAGTAACGACCCATTAATTCGTCGAATTATTTCAATGAAATAAACCACCCAATTAATTGGTGCGCTAAGAAATTAAGAAAATGTGTCAGTTGACTTTCATAATGACGGGTTTTCGCGGGTGCGTTACGTAGCGGAAAAGAAACGGTGGGGCTCATGGGGGGCCCACCCCACAAATATCCTACCAAGAGGGTAGGATAATTTTGGATAGCACCCTATCAGGATCAACTCAGCTTAAGCCGCTTTAAGTGGCTTCAAGTGGCTTCCAAGTGGCTTAAGTGAAATAAAATAAAGTTTGTCGTACAATTATTTTATTTCTTAACTTTAAGCCCGAAAATTAAAAACCACACCCGAGAAAACGCCACTCCGGAAGAGGTGTTTCTAAGAAAGTACCGGAGCTGCGATTCCATCGGTGCCCTCAGAATTCGATTCCGAGCACCGGTTCAAAAGTTAGAAAAATCCACTCGTCCGTTCACTGAACGTACCCGAGCCAAACTTCAGAAAATGATTCCAGGCACATCGGGCCTCGGAATCAGGTGCCGTCAGAAACCACGTTCTTGTAAAATTCCAAAGAAAATTAAAAAAAACATTCCTTGGAATTTACGGGTCTTTACATTACTCCCACCACAGGGCTTTACGTCCCCGTAAAGCTTCACCACAAACTTAGGGATACAAAGGTGGTACTGAGCACGCATCTGAGCATTTCGCTCACATGTGCTCACTTGAAGGTTCTCGTGCTGCCAAAGAAAGTGCACAAGAGGAATCGACCGTCCTCCTAGGATCTTCTCCTGTCGATCCTCGATCTCCACTGGGACCTCCACAAAAGTCACCCCATCATCAACGTCCAGCTCTCCATAGTCAATGATATGCGGAGGGTCGAGCACGTATCTCCTCAGTTGAGATACGTGGAAAACGGCGTCCACCTAGTGCAACTGAAGTGGATGGGTCAAGTGGTAAACCACCTCGCCTACCCAGCTGAGGACCTAGAAAGGTCCGTTGAACCTCGGAGATAACTTGCCTCCCTGGCCACATCTCCGTAAACCTCGTCAAGGTGAGACTCGTATAAGGATGTGATGGTCATCCTCGAACTCTAGAGGCCTCCAAGTCCTGTCAACATAAGGGTTCTGTCGGCCCTGTGCCGTCCTCATCCGCTCTTGGATGACCTGGGCCTTCTCTAGTATCACAAGAGCTGCTATGATTTCATCTTTGCTGATAAGAGAAATCCGGTCTCATCCCCTGGATGAACCACATTCGTTGCCTAATACAGTCAATCATGACATGAATGATGCATTCATGCCATGGATGACGTCATAAGGCCTTGATGTAACTACCAAGAGATCCAACTGTCACTCTCGCCTCCAAGGGTCGAGTCACACTTTCGGCATCAGTGTGTGGTCACTAGGTCTCCTTCAGTAGAAAACTCGAAAGTGAGGGTCAACAGTCTTAACCGGGACCACTCAGAATCAACCAAACAAAAAGGGAAGGAAAGAAAACTTTACAAAGATAAGTGTCTTTTCATTATTGCAGCTCATAGTACAAAGAAACAAAGCAACTACAGACAAAATTCAACAAAACTAGAAGAAAAAGGAATATTAGCCACTAGGTCAGAAGCTAGTCCCGCTCCTGTCCATATGCTTCCGGAGCTCCATGACCGTACGCCTCAGCTACCTGAAGCTGAGCTATCCCATGTCCTCCTTTCCCCTGCGGTCGGGGTGGGCCTCCTGGTGGTGGTGGTGGCAACATCCCGAAGCGTCGTCCACCTCCAGCTGCACAGCCAACTCCTCTGCCATGGCCGCCTGCTCCTTGCGGTCCGCCCAGATCGAACCTCTGCCTCTGCCTCGGAGGTTCTTCATTTAACTGCTGGTCATCTGCATGGCGGGTCAGACAGTCACGTGCCATTTGACCAATTCTGCCGCAGGAGTAACACTGTCCACTCTCGGCATGTCTGGCTATGACTCCACCCCGGTTTCCCCGCACAACTGAACCTAGGTCATGTAGTCAGCCATCGGTAGGTATGGTCCTCTTGGACCTCTGCATCATCTGTCTACTGTGTGCTGCAGAAGACTCTACCGCAAGCCGGCTAGTGGTGGGTCCTTCTGCTGGAGACTGCTCAGTAAGGAAACTCTCCACTAAGAGGGCTCTCTCCAACACCCCTGTCTGCGTCGGAATGCTGTGAGAAAAAAAAATCTCTAATCTCTCTCCTGATCCCCTGCTCGAAGGTTCGGGCCCTGAAGAACGTGTCCCGTACCATATCTGTGCAGTAGCACGAGAGGTCTGTGAATCTCGCTGAGTACTGCGCCACTAACAAGATGCCCTGCCGCAGCTGAAGTAGCTCCTATATACGCACCGCTCGAAGGGTGGCTGGCAAAAAATCTACCCGGAACAGGCTCTCGAAGTCTGCCCATAGAAGTGTCGCCTCGTCATGCATCTGAAGCATCAGGCTCCACCATATGCCTGCTGCTGCCTGAAGAAGGCTGGCAGCAAGGATCACCATGAAATCTGTCGGCGTCCCCAGTAGCCTGAAGACTCTCACCACAGCCTCCAGCCAATCCTCAGCTGCCTGCGGGTCCATCCCTCCCTGGAACCTGGGTGGCCTTTGGCGCTGGAACTCATGCAGTGCGCTCAAGCGACGTGCATTCTATGCTGCTGAGGCTGGTGGCATCGGTGGCCCAACTGGTAGTAGTACTGCTGGTGCCTCCGTTGGTGCCTTAACTGGAATATGGCCATGTACTGAGGCCTCGTCGCTCGGCGGGCTGTCAGTACGTACCACTCTCGGGGCTCTAGCTGGTCGTCCATGGGGAGGCATCCTGAAAGAAACAACATGACATGGTCAAAAGATTATCCCTGGTGAGCTGACCTATTTTGAGCTAACTTTAAAATAAAACTTATGGAAAACACCCACGCAATCAGGGTTTTCGTTCACAAAGTTGGAAATCAGTTGTCAGGGTCCTGGTGTATGGATATGTCGGCCGCCCGCACCAACAATGGACTCCCTGAACTGAAAACCACACTCATTACTCTAAACACTGTTTCTTCACAGAAAGAAACATCAGTGTTATAAGTTCTGCGGTAGAACCGAACTCCTCTGATACCAATTTGTCACGACCCGTCCTCCGGGCCCGTGTCGTGGCTACCCCAAGCCCGCCTTCCATAGGCCAGGGGCTGGCGACTAGCACCAAAGGCGTAAATCCCAATATCTGGGAAGGCATTGCCTTTATAAAAGAAAACAAGAACCATAGAGAAAGAAAGCGGAAAAAGTAAACACTAAGTACAAGAGCAGTGCTGAAAAGTAAATGGGCCAGAATACAAACCCAAAAGAAAGTACAAGTACAACTGAATAAGTACAACAGAAAAGATAACAGCTGGAAGGACGGAAGCGTCTCCTGGGTCATCCTCGTCGGATCCTACCTGAAGGGTACATACAGATGGCGCAGCTCCTGGTCTTCCACCACGGATCCTACCTGAAGGGTAGGTACAGATAGCCTCCTCCACGCTCTCTCCCGTCAACCGCCTCTGTGTGTCGTCTCGTCGTGTAGTCCACCTCCGGGTACTGACTCATCGTGTAGTCCACCTCCGGGTACTGACTCGTCATGTAGTCCACCTCCGGGTACTGACTCATCGTGTTGTCCACCTCCGGGTACCGTCCAGTCCTCGAACACTCGGCCTCCGTCAGCACTGCTCGTCGTCTGCAACCAACACAACGAGGTGCGGGCATAGCCCGTGCAGGGTGTGTATAACGATACTCAGTAGGGACCCCGAGACCCTCAAGGTCTCACTAAACCAACAAGGATAACCACCAAGAAGATCTCAACAGATAACCTCTACTTAGGTATATGCCCATACAAATACCTAAGTTATCAAGTAACCCATCTCAATCATGAGGAAACACCAGGATTGTGAAATCAATGGATAACCACTACCCCGGGAATATTCCCATACATATAACTAAGTTAGCAAGTGACCCATCTCAATCATGAGGTAAACACAAGGTCAAAAGTCTCAGCTCAAACCAGGATTTTTATTATCGAAACCGTAACTGCTGAAGAGCTCCATCTCTAGAGTGTACAGTGGTCCTGTCATGACTCTGAGGTACTTCTCACTAACCTAAGATTGCTGAGGTACTCCTCCTGTCGAGTACCTCGGGTCTGCGGCCAACTATCGGGCGCTCCGTCCGTTGAGGGTCTGTCGTCAAATACCAGGCGCTCTCCCTAATAGCCTACATAGGTACTCTTTCGGTCGAGTACCACGGGTCTGCGGCCAAATACCAGGCGCTCCGTCCGTCGTGGGTCTGCCGCCAAATACCGGGCACTCCGTCCACTAGGCTAGTCAACTCACTCCAAGTCGAGTCGGTCAAGTAGTCGTCAGGTCTCAGTCGTCTACACGGTCTCTGTACTCTGCTCGCTCGTCTCTGATAGGGTCCGCTCCACGAGTTACAGGTCGATACTCCAAGTATCTCAAAGTCCCACAAAGAAGTATCTCAAAGGACCGCCTCGTCATTGGGGTCTCAACGCAGCAGACGGCCTGTCAAACGGACACCCGGTCTCTGAGATATTATCCTTTTCGTCCCAGGGGCCCGGTTGGTTTTGCAAGAGAACCAACCCGACCGTATCTCAACTGTACCTCGAACTATCATAGGGTATACTCATAGGGACAGTTTCTCAACGTGATCACCAACACCGCTGACGGTTCGTCTAACGGACGTCTGGTCTGAAAGATATCATCTTTTTCTGTTCTAGGGGCCTGGTTGGATTTCGGGTACAATCCAACCCGGCTATAACTCAACCGCATCCAAAACCCGGGCGGAGGATGCCAAAAGTTCCATATCGTCAACAAGAACGCAACGCAACAAACGGCGCGTCAATCGGACGCCCGGTCTGGAAGTTATTGGCTTTTTCATCCCGGGGTCCCGGTTGGTTTTTAAGTCAAAACCAACCCAACCGTACTCCAACTGCATCCAAACCTCGAGTGGAGTAAGCCAAAAGATCTGTCTCACTTAGAGGAGTCCACCAAAGTCGACGGCACATCAATCGGACGTCCGGAGCTCAAGATATGAGTGTTTCTGCTCCGAGGGCCCGGTTGGTTTCGTGTACGAACCACCCGGCCGAACCCAAAGTTTTCCGAAACCTTGATTGCAATATACCGAAATGACCATCTCGATCCAAGGATCGAATCTCCGTTGACGGCATGTCGTTCGGAGGCCCGTAGCTCAAGTTACGGCCAATAGACCGAAAGCGGTCCGAAGGCGGGGGGTCTGGGCCCGGGCCGACCCGGGCCGACCCTCCCTGGGTCGGCCGAACCGGGTCGACCCGACCCGGTCCAACCCAGCTGGACTTGGTATGGTCCGGCCAGGGCGCGGCCCGGCCGGTCGGACCAGCCTAGCTCGGCTCGGCCGAGCGGCCGAGCGCCTCAGCCGTAGGGCGCCACCCCCGCGGGTTGAGGAAGCCACGACCCTCAATGGGCCGCGCTGGACCAGTGGACGCGGCATGTCGCCGCGTCCCATGTGTGCGAGCCAGACCCGTGCAGCCGCGGCTTCAGCCGCGGCGGCCCTGTCCTGTGGTGCGCCGGGGCGCCGCCGCCTCCGGCCGCCGGTAGCTTCTGCGGGCCACCAGAGTTACTCTGGTGGTCCGTTTTCCTTCCCGTCTGCGCCGCTGTTCCTCCCAGGATCTGTTCTTCAATGCGGAATCATCAAATCTCCCTTGCGTCACGTTATTCCGTCGCCCCCCAAATCCGCACAACCCCGAAGAACGGCGGAGGGTTGTCCGGCCGTGTTCGTTTGGCCCGCACCCTCCGCGTTAGATAATAACAGTCGGGAGAATTTATTCAACACATGAAACAACAATTTTAATAAATTAAAATTGTTCTTATGAAACCGGTTCTTTAATTTAAAAGAAACGTTCACGAGAAAAAAAATAAAATATTCACAACAACCCCTACCTCGTCAAGTCGTCGCTCGTGGGTTCTTCGCGGATTTGATCGCCGCGGAAGGAGGCAATCGTCGCGTCGCGGAAGGCATCGTGTCATCGCGGAAGGGCATCGCGTCGTCATGGAATACGGTGCGTGTCGACAAACTCTGAGGTTCAAGAACAACAGATTTAATTTTCATAATTAAATCTGTGCGTTGTTAAAAACAACAAAGGAGTTTTAAAAGAAACCCAAAAACGCTTACCTCAAACAGAAGATCGAAGATTTCGTTGCGGACGATGGAACGTCGTAGAAGAACGCCGTGGAAGAGGAAACGTCGTCGTCGCGGCACACGGCGTCACGTCGTCTATTTCCGCGGTTTCAGTGTTCTTCGTCGGAGGCCTGCGTTCTTCGCGTTCTTCACGTTCTTCGCGAAGAAGGGTGAAGGCACAAGAATTCTGTCAAAAGCCTCCCAACGTGTAATCCTCAAGATGTGGCGTTGGTCATATTTTATTACTACGCCAACTGATTTCAAACTGGTTAAGAAACGAAAAAGAGATAATTAACAACCCATTAATTTGTAGAATTAATTAAACTAAATAAACCGCCCAATTAATTGGTGCGTTAAGAAATTAAGAAAACGTGTCAGTTGAATTTCATAATGACAGGTTTTCACAGGTGCGTTACTTAGCGGAAAAGAAACGGCGGGGCTCATGCGGGCCCCACCCCCCCAAATATCCCACCAAGAAGGTAGGATAACTTTGGATATCACCCTATCCGGATCAACTCAGCTTAAGCCGCTTTAAGTGGCTTCAAGTGGCTTCCAAGTGGCTTATGTGAAATAAAATAAATTTTGTCGTACAATTATTTTATTTCTTAACTTTAAGCCCGAAATTTAAAAACCACACCTGAGCAAACACAACTCCGAAAGAGGCGTTTCTAAGCTAGTACCGGTGCTGCGATTCCATTGGTGCCCTCAGAATTCGATTCCGAGCACCGGTTCAAAAGCTAGAAAACCCGCTCGTCCGTTCACTGAACGTACCCGAACCAAACTTCGGAAAATGATTCCTGGCACACCAGGCCTCGGAATCAGGTGCCGTCAGAAACCGCGTTCTTGTAAAATTCCTAAGAAAATTAAGAAAAAAATTTCCTTTGAATTTACGGGTGTTTACAATCCATTTATTATTACATTTTTTCTACTCAGGGGTACTTAATAAAATTAAGAAGATTATTTTAAGAAAAATTTTATTGCATTTCTCCATTCGATCAAGAATATATTTAATTTCAAAAAATATGTTTTAAAAAAATGTTTTCAATGAATGTTGTATCGAATATTTTTTAAGGATTCCTTTATGTTTTTTCAGGGAAAATATTTTTTACTATTTTGTCAACCTTTTTTTAACGTTCACAATGAAAATTAGTTTTAAACTAACTTCAGGTTTCTATTATAGGTTTTCAATGAAACTATTTTTTGAATTATTTTAATGAAATATTTATAATATTGAAAATAATATTAAAGTAAATGGATTTCAAAAAAAAATTCATGATGATTTTGAAATTTTTTAGGGGAAAATGTTTTTTAAATGTTTTCAATCCTTCTATATATTTTTCAAAAGAAAATGTCTCCCAAAAGAGTTTCAATTATTTATTTTTAAGATTTATTGTTTAGTTTAAATAAAATTGTTTAAAAATTGTTTATTATGTTTTAATGGGAAATTTTTTAAAAGAATAAAGGATATTTTCATCAATAAATATTTCAAAAATATCTTTCCATGTTATTTTCCGCCATTGATTACATCTGTTGATGATAATAATCCCCTTATAGGAAATTATCTAATGGTTACATTAATATTATTTCTTAAATGGTTTTGATTTTGATGGAATTATGCTTTTGACATCTTTTCCTATTATATAGGATATCAGATTTTTAAACCTGCTTCTTTTCATGGGTTATTCTTTTGATGAAATGATTATGAAACCTATATTTTTTCCCCAATTATGATATAATTGAATGTTTATGATTCCCATTTTCTTTCATGGGTTATGATATCATTATTTAGGATTTTATGGAACATGTATATATTATTAAACTATGTGATTGGTGGGACCTATTTCACCCTCCAATTTATTGGGTAGTGATTTATATCTCATGAGAAAAACATGTATTGAATGAGAAATTATATTGGTTCAGTATTATAGGGATTGAATAAGAAATTAACTTGGTTCAGTAATTCAGGGCTGGAAAGAGGGGAGAACTTGGATTGATAATATAGGGTTGGAATGAGTACTTTACTTGGTTCTGTACTATACGGTTGGAACAGGGGTTGCACCCGGTTTAGGATTTAAAGACCCGTAAAATTCAAGGGAAATTTTTTCTTAATTTTCTTTGGAATTTTACAAGAGCGCGGTATCTGACGACACCTGATTCTGAGGCCCGGTGTGCCCAGAATCAATTTCCGAAGTTTGGCTCAGGTACGTTCAGTGAACGAATGAGCGGGAATTTCTAACTTTTGATCCGGTGTTCGGAATTGAAATCTGAGGACACCGATGAACTCGCAACGCCGATATTCGCTTAAGGAGACCTTTTCTGAAGTTGCGTTTATTGCGGGACGAAAGTTAATTTTTGGGAGAATTATAAAAAATTGAATAAAAATGTTGAACACTTTTTATTTTATTTTTTATGTTAGCTAACTTCTCCCAAAGGGAGTTAAAGGTGGGAACCACATCCACTTAATCTCCCTTGGGAGGATTAAGTGTGGTGGGGCCCACACGAAACCCAACTTTTCTTCTTCTCTCAAACTCCCTTAACCCCTCTTTAAATGACATGACAAATTGTTATTTAATTTTGGAGTTATCTTATTTGAATTTCAATCCTTTGAAATTCAATTTGTTAAGTTTGTGAATAAAATAAGTCTCTATCTTATTTTATTTGGTTAGATTTGTTTAGCCATCTTAAGAGCTTTTGGGTTCTTCTCCTTCTTCTTCATCTTTGACGAAGAACGCTCGAGCTTTGACGAAGAACGCTCAAGCTCCGACGAAGAACGCCGCTCCTCTCTTCTTCGTCTTCCGTGTTAATGAAAGGGAACGCCGCTTCCTCCTCGGACTTCCTTCGTCGGCATACGAAGATTCGCCAACGACGTACCTCTTCGGACGTACCTCTTCGTCATCGGATTTGACGAACGACTACCGCGACGCCCGACCTCCGCGACGTTGTCTTCCGCGGGTCGTTGACAATCTTCGAACTTGAACCCAAGGTAGGGGTTGTTGTTAATTGTTTATTTATTTATCCTTGTTTGTGGTTCTAGCATGACTAATGTGAGGATTTTAATTATGTGTTATTGTTTAACGTGAGGGGGCCGGACCGCATAAACACGGCCGAACCCCCTCCTTCGTTCTTGATGTTTTATATTGCAGATGAAACAAGGTGGCGTGGTGCCGTCGCACCACGCGGTTATTCGCCCGATTTTATTGTGCGGCGCCGTCGCGCCGTGCCATGGAAGAATCATCAAGAACGCGACGCCGTCGCGCCGCGTCGAGGGGAATCAAAGGCGCGGCGGAGGGGCGCGGTGTCGTCGCACCGTGCCGGACGACGAACACCGCGGCCGGTTCCGGGCCGCGGCGGGACGAGAAGACCGGCGGCCGGGCCACCGGCGTCGGATGCCGGAAAGGGGACCGGTATTCCGGTCCCGTTGAAGAAAAACTGGCCAGCAGATGGCCGACCGGAAGGTCAAAGGCCGGGGGAATTTAATTCCCCCGGCCAGCTCTAAAACCCCCCCATTTAATTGAGGGGGGGGGTTTCCTTGAGGGGGGGCAGGCGGCCCCCTGGTTCCTCCTCAAAGAGGGCCCCCAGGAGGGGGGTCGGTGATTGGCAAAAAGGCGCGGCTATGCCGCGCCGCCAATTTGAAGAAGCGGGGGGCTTTTCCCCCCCGCGCACTGCCTCCGTGCGGCGCCAGGCCGCCGCGCCGCCGGGCCGCCGCGCCGCCAGGCCGCCGCGCCGGGTCGGACCCGGGTCGGGTCGACCCAGGGGGGGTTCGGGCCGGGTCGGCCCGGACCCGGACCCCCCATCTTCGAGATAGATTCGGTCTTTTGGACATAACATGAGCCACGGACCTCCGATTGACAAACTATCTACGGCAACACGATCCTTGGATCGAGACGGTCGTTTCGGTATATCGCACTCAAAGTTTCAAAATACTTTGAGTTCGGCCGGGTTGGTTCGTTCACGAAACCAACCGGGCCTTCAGAGCGGAAACCCTCATATCTTGAGCTACGGACGTCCGATTGACGTGCCGTCAGCTTTGTTGTATTCCTCTTAGTGAGACGGATCTTTTGGCATACTCCGCCCGAGGTTTGGACTCAGGTGGAGTATGGTCGGTTTGGTTTTGCCTTAAAAACCAACCGGGCCCCGGGGACGAAAATGCCAATAACTCTCAGACCGGGCGTCCGATCGACGCGCCGTCTGTTGCATTGAGTTCCTGTTGACGATACGGAACTTTTGGATACATCAAATCTGGTCTTTGTGACATTTGATGTATCAGCCTCTCGGCTCGTTGAGCGGACCCTCCTGTACGAGCTTTCTATGTGCGGGAACCCTAGTGCTGGCTGCGACTGTTACTGTGACTACTACTGCTACTGCTACTGTGACTGCGATGACGACAGTACAGAGATCCTGTGTGGATTCGACGACGACGACTTCAGCACTCAGCGATCCTACGTGGATCAGTTCTACAGGTCCTGTGTGGGCCTGATCCTGTGTGGGTCCGATCATGTGTGGGTCTTTGCGCTCAGCGGTCCTGTGTGAACCAGCGCCTACAGGTCCTACGTGGGCTCGATCCTGTGTGGGTCTTTTGCGGGGGTTAGTTACCTATCGATCCTTCGTGGGTCCGACGACTTAGATGGATCAGAGATCATCTTTATCGTCTTTCGAAGAAGTATATATGTGTGAGCTGAATCCTGTTGCTTTCCTGTGTGGATTGTGTTGTGCTATCCTGTGTGGATTACGTTTTGCTTTCCTGTGTGGAATACGTTTACTTTCCTGTGTGGACTGAGTTGTACTTGGGCTCGGATGATGGAGCGTATTTGAAATTGATGACTTAGGTATATGTATGGGCATATACCTAAGCATTGTCGGTTGTTACTTCGTGATAGTACCTTTCTTCGTGGTTTATCCTTTGTGGATTTTGAGAGACCTTCAGGGGTCTCGGGGTCCTTACTGAGTAGCTTATACTCACCCCTGCACGGGCTTTGCCCGCACTACGTTGTGTTGGTTGCAGACGACGGACAACGTTGATCTTGACTGAGGCTTACAGAGCAGGACGGTACCTGGAGGTGGACCACTGGACGGGACGTGTTCGGAGCGGACGGCGGGACCCGTGGAGTAGTGGAGCTATCTGTACCCACCCTTAAGGTGGGATTTCCAGTGGACAGCTCGGTGTAGCGGCTTTTACTTTTCAGTTGCTGTTTTCCCTTTCGAGTTGTACATTATTTTCAGTTTGGGTTTGTATACTGGCCCATTTATTTTTCCGCACTTTCAGTTGTACTCTGCTTTTGCTTAGTGTTTACTTTCCGCTTGCTTACTCTGTGGTGTTTGTTTACTTTACAAAGGCAATGCCTTCCCTTTTTACCGGGATTTACGCCTTGGTGCTAGTCGCCAGCCCCTGGCCTATGGAAGGCGGGCTTGGGGTAGTCACGACACGGGCCCCGAGGACGGGTCGTGACATAGGAAAGGACTTTTTCCACCATGATGGTCTTGGAATCAATCTCTTAACTACTATGGAAATCATTAATATATTATTAAGTGTTATGAAAAATTCCATGGTCTATTACAATGTAATTCTTCCATGGATTATGTTCTTTATTTCTTTGGGATTAATGTCTTATAAATAGATAGGATTTATTCCAAGATTCATTTATATGATCTTGATTTACTGGGTATGGTCTTTAAATTTTATGATCATGATCACGTACCATTATGCTCATGATTATTCTTACATATTTCTGTTGTTTACCGTTACTTATTATTAGATCTCCCCCATTTTAATTTTCCTTCCGTTTATTTTTAAAACATATTTCTTTTATGATATGTCTAAGGAGTTTTTATTATTTTATAACCTTGTTGGAGATAATGTATCTCGCTCATGTACTAGTGTTTACTTTTCCATGTTTCCAAAGTCACTAAACTAATATAGTCATTGGGAGTTTGTTTTTTTAAAAGCATTAAGTATTCCTCAAATGTGATTTCATGTTAATGTTTGAAAAGTGAGGTTCTATATATGAATCCCATAAATGATTAATTTTTTTACAAATATGATCTTGTTGAAATTTTTTATAATTTTATTTTTTAAAATGTTTCCAAATGAAAAGGTATGTTTACATTTAATTTTTATTGCATATTTCAAATTATTTTATAAATTTTTTTCCTTATCTATCACCATACATTATTGATATCTTTTATTTACTAGGGATATGATATTCTCATACCATACATATTTATCCCTACATTTCTTATGATGATTTTGTTTATAGGATAATTCTATGAAACCAATTTCCTACACAAAGGTTGATTATGTTATAATGGAATCGTTGTGAAACACATTTGTTTTCATGGGTTTTGTTATGGAGAATGTATTTAGGATCTTTTTGAACATGATTATATAGATTTCATTAGGTGATAGGTGGGACTAGGATTTTATTTTCTTCAAATACATTGGTTAATTATTAATATCTCTTGAGATATGGTATTGTTCCAACATTTATAGTCCTGGAGTTGAACCTTCACTATGAAAATGGGAGAATTGTTTGTAAACAAAGTCTACTATGGGATTCTAACCAATATGATAGTCTAGGGGTGGACCCTGATTAAATCAATAATGTAATTGGGAGTGAAATCATTCAACTTTGGAACTATGTTCATCACGTTAGTCTTAGAAATGATCCATGAAAAGGAAAATTATTTTCTATTCAAATTTGTATGCTAAAAAATTATATAATATTCTTATAATGGGTTATTAATGATCATGATTGATTATTTATTATTCTTCACTCTTATGAATTAATTTTTTATGAAAAAAACATATCTAATTACTCTTTATTAATTTTATTTGACTTATTATGTATGAATTTCAAAGGTTATTAAAAATCACCAATAACCATGTTATTTTTTTATTCTTACATATGATTATTGATTGGTATCTACTATTTTACCCTTTCTAAGCATCTCTCCTCCCACTTTTTTTTTCATTTCCCCGTTTTTGAAGAATTATATCATGTAATATATTACTCTAAGGGTATCGGGTGTGGAAAATATTGATGAGGATGTTTATGGATTCGTAAGGAATAAGGAAATATGTCCATAATGGAAAAAACACCCATATAATGAGACAGAAAAGTGGGTTTTTATATAATGTATTTTTTCTATCTATCTAAAAAACTAAACCTAATGGTTCTTGGGTACTTATACGACATAATTATAGTTTTTTATGTTATAATTTTATATGGTAACAGTTGAGAGAATCTATTGGTATTAAATTCAATAAGTAAACTAAATTATGTGTTAGATCTATTTGTTTGGTTATATGGATGTCTCATTACATAATTGATAGAAATTTTTTTGGCCAATAAAACCACCTCTTATCCTCTTATGAAACATGGTTTTTTTTGTATTTCCAAATAATTTATCTAAAATATCCATCCTACCCTATGGTATGAAGGTCCTATGTGTTCTCTACATCAAAAATGATTCCTGAATATAATATTTAAATAATTAATTAGTGAATAAATATATATTAAGAGTTGAATTTATAAAAATAACTATATACAATCCACTAACCTAAAACCATTTAAATGTTTTTAGGATTTCTTCCCTTTTTATAATTCATATCATCTTTAATTTTTCATATCTATCTTGTTAGAGGAGGTTGAACCCTTATAGACCATGAATTCTCATCTCTATTTTTTTGAAATTATTCATCATTCATTTATTCTTCCATCAACATACACCCTTAATGACATAAAATATGAAGGAATTATTTTTTTTATTGGATGTACTTATGGGATCTCCTCAGTAGATGTAAATTATAGAAAAAAAATTAATATGATAATTATTTCAAAAAATAATCTAATATTGATCATTTCACAAACCAAAAATTATTTTTCCATATACTTTCAAAAAATATCATTCATGAGTCTTCGTTAACAAAGGGATATATATCAAATGGATTTTCATTTTTCCTTTCACTAAAAATGAACTCAAATGTGAGGATTGTTTAAATATATCTCAATCTCCAAGAATCCAAAAAAATATATTTATATCAGAATTATCTCATTTCAATTATATCATATTTCATATAATTAGATTGGTAAAACATAAATTATTAAAAAACATTAATGATAAGTAAAATAATAATAAATGATATAAAAAACATTTATATCATAAATGAGATTGTTTTCCTTTGTTGAAACTTTTTTAATCATAAAAAATAATCAAAACTTTAGAAAAATATTATATTACAAAAAAATTGTATATTGTCTTCAATTTGGACCTTTGGGTTTACCAATTTTAAAAAACTCAAAATATATCCATGACTAAAAGCTACAAGAAACTGATAATGGTAGTAAACATGTTCTGCAATGTTTACCAACCCGATAATGCTTTTATCCCCCAATAGATGTTAAAGGAACTTATGTATAAGGATGAGAATACACTTTAATAGGCCTATATATATTATTGTGCCTTGAATTTTTAGGAGACTCTACTTTTTGATCTGAAAAAACCAATCAATTCAAATTAAAAAAATTATTGAAAAACATTATAAATCCAAATGTTAGATATAAAATTAAATAAAAAATGATAAATACCCAAAAAAATGTAATATAAAATTAATAATATATTCATATTTCTTAATGTATTAAATTATAATTCTACAAAAAAATTGAGATATGAAATGATAAAAGTAGGGAAAAAATTAATAAAATGATAACAAATATCTGACTTTAAAATATAAATAGAAATAAATATTGTAAAATGATATAAAAATAAAACAAAATAAAATAAGAACCACTATTAATCATATTCACTACAATAATCAAAATCGTGATAAAAAATAACCATTTTTTGAGAAATGAAATAAAAGAGAAAAAGGAATACAAAACTATAAAAGAATTTATAAATATAACTAATATGTATAGTTTAATATCCTTTTATTTTTATATTTCAATAAAAATTTGATAATGACCCAAAAAATATAAACACAACTAAAAAAACTCGTTGTCATATTCATTAGTAGATAAAAATGTTAAAAAATACTAAATATATCTACATAACATAAAATTATATAGATATAATAAATAAAAACCTAAGATAAAAA
The DNA here is from genome assembly GCA_963277665.1 of Viscum album. Taxonomy (NCBI): domain Eukaryota; kingdom Viridiplantae; phylum Streptophyta; class Magnoliopsida; order Santalales; family Viscaceae; genus Viscum; species Viscum album. Next base: position 377,798,457 of record OY728123.1, read on the forward strand.
AATTATATAAATTCAATACTTAGACATAATATCAAATAATTGAAAAATGAAACAAAGTTAAAATGATATTAACAAAAAATATATCATATTTTATAGAATATGTGTTTCATGTATAAAATTAAAACTAGAATATCTAATATTTTACCAATTTTCTTTTAGTAAATATGAAATGTTTATGTTATACCTATAATATTAGGAAATTACTAATGTATTTTTTCCATTATACTCACTCATGATTATTATTTATGGGAAATTCTTTTTTATGATTTTATCATATATATATAAACAAAAAATGATTCCTCAAATAATGAATAATATATAAATCATTTTCATCATTATGTTTTCCTTATCCAAAATTATATTTTTTAGAAAAATGGTTGACATCTATACATTTTGTGGATCAACAAAATATAAAATTCGTTACACCAGTGTTTCCAATATAATTTTATTGTATTTTTATTCTAATCTATTCAGAGTTACCAATTTCATAATGAATTCTTCATTTTTCTAATCAATTTTTATTGATTTCCAATTTTTAATTAAAAATAAGAACTCATAGTGTCACATAATTAATCTCCCATCTTTCGTCAAATACATTTAAATATGAACCTTAAAAAGAGATTAGTTTTTTATATTTTTCACTCAGATAGTGAATTATGTCAATGTAAACCTATAAACAAATATCATTTACTACACATTTGTTTTCCAGGTCATTTGTATAATATTTATAGTCATTAATGTCAAACTAGAACAATGTTATAAACTTTTAGATTAGGTCATCCACTAAATATCTCAATGTTTTTATGCATGTTTCCTTCCATCAACAATCTCTTTGTAACATGGTAAAAAGTGTTTTTAATCTCATTAAATAACCACATATCTTTTTTTCTTCGGATAAAATTTTTCTAACATATCAATATTAAATTTAATATATTGCTAAGAATTATCTTTTTTAATTAACATATATAAATGTAACTTGTTTATTTTTAAACCTACCAATAATTTTATATTCAATACACGGATCACCATTCACCAAAAATTGACTTCTTTAGGGTGAGATTTTAGCAAACCAATGTGATCAACTAAGAACCCAAATTTGTAAAAAAAACAATCAAACCTCCTCATAAATATTATTCTCCACAATTAAGGATTCTGATATATAATAATTCTAAAAATGTCTATAATATATATAGAAATAACATTAAAATAGATATATTAAAAATATAAATAAAACAAAAAATACGTTTTCTTCATACTATATAAACTATTTAATACATAATTCTATGAAAATACATATATTGGAATGGAAATTGGTAGTTCAAAATGTTTAAAAATGTATCATTCCTAAAATTTTCATTGAATTTATATCAATAACATTGTTACAAATATAATTTAAAAAATAACACACCTTGATGATAGTCATTATGAGATAGAAGGGAAGTGTTCTAAATATTGAAACTCATTAGTTTTTTTACCTTGATATGAAAATCATGAGATTTTAGTCTGGTTAACTTCAAATGTTTTAGTAACACTATTTTTTTTACAATTAATTTATAAACCCATTGTAATTCGATACCATGGAATTACAAGGAAAAAATAACTTTATCTACCAGAGATAATGTATGACATGCCAAATGTAGGTATTTTCATCACAAACTATGATTTTTAGAGAACTCCTGATTTATTCTCCTTTCCAGTGAGTCGAATATTGAATTAAATTAATCCTTCATGTTTCTATTAATATATAATAATGTCCAAAAAATTTAACAAATATTATTCTCAAAATATAGGAAATCGTGGTTATATATAAACTCGTGATATATATAACAAGGAACCTAATGTAATATTAATCATTTATTCCATATATATCTATCATTACTAAATTTGTTTCTTTTATATTATAGAAACAATGTCTTTAATGTTCTAAAAATAATGATCAGTAGAAAACAGTTTTGGGAAATAAAAAACTCATATGATCCATTAAACTCATTTCTAAAAATTTAATAAGATTAATCCATATTCTAAATCAATTTATAATACATGTATGATTTTATTCTCCAATTTTTTATTTTTCAATATGAATTGTGTTCCACCAAAATAGGCTAAGTTGTATTCCCCATAACACTATAACCATAAAAATCACTATATATGGGGATGTCATTTATTTAAAACAAAATAAATTATTGAATTTAAAAATTTCCATTTATAATAATCATAAAATCAAATATCTATCTCTCATAATATATTTAAATCATCAATTAATGGTTACAAGAAAACATCAATATCATTTCCATGCAGTTTTAGTCCATAAATCATGAAACTAAATAGGTTATATTTAATATTCCTAAAAAATTAATATATGGCCTATAAAATAAAAATAAAATGATCTCTAAACTATGTTTCCTAATTAGGATTAGATATATAATTGTTTATTCTATGTATTTTTCATGCTGGATAATCCAAACTTCATTTGTAAATGTAGTAAACTATTGATTAATCTTCTCTTACAATGAAAAATTAGTTTCATTGGGTAATTATCCATATATATACACTAATTTATATTAAATATTAAGCTTATGGATTAATTTTAATTTTAAAAATTATTTATTTATATATTTAATTAATTGTAGTTACCAAATTGTGTGAGAAAGAGTCATTGTAATTTCTAAATCAACCTATGATTTATCTTCCACCTTATACAATGATGTAAAACAATTAAGAAAATATGATATAGTTTTATATACATTTCCTTAAAAGAATAATTTCATATGGTTATACATGTATCTTATTATATCCAAAACCCATTGAGGATATTATTTTATTTACATTATAATTTGAATATGTAAGATCATTTTCTACTTGATGTATAAATTTCACCAGTTGTAGAAACTTCGTAAAAATCATTCCTCACAAACAATTTCTATAATTAAAATTAATAAATATTAACACCAACATTAATACGATAAATTTTTTAAAAAAATTGGATAAATTTTATTTTCAACATTACCATATTGTCACTCAACTATGTGTTCATTCTGAATTAACTCTAGGAAAATTGCATGATTGATTTTTCAAACTTGATCTGAGTAATGTTTTTTTAAATCTTATTCATCGATAGATTGTGATTTTTAAAAAAAAATATGATGTAAAAGCATAAAATATAACTCATATTAATACCATGAAAAATTATATAATATTTTATTTATCATATTTTCAATAATATCATATTTAATCATTTCATATTTTAAAAGAGAAATTGGTCATTGTTTGGAACAATTTTTTTTCAAAACTCCAAATTGATTACATTTTAACATATATAATTTGAATCAGCACACATGTTTTATAAATTTAATATAATAGTCTTATAAAATTTTTGAATGTGTAAAATAAAATAAAATAAAATAAAAAATAGCATAGTGGTAGTGCAGTACACAATGTTAAATAGTTCTAAAATGTCCTTTTTATTGTTAAATACAAACAAAAAATTAATATTCCCAAAAAAATATGTTAGAGTGTGATAGAAAATGATATTAAAATCATTACTGATATAAACATTCAAATTTAATTAATAAATACAACAAATAATATTTTTTGAGTATGGTATTTCTTGTACTAATTTTTTTAGCTAAAAATTTGTTATTATGTTAATATTTAAACAAAAATGAATTCTCTATTTGTATAGTACCACTATAACACCGTGATATTTTATATGAGGAACATTATGTTTGATTTCATATACAAAACAGAACACCAATTATGTAAATGAATTTAATAACTAGAGACAAGATGATATAATTTATTCTAATTAATAACTTGTGATGCATGAAACAACTAGAAAAAATTAACAAGACACTTTATTAAAATATTATTATTCAAAAATTACAATTATTACCTTGTTTATATATGGGTTGGTAAAAATATGACAATCTAAATTAATAAAATAATATTATTTACACATGTATAAAATATTTTAAATGGTTAACTATTAATTATAAATAAAATAATAATCATTTGAATTAAAAATTATTTATAAAACACTAGATTGTTCAAGAATGAGATTAATCATGAATTTCCCACATAATTTATATTTAATTTATAACTCATTTAGTGATTTTATTTGAAAAAAAAGCATCTAAATTTCAATATTATCAATGGTTGAATTTTTGATAAATTTATGAAAAGATTTTTTATTTGATAAATAGTGAAAAATACTGATATTTATTAAAAATTATATTCAATTTAAATTATTAACCAAGTAAAATTAAAATTAAAATCTATTATAAAGTAAAAAATAGTTAAATAATATTAAAACTTAACTAATTTTTAAAAATTATAATCAATTTATTATTGATTTTTTATATAAAAAATTTTACAATTTGAATGTTTTTCATTTGAAAAACATTTTTTCTATGCATTTGTGGGCTGGATTTTAAATTTAATTATTTAAATTATGAGAATTTAATTCAGATAAATGAATTGAATTTTTAGAATCCAAATAATTTATACTATATAATAATGTGAAATTAATATTTTTCCTTATAATGTATAGTAAAAACATTAAAAATAATTTACCAGAACTTGAGACTAAACTGGTTTACCAAGGAGTTAAAATAAAATATAAGAGTAAAAAAGACCTTGAACCTTTTATAATTATTATTTTATGGAAATATTTAGGCATTATAACTTCCATTTTTTTAAAATTATCTATTTTGGATTCTTTTTTTAAAAGAAAAAAGATGGTTTGAATTTTGATATTAAAAAATTCAGTGTATGTCCTCTTCCACACATATAAAAGGTCACCCACTATCCACCCTTATTCACACATCCAAAATCAATTTAATAATTAATTTAAAATAAAAATATATTACTCAATTCTGGAAAAACATCCTAGAGGCATTACATATATAATTACACCCTCGTAATAAGGATTTAGGTACAAACCTATAGGGGTTCTACGAAGAATTGGTGAAATTCATAAACATTCCATTTATCTTATTTCTTTTTCCACATCCTTAGAATCATATCCAATAATTAGATAATATTAATAGAACAATATATTATTTATTTATATGTTATTTTGTTAATGATATAAACTATATCTATCTCCACATCCATCAAATGGTAAACGAAAATGTTGATCTTGTGTAAGGTGGACTACCACATCGTGAATTGATATAATTCATATTATATAACCACATTTCAATGCTAGATATAGTTTTCGATTTAACATATTTACAGGGTATTTATGATATTATTATACTTATATAATTATGATATCACATATACCTTTTTTACTATCCATTTAGTTGTCAGATACAATAATGTCCCTCGTGTGTATGATGGAATTCTGCCTCGTGAAGTGGTGTGATACATTTTTCCCTTACAATATACATGGAAGGTATTAAAGATAATATTACAAAATATATTATATTTTTATGACCTCTTTATAATTCTATAATTATAATATCAAATCATATATCTTACCTATTAGTCCTTTAGAAAACAATAACATCGTGTGTGCTTACGTGTGGACTAATGCCTCCACATAGCGATGTGACATGTTTTTAATTTTATTTTTACAAGGATGAAAAAATGAATTTTTTTATTAATATGGATGTTATATATAACCTAATAATGATTAATTATATTTAATTAATATTTAATTTTTCTTATATTCCTTCAATATAAAATATAGAAACATTGTTCATGAATACATACAGCCAACCATCTCCATGAACGGTGTAATGAATTTTCTATATATGGAATCTATAGATTTACGTAAATACAAATTTATTGAAAATATATCATATTTGTAAAATTAATTACTTCATGGAGATGATTTTTCCTTCATCAAAGTAAAAGAATTGAAATTAGTAAATCATAACATACATGAAAAACGAAGCAGTTATCACTCAAAATAGTGAATTTAACCTAGAATGGTTAATAAATAGGTCATAAAGGACTATAAGTAAATAATATATGATATAAAATATTTTATTATGGTTATTGAATATATTTAAAATAATTTTTTTTACTATACTCTAGGTATAAACCAGAGGGATTGAAATCATCCCAGTAGTAAGGGTTCCCATCATAATTTTACTTCTCTTAGACACATGTTATATTCAAGAAATAGTTATTTTGTGCAGTGTATATGATTCCGTTATTAAATATTATTTAATTAAAAACATTATATTATTTTTATTTAAATTATTATTTGATGTTAATTATTTGATGGGTAATATGATTCAATATATACCATAGTGGTAAAGGATCATATAAGGACATAGTTTTTCTATATAAGTTATGATTACCTTTATAATGAATAAATATGATGATATATCTCTCCGAAAAATCATAAATATTTATATAATCTATATATTAATGAACTTTTAATGTAATATTACCATTTTACTCTCTATGTAAATTAATATGATTAACAAAATGATTTTAAGACATGCTACAATTATTTTTCATTTCACACAAAAAATCATTTTCTCTTCAATGTCTATGTTCTATAAAAATGTTTTCAAAACATTTTTCAACTCTCTACAAAAGATTTATTAAATAAATTTTTACCCATTTTGAGGTTTTTCCAAAAATTTAATCTACTAATTCTTTTCCATATATGGTATGTTTAGAATTTTCTTACAAAAATGTAAATGGGTTCATTGTTTTAAGAATCTTGTAATGAACAAATGTTACCACTACCCTGAAAAATAATAACATATAATATTCCTTTAAAAATTTACATGGAAATATTTAATGAAAATAGTATTCTTAATATTAGAAAAAATTGTTTCTATTCAAATGATATCAGTAAATGTGAAAATGATATTTTCATCAATAATTTTTTTAATATAATTTTTAATTACTTTTTTCTCATGAAAGTTTTTAAGAAGATGGTTCCTAGCTAGAAAACCAAGGCATAATTATTATAAATACTCAGGCTACAAGAGTATAAAAGATGGAAACATATTACAATATTTGTAATGAAAGAGTCTTAGATCAGTAACTCATCAATAAAAATAACCTTATTTCACATAATCCCAATTGGGAATTTGTTGTAATTATAGAAAACATATTATTCATTTGATGGATTATGATTATTTAGTTTTGTATGTTATATTTTGATTCCCATCATTATATTACCCTGAATGGTTTATGGTAATTGATTAAGGAATGTATTATCATTCTTATAATATTTTCTCAATAGAAATTTTTATATTGATAATGTTTCGCAAATTTCATATGGGAAATTACTTTAAATTAATATGTGATGTGTGGGTTCCACCATATCCCCTCGATACATCAGTCAGTCTCATGTAACAAACTAGCTTTTTTATTGGGGTAAGGGCATACCCATTATTGTAAGGCCACCTGGAATAAAGCATTGAAATTATGGTTATCATGTTTGGTATTATGAATTCCCTCATTGTCATATATTATATACATATTTTCTGGAGATTATTCAATTAGTTAGAATATCAATGGATATGTTTCAAGCTCATTTAATAATTTATATGGAATATTCTGATCATCATTTATTCCATCCATATTATTCTTAATATTCGGGTTATTGATTACATGGAATGTGTTTCAGTTTCATACCATTGCATATTGATTATTCCTTATTTATTCATGATATCATTTTATGCAAACATAAATTTAAAGATCATCATAGATCACACCTTTCTTTTATTTCCATTACATAGGATTCCTATAAGTATTATACGATTAATATGGAAGGATTTTCAAATGGAATTATGATTTACTCAAATTATATTCTATGTTTTATTTTATGTTTTCAATTATAATGTGAGTTACAATTATATATCTAGTTTTAGAAGACTGCTACACTATTTCATCCTTACAGATGTTATCACTTTTATTTAGAACTAGAGTAAAAAGTGACCACCAACTCTAGGATTCTAGGGGTAGTGAATTTTTTGTTTTTTAAGATAATCTTATTATAAAAATTAAAAACTAAATTTAGTGAATAAAATTTTGGAAATAACACCATGAAACACACTGAAGATATGTATTCAAGGGAATCATAATGATTTGGTGAGGAATATTTTTTTTTCAATACACCCCTATCAAGATTCTACAAGTTTATGTAGTTTAGGATTTTTTGTATCAAGGTAATTTAACTATGAAATTTTTGCATTGATATATGACTATTTCAATACTTTGTACACAAATATGATCCTTACAATAAGCCTATTTAGTCCCTCTCTGGTGATAATCTAGGACTAATTAACATTTTTAAAAAACATTAAAATGTTTTTGGAAATATTTTTATGATGTTAATACAATCCCAAAGATACCATGTTTGGGATTTTGGTGTTATCCATGTATAAAATTTTCAATTTATGTAATTAATTTCTGTAGTTTTTGGAAGATAAATTATGTCTCACAAGTTTATAACATAATCTAATGTATTCCATCAATTAGAAATGGTCTATAGAATAAGGAATTGAATCTATATCAGCTGAAATACCCCAAGTAGTGATTTCCCTGCCAGGAATGATAATGAAGCTAGTGTAACACCCCAAGCTTCTGCGGACGTTTACCTTTGAATAATTCAATAGCTTGCGTTGTACGCAACTTCGAGATTCTAACACATCGTGACCAATCAAACTAGCCGTTATGAATAATAATACTCACTTTTAGAAATTTTATCAATTTAACGATCAAAATGGACTTCATTTTTGGGTTTCGAATATTGAAATTAGATTAGGATGAAGTTTTGAGAATTTTCGGAAAACATTCAGTTTTTTATGAATAGTGTAAAATACTAAGTTTTAATTAAAAACATTTTTTTATATAAATAATTCATAGGGATAAATTATGAAATTTAGTGGGTTTTAAGTATAATTAGAACATATTTTTACCATTTAATTCAAATTTTTTCATTGGACGTAATTTTACATTTAAACTGCACATAATCAAGTGTCAATCTTTTGATAAATATTATTTTTAAAAAAACTTTTTTAGTTTTGACAATGAGAATTAATTTTAAATTAATTTATGACACTTCTTTGTTTTGAATTTTAAAAAATGGATTCCATAATTATAATCGGGAGGTTCAAATTGTTTAAATAGGCTCCTTTTATTTTTATACATTTTGAATAATTCGGGAAATATTTTATTTACCATGGTTAAAGGGTAATCCGGTAAATAATGGTAAACAAATAATATTATCATAATATTAAATTACCCTAACATGAGTCCTAACCCTATTTAATGATACATTCACACCCATGGACTTCCTGGGGCCGATTTTGGGACCCCATGGAGCCACTTGTAAGTGATAATGACACTTTATTTTAATTAAGTTAAAGTAAATACAAAAATGACATAAGCATACATCTTGTAGAAAACAAAATTTTACATATGGTTATATATGTTATCTTTTTACTATAAATATTCATTAAGAATATAAAATTAGTTCCTAGATAATTTTATTTTATTTATAATTTGAATACATTTAATAATTAAATTTATTTATGACACAATGATGATGCAGTATTTTCCTTATTAATGAAAAAGTCAAATAAATGATATTATAAATAATAAAACAAATATAATTTTAATTTTTTGATGCCATAGACAAATTTTATAGGTTACTATGACATATTATGGTTAATTAAATGTATTTAATTCGAAGAAATAAAGTTTTTAGTACTTTAACAGAAATCAATTATTAAATAATGATAAAATTGAAAAAAATGAGTTTTTAAAACAAATACAATATTATTGGTTGATTTAATAATCCTAAAAATCTATGGTTCAGCCAAAAGACTTATATAATGATAGGTGCATCATTAATTAACGACTTAGAGTTATATTGAACTGTATAGTAAGTTTATTAACCATATAATATTAAAATATAAAGGGACATGGTAAATGTACAACTATTTAACTAAGAGTTAAATCTATAAGATAAGGTTAATATAGTGATCCAAACTGTTCTAAAACCTATTGGCTGACTGGATCTCGACCCATCATCACCTTTTCCTTTAAATAATTAATTTTTGAGCAATTAGAAACTGAAAATGATTTTATTATAAAATAATATTTCAATCTTTTCAAAAGGTTCCCCTCACCCCTCTTATAAAAGGGCATTTCACCTTCTCTCTAATTCACACCTTCAAAGAAACTTGGCTCGGCCAAAACCTACCCAAATATCCTCTCCACTATCCTCCCTTCATCCTAGAGTTCTTATTTTGGTTAGAAAGCCAACCCATGGATCCCTTTTGACCTAATCAAAAAGAAGAACCCGAAGAAAAAGAGGTTAACCTACCCCCGACCAATGAAAAGTACAAGGTAAGGGTTAATTATACAATATCTTTATTATCTGAGGTTTTTTTACGTAAGTATCTACTGGGACCTATTTATCATCCAAATCCATGTTTCTTAAAAATTTATTTCAAATCATTTTTACTATTTACTAGACAATGCGTTAAAGTCATTTATACCCTTATTTGAACTTTTATGTTTTGAAAGGAATCTTTCAGTCATTTTCCAAATAAGGTACTTTATGAACTTTTCAAAAAAATTAATTTAAGAATGTTTTTTTGAATTATATGGTGGGTGCGGTTATTCTCTGCCATTATAACATTGGAAAAGCTTTCCTTCCAAGCTTATATAAATATTTTCAATATAAATGCTTTCTTTTATAATTATATAACTTTAAATGATTTAAAAAAAAGAGATATTTCTCTCGAATAGTTTTGATTTTATATATGTCAACATCCTTCGATGGATTTTATACTTTTTTAAGTAAATTAATCAGGATACAAATCTTCCTTTTTTTATTGAAGGTTTTGTGATATGTTTGACTGTGGATGTTTTATTTTTATACCATTCATGGTTTATGGTTAATGTATTGACATCTCGTATGCTAGTTTCAATATGAATGTTTATGTTATATTTCATGCTTTTCATATTATGAATGTATCTGACTTAGTAAGTGATGGGTGGAGACCTCTATAGCTCCTCGATGAATCGGTAGGTCACATGAGACAACTAGAAATGGAATTGGATGAGGCCTTTCCCAATTTGATATATGGTTTTGGCCAAGGCCATAATCATTTTTAGACGTCTTGGCCAAGTCCTTGACAAAAGTTTTCAGAATGTCCGGAATTATACATTCCATCATTATGAAAAATAATATGGATGGTTTATGTGGTCATTCATCTAGTATAAAACCCTTGATTATGTTTTATTATGTCATTATTTACACAGATCATATTACTACCATAAAAGTGTTCATGTTTATTATTGGTAAAGGTATGTGTTTTTAATTATTCACCATGCTTAATATTTATGTTATCTTCTACTATATGTATTACCCTTTCTAAGGGTTTGAGCTCACCCCTTTCTTATGTTTCATTTTCCCAGGATATGATGAAGTTAGTTATGAGTGACTTTCAGGCATAATATTTTAGGCTTGGATGTTTCTAATGGAATAAATTAGTGTTGTATTTATTTTCAAGTAGTAAAGTTGAACTCATGTATTAATCTTGTTTCCAAAAATACTAAATTGATCAGTATTTCGAGACATGATTTCCTTGTGATCATGCTAATGTTATGTAATAATGCACCGACTCTGGGTATCTAGGGTCGGGGAGTTACAGCTAGAGTTGGTGATATAGTTGGAGCTGATCAAATTGTAAGCATATAAAAGCAGGTGACTCATGTTTTGAGTGACAACCTTTCCCATTTAGTGTTGCTTGCTGATCCATGATTTTTTATAATAATTTTATAAGGATTTTTTTAATTGGAAAACAATATCATTTAATGGGACTGAATATTCATTGGTAGCTAAGAAATGATTGAGTCCCGTTTAGAAGACATTTCTTACTTTGGGAATCAATAAATGGGAGAAAGTTGACATCAATGTTAATCATCTCTCCGAAGATGCGGATTAATAGTGGTCATTATTTCAAAATGTTGATGATGATAAAGGTAACTAGTATCCAAAAAATCGTCATTATATGAGTATATCATATAATCTAGTTTCAAGATAGAGAAATAATTCTCCTATTATGGTTTCATCAAAGGGATATAATAAAAGAGGAGTATAATACATAAAAATAGGGATAAAGGGAATATTGAAGTGAGGTATTTTCCTATATATGATAATTATGGAAAAGAACACCCCAGTACTTGTTTAAAGGGAATGAGAGTTCTCTATAATGGTGGAATGAAATGACACTATGCTGGTGATTTCAAGGGAAAGAGAGAAACACCATGTGTGCAATTCTTGAAATATTATAAGATGGGGAACTACATAAATGAATTCCCATGTTTCAAGGGAATATACCCAATAACAATATATGGTAACAACATTATCCTTATATAATTAATATGTTCAAATTGGAATGATTAACGTTCCTTTGTATTTGAATTGATGAATTATGTTAAATAAGTATTTTATAAATTATATTCTTGTTATAAGTATCAAAAAGACATATCACTATTTTTCAACAGTAGTCTTCCAAAAGAGATTTTAATACATATTTTTAATGTTACTAATGACTAAGAATAAAGTTGTATTGGAAAAGTTAATTTTTCTGGGAAATGGCTGACAGAGGAAGTATAAAAATTAATATATAATTAACACTGAGATAATAATGATATATATATATATATATATTTATGCCTAGTTTTGGTCACCTTGAATTGTTATGTGAATGGATGGTTTATGTTAACGTTTTTAGAGAATAATACATTTTCTTATTGTGTAAAAAATTAATATTTTTGATAATTTATATAATTAATAATGAGAAAAATAATTTTATTATTTAGTAATGTTTTGATTATGTTTTTAAGGGGATAATGATATTCACTTCTTTTTTTAGGATACAATTAGAGAATCATTATATTGATTGTGGAATATAATGATATGTTTATTTCGGAAATTTAGTATCCTTATAATGTTATTTATATAAAATTTGGATAGATGTATTTTGGATGAGTCATACGGTTTAATATATATGAAATAAATTATGCTGAACATTTTATTTATTGATGTATTAATACCATTAATTTATTTTTGGATAACTCATTCCAACTATTTTTCTTATGGAAATAATATAGAGAGAGGTGAAATGACTTGAAATTAGTTTTATGATATATTATGAGTTAGTTTTGGTTGTTAAAGATTAATGATTCATTTTACATATTCATTTAATCAAGTGTGAAATGAAGTGGGGGCTGATCTATTTATAACCAATGGTTGCAATTGTTCTTATGATATATAAAGTTATCAAGTATGTATATTTATTTTATTCTTAGTTAAGATGGTAATAGAATTCCTCAACCCTTACAGAATGATGAGGAAAAAATTATCCATGTACCATAATGTATAAATATTCAAATGATAAATTAAATAATTAGATATTTTTGTATTCGGGGTTATTAAATTTTTAAAATTATTCACTTTCGTTTGATCTAATATCTCTATAACTCTCCAGGATTATTAATTTTTGTCATCCATGTCTATATATTCACATCCCACAAATGTTTTCCTTCATGAAAACCCATTAATGTGTAATTCTATATGAAATTAAACAATTATATTAACTCTTAATAATTTAAAGTATTTTTATCCTTAATTATTATTCTGGTTATAAAAAATAATTAAATTTCAATCCCTTTATTACATATATCATGATTAAATTGCAATCACCCAATTTATTTAAGGGGTAGAATATATCACACTACTATTTAAAAAGAGAAAACAACTTTTTGATAGAAAATACCACATCAAACATCAATATTAGAATATAATTTAATGACCTAGTACTTTATGATATATTAATTTTTAATTTATATCTTGTGATCTATATTTCGATGGTTTTAAATGAAACCTGATACTGTATTAAAATATTATGATTTAATCCTGATCGTTATAAATTATAAGTTTTGTTGGTGAGAATGAATATGACTAACTGAATAGTAAAAATATTATGTTTTACATATTTATAAAATAAATTAAACGGTTATCTATTGATTATAAATAAGATAAGAACCATTTGAAGGAACAAATCAACATTTTATGAAAATTGTACATTTATAAATGTTTGTTTGGTTGTGATTTACACACATAATTTCAAATTAATTTTTAAAAAATTTAGAGTCATTGTTTGTAAAACAAATATCATCATATTTTAAGTATAGATGTCGAAATTATATTTTTCTATATTTTTATGAAATTTCGTAAATTACTAATTTTTTAATGAATAATGAAAATGTGGTTTTTATAGAAAATAGTATTTTCATTTAAAATACTGACTATGAAAAATTATACATTAATCTATTTTAAAGTAAAATTAGTTAAATATAATAAAAATTTAACTAATTATGGTTATTTAAATCAATATCATGTTGAAATATGATATAAATGTTATTAAAAAAATTGAAATCTTTTCTCATAAAAATAATTTTTTCAATGCATTAGAGGGATTAATTTCAAATTTAATAACTCTAATTTGTTGAATTGAATTCAGAAAAAATGCAAAACAATTTCTTATTATAGTGATTTATATTATATAATAATTTCTTCTTAATCTTTTCCCCTAATTAATCTAAAAATGGAAAATTTTATTTTCCACAATTTTGGTGAAAATGACCTTATTAGGGGTTAAACTAAATGATAGGGGTCAAATGTCAGATAGAATCTTGTCCAATTCATATTTTTTGTCATATTCATACTAATTATAATACAAAGTTCAATAATTATTTATTTTTTACACTTGAGGTGTGTGAATAACAAATATGTCACTTTTTCTTTTCAAAGATTCCTAGTGTGTCCTCTCTCCCACTTATAAATGGACACCAAGTCCCCTCCCTTCTTTCCACTTCTAAAACCATTTTTTCTACCATTATTAACCTAAATATCATTCTTAATTCCCTCGATACATCCTACAGTCCACTTTTTATTAGTAAACACTACAAATAAGGCATTATGAATAAACCTAAATGGGTTCTCTAAAGACGAGGTAAAATTCATAAAATTGTATTTTTTTAATTATTCTTCCACATTTTTAAGATCTTCTCAAGAAAATGAGAAATAATTAAACCACTATATAATATATTATTATATGTTATCATTTTAATAACACAACTAGTATTCATCTCTAATTCCATCAAATGAGAAACAAAACCATCGACCATTTTTATTGCGCACTGCAGAAACGCAAATAGATTAAATTAATTTTTCATCACCACCATTAAATGTGGGACATAATGATAGATTTAAAATATTTCAAAAATAATTTTTATTTTATAATGCTTTTGATGTTATGATATAATATATACCTTATTACACTCTATACATTACGACAATAGGATAAAGTCCCTCATGTGCATAGTGGACAACCGCTATGTGAAGTGATGTGATTTATTTTCATCTTATGATTTACAAGGATGGTAGTTTGGATAATGTAAATTAATATATTTATTATTTATTACATAAAAATAGTTCTCTAAATAAAATATTACAGATATCTTCTTACCATACAATCCATTAAAAATAAATAACATCACTCATATGTACAAGTGGACTGCTGCCACTATATAATGGGGTCAAATATTATCTTTCGTTTAAAATTTATTGTAATGATGATGGATTTTATTAATATTTACTCTATATATAAAACTTATATGATTTAAGAGACGTTAATGAATATTTATTTTCATTTTGTTACATCCATCGAGAAAATAAAAGCAAATTTCATGTGTATGTATGACCTAACACCTCTATGGATTCTATAATTCATTTTCTATATTTATCTTCCATGAATAAGATAAATATATATGTAATAAATATATATGTTACTTACATTTTTTTATTTTTTGATATGAGGAATCCATGATCAATGTAAAATAACTCAAACTAATAAAACATGACAAAGAATAAATATTAAACAATTATCATCTGAAGGAGTTATTTTAATTAAGAATTTATAATAAAGAACTCAAAACTATATATAAGTAAGTCATATATGGTATAAAATATATAATTAGGGTTATTTAAAATATGTCTGATAATTTTATATTTATTATAAAAGAGTTACATACACATACAATGGAAATAAAACCGTAGGTAAGTATTTCTCACCTCACTTTTACATATGTGAGTCATATAATATAATCTCAACATGGTTATTTTATGTGGTGTATATACGAACCTTTTGATATTTTATATAATTAATACATTTATATTTATTATATTTAATGTTTCATTTAATGTTATTTATTCCATGTGTATTATGATTTAGAAGTCACCAAATTGTTTATGGTTTATCATACAATCTCATCATTTATAATAATTATTTAAGATTAAATTTATGATGATGGAATATTATTATTTATTACATAATAGACTTATTAATTTTCTATTAATATATTCATTTATGTTCTTTTAATGTTATATTACAATTTTATTCTCTTGGGAACTTTATTTTTTTGAGAAAATTAATTTATTAAAATCCAACATTATTTTTATTTTCGGACAAAAAGCCTTTTCACTTATGTATCCATGTTTTCTATAAAAATATAAAATAAGTTTTCAAAATTATTCATATTATTTATTAATTACATTTTTACCATACTTTGTATATTTGGAAAAAATAAAATGAATTATATTTTCATTTTTGAAATAAGTTACTTTTAGATTTTTCGTACAAAAATAAGAAAGAAATCAATGTTTTAATATAATAAAAATGAATATAATTTTAATTAATCATTACCGATGAATACATAAAATATTAAATTACAATTTTATAATAATATTTTAAAAAAGTTTCATAATATTCTAAAAATATTACATTATTTAATGTTATTTTCAAATTTAAAAGTATATTTTCCTTAATATTATTTTAATTTAAATTTTATTGTATTTCTATTTCTAAATCATAGAAACCCTTATTTCAATTCATAATCATTAGGAATATGTAATAATAAAATCACCTTTATTATTTCTCAAGATGGTTTATGATATTTTAATCAAAATATATACTATCTTTATACTATTCTATATACTACTGTATATAATTGATGGTTATTGACTGAGGAAAGTATTGGAATTTCATATTCTATTTTTTCAATATAAATGTTAATATTGATTATATTTTACCACTTTATAATATGGAATGAACTGTACATAGAATGTTATAGGTGGGGCCCACTATAACCCCCTAATGTGTTAGTAGGCCCTAAGAGGCAATGTAGATTGGGATTTTGGTTGATAACTTGTAGATTTATGTAATATTTCTAGGAAAAAGGCCTTAATAATATGGTTATGATGTCATACATTATGAATTACCTCATAATGTGATTAGTTATTGATTCTAGGTAATTATTCAAAGAGATAAAATATCTAGGGATAATTTTTAAACTCATATGATTATTTATATGGAATTATTTTATCATCATTTATTCTAATCATATTATTATACATGTTCACATTTTGTGGTTAAATTAACTGTGATTCAATTATTTGCGTTCACATATTGATAATGAATTGATTATTCAAGAAATTTTTTATTGTACGTATACCCTTAATCTGCATCTGATCTCACCACATTCTTATATTTTATTTCCGTATGAGTTTAAGAACTACATTATGGTTGATATATAGGGTTATGATATTGGAATAATGGTGTACTCAAAAAAATAAAAAAATTAATATACATTTTCATTTATAATGACAGATTGAATCATGTATCTGGTTTTCTAAGACTAATAAATAGTTTGGTCCTTTGGAATGTGATTGATTATTTCTATCACCAATGTAATTACGTAACAACCTACTCTGGTCTATGGAGGTTGGGTTTCTCACAACCACTTTGAGGAAATATTTTTTTCAATAATAGAAACAATTCATCCGATGTAGAGTAAATTTATATTTTCAGAAGGATAAGAATGTATGAAAAATAAGTTTTATTTTAGACCATTAATTGGGTCATTTAATAAGATAATAAAATATTAAGCCAAATTATAAATGATCATTGGATAGAAAGGAGAGAGATAAAAGGTTAATAATTATAAAACCTATCACATAATTTTTAAAGGTATTAAAAAAAACTCATTCACAAAGAAGGAAAAAAATCTTATAACCCTAAAGACTCATTCTGTAAAAAATTATTTTTTACCTGGAGGAAAATATAACTAGTAAATAACATATAATTTATATTCTATTAAGATTCATTGATTGATTTTTAAGACACTCATTAGTCAAATAACCAATCATCAAAAATGAAAACTTTATAATATTCATTAAAAAGTATTGTACAAACATTAGATATGGAATACCCATTAAATAATAATTATAAAAATATAAAACCAATTAAGAAAACCTTAAACACTGATTAATAAGTAAATTTTCATTAATTATTGGACATATTTATTAAATAAATAATAAATATTACAAAAATCCAAAAAAAAACCTCCAAAAATTTAAGCAAACCATATATGTGTAAAAAAATAATTGTCAATAAAAATCATGAAGATAATCTCCAAGAATAAATAGAAGAGGACAATAATAAAGGAGAAATTCATTGATAATGTATTGGTGATGATGGAAATGGAAATGTAAAAAGAGATGATGGTATAAAGGGGAATGGACAATGAAAACAATGGTGATAGGGATTGTAAATGATATATATCAATGGTCGAGGGAGGATTGGGAATAATTCAAGGATACACCTCACATGAAATGAAGTGGATGACTAAAAATAAAAAAAACTCCTTTATTCTTTATAATTTTTAAATGATTCTAACATCGGTTATGAAAAATCATGAGTAAAAATATTTTATGTATATCAATCATATCATAACCAACCTAGAAAATATAGTTCCATATATTTCTAATGTAATAACATTCATTGAATCCCTATATAGTGTAGTTTGTTCACCCATTAAAAACAAACCAATGTAAAAATAATTTTATCATGTGAATTTTCAATAATTAATATTATAAATTGGATGTTATAATTCATTTTTCCACATGCAATTTTAGATTCATATAATAAATATGATATTCTATATTGTATAAGGTATTTCAATCGAGACCATATGAGATGAAATTTAGGGTCATGCTTGAAGGATAATTTCTATGTACATTAATGTCATGCAGAAGAGAGATGAAAAAATATTTTAATGTGTTATAGTGAGGTTATATTCTATGTAATATAATTTTATTTATAAGGGACTTATGATTTGTTGTTTAATGTATTATTTCCGGAACGTTTGATTCATGTATTTTATGTTCATGAAAATTTTACCGTGAAGGTTATGTTTAATGTCCAATGATAATTTTGTTACCACTCCATGTGATGTTGTGAAAAAATAATTCTTGTGAAGCCTTGAATTGAATGAAGGTGTGATTTTATCCCATCCAAGGTGATAAATAAGCACACGCCATTGGAGTAATCCTTTTAATGTAAAATGGTCCCTCTAATTATATCTCAAACATTTATGGATACCTTAAGGGTATCATCGATGTTCTAAACCTCCGCACCAAGTCATCCTAGAGGATATAAATATGGATAGTACTTTTTTAATTCTCAAAACTCTTAATTTTTAGGGTTTTAGGGGTTGTAAAGAGCATATACTCAATTTTCTTAAATTTCCGCTATAATGGTAAAAAATGGACCCTTTTTTATGATATCAACTAATATAGATAACTTTCTCATGAAATTGACATTGTACCTCGATGTGCAACACTACATCTGTTTCATAAATCATTGTGTGGGGATTCAACTTGTTTGAAATATGATTCATCATCAGATATACTCACATGGATTTGAAGAGGTTTCTAGGATTTATATTCTTATTTTTTTCATTATTTGTTTATGTGAGAACAGATGGTGTCTTCTTGGACCATATGTTTTTCATGGAATAATTATTCATCATCTCCGTGCAGAAGAAATTATTTCTATTGTGTACCAAATTGTAGTAATGGAAACTAAATTGATGAATGATATGGTATTTCAGAAACTAAATCATGAATCATTATTTTTTAAATCTTTTAGGGTATTAGATTCAAACCAATTTGAAAATAAAATGTAATTAGTAAAGATATACAAGAACATGTAGTATATCACTAGTAGTTAGGTTCCATGTAATCAATTCATTATTTGGAAAAGTTCTATTAATACATCGTGGAATATTGAATATATTTATCCTATATTTATGTTGTATGAATCTCACATGAATGACACTTATTTTTGAAATCCATAACATCATGATCCATGGTGGGCTATAGTTATCCCAATTCATGGATCGGGTAGGAGAGCTTCAATCCTCAAAGGTGTTCTCTGCGGGTTTTTGTTAGGCTATCTTAGAGGTCTAGAGGAAAATCATTAACCCTTGTATAATGAATAAGGATTCCATTAATGATATGTGAATGTATTAATTTTTGTGACCTTGGTCTTAAAGAGAGATTGATATTTTCTAAATGTTAATTCATTTCCTCTTCCTCAATCGGGATAGACGATGGAGATCCTTGTTGGAGGTATTCATTTATAGAAGTCATCTAATAATAAAATATTTATAAAATATATACATTTGAAGGAACTTACGGGTGGCATATTGGTGGATTCTATATAGATCTTAGTATTCTATATTGTGATCACTAAGAGAAATTTCTTTCTAATATACCACATGGATTAACATATAATCATGATCCTGATAAATTAGGGACAAAAAATTAAAATGAGTACCCTTAATCATTATTGGAATTTGAGACATGATTTTCCATTATATCGGAGTAAATATTATCCATCATCTTGTAGGAGAACAAGCGTAAGGTGGAAAGCTCCCTCTTTTAATGAAGTAGTTTTTGTTGATTTTCATGATGACCACCTTAGAGTTACATTTCAACATGAAACTCAAAGATCTAAATCATTATGGAAAATTTACATTATAAATTAGTGATTTATTCTCAACCTCACTATGGGTTAATCATACAAGATTGGATGAATTGTTATATTAAGATGTTCATCGGATGAGTGATGAATAAAACTCTAAATCTATGCCTATTTGGGTAAGGGAAACTAATCTTCAATCTATTTATTCTTCAGGAGGCATCATCAATGTCTATATTCCAATATGGTATTTATTTTTCGATTGAAAAAATAACTGTATATAACATGTATGCATCTATAGCAACATCCTTAGTGGATGGAATTTTGAGAAGGTATTTTTTTAGTAGGTGTCTTTTGAGAGCCTATTAAGGGATGACCCTAACGTGGAATAGCTGATGGATCACTACCCATAATAGAAATGTTCTAGTAAAAATTGAATATTTTTGGACTTACTACAATGGGTCGATGAATGATATCACTTAGACCACATGATTTTGAAAATAAAAATGAATATTCAAGACCATGAAGGCTATGTAAAGGTAGCTCTTCCTGATCAGATAATATATAATCTATGTATTTAGAATAATGTGTCTGATAAAATACAAACATTAAATATTACGATATTTCATCTTCTGATCTATGATGGAACTGAGGGAGTGTTTTTGTCTGGTTGTGTAGTGGACCGAAGGTTTCATTTGGTGAAACTACATAAAAACTAGGGGATGTGGCCTATAAGACTTGACTTCATCAAATATAGACTATAATTCCTTACCCCATTTATAGAGGACAACTTTATTATTCAATATATGAATGGTAACACATTTTAAATCCATATTTTTTATAAAACAACATATATTATCCATATATCTATAAAGGCCTCATAAGTCTACAGATTGCGTTTACAGTAAATTTAAAAAATAGTCTTGAACTTCTCTGGGTAAACTAACCTACAACTATTTTGGAAGATAAATTTGAGGAACTTTCAAGATATAATACTATATTCACATGTCCAAGGGTTCATCCATAGGGGGTGATTATGGTGGTTTTTTAACAGTTTCTTATGATATCTGATATTTTCTTGGTGGTGGTAGAATTTAACCGTAATTTATCCACATAGAAATCTTCCATCATTATAAGGATTATATTGTGTATTTCACTATGGGAGGTATGGAATTTTCTGGTTTCCTTCTTGAATATTTTTTTGCCATTGCGGTGGATGAGAATATACATTGACAGTTGTGGAATGATCCCTAACATCCCCCTATAAATCTATCTGGATACATCATGGTGTTGTTTCAAAAATGAAACCTAATTCTCTTATTTTTCAGTAGGCATGAATTCCCTGATATATTTGGACCTTATATCTTCATCAAATTCTTAGATCACCAATAAAATATAATCAATTGTAATTTCTAAGATTTTATATGCAATATTTAGAAATATTATATGGATTAATTTTGTGGCTAGGTGTAAAGACAGTGTGAGATCCTAAGTCTTTGGGTGTCCAGAATAATTTTTTGAAAAATATTAAAATGTTAATTAGCACATACTAGTATATTTCTTAAAAAAGTGGAATAAAATCTAAACTATTGCCCAAATAAATAATCTGAGTGCACCGTTGCGTTCATAGAAGAGGCGTTAACTTAGCCATGAACTAACATTAGAAGCCATGGGTCAAATGTATAAAGTTGTCACAAACGTTTTTTATGATTAAATTAATTGAAATTTTATTTTATTTTTCTCGTTTTGTCGATGTAGTGATGCAGTGATGCTTTTATTTTCAAATTGCTTATTAGAAAGGGATATATAGTTAGGCCTTTAAACCATTAATTCCCTTGAGGCTCAAGAGAGGAATCCATGATTATTTATCTCAGTGGGAGACGAAAATAGTGTGGATTGAATATTTAAAAACACTGTTCTTAAGAGATCTTTCATGTGAAAATAGATATTAAAATGTTATCAATCCAATTTCTAGGTTGGATGTTCTGTTTTGGATTTCCTTTCTCATTATTGAATTAAATGATTAATGCGGAAAAACCAGTGAATTGGTTGATCTGTAGTTTGATTATTCCTTGTGGGATGGGTTTTACTTTTCTGGGTGTACTGATCATGATTATGGAGATTATCTTTTTCATTGTTGATCTTTTTTATCGGAACAAAACAATTATAAAACAAAAAATGGCTGAGGTTTGTTCCCTATATTTTTTCCTTGTGCATTTTTCTCTCTCCAGATTGTTCTACATATTCTTCGTTCTTCAATAGTTTTTCAATGAACGATATTTTGAACAAATTTTCTAAGTACGGTGATTAAAAATTCAAGAACCAACATCGGGATATCCTAATGGATGTTTTATGGTGAAAATGGTGGATGAATCTATGCAATTTGATAGAAATAATCCTTTCAGAGAAATTCATCATATTTTATATAATCTGTTTTCCGGCATGATTGAATGCCTGAGACACCTCATTTTGTTTTTAGGGTGGTGAGACAAACCTTGATCTTGAGTTTTTCGGTGAACTAACCACCAGTGTAGATCCTGATGATTGGATGATGTCAGCTATAGGAAGAAGATAAATTTCAAGAAAATATAGAACGTGTGGTGTATAGCCCCATCTACACGGAATTTCAACATCATTGGACCACTCGGTGTGCACATGGAAAATACACAGACATGAGGGGGAGTACACAGGTTTCCTACATGGTGTTCACTCTACCAAACAACATGTAATGAATTGGATACATTATAATCCTCATGTAAAAGTACAAAATAATGGTTACACGGGTTGAGACCATGTACCAGCACATGGCCATAACACATGGGTGGACCCCGAATGGAAGGACACAGCGTGTGACTCCTTCAACACACTGTGTACCCATCTACTACATGACACGATCTAAATACAACAATTTTTGTATGTAGTAAGTATCTAGGGGAAAAGGGACATGGCGTGTCACCCAACTAAAGATTATGTACCACCATTCTATATGGATTTGTTCTCTTTTAATCTGTATCTTAGACATGTTTCCTTAGGATACATTCCATTATCATATTCTCTAAAGATAGATACAAATAATTTAATACACCTAAGACTATGATCCATTTAGAAGGAATTTCTAGATTGAGCTGTGGAATCCCCTAAGAGGCCCGTAGTGGGATCATCTATTCATTATTCATGCCCTAGATAGAGTCTTCCATATTGTTGTGACTAAATTTAAAGCTCATCAATCCTCTACTTAGCGGTTTTATCATGATTGAGTTATTGGTATCACCACATGTACAAGGGTTTGATCCTCATTTTTGAATCTTATATCTCTTTTGATCTGACAATGTATCTCTCTCATGATGGTTCCTCATGAAAAGTACTTCTTGGATGGGTTTCATCAGTGTTATTGGACTCATGATTGTGTTCTCCCAGATGAGTACTCCATGGAATCTTCAATCTGAATCTAGTGTGTTATTATTTGGTATTCAATACCTACCACTAGAATTCATGTCTTGGAATGATTATATTTAGATATTTTTATATGTGTTGTAGATATATACTTGTGTAGAGATGTATGTAATTTACTCTTTCAAATTTTTTTTTTGGCGTCGGTGTGTCCTACTATGTATTGTTAAACTCACCCATTCATGGGCATTGTCTAAATGTGTTATGTCTTGTGTAGTAGAAAAAACTATCTCCTATGTCCTATGAGTACCAGTACCAGATGTATCCATTTGAGATCAGGATGTCTGGGGTGTTCCTACGAATACATGTAGTAATCTCAGTACCTTTTTTATAGGTTGGACTTTTTTAGAGACAATTTTTGGTAAGCTTGTATTCTAGACCATTTTACATCACATTTTTTACATTCGTGTTTTAATCTATTGGGATGGATATATTAGTGTTAATGAAATTTTTACTTAGTGCTATTAAAATTTCATCATTTTGTGGCCTTGAAGATGGGTTTGTGTGTAGAGATACATAGGCAACGCCTCCCATGTTTATGATATACCTACTCGGTGCTAGTCACCAACCACTATCCAATTGGAGGTGGTCTTGGGTAGCGACCGCATGGGACCCACTAGGATAGGTTATTAAAATGTGGTATTAGAGGTGGTTGGATCTACATTAGGACCGAGAGTCTGTGAGATTAGTTTGTGGAAACAATGTTAAGTGTTTCTATTTCAGAAATTAGGACCAAGACTCTAGTGTGGTGGGAGTAGCCAACATATCCATATAGAAGGACTCTGATAAGATGATTTTTTACTCGATACTTTTTTTTATTAAAAATAGAAATCATTAATGATGAATATCAGAAGATGTACAAGTAAAAATCCATGAAAGGGAAATTGTCCAACCAGAGCTGGATGGAGTCAAATGGGCCTAAAGTCATAAGCTGATGGGCCGCATTATCTCATTCCCTTTTTGTAAAGAAGAAGGTGCAAGTGGAGAAGCAACGGTAGAGTGAGATAATTCTCCTAATGATGATGCAAAAGACTGGATCCCACCATCGTTGTGGTTAATAGCATCGATTACGTTAAGGCAATCAGACTCAATAATAATATTGATCCATCCACATTCCAATGCGAGCAACAAACCAACAAAGATGGCCATAGCCTCAGCAACGTTCGGTACCCAAAAAGTCTGATGTGGTTCATATTTTTCAGCAAAGATTTTCCCAGATGATTACGTGCCAGAAGGCCGAGGGAAACAAGCCCATCCTTTGGGAGAGATGCATCCATGTTAATCTTAATAATACCTTCCATTGGGAGATTCCAATGAGAGAGAAAGGTGAGGATAACACATGGCATTAAATGATCATTGTGATCTTTCCATCCTTCAATACATGAACTGTCCCATACAATCTGGATTTCAAGGGGTTTGTGGGGATGATGAAACACGACATCGTTATGTCAGAACCAAAAAATCCAGGCCAAAGTGTAAACAAAACCTGAAAGAGCCAAGGAAAGAGAGGAACACCAACACATTAGAAGATCGGGGAGGTAAGAGGCCAAATCCAGTGAAGCGGAAGAGGCCAAACCCCATTTACTCCAAACTTTCATAGCTTACAGGTAGTGAATGATGTTTTTCAAAGGATTTTTAATGGTTCACAGGCAGAATGGGGATAAGGAAGAACTAGCCATATGTCAGTAAGCGAGAAGGATCATTGTTGGGAGAGTACCCTTGCAGACCTGCCACAAAATTGGCGAATTTTAGGGGGAATGATGAGTCTCCAAATCGATTTCCATGGTCCCTAAACCTGGACGACTGTGCGGTTGCCAAGCGCTAGTCTATAGATGGATCTCACCATGTATTCTCCTGAGATATCATCGGTCTAGAAAAGATGGTCAGGGCCTACATCAGGGACCCAAGGAAGGCTAAGGATGATTCTTCGGTCCCTTTTGTTAATCCAATCAATGACCTTTTCTAAACACCACCTCTATCCCTGATCGGAAAGGAGGCAGCTGATTGTGGCATCTTCAAGACCTTGCTGGAAAGGGGATGTAGCCCGCATACCTTCCTTATCGATAAGCCAAGGATCATTCCAGATATTGACTGATGAGGCAGACCCAATCCTCCATCCCATTCCTTTATCCAAGATCTTTTTTCCCCCGAAATTCTTTTCCAAAGGAAGCTGGGGCCGAGACCAAGAGAGGAATCATGGAAGCCTGTGTGGGGAAATTACTTAGCTCGGAGAACCGATGCAGAACGATATGAAGGATGGTTAAAAAGGCGCCATCCTTTCTTGTCCAACAGTGAATCATTCAAGAGGAGAAGATTCTAGAATCCCATACCACCCTTTGATTTGGGTTTACAGAGTTTCTCCCAGGCCATCTAGTGGGATAGATTCCTTCCATCATTCTTACCCCACCAGAAATTGGCAGTGCGCGTGTGGATCTGGTCGACGATGAATGACGGGAGCTTAAACAGGGTCATAAAATAGTTGGGGATGGACTGGATGACAACATTGATGAGGGTATCTTTTCCCACTATAGAAATTTATTTAGGGGACCAACCAAGAATTGTTTTCTCGATCCTATCCACTATAGATGTGAAGATTTCTTTTTTGGATAGTCTGATCACCGTGGGAAGCCCAAGATGCTTCTGATGTTTCACAACCATATGAATACCTGCAGAAGCACATAGCTCATCCCTCCTAGAGAGAGGCACACCTTAACTGAACGATATTTCAGATTTTCCATGATTGATTGACTGGATAGATGCCCTCTCGTACTGGTGGATTTCTTGGAAGATCACTCGACATTCATTAATTGTTGCTCTAGAAAAATGGAAGCTGTCGTCGGTGATGAAAAGATGCGACACTAGTGGGCCAACATGGCAGACCTTTTCCCCATGAATATAATTACAGGATGCATCCCTGGAAATAAGATTAGAAAACATGTCATCCACCAGAATGAAGAGAAAATAATGGTAAATGCATTATATAGGAATGTTTTTTGGTTTCGATTCATTTCTTGAGTCACATCTCCATAAATATTGATCGTGGTACATCATGTTTTCTTAAAAAATTCCTCTATAATGTATCCAGATTGTGTACCAGCAATACATCCACCTATTACATAGCATGTGGTTCCTGCTGTACCAATAAACAAGGAGTGTGGGATGAGCATGCTCCATGAGTTTTAGAGACAGATACCCACCAAGATATGAGGATATCATATCCTTCAGGAATCTAAGGACTAGCATGAGGTAATTACACATGATTTACACCTAGTTCAAACACTAGTAGATAAAATGGTGGTTCTAATGGTGATCCTTCTACACAGATCAGCATGATGATGGTGGAGTTTGGCAACCAAGACTCACTATGGGGTGACCTTCTCATGGGAAGAGTTCAAGAGTCTCATTAGGGAGGATTTATCACTAGTTACACTAAGGGACTTGTGAATAGATGATCCTCTTTAGCTCCAGTAGAGTCGAATTATAGTGGATGATTACTCATAGAGGTTCAACAACCTTTCCATATACTCAATGTATCTGGTTACATATCCGTACATCAGGACTCAGAACCATGAACAAGGTATGTGTAGAGACATCCTAGAAAACGTTATCCATATATTCATTTCGGCTAATGTCGGGGGTGCTTCAATAATATTTTGTGGTTGAAGGAATCGTGGTCAAGTTGATACAGTTTGTGATATTTCTTAGTGGACAATGTGGACTAGATACCTTGGAATTAGTGAACTGAAATCTATCCGAAGGAACTGGGCATGGGAGATTTTTTGAGAGGAGGTCCCAAGATAAGGATCTCCAGTTTGGGGCTCACATGGGGGGGTCTAGATTTCTGATGGAGATGCGGTTCTATTTTTATTATGGTAAGGGATATCTCAGTAGATATTTTCCAAACTATCATGCTCCTAACATGGAGACTATAGATGGACCACCGAGGAAAATATAATTATAGGAGAAGGAAGATTAGTTGGGTGGATATTGAGGTTGAGGATTTGGGAGAGTAGTAGAAGTTTGTCTACATTTTGACATATTACCACCTCTACCTCCAGGAGGACCATACAATGCTCATGGAGCTAGGGGATAGGGGAGGGGGTTTCTGAATACAATCACAAAATTTGACTCAGTGGTACTAGTAATGATCTATCGTATAATTTTTTTCTTTCCTACTTTAGCTACAGTACTACTAGAAACAGGTGATAGTTATTCCATTCTCATCATATGTCATGTTTGATGCCTAGAGATTTTTTAGATCAATTGATTCGACACGTACACATAGAGACACATAATGGAGAAGACTTTATGATCCCACATATAAGATAACAATGTGCACTACCCTTAAAGGGAATATTTTTGATTGGATATTCTTAGTGTAATCATCAAGGCCTTGGGATTTCATACTTTGTATGGATTTTTTATCCACAGTTCATGCCTATATTAACTGTTTTATGTGTAGGGTGTGGTGTGTCTGTAGAAATAGAACACTGTTTTCATTTTCAGTCAAAATTAAACTCATGCATGGGAGGGTGAATCAGATTATTCATTAGTTTAATATCCTAACAATCGGTTTAGTAGATTTTATGATCATTCAGTCTCCAGCATTTTTAGAGGAGTGTGGGGATGAATTTCCCAAATATGTTCATGGATTACCTCCCCACTATGATATAGACTTCTATATTTATTGACACATTGGGATGAAAACAATATATACATAAACCTATAACATGGCTAATAAAGAGCTTCTTGAGCTTAGGGTGCTACTGGAGGACATGTAGATGAAGGGTTTCATGAGGCCTAATGTTTCACCCTGGGAGGTTGTTGGGAAAAAATCTATCATGGAATCATTGCATAATTTTGGTGTTTATTGTCATTTTTCAGAAACAATGTTTTCATAGTATGTTTTCTAGTTTCATATATATTTTTTAAAACCCATGTTAATAGAGAACCATGAGAAAAAAATGAAATATCGGGAGGTGGTACAAAAGAATAGATATAAGGTGGCATAGTTTTCTAGTGTTTTAATTATTTTTGGAGTCCAAACTTTGGAGTTTTTTTATCATTTTGAAAAGTGTATTTCTCTTAATAACTCATCCATAAATGTAAAAGTTATTAATCTTGTAAGTATAGGATTCATGAAGTGGTTTTCATAAAGACAGGAATAACATTGACGGCGTGCTCTGCAATTACAATGATCTTTATGAATGGAATAGGTGAAAAGAATTTTGAGGTATTATTACGGTGGCATCACAAAGGAATTGATGTAATGATCTACGATTACGAAAATCGCTATGATCTGAGAATTTACATTGCGATTCATGAAAAAGAGATAATTTCAACTTAAATTTCAGAGCTCTCTATGTTTTCCTTAAATGGTACGGACATGGCATGGAAGTTTATATAGTCAGTTGGAAACACCAATAAATAGGTCTACACTCTTGAGGGAAGAGTAGAGGGACACCATGAAAAATTTAGGTCTCTCGAATTGTGAAAGAGGATCAAAGAGGTTGTTTGTTTTGCAAAATGAATGTTCTTCACGATAGCTAATAGAGATCCGTGAATGAGGTGTTGTTCGAAAAGGCTTATTTGAGCTTTGAAAATGTAGTGTAAACTATGAATTCCTAAGCTTCCTCAAGAAGTGAGCTCTATGAAATAGTGAGCTCTATGATGTAGTGTGCTCTTCAAATTTTTGTTCATTGCGAAGAGGCAGGAACTTCATGAAGGATTTATTGAGCTTTTCAAATTATGGAGATTCAGGAAACATTGAGATTTTCAAAACTAATCTCAAATTTTATTTCCCATTATTTAGTGTAAAAGGGTGTATTCATAATTGGATTAATGTGGGACTTCAGTAGATCATCTATATATATAGGAGGATGCATTCAATAGTGATAGTTAAAGGACCTAAATGTTTATAAATTGTGAGTGGATATTCGGAAGAATTAGTGATAACACATAAGTTGAGAGTGTAGTAAGATTTCAAATTTGTATTGGTTTTAAACTAAGAGGGACAATTAGTCCACTTCAAACTTGTACATAGTAGTGTTCTTTTATTGGATTTGGTACATCAGCACATTATCATTGTATGATCCTTGGAAGTTACCTAGTGAGGTTCAACTAATTAGAAATTTTTTTGTTTCTTGCATTCTTTTATTTATGTTCATACATTTTTATTGGAAAGATAGGGAAGAGAGTTTTTTTATAATTGAAAAAAGATCAAAATGATATGTTTTTTATCTTCCATACTATAATTCATCCCCCACCCCTTAGGTTATTTGACCTTATAGACCTAACTGTAACCCTAGTTTTGTTTTCTAAAAAGGAAACTTTAGTTTGTGTGTGGTCTACAAAAGCTTTAACCAAGTGACCGTGATGAAAAATAAACAACTACTAAGGATTGATGACCCCATTGATCAGTTTAAAGGTCCACAATGGTTCTTGAAGGTCGACCTCAGATCAGGCTATCATCATTTATGTGTACGGGACAATGATATACCATTTATGGCTTTTAGATGTCATTACGGACACTATGAGAACTTGGTGATGCCATTTGGCATGAGTAATTATACAGTAGTGTTCATGGGACTCATAAACCTGATCTTTCAGCCTTACATAGACCAGTTTTTTGTGGTATTCATAAATAATGTCCTTGTGTAATTGGTATCTGAGGAGGAGCAAGTGAGATGCTTAAGGATAGTTCTAGACATACTCTAAGAGAACCATCTATATGAAAAAACAATAAATATGAATGTTCTAGATTCAGTCAGTCTAATTTTTGGGACATGTTATCTCAGTGGATTGAGTGGAAGTGTACCTGGGTATAGATGAAATAGTGTTATCTTGGGATCCACATAATATTGTGACAGGGGTGCGGAGCATCCATGGGATATTAGAATATTTTTAGAGATTTATACCTAATTTTAGAAGGATATCAACACCTATGACTTATTTGATTAGAAAGGGGGAGCTTATCACATTTAAATTGAAGCGATAGTTGGATTTTCAGTACTTGAGGTTGATTTTGAAGGGTACTCTGACCATGTGATTATAGGAGGAGGGTCTCGAGTACATAGTGTTATGAAATTCCATAGTAACTAGGCATGGATTTTTCCTAATGCAGAGACGATTGGTGATTTCCTATGGTTCATTCTAGTAGAGACCACATGAGTAGAAATACGAGACCCATGATCTTGTGTTAGCATTATTAGTCTTGACATTGAAGATGTGGAGACACTACCAGATGGGGGAGTTGTTAATAATATACTATTATTACAAGAGTCTTAGTTATATATTCTCTCTGAAGGATCTGAATGTGAGACATAGGTAATGCATAAAGATTCTATAGGACTGTGACTTTGATATTTTCTATACTCTTGTGATGGGGAATGAGATGTTAGTTGATCTTAGATAAAGATCATGTTCACAATTGATGAACGACATATCAGAGTAGTTGGATTCATTACAGTTATCAATTGTGGATGGATATGGATCAGATTTCCTCCCCTCAATGGTTGTTACCCCTCCAATCATATAGTGGTTCTGGGAGACACAACATGGGGATACATACTATGAGACCATACAAGCTTAGATATCCATAGGTTATACTCTTAACATATGTTCACAAGGAGGGGAGGCTTTCATTCTATTCCGATGACATACAATAGTAATGGTTGTATTGGGGGATGAGGTTATGAGGGAGTTTCATACATACCCTTTGGAGGTACATCTAGGTGTGTACAATATGTTACAGGACCTCTGACATTAGTTTTGGTGGCCTGGGATGAACGAGTGTATTTTAGAGTTTCTTTCTCGTTGCCTTACATGTATGTAATTGAAGGCTGAGAACCAAGTTCTTGAGCATTTTGCTCAACCCCTTAATGAGTAAAATACGAAGTGGGATGGGATATCTATGTGATTTATAATGGTTTTACTACATAATTCTAGGGGACATGATACTATCTA
Source organism: Viscum album (assembly GCA_963277665.1). Lineage (NCBI taxonomy): Eukaryota > Viridiplantae > Streptophyta > Magnoliopsida > Santalales > Viscaceae > Viscum > Viscum album. The sequence continues at coordinate 377,830,757 of OY728123.1, forward strand.
GGTAATCGTTGACAATCGCACCAAGTCATCCCACTTCCAAGGTATCCAAGAATATATTTTAGTGCAGATCATGGGATGCCTCAATATGCATGAGATAGTTCGAATCTATGGAGTCCTGTCAATGATAGTTTCAGATCACGATAACATTTTTTTCAAAATTGTGTGAGGGGATTCAGGAGGTATTTGGATCCTAGTTGTGCTTGAGCATAACATTTCATACATAGATAGATGACCATATGGAGCAGACCATTCATGTTCTGGAGGACATTTTTCAGGCATTAATGTTAGAAATTAGACGTACTTTTGAGGATCACCAACCATTGGTGGAGTTTTTCTAAAACTTTGTCTACCATTATGGTATTTGAATGGAACCAATTGAGGATTTTATGGAAAACCATATTGGTAACCACTATATTGGACAGACCTATGAGAGTAATAACTCATGGGCATTGAGGAGTTGTGAGCTTCTAAAGATAAGGTTAATATCATCTAGGAGAAAATAAAGACATCACATATCCATCATAAGTATTATGATGAAAGGTTATGGGGGCCATTGGGGTTCAATGAAGGAGACCACATGTTCTTATGGGACTCACCTTGATGTGGTTTATGGATATTTTTGCATGTGGGAAAGTTATATCCATGGTTTATTAGTATTTTCTAGATACTTCTTATATTTGGAGAGGTGGATTTCCACTTAGATCTACCCCTGAAGATAGAGTGGATACATGATGTCTTCCTTGTGTCATAGCTAATTGGATATGTAGATGACCCATCACACTTCATCGACTGGGGTGAGCAGAACATCGAGGATATAGAAAATTTTGAGAATTACCCTGTGGATATTGAGGACCGATAGGAGATGGTCCTTAATGGGTGGGAGATTCCTTTGGTGTGTGTCCTGTGGTAGTATGTGAATCTCTAGAAGAGCACATTGGAGCTGGAGGCTCTGATTCTTGCATAGTAACTAGATATTTCTTAGTATCCTCAGTTTTGTATTTATGAGGACATAAATCTGTAATGTACAAGGAATGTAATTTCCTATATTTTTTGTGAGTTATTTTTAAATATATGTAAACGTTATGAGAAAAGGCACTGAAAAGGTTTGTGATTCTGAGACCTGGTATGATGGGAACAACTATCTAAAAATAAATAAAATATTAAAATATTAAATATTATGTGAATAGAGTTTTCCTAAAAAGTGGAATGACATCTAAACAGGTGCCCATATCAGAAATATGAGGGAACTGCTGTGTTCAGAGTAGCAGATTTACCCTAGGTCTGGCCTAACATTTCTTAGTGTGGGCCAATTGTAAAAAGTAGTCATTAGAGTTTTTAATGAATAATGTAATTTGAGAATTTATTTTTTTCTCTTTTATTGATGTGGAGATGCTTTTTATTTTCAAATAAACTATATGGTATGGATATGTGGTTAGGCTCATAACCCAAGAATTCCCAAGACTCTTAGAGAGGAAACCTGAAATATTTCTCTCATTCGGTGACGACAGAACTACAGATCGATGTTCGATGAAGAATGGTCCTGATGGATCTCACAAGTAGAAATTGATCATCAATAGTGTGTGATCCGATTCTCAGGTAGGACATGTTATTTAGTATTTCCTTCCACATTCTTGAATTCAACGATGAAAGTGTACCAACCAATGAATAGGTTGATCCACGGTTCAATCATTCCTTATGTGATATGCTATAAATTGTCGGATTTATAGGGTTTGATTATAGATATTATTATTTTAATAGACCATCATTCCTAATAGAACATATTGAGGAAAAAATGAACACTGGTCTTAGTTCATTATATAGATTTGTTCCTTGTTCAATTTTCTCTCCCTTTAGGCGAAATTCATTGGATTTGATTTAATCAGTTTTTGAAGTCAATTAAAGGCTTGAAACCCCTCATTTGGGTGTTAGGATGGTGAGATAGACCATGATCTTGAGTTTTCTTGTGAACCAAGCACTATATTGGATCCCAATTATTTTCCAAGGAGAGTGGGAGGAATAAGAAGACTTTATGTAAAATCAATAACACAAGGCATTTAGCCTAGTCCGCACCGTGTTTGTTCATAGTTGGACCACTTGGTGTATAGATTGAATTTACACAAGCACGTGGTCGAGTAAATGGGTTTACAACACACAATGTGCTCCACCACATAGCATGTCCTAAACTAGATACAAAATCTACCCCAATACTTGTACAAGGTCTAGGCTACACAGGTTGAGACTATATACTCGCACATGTCCAGAGCACACAGGTGGACCCTGGATGGTATGGCATGTAGTGTGAATCCTTTTAAATGCATTCTACGCATCTTATATGTGACCTGTTCTAAAGGAACAGTACTTTGTACATGGGAAGTTCTTATGGTAAAGGTACTTGTTGTGTGACCCATACTATACACCATGTACCCCCTTTATACAGGGATTAATTCTCTTGTACTCTGTATCTTGAACAAGTTTCTTTTGGGTTCGTTCCCTTTATCGTTTTCCCTGAAGGTATGTACTAATCAATTCCTACTCATAAGACTGTGACCCCTTTAGTAATAATTTCTAGGTAGAGTTCCAGAATCCCCCTAGAGGCTCAGAGTGGGATCCTCTATCCATTATTCATTCCCTAGGTTGTGTATTCAGCATTGATGTGACCTACATTATTGGTCGCCGATCCTCTATATAGTGTTTTATTCAATATTGAGTTTGTGGAATCACCCCATGTCCCTATATATGATTTTCATCTCTGTATTATAACTATCTTCATATCTCTCAGTGTATCTTTATCATGATGATTCTCGATGATCTCTACTTCTCAGACAAATGTAATTACTTCTATCAAACTCAAGAGTGTGTTCTCCTGGGTGATTGCTTCGTGGAATATTTTAGATGAATCCCTATTGTTGGTATGTGGTATTCATGTCATACCTCTAGACTATAGGACATTGATTAAGTATATCTGGATATTTTTATATGTGATATAAACAAATACTTGTGTAGAGCTGATTGCACTTCCTTTGTTATATTGCATTGTAATTTCACGGTGTCCTACTGAGTAATGATATACTCACCCATGCCCGGGCTTTTCCTACATGTTTCATGTCTTGTATATATGAGTGACCTTCTAAAAAAGTCCTAGGGGGAACAGATCCAGACATAGCTTTGTGAGATCAGGTATTTTGGGTTGTTCTTATGACTATATAAAGTAGTCCCAATACCCTTTATTTGTAGGATGAACTTGTGGTTTACAAACTCTATTTGGTGGGATTGTATTCTTGACCAGGTTGCTTTACTGAAATTACATTCCTATCAAACACTGTTGGTTGGGATATAGTGGAATGCATGCATTATTTACTTATTGATTTTCACATTTCCTCATTTTGTGATCTTGTATATGGGTGCATGCGTACATGTACATTGAAAATGTCTCTCATGTTAGTGATATTCCTAGTCGGTGCTAGTCACCATCCCCTGACCTATTGGAGATGCACTTTGGGTGTCATGACACAAACCCCAATAGGACATATCATGATACCAATTGTGGTGGAATATCCTTCACCAAAGGAAGGATTTGCTTCATCCATGCCCACCTCATTATAGGAATGAGTGTTTGGGGGAGGAGGTGACTCTTTATCAATAATAAATTTCTCCTTGGCATCCTCATCCTACCCTAGGTGGATTATTTTCCTTTTAGCTCAATAAAGACCACAATGATTGACATTGTGGATTCTATACCATTTTTTCTTCACTAGGTTCTCACACATACTCTATCAAAAATATATATCTTGGTCGAACACTAATGATTCTACACCTCACTTTAGTAGATAAGGTGGACATGCAATTTTTTTTGTGTATGATTGAATTTTTTATATCAAATATGAATTTCATTTTCAGGACTCAGAGGAATGTGATCTCTATATTAAGGGTTGATCTGAGTGTAAAAATTTATCTAGGAAAAAAATAATATAATTCCTAAGACTTGGGTTTATTACTCCTATATTATGTATGGATATGATGAACCAACATTTTATGTCTTTCAATGGATCTAAATAGATCATTTTCATGTCTTTTGGAGTATTGTTAGACTCAATTAATTCATCCTATTGATATTTCAGCTGTTTTTTATAGTACCTAGTATCAAGGTAGAGGACTTCACATGTGTCAAATGGAGTGACATCACCGTGGTGAACATACACATGACTATAGAGGGAATATTTGTGGCATTGCTGTTATGATGAATGGATTGATACATATATGTTATTCAATCCCATGAATGTATGGAATATAATGTGATGTCCTGTGATATGTAAATTAATTCAATTTTTCTAAAAAAATTATACATCTAGGGATTCAACTAGATTACGTTGAGAGGAATCATTTTACCCTTAACATATCCTTAGATTGATTGGTTGGATGGAGATATTTTGGTATTTGTGTATCCTAAATCAAAGATTATTTGAGATGTTAGGTGATTGATTCAATATCTTATTTCAACATAAAATTAGTGAATGTAAACACTAATTAACAATATTTAAATGTTGAGAGGTTTTTTTTCCTTAAATTATATCACCTTCAGCTTCCCCAAAAATGGAGATGATAGACTTGAAATCCACTTAATAAGCTTCCTATTAATGGTATACATTGGTTGTAGCCACTTTGTCTTAATCTTAATAGTGATCTTTGTGGTAATAATAAAGTATTAATGAGTTTATAGTGTTAAACCATAAACATCTAAACATATCTTTCATTATTTTGATGGTTATGTATAACCATTATTTGTTTGTGGGTTATAAATTTACAACTTATGGGTCATCCTAATTGCTAACTAAACAAATATGCCAGATATCTACACATAAGGATGAGACCATGGATGGATTCTCTTTATGATCAAGGATAAATACTCCTCATCTAGTGTTGTTATTGTAAAACACATTTCCAGGGATAGTTCCTTGAGAATTGTTATGGAAAAAGTTATCTGTCCAATTTTCCTTGAGCTCTTCAATGATTGAATATATTATATAGATAGATTTGCCTATAAATGATCACTATAAAGTAGTATACTAACTAGAAGTCCTTAATGATTGTATACACCAACTTTTCATTAGAGGACTCCAATGTAATCGAATGGTTTATGGATATTTCATTGAATGTAGGGGGAATTAATTCCATAAGCGTGCACACCATCACTTGAATTAGAAAAAGTTTCAAATTCTCATTCTATTACAATAAATTATTCTAATGGTCCATTAAACGATGCTAGGTTTATGGAATACTATATATATATATATATATGAGATTATAGGAATGGGTTTTGCAATCTTTAGAACAATGTGAATGATCCTCTTGGTTCGACCGATCGATATATGGGGTGACCAATCATAGAAAATATGAGAATTTCTATCCGAGACTTTTAAATCATTATAATGAACAAACTAATATATGAATTTCAATTACACAATTTAAAGAGGAAAGTTTCACATCTCACAAAAAATTACACAATCCCAATTATGGAAGGATAGTTGTATTTGAGAACTGGCTACATAAGAAACATATTTTGAAACCGTTTTAGACATTACTCTATAATTAATTCTTACAATACCTTCTTCTAAAAATTCTATTTATTATACTTGTCTTAGTAACGTAAGGAAATGGAATCATATGAAGTGGATGATCTTAGATGCTCTATAAGGGTACACGTGACTGATAACAATCAAAGATCATAAGTGAGAATAATATTACAATATGGTTAATATTTTAATACATAATAAATTTATACCCAATAAAAAATAGATCCTAAATCATTATTCACATGTCCTGAAACTAACATAATCATATATTTCATTTGTAAACTCTATACACCATGAAATTCATCGCTTAAGAGGATTGGTCTAATCACCCATATACCATCTTCAGCATGGGATAATCCTATCATATACACTTGGTCATGGGATAATCATCTCATATAATGTTCTTCATCAAATAAATCCTATCAGGTACCATTAATATTAGGATAAATCGTATATTCTTACAATTTGGATTTTTATAAATCCTCTCATATATCATTTCACGTTGGATAAATCCTCCCATTTATAGTTTTTCTTAGGTAAAATATTCTTGTGTTATGATTTTCTTGGGATAATTTTTTACATGTACCATTTTGATTCCATGATAGACAAAATTTATCAATTCAATTGGGGGGTAAATACAACCAAACCAATATTTAATCAACACATATTTTTACCACCTGAAATCTATCTGAAATTATAGTCAACAACCATGGGAAGAAAATTTGTTTAATAATCTTTTAAAATGGAATCGCATTGTTAAATCATTCATAACACCATTAATAGTAAAAATAAAATAAATACATAGAAAATAAATTAGTATCTAAATGTACTATATAATTTATAATGAAATACCATTCAATAATAATTATTATACATATGGTTTTTACACTGTATAGATTATGTTTATATAGTTAAGTCAAATATTCCCCCAATCAATAATTGTCTTAAATATATTTAAAAACCCATTAATCATATAATTTAAAATATTGAGGGTTCATATAGGAATTTTATTGAATGAAAAAATGTTCATAAAGGAAAACCGTATCTCAATGAAATATGTTTTGAGTTATCAACATCCTTTATGACATAAGAAATATTTTTTTCAAAACCCCCATGATTGAAAGGAAGGAAAATTGATCTTTAAATAACATGTATAAAAAGTAATTCATTATATGACATATCCAATGGGTAGTATAAACTCGACTTAAAATAATTTAGGTTCATAAAAGACTTGTTTTAAAGAAAGTAAATTTATATGAAGCACCCAAATAGTATTGATAATGTAAGAGTCAAAAAAAAACATTTTGTGTTTAACAAGAAATAGAAATTAAAAAATCATAAAATATAAGATATTAATTATGAATAAAAAATAAGGCAATTGAATACACCATATATAATAAATTATGGTGTAAAATATCAAACATGTCTCATGGATTTGTAAATAAAGTAAAATAATCTTCACAAGTAGTATCGTTTTTTTAGAATGAATAACCTGAAAATGATGTTATGAGATTTAAAATTAAAAAAACATAAAATAAGGAATAAATAAACTAAAAATATTCATTCGTTACAAAAAAATAAATCGTTGAATATTATAGATGAATAAAAATGATTACTACTCAACGAATAGAAATTCAGTTTGAAAGAATACACATACAGTATTTGTAATTTTTTACATAAAAATACACTGAGAGAAAGAAAATAGAATAAAAAATTGAGTATCATGAAATATAATAGAATAAATTCATGTAATATTAAAATTGGTATTCCACTCAACATTCAAAATAATAATGCAGTAAAATAAGAAATATGACTCAAGTGGTTAAAATTGAGAAGAGAGACCCCTACCTAGAACCTGATTCGCATTACAGAAGTGCATACCATCCTAAATTATCATATTATTTTTTGGAATTTTATAAAATATATTTCATTTATTATTGGCCATTTATTAAAAAAATATTATTTATTTATTAAATAGTTTTTTATCTTGTTGGTTTTTAAATGTTGTTCTCTAAATTTCGGAAAAATATTTTGGTCTGTTGAACACAGTTAATGTTGTTGTAGTATAACTTCCGAAAATTCATAATTTTAGGGTTTTAATTCATTTATAATTCTATTGGGATACAATTATATAGTTATATAGGTTTTTGTAATGTAAAAATAGATTATTAAATGTGTTATGATATGTTTGTTTTCTTATGGTTATGATTATAATGACAGTTTTTTTTTAATATCACTTATGTCATATATAATATTATATTTATATAAAATATATAGTTTAAAAAAATTTACTTTGTTTAAATTCAATATTTTTTCATCCAATTTATGTGGTGAAAAAAATATCCTGCTTCATGGAAGAGGTAGTACACACACAAGCACAACTAGTGTTATTTTGTTTTTATAAGTGGAAGGGAAGGTGTAATAAGGGGTGTTCCATTAATATAAAAATCTCTAGTATAATAATTATTTTGAGGTAATTATATTACTTTGATCAGTGTATTTTTGGAATGGAAAACTAGTGATGAAAGGGATATGGATTAAGTTACATTAACACTGGGACTATAAACATTCCTCATAAACACTCCATGAACATGAAGGTATTTGGATTAATTAAATTAACATGGGTCCTAAGGTAATAAAATTTAATTATATGTGAGTAAATTTTTTTATTTTATCATGTAAACAGATACTATTTTATGTAACATTAAGTGGGATTAAGTTATCAACTATAATAAAGGGAGAAAATCATATTTTCGTAACACCCATTATTTTTAGTTATGTAATGACACTATTCATCTGTAAATGGGTCAAAAACATAAAAAAATTACTTTTTGGGGTGCTATATTTTCTATCAATCCACTAATACCAAATTTCTGACATGTTTAAAAAAAATAAAACCATTTACCAATTGATTTTAAATTGTTATCATTTTTGTTTCACCTTGTATACTTTTTTACCCATTTAGTTTTTATTTTATTAAATCAATAAGGTTACCATCAAAACAATTTTTTGATGTTATAAAAAGAAATTAAATACTCATTTATTCTAATTAAATTAATCAATAAAATAAAATTATGATTTTATATTAAAACATATATTACATAGTAAAACTGTTTTGTATAAATTTTTTGTTTTCAAAATTATAATTTCATAATCCTATATGAAATAAATTTCCAATTAAATGAGTAAAAAAAATATTTTTATAGATGTGAGAAAATCATATAAAATTCATTATATAAAATATATCACATAAATTTACTTGATAAAAACTAAACAACATTATTAAATATGTTATTTGAAAATTACCCTCTCACCGTTATAATAATCCTTAACTTTATTATTAGTAATCATATTTTTAATTCTAAAAATAAATAAACCTTATTAAATAATATAATTGTGATGATCTAAAATGCGAAATCCATTTTTTTTAATTTTTTTATACCAGTGATCAAAAGAAAAATTTTAATATAAGAGAATAAAAATAATTTTGACTAAATATAAATATATTTCTAAAATGATAAACATGATTTTTTTAAATTAAAAATAGATATCTGAAATGATTTAATTCAAATTATATATATATATATATATATTCATATATAAAAAAGTTTAAATTGCTTCAAATGTATTCTTGTTTTATGATAATGTCATAAATGTGACCATTTTTAGAAAAATTATAATATTTACAATTTAAATAAAAATGAATTATTTTAGAAAATTATCCAAAATTATTCCTAGAATAATATTGAAATTACTAATAAAAAATTAACTTTTAAAAATTTAAATACAAATAAAATTAATTTATCTGATAAATAAAAATTCCATTTAAAATGAAAAATAATATTTATTGAAAAAGACCATTTGAAAACATTATGTATTTTTAATAGAATTTTCTATGTATTTATAATTTATTGAAATATCATTATATAACACAATATTTCATAATGTATATATTTTATAATTTAATATTTTTTATATTATTTTATTTTGCTGTTTTATGTGAAATAACCAATCATTTTAGAGATTATTTAAAGAAAAAATTATATTGAAAAATATTTGGTTGTTACGTTGTTTCCTAAGAATAATAATAATAATTAGGGGGGGCAATGAAATATGTGACATGTTTTATAGGGTCACCCAATTCAACAATTCCTTGATCCACCAGGTCTTTGAGCCATGCCATAAATATAAAATCATTCTTGATGGTGTGTCAAGGAAAACTGTGGTCAGGAAGTTTTTGGAATGGGTTTTCAAGTTATCCTCTTGTATCTTATTATGATCTGAGATCTTCAGTAGTTTAATCTACATTTCATAAATGAAGAATCTAGGGATTTATACGTCCTAAAATTATTAATCAATGTTCTTCGGATCTATAAAGGGGTGGATACTCGTAACACTCTATGATTTTATAATATAATTTTTGTTAAAATAAAATTGATGTGTTTAATAGAAAGTGATGTATGTGAAACCAAACTAATAAATTAAATATTTATTTATATAAAAAATATAAGAAATTAAAATATAGTCGGATTATATTGATAAATAAATTACTTTTTAATATAAATTTTTTCTAATTTACTTAAGAAAATAAAATTTATTCGAAAGAGATCATTTTTATTTATTATATAGAATTATTCATTTTCTAAGAGGCTTATATATTTGATGATTTAAATAAAAAAATAGTTATTAAATTTAATTAATAATTAATATTTATTTTTAAGTACATGGATGAAATGGTTACATAATGATAAAATATATGTGTCTAATAATTCCTGGTAAAAGTGAAATGTTTTGTTTAGAAATATTATTTTATTATATATGATTTATTTGAAAGATTAATTTTTTTACTTAAAGTAAAATTTTTATAAATAATTATTTTTCATATAATAATATATGTTAATGAACAATTATAAATTGTTCATAAAATGTTAAGAAATGTAGACACATTTATCGGAAGGTAGAATGACTAATTTTTCAAAAAAACAATTGTTTATGTGCATAACATACTTTCAAATTCATAAATTAAATAAATAAATATTGATAAATACTTTTAATGAAATTTTTAGATAATATAATGAATAATATAAATTAATATCTATCAAATTGTTTTTAATAGGTTTTTAATTAGAATAAAATAATTATTATTCTTATAGATGCATTTTTTTAAAATATGTTTTACGCATTTTGTGCATGGATATTAGAATTAAAATATGTCACAATTAGAAATTGAATCAAATAAAATTTGTTCGGTATATATAATCATCGTATCCAAATTTATATTTAAATTAAATTCCATTTTATTTTAAAAATATGTTACAATTGTAAAAATTATGTCATAACAATGAAGGATAAAATGATTAAAATATAAAAAAACAACTCTTTACTTGGTTGGTTGAGATGATTTAGACCGTCAATATCATTATTTAAAAAACATATCTTATTTTTTCAACTAAACCATGATTATGATTTTATAATATTTTCAGGATAAGGGTATTTAAAAGGGTGTTACTCCCCTCTTTACATAACGGAATCCTACTCTCTTCTCTTATTCACCCATATTGATCATATAAATTTGATCGATATATACCCAAATAACATATAAAATCCCCAAAAAATTTCCTATATGTTCTTTTCTTCAGAAAATACCGATACAGTATGGCTAAATGTATGCTATAAATGACGACACCTAAAGAAAAATTATTTGAATTATTTAAGATTATTCAAGTTTCTTTCTCCTTCCACCTACACCAGATCATATTTAAAAACCTAATAATTATATAAAATTAATATTTAGTATAAACAAAGTTTATTATTATTTTTATTTAAAATAATTTTCCCTCCCCTTTTCATATAAGAATAATGAAAAGGTCATGCAGGAATAAGTTTTTACCACCACCTCCATGAAGCACCATATTTCATTTTACATCACTACAAAACATTACTGGTTTTATAGATATATTTAATGTATAATTAAATATATAAAATTTAAAATATAATAATGTTATAAAAATATAAGTTATTATTTTCCATCATATATTTCAATCTAACGAATAAGGATATCTTCATCAAAGTTTACGCCCAAACTACCACCTCCAGAATGAAATCTATTCCATTTTCCACCACTAAATTACATTGATGATTCTAGAATATTATATTAGAAGTAAATATCAGATTTAAAATATTATAATGATTCTATTATCATTCCAATGCAGAAGGATAAGAACGATGAACTAAAACATGCATGCAAAATGGAACAGTTAAAAGAAATCTATTTATTTTAACAAATAAGTATTAATAAAATAATGATAAAAAGTTATGAATAATATATAATAATATAGAATAAAATATGGTTCTAATATGTATGAATAATAAAATTTTCATTTATCATATTTTATTTTTTGAAGTGTTAAACTAATAAGAAGACTAAGGTATGGGTTTATGTTGTAATCTGACTTTTAATCTATATTCATATGTTTAATATATCATTTCAGGATTTATATGTCATTTATCTCACATACCACAACAATTTTTATATCATTTGGTTGTTTTCTTAATTTTCAATTATTATTTCCATTTCCACCTTTTTTGTATTTAGAAAGGCTCATTGAATGTTTTTTTTATAAATCCTATAATTATTTTCATTTCTAAGTCTAGAATAATTATCCTCTATATCATTGTTTTGTTAAAATATTCATGTTCTTATATAATTTTAAATTATTTAAAATTTTAATTTTCTAATATATTTTTCAATTTTTAAAAACATTTTCTTGGAATCTTATTTTCATTTTTTAAATAATGGAATTTTTTACTTTTTTACAAAAGTGAAAAATCATGTTATTTAAATTATTACCGCCCAGATAAATTTTCTTGCTTTCGGGTATTGTATTCATCTAGATTCTTACATTAAAATATTTCATAGTATTTAAAATAAAATATAATTCAAATTTTCCATTAAAATTTTAGTTATACAAAAAATTTACAAGAAAATGGATTCTTCTTGTTGTTTTTAAATTAATTTTTTCATTGCTATTATAAAATTATGTTTCACATATTTTATGATCCATTAATGATTATTATTCACATTTGACATAATCTAATGACACAATCATTATTATTTTTATGGATAGATTATGATAATTTTTTTATAAAACTTTCATAGAACACATTTCATTTTTATTTTTTTATTACAAAACAAAGGAAGGATGAATTATTATATGTTTTTATGGGATCCATTATATTGATTTATTATTTTTTCATGTTTGGGATACTTATATCCCTTTAATGAATTGGATAATATTTTATATCTTGTGATCTCAGATGTTATTTAAGTAGTTTTCCAAATCCAAATAGGGTTCATGAGTGGTTATCTAAATCCCAATGTGTAAATGTTTTTTCCTAAGACAACTATGTAAAGAATCTCTTTGTGGTTAACCATGAAATATAATTTTAATTATTATGTTTATTCAAAACATAATTTAAACACTCTTATAAAATACTCTAATTCCAAAGTTTTTTTATCATGGATTTTGATTATTTAATTATCCATATTAATATAAATCATATCATATTTTATGTTAATTATTTATGATATAACTCTGATTTTAAATTTATATATTTTGGAATCATCATTATGTATTATGTTACCACACCTTTATGTTTATCTTATTCTCACTTTTGTTCATCTAATGTTATCTCCTTTATTTATCCTTACCAAGAATATGACCACTCCCTTCAAATTCTACACTTTCCATGGGTTTTAAAAAAGTATATCGGATATGGTAATTTTAAATGTCTTTCAGATTAGATGATTTTTTGTGGTAAATAATTTTTATTTTCCATAATAATTTGACTATGCATCTCTTCTCTAAAGACACTAATCGGATATGGTCCTAGGGAATGAATTATAAAGAGATGTATCATCTTTTCATGTAAAAATATAAAATATGTATGTATGTTATGCTCTGGTATCCATAATACTATTCCATGATGCGGTCCATAATAAACATTATTAGGGAACGTTTATACCTAATGCAGCTTGATCTAAATAGATTCCTAGGCCCATATCTGCTGAAGTATAGGGTTTTGTGTGAACCCATATATTTTTACTCTTACAAGAATTGATACATGTGTATAAAATAATTTTAAAACCATTTATTAGATTTTATTATTGAATCCTTGGGGGACACAACTATTTTAGAGAACTATTATAATCAACTAAGATACTTCAAGGAAATGAGGGTCCTTTTTAGCTCATCCCAAATTTTATTCAAAAAATTCACAAAATAATTTACAAATATGTTATATATTTATAGAGTATTTCAGTTCCATACATCGATCATTTAATTATATGTCATATTAATTTTATCCATACAAGCACTTAGAGAGGTTAGTGACACTCATCATGAGCATGGTGTATGAAATTAATAAGGTGAACAATATGTAGAAATTTTCAATGATAGAGATATATCCTAGTTTGAATTGGTTTTACCATAAAAATATAGGGCCCTATATTTTTCTTAATTAAAATCAAAGTGGGAATCCATTTTCTACTTCGAGGTTCCCAACATTGGGTTACACCAAGAGGCATTGTGGGAATGGTTTTTCTATGGGTTTCTTATACCATTAAATGAGGTGACAGTAAGGATTTTAAAATCCGATGGTGGAGGAACATGGTCCAATGACATCATGTATGGAATTATCATATATTTCATACACAATTTATTTATTTCCATCGATTCAAGAAAATTTATAATAACCATATATTACGGATTTGTCATCATGAAACATGACGTGGACATATTGTCTAGTTCATGAAGTGTAGTAGTTTTTCTCTAGCAAAGAGAACCCATGTTTATCCACTATAGTTTTAGGAGTTATAAACAATGAACTATTTATCATGTGAATAGAAATGTAGGCATTGTTTCATGTTATATTGGTCAAACCACCTAATGTGTCCCTACCAGATAAATCAAGGATTGTCACTTGTTAGAGTACCAGGGGAATTGTGACTAGAATAACTTGCTCATCCCCTAAATCAAGATGATATTATATAATTATATCATCATTTAGCTACTTTTATATCTTATAGACATATTTATAATTATAAATTCAATCATCTTCTCTTGCATCCTCAGTAGCATTTAGTGCTCAAATATTTTCATACAACCCGATTCCTTTGTGGAGGATCTATTTAATAATGTTTAGAATTGATAACTTATAATTACATTCATGGAACACATATGAAATTTTTTGAATATTATGGAAACCTATAAAAGTATTTACCTATCTTATTTAATTTTATCCAATTACATCCTCTCCATATTCTTCATTAGTGACATCACTTTCATGTTAATTAGGGGGCTTAGTGCTAAAAACGTTCATCATAGAAATATTCATCAGTAGAGATTTGGTCTAATTAGTGAGTGTATTAATATATTATATCAATATTTACTATATAAAGGGTCTAAAATATTGGGAATCATACTACCCCATCCAAGGATTTTTTATATATGTAGTTCCCATTTAAATCATTTGATGCAACATTTTGATCTTTTTAGTACAGAATCTCTACAATATCTTAAAATTTATTTCAGAGATAGGATTCATAGACTATATAAGGGATATAAGATTGACCAAAAATTTTTGTTAAAATAATTTGAAGAGCTAAAAGCATCCTAGGGAGTTCATTTGATGACAATAAAAGAAGTTAATCAATATAGGCAGATTGGGAGAGAGGCATGCTATTAGATTTTCAGTTAGCAACTCTGTGGTGGAGATGCCAATGGTTGTAGGTTGTAATAAAATGATTCATATATTAATAGTGGGTAATATATAAAATTTTCATTCATTATCCCACACTTTATTAGTAGATCAATTTTCTATTGATCAATATAATATTATATGTGATACTAGACATAATCCAAAGGAAGAAGTGATGTAATACTACTCTATTAATGGATCTTAAATAAGAGAGGTATCATCAATGGATTACTGTATAATTATTAGAGGAATTCATGTGGAGTTGATTAAATCGTCAACACAATATATATAAAATAAAGAGATTTGATACCCAATTTTTTTCGTGGGTGTTTATTAATTTTTGACTACCCCACATTCTTCTTACAAGATAAATCATCAAGTGTATAAAATATGATTTTATTATAAATAAATTAAAATAATAATTAATATATATATATATATCATACCATATATGATTTACTAATTACACATTATTTCCAATTTATTAACAATTCAATGTTAATGTCGTGTTTAGGGAAATAACGGCTTTGTATTTGTTGTATGATTTGATTTTTTATTTTGGGTCCTCTTATATTCATCAAGGATCCATTATCTCAATAATTTAAAAAATGATATAAATATAATATATATTGATTATATATGTATTTAGAGTAATCCAGAAATGTTAGTCATAGAAGATAAAACTCACATTTCATTGAGACGGTAGACTTTATGTATGCAAGAACGTTTTTTTTATTTTCTCTAAGGATTGAAATAAAGAATAAAAAACTTATTTATTACCATTAATTTTTTTTATTTTATATGTATCTCATATTTTCATTAAAAATAATTATTTCCTTACTTATAAAGCATCAATGAATCATATCACTTTGCGATGAAGTAATTTGTTGTACACACAAGTGATTTTATCATTTTACCATAGAATATAATATAAGAAAGTATATATGATATAATTATTTCATTAAAATAATAATATCATATCTATGATATATAAATATTTAATCAATCATTTTATCCATCAGTGAGAGGTGGTTATGGAAAATAAGTAACATCAGTTCGTGACATGGTAGTATGCCCCACACAAGAATAATGATTTTGTATCCAATTTTATAGTGGTGGATATATATATATATATAATTTATTAAATTAACTTAATAATATATAATGATATGGGAGATTATGGTATTATAATAATAGAATTAGTTAATAATAATTTAATCATTTAAAAACTATTTAAAACAAAAAAATGGATATCTTTTTACATCTTATTCTAACAACCTATTTGGGTTTACAATAGATAATTCCCTGATTGTATTTACGATCTCACCATGTAATATAAGATGTTGTGAGGGATGTGAGTAATATATATATATATATATTAAATTTATGGTATAAATTGTTTTGGATGTGTGAACATTATAGTATAATGGGTTGTCTTTCATAATTGAGGTTACTGAAAAACATTAAATATTTGTAAAGAAAAAGGAGTACCCATGTTTTCGACATGCCATAAGGTTTTAATATGTATTATTAGAGATATTTGGATGTTTAATGGTCAAAATATTTCTTAAAAATGTGATTTTGAAATTTTTCTACGTGGTGTTACCCTGTATCTTCTTAATGCATCCCCTAGTAAACCAATTCTAACCATTAACATGGTAATGAATGTTTACTATTTTTAAAATTCAATTTGATAAATAAAATTTAGAAATTATTATATAAAATAAATTATTCTAATTAAAAATATGAAATCCACTTTTCCAAATTTCATTCAAAAAAGAGGTAAATTTAAATTTAAAATTAAACCTGCATGTATGATGAGAAAGTCATTTTCGGAAGACAAAATGTTCAAATGTCTAAAAACATTTTATATTAAAATTAAATATGAAAATTATTCCAATGACCCATATTGGACTATTAGATATATAATTGATCTAATTTTAATTTTAATAAAATTTTAAAAAAAACATAACCTTAATAATTCTATATCCAAAATTGATTTTTTCAAAATAAACCAGTATTTTTCACAATTAATTAAAAAATTAATCATTTTAGATAAAAACCTAAAAGACCATCATTAGATAATATATTCATTGATAATTAAAAAAATGTAATTAATTTTATTAAATTTATTTTCTAAGAGTGTAAAAACTTAATTCTATTGGCATTCCCAAAAATTAATAAATAATATTTTTTTATGAAAATTGTAATTTTGAAACATATAGAGACTATATCCAAAGTCGAGTACTTTTTTATTAATATGATTTATTTATAAAAAACAATTATCCATAATTATTAATATATATTTATTTCTATTCATTCAACGAAGTTCAATGCATAGGTAATAACAGTATTTATTGAGACCCAGCCTTTTATTACATTACTATTAAATCATTATGAAGATAAAAAACATAATAATATTAAAACATAAGGATCTAGAGGATTGTTGTATTTGGGAAACTAGGACCATAAATAAAACTTACAACATTAAAAATAAGCATTTATTTAATTTATTTTTCTCGATATTTTTATGGTCCCTTGAAAACTCTTTAGTACGCATAATCACCTAAGGATATACATCAAAAATGAGAGAGATAAAATACCAATAAGATGATAGATGTGAAAAACATAACAATGAGATAGCACAATAATAACATAGTCAAATGATCATGAACATGAGAGGAAGCATTAATAACAATTCATGAAAGATTGAAATTCATAAAAAATGGAACATCATGTCTTACTGGTCCACTACCACACATATTTTTGGACAAAGTGAGCATCATGTTCACCAATAATTTCACTTTAACTCATTAGATTAATCACATTCCCCAATGAATTAGTGTGCTACATAATTCTGAGTGCACCTATCACATTCAAATATTCATATTGTGCTATATAATTCTAGGCACACCTCTCATATCATAATATTTACATTATCACGCATGACACAAGAACAAAATAAAAAACACATTGAAATAAATGGATTTAACATCATAAATAATAAATTTAATAACAATATCTTCCCAAAATGAAGAAGTAATATCATCCTTGACATATAACTATTAACCTTGAATGAAGAGTGAAACATTCTTTGAGGAGTAAAAAGGGTGTGTTTATTTGAGAGAAGAGTTTGTTGAGAAGCCATTAGGTTTCCAAAAAAATAAATTAGAGAACATGTATATCACAGATATTGGGGTATGTTTATTTATGTCATATTTTTCTTTTCGTAAGGGAAATAGCGTATATACCATGCACTTATTTTGTATAGTGTATCTACTAACCCTTTTATAGATTATATCATGAAAAAATTAATTCATGGTATTAAAATCATTACATAATGTTTATATTGAGTTAATAGTTTCATGTGTTATGGGAAACAATGGGATATTTAATGATTAATTTCCTAAAACATATTCCTAATGATTATCTTTGAAATCTCACTTCCTTTTGTGATTGTTGACTTTGTCTTGGGAAAATAACATTATTGTAAAAAAATTGGAAATTATATTGAATATACACATTCTCAAAAAAATTGATATTATTATTTCCTAAACAATATATCATTTAAAATACAGTGTTCACTTGATAGTTAATTGATTAATTGTAGAATTATTGATAAATCTATATATCATATTCAATACAGATACATTTTAATAAGGAATATTATTCATTAATTTGAAAAATTATTTTTATTGGTATGTCATGGGTGGGTCCCAGTTATAGATATCCCAACGATGCATCGGTATTCTCCTGGGATGAATAATTTGGCCAAAACATATGTGCTTTTTCCTGAGATTTTGTAAACCGTCTAATGATATTTCTTAATGGTAAAGGTACCATGTACCTAGGAAAATTGATAAATAATAATTAAGCATTTCAGTCATTTATATACAATTATTTTTCATCCATGATATTTTTTATCGATGTATATGTGGATGAATTTCATGTTTTAGATTCAATTTTTATTCATCTATGAGATTCTATAATGACATATCTGTGGATACATTTCATTCTCATTTAATTGATTTAGATGGTATGAGTTATAAATTCTTAAACTTTCATATTGATTTTTACTTATCTATTTATTTGAAACGTCATGTGTTATCATTTATTTACATTTTATGTTAATTTATTCATATTTATTCATTATTTCATCCTCTTTTCTTACCCTGACTATGCATTTGATTTCATCATTATGATATTTCTTTCCCGAGGTTCTGAATAATATGTATTTTAATAAGTATTAAAGTATGATATTAATTTATTTTTATTATGTATCATGTTTTTATTTCACATTTTCAAATGAATTATAGTAATCATGTATGTAATTTTTATTTCCAAGAATGTTCAGTTGAATGGTCCACCAGGATTTGATTCCTTGTAAAAATGCAAATGTAGTAAAATAATTCATTATCTTTAGGGATCTGGGATGGGGGTGCTAAATGAAATTTGTATTGGGGTCTGAGATAAATGATTTTGATATCACTAAATATCTTGGAATTTTGAGAATTGGGTCATAGATAACTATAAATAGAAAAAATCATCCTATTGAAGAGTCTAATATAAAAATACAATCATGAATGAGAAAATAATACCAGTGAGAATGATTGAATATGATGGGAAGTATGGATACTGTAAAATGGGAAACCATGTCCTATTTTTGTAATATAGGATAATTTTTTCCTAGTGTTGGAGAAATTGAAAAAAACTAAAATGGAAGGACTACAACACATATACAAGCATAAAGCGGAGGTTTAAATGAAAATGAGATTTTAGGGATAATCCCAAGATGGGTGTTCTAGGGATTAGTGTTTTACCTACAATTATAAGATTCTTGCCATATTTAGTTCTAGATAATTTTCTCTACATAGACCTTTTTCATGTCCTAGATAAAACATGACATAATTATGGGTTCCATTCTGTTAGAAATCCAAATAAAACCCATGATAACTAGTAATGGTCTCATAACTGAGTAGTCAATATAAATGGAAAAGATATATACCATCGATCCTAGGATAATAGATCTAGGGATCACTATAAATCTTTAAGGAAATGGGAATAAATCTCCTATTTCTAATTTAGAATGGGTTTTTTGTTCTTGTGAAACATAAGGACTAGAAGTGTGAAATATGTGTATAAAATAGACTAGATATTTTGGATTTACATAACTTTGTCTCATTGTACGACCCAATTAGATAATATAATGTGAATTATAAATGTCCCAAACACTAATGGTTAATAATTAGAGGGTTCAGTTCATAGACTAACATAAGAAACCTAGGACTCACAATTTATCGTATGATAACAAAAATAATTCCCAAAATAGTTCATAAAAGAAATGTTTTCAATGATTAGGATAGTGTGTATGGGATATATACAATGATTTCATCCTAGTTTCATGTTTACTAATAGAGAGATCTGGTGATAATTGAGAAGGATAAAACAGATGAACATAATTCTTGGTTGAGGGATGTATTTTATTATACAATATGTTTATAGACAAGGAACCATACACTAAGGATTCTAACATGAATCTAGATCTCCTAAAAAAAGGATTTTTATTGTATAAAATGAATCAATTTATGAAGACTAAGGGTCATAATATGTAGATAAAAAAAGTAGTTTAATATCATTTGAGAAGGAGTCAGATCACATGCAGTATAATGTTGTACAACAAAGACCTTTATGTAGAGTATTTTTCATAGATCTAGATCATGCAAGAAAATTAATACAAAGTGGATATCCCAATGAAGTTTAAGTGTCGTAGAGAGAACACTGAAAGAAGTTTTGTTTAATTTAATGTGATAAGCTGTTGGAAGAAATGACTTTTAATATCCTATAACAATGACCTTAATATTGATATATTTGTATAATTTTGGCACTTATTGGTTTTCTATTAGTTATAAGATAGTGGAGATAACCTGATGTTAAATAACGAAGTATTATATACTAATATAATGTGATTTAAATGGGTATGAAACACTTGATAGAGTTTGATATATTCAATTTTTTATGTCACTATATATTTTCATATTATAGTAATAAAGCCACACATTGATTTACAAAGAAATCTCTAAAAATCAAGCTTTATAGACAAGCAAAATGGGGCAGCCCTATTATTCTTGTACACTATGGTGGTAAAACCAGTGATATTTTATAGGATCAATTTAAAAATTATTAAATATAGTGATATTCATTGAATGGTATAAATGATCAATTCTAGGAATTAGTATGTATAATGATCAAATAAAATTCAAGACATATATAGTTCTTAATTGGTCAAATCCAAATAGTCTAATGGTCTTGTGAAGTCATCCATTTTTATTACAATATAATTTTAGGGGAAAAAATTTGTGTATTATAGTTTATGATATTTTGAATAGAACCATTATTTTAGTAACTTTAAGGTCATATAATGAGGATTATTTTACTAAAAAATAATATCATGAAAAATCGACATTATGAATCCACCAGGGATCTATGTAATGTATATTTAAGAACCATTGCACTGGAACCAATCATGATATTCACTATATCATTTATAATAATGAATTAACATCTATTATACTAAAAAATGTGTGTATCACAAGGTTTATCCAAAATTGAATCAATATTTTTTACATTTCTTCATAATAGGTTTGAAGATAGTTTATGGAGACAACCCAAATTACCCTTATATGAATAAAAATAGATGAACCTTATTATTGAACACTCATAAAAACAATTTTTTATTGATCTCAAGGTTGTGTACTATTCTTAACATTATCTTATCAAGTCATTCTGGTTCATATTGAACATTTTTAGTCCACTCATATTTAGTAATGTGATCACGAAAGTCAATGTTAAGTGATGGAAAAAACATAAATGTAATAAAATTTAATGCCTCGTAAAAAAGAGACTATAGGTATCATGGGTGGTGGTACAGTTTATGGAATGATATTCTCAAAAATCATGCAGAATTTTATTTAAATAAAATATTATTTCATTATTCATTATTTTTTATTGATATTGGATATATTTTTTATGAATCTCTATACCTATCTATTTTATACTCAATTATATTTGTATGAGTGGTTAGAATTTATATTATATTATTTCAAGAAACTCCTCAATTTTTTTGCATAGAAATTCAACTCATTAATA
Source organism: Viscum album (assembly GCA_963277665.1). Classification (NCBI taxonomy): domain Eukaryota; kingdom Viridiplantae; phylum Streptophyta; class Magnoliopsida; order Santalales; family Viscaceae; genus Viscum; species Viscum album. The sequence continues at coordinate 377,853,232 of OY728123.1, forward strand.
TTTAGTAATTTTTTGGGGACTATAAATTTTTTAATTATTTCAAACATCCTGAAATTGATATATAAAGTTAAATTCCATAAGGGTGACTACCATATCCTAGTTCAAGAAAAAACTAAGGTAATAAAGATGAACATCAATAATCTAGAAGTGGATATAGGATACAGACTCCTAAAATCTTTCCACCATACAAAAAACTCCAAGGTGATATATTTATCTAAAAAAACTCTAAGGGTAGATAAAATAAATGTTTGCAAGTATCTAGAAAGAATGTTATTTAATCAGGATCTGTGTTATTTAATTCATCTTTGATGGATAAAAATTCCTATGTCTCCTGATTTGGTAAAAGATAATGGATCCTTACATGTCATATCAACAAGAACCATCATAATCTTCATGTATAAGAAGGTTCTCTCATATTTTAGTGTACCTATGGATAATTCCTTAAAATAAACTTTTTTAGAAAAAATTTGTGTAAATCATACTATAGTAAAAAATAAATTTTCTACCCTAAAATGGATTTTTTCCTTCATAAATGTATATAATGATAGGATATCATTATTCATATAATCTAATTATTGATACCTCTATTTAAAAATGACATTAATAAACATGGAAAACAGTATCATCAAATTCCATTATCATTGACTTCCTTGATTTATTATATATCAATACTAAAAATATAGAGATTATCATTTGATATGATATTTGAATTATTATCTCATCCTAATCAAGATCATTCATGGATTATATTAATTTTATTATGAATCTTTTTCTACATTCAATAAACACTGGATATGATATAGGGGTAAATTTGAGGGTAATTAGACCATCAATCATTTAATTTAATCATCAAATGGGATAAAATTTTCCATTTTGATATTGTATCCCTGATATCCATAATGTAATAACCACAACTTCATACTTATGTAACTAGTATTTTTAAAACTAGTTTCTGGCCAATTTTTAGGGACTGTTATTCAATGTAATTATTGGGATTTAATTTTTTAATTTGGAAGGAATAATGAAAATATATTTTTATATGAGAAAAATACACAATCACTAATCCAACAATGTTTAGATTTTTATTTATATTCTTATACTTATTATAATTTTAGTGGTTCCATTAATATACATTTAGGATGTATAGGAATTTTCACTGATGTATAATACCTCTTATTCATGTAGTTATATGCCCAATTACAACTTCTCTTGGATATGGTAGGTATGATAACATCTATAAACATTAACCCCATGACCAACATTTAAAACAAGATTTGGGTTTCTAATTTCTGAAAAAATATTTCCACATCATACTATAATCAGAGTTAATGTTATGATTTTGAGGATATCATTTAGGGTGTTGAAATAGGATAACATGTGGACCTCGGGATGAACTAAACAATGTCTCATATTATAATTGGATAAAACCAATAAACAGAATCCCTTTTAGATGATTGAATACTACTTCTCAACATCCAACATCATCCATATAATATAATAGAGACTATTATCCTTTCCTACATCATTCATTTTAGAATGGATAAAACCATACTTGTTCATCATGGAATCCACAAAAAGGATTAAGGGTTTCCCTACTATAGGAAGATTCAAGATTGTGTGGTTTAGAAGGTAGTGTGTTAGATCATTAAAGAACTGATAATAATTATTTTACCAATAATATGTGAATCCTTTCGTTATAATTTTTATGAATCGATAAAACATGTTCGTGAGTTTAGATAAGAACCACCTAATTTAAGCGTGGTGAATATAAAATCCTATCAATTTTTTATGGTTTGGAATAAAATGAATATTATGTAGTACCTTTATCTTTTATTGGTCAACTTCAAGGTCATTATGGAATACCATAAAGCTAAATAATTTTTATAGCATCACTCCAATATAATAATTCAATTTATTTATACTAAATCCATGCTTACATGCTATTTTGAAAACATCCTCAATATTGAAAATCATATCATAGCATTATTCTTATTTGGACACTAGAACATCCATGTATTATTCTAAAGGTGTCCCCAAGAAGGAAGTGAAAATACGGTATATGGAATGTTTATAGGTAGCTCTACAATTTTTTTAAGTAAAAATTCATTACCTGGATATCGAATACCCCATGAGGATCCATAAAAGTCATTGGACTCCTCATATTTATGTTCTATATATATTTAATTATATTTGAAGTATCCATCCATGAAGGAGTCATCATGAAATTTATCCATTGTGTAGATCAATTATTTTGTGATTTAAAATGGGAATTAATTCATTGCTCAATGAGTGTTGAGGTCCCTAATGTCAATATAGAAATTTATTTTCCCATTATTTTCAAGATATGGATGATATTATAAATCCAATATTAGTATTGAACTTTTAATAATAATTTGGATTTGTTCAACTTATAAACATTGTATTACACATTAGAAGCATGAGTTGGATACATTCTCCCTCCCACCTGTATATATATAAGGTGGTTGTCCAACAAACCCAAATAATTGTTATATGATTGGGGATATATCTAATGAATACCCATATAATTCCACATATATAAATATTATTAGTTACTTAAGAATGATATGTATTTCTACTATTCTCCAGGAGTTATACATGCACTGATCAATTTGGGTTGTAGCTCATCTTCAATAGCCAGATTCACTTATCATAGTTTACCAATAGTGGTTGAGACACCATTTTATAATATTTGGTATAGATCCTTTATTACTTCATAATATTATTAAATATTTTTATATGGAAAATAGGTACCTTGAATTTGGGATAGTACAAGCGGTATTGTTACTTTCATTAGGGCCACACCCTTTTCCCAAAGGGCAAGGTTCATCTAGTCTAGATGAAATCATGAGAATATAATAATCATACAAAAAATCATTCTATTATTAATGGTTTATATTCTATCTGACAGATGATCCATGGAAATGTTTATTAATCATTTTTTAAACCCACAATAATATCAATGTTCTAAGAGGGAAAACTAATTTCATCTTATATATGGATTTATTCTCCTATTATTATTGTGTCTTCATAATGGAATAATTTTCTAGTCCACCATATGATCTGAATGTAATATTATTGTTTATTTAATTAGACAATATAACCCAATGATTCCCCAAATCTATGTTTTTTACTGCACTTGAGTGGATATGAAACATGAAATGATTACCATGTTCAATACATTGATAGATAGGTGGGTTTTTTGACTAAAAGTGGGAAATGATTTGAATGGAATTATTTATCATTAGCTACTATCCTTCCATTTTTCTTTATACTACTTCAATGAAATTAGATTTATAAGAAACAAAAAGGGAGGTATTATCATATAGTAACCTAATTTTATGACCAAAATGTTTTTTTATTAATTTTTTATATGATGAGGGAACTTTTTTAGGATCATGAAGATATGACCTACAATATAAGATATTGATAGACATATATTTATGGAATCATAAAAATTCAGATTCAAAAATTCGATCCTAAAATAGGGCTCTCAACATAATTCTTATAATTAGTCTTTATCCACTGTTTTCATTCAAAAAATAATAATTTAGTTGGAAGGGGATAATTCGGATTTATTATGGATTTGATGTTAGAATGTTTGAACTGATATGAGATTTATCTTAGAACCATTATCGACTATAAATTAATGAATTTCGATATCATTGATATTTAATGAAATATATAATGGAATGATATTCCATTATATGTCTCTCTAGTATCCTTTTTTAATCAATAAAATGAGAGTATATCACTAATTGGAGCCATTTTATCTTTGAAATGTTTTTTCTGAATCCAAATTATTCTCAATCATTATGAACATGTAATATAATTATGAAGGATTCCTTGATCCCTTTTAAATGGTTTATGGAACCCAAAATTTAATGTATGGAGATGTTGTGGTGAGATTATAAAAATTTTCATACTGTTAATACATGGTATTGTGTTTCATGTCATGAGATTTATCCCAAGATTAGAACTCAAGAATTGAAGAATATTATTCTAGAAAAATCCTTTACAATACTAAACCCATTGTATATCCTTTCTATCTATGGGTTGGGGTAAATTTTCATACATATTTTAAAAAAAATTTATGATAGTTTCTTTTTATCTAAAGGGTATTCCAATATAATATGTTCTCAATGACCCCTTTAGGATTTATTATTAGATTAATGTTCTTGTTTTTTTCATTATATAACCTACCATTTAGTGTTATATGCATATATATCTTCCATGAAAAATATTATTCCTTGTTAATTTTTATGTGTACCTCTCCTACAACATACTCTGTAACCTCATACATTATTATTAATGAAAACCTCAATATTATATGAGTCATATTCAAGTAGGATGAGTTCAGTCTGGTGGATAACATTGATTGATTCATATTATGACTCCTCCTCTAGTGAAACTTTAATTTAGTTTGGGAAATTCAAAATCATATATGATGGGGGACATAAATTCAAGATTGTATGATATATCTTGGGAACCATGATGTGATATTATCCTTATTCATTTTTCTAATTAGGGTGGTTACATATATCCTTAGGAGTTTATAGTGATAAAGATGTCTCATTTTCTATTATAGAATAAATTGGGGGTCCTGGATGTATGGTTTTGTCATGCATTGAGGATTTTAAATGTTTTTAACACCAATTACATGGAAACCTAGTCACCAGTTTTTTTAACATCTGTCCAATAATTATATCATATTTTTTGGTTTACTATCCAACCAGACAGACATGTAAATTATGATGGGTTTTTTTATGAACATTATATTTAAAAAATTTAACATATTTTGGGGTATGTCCTATAAGATGAAAAATTGTTATATATTATACCCTTTAATCTAATCTAAGGGAATGTAATCAGTGAGATAATTTAGAAAAACAACATATTGCCTCCTGATATCTATGAAATTTAAGTAATATTCTCTCAAACAATGTAATAGAGAACACTATAAAATTTCACATTGAATAAACATTATTCATCAGGTCATTGAAATCCAGGTGACATTTCTCTTTATTTATTTTTTTTAAATGGGAACTATTTTTACTTCCAATTCCCAAGAAAAGGTATCAAATTAAATTGATCAGACATAGTGGTTATGATAAGAATCAATTCTAGTTATATCCTAACATTCACATATTCTATATTACTATACATTTTGATCTACCTTTATGACATAAAGTATTATTTTTTTCTTGTAATATTGGATTTCACATTAAATTTATACCTCTAATACTATGAATTCTAACAATACAACATTTTACATTTGGTGAATGAGTGGTTTCTCTCATTTTACTTAGATATATTCTATGCATATCATCAATATCAACTCATCATTCTTTAGTTGCTTAGGAATTATGATAGGCATTTTTTCCAGTGATAATGTGAGACACTCTATTGTAAACTTGATTATGGAAATTAAATATGTTCAGGGTAGTTTTATTTCATAGTGTGGAGTTTAATTGTTAAAGAAACTATTTTAAAATAACATCCCAATTGGAGAAATACATGGCTATAGGATTACTATACTATATAAACCAAAATCCATCTTATACTAGCAAAAACTACTTGAGTTTCACCCCTACTAATGGTCTAATGTTACAATCATGGGAATCCATAGAGATAAAAAAATTGAGGTGTTAATCATTGCCTAATAAGTCATTGAATATTAAGGTCGTATTCTGGTGTCATTGTATAGGATAAACCCAGCCCACCCATTGTGGGAATGGTTTCCTTTTCAATTTTACAAATAAATTTTCACCTATAAACCTTCTATTTCAGAAGCTATGGAATCAATAGAGTTAATAAATTCATTTCGAAATATTTATTAATCTATGATATAAACAATGGTTGTTTTCTAAACCTAGTATATTTGGTTCACAGTTGCCTACTATTGATATTCATCATGTTTCAATCTCGGGAAAAATGATTGAAATGGTTGTGATTATTTCCCCAATAAGGGAAAATTTTGTTAGTTTTTTGTCTATGTGGTTAGACATACATGTTTTGTGGTTCCTTGGTCAAAAATATGGATGGACTCTCTTCTTACAATTCAAACAGTACCATCTGGTTAGAGTAGATTTATTAGAGGATAGGTGATGGTCTCTTCCTATGAGTGTACTCATTAGGTACATAAAATATGAGAATTTCTTGATTGAATCGTCTCAACATCTTCAACCTGACTTCATGTATAGAAATATTGTCCATAACAGAAAATGACAAATATTTTTAAAAAATGTATCATGATATTGATATTTTTACACTATTACCTTTATCCTTTATAGAATCATACTATGTATGAAAATAATTTTCAATACGTCGAGCTCCTAAATCATGATCCTAAATCCGATTTAATGTTAGCAAGACTTATTTATTCATTTTTGGGGGTACCATATTTCTAATGACATCAACCAATGAAAATCATGCAGTTGGAAGAAAATCATCATCTACATAGATGTTTGTAGGGGATTCATCATCCTTAGAATATCTATTGAGGGACAAGTAATAATACTCTTTTATTTCTATATTCATTCTAGACCAATTTGATTTATGTGACATGTGCGGTTTCACCTACTCTACTAGGAACATTCCTAAATGTTTTTTTGAATGTAAATATTAAGGTTGTCTGGAATGAATTCCATAAAATGAGATTTTTATTAAAGAGATAAATAATGAAATTAAATGTAAAAATTCATGGATATGATTCCAATGAATCTTTTTCTAGTATAGAAAAGACTAACTACTATAGGGGATGGGATTGTAGGAATGTCACAAGCCCTATAAATTTGGATCTATTTTTTTGAATACCAACATGGACTTGACATTTTGTGGATTTTATAATTCCATTGGAGGACATGGTGGTATAAATTCCCACATAAATTTGGGTTGGGGATACTATTTTACTTTCACATTAATTTTTTGTGGGCCATTTTTATACATTTTTCATCTTTATATAAGATTTAACTAGATGAACCTACATTTTATTAGGGATTATTGGTTTTTCTAAAGTATTGATATTGGATTATAGACATTGATTTCATAAAATGGATGGCATGTTTGATCTTCTTGATAACTAGAAAAAAATGTTCATTGACTGATCTCTCCCATCGGGCATACCTTTTCTAGGATTTAAATATATATAGAAATTTTTTTGGATAAACTAATGTGTATATGTACATTTTTAACATGAGACTAATCCTGAATTGATGAAATTTAAAATTTTCACCAATAATTCATTTTTTAGTGACCAAAGGTAAAATCATAATTTTTTATTCACCCCATCCAATGATATTCATGATAGGTGAGTCATTATTGTCTCTCTAGAGAAGAACATTCATAATTATATGGATGTTTTGTTATATTACCTTTCAAAATTTTGTAGATATAGGGTGTTATCCCATTCAAAAGGATTCGAGTTTAACCATTCAAAAAGGATGATCTATTTTCAGGTGAAGGATAATGTGATCCCTATAACGAATCTACATTGATATTTGAAGATGGGGAGTCACCTATATATTTTTAATGATGTGAATCATGAATCACACTGTCAGTTTCTTGGGGATTTCATAATGAGGACTCTTAAGGGACCAGAACATGCCTAGAATAATTTCTTCATCAAATCCTTTATAAATGAATATGGAGTTTGAAACATTATCCAGGATGGATTCATTGACAATGTATAACCATAAAATTTGTTCCCCTACTACTTTATCATTATGTGTAGGATTATACTAAATATATATAGTCACCACTAAAGATAAATGGTCTATGGGATCCATAGATTATGATCCTTTTCTTAGACTTCTAACAAACCAGGATGTGACGCCATTAATCAATGATGAGGCATATAATGTAATTAGAGTTTGTTTCTTGAGTGACTCCTGATATGAGGGAAAATTGTAATTAACCATTATATGGGTAGTAACTTCATTCTAAAATGATTTATTAGTTTTAAAAAATATATCTCAATTTTATCCAAGGGGATAAACTCCATGTTTGACATTCAATTAACCATATTGGGCAGAAAACCCGTCTTAGCTCAATATTTTATCAAAAGGAGGGCCTCTCTAATATATCATCTATGAAGGAACAACAAAGTTATGATACTTTTTTCCATAATTAGGGCCTTCATAGTTATACACTTTTTTTTTATACCTTTATAGAGATGACTTTTAAGTGAGTTGTTTTATTTTTCTTAAAGAGAATATATGAATTATATGCTCTAGGGAGGACCTCCAAATTTAGTAGTACGGTTCCCAGGGGAGGACTAAAATGATTTTGGATTTTTTATTTAATGGTGAGGGGAGGAAGTACATTCTTATAAGACATCATGGTGCAGTTAGTACCGATATAAATAGTGTCATAAATTCGACCATAATGATAGATCACTATAATTATTTGATGATGACCACTACAGAAATTCTCTGAAGGCCTCAAGTGCTTCCTAGATTTGAAAAGGCTAATGTTAATCCATTATGATTATGATATTTTTTTGATATCACAAGGAGTATGTTAATAGATGATTTGTTGAGTTACATGGAGAGGGCCTCTCTGATAAGTTCCCTATGGAAGACCTCTACAGTAATGGGTTATGATACTAAAGGGATGGAATCAACGAACCTAGTTTCATTATCTTATTAATAAATAGATGGAAATTACATAGGTCACTATTATAATATTTCATGATACATAATTATTTTAGCATTCACATTCTCAGGTATCAAAATATGGATGAAAAATTTCCATCCATGATCTCTCCCTTTAGAGGTTCTTGATCAACTGGTTTGGGTTAAAACATTAATAATATGTGGGTTCACATATTAGGGTTAGTGACCTTCATGAGTTTGTAACCTACGAGGAATATTATTCATTTACATCTTGATATACTGATAGGAATCACAAGTTTGAATAAGAATAAGGGAGTGGACATGATCCTAAGATACAATGTCCATCTAATATGGGTGGGACATACTATTAGGTTTCATGGTTTGTTAAATCAATCTTGAGATCACTAAGATGGAATTAAAAACATATTATTAAGGGTCCAAAGCCGTAAGTTTTTGTAAATGATAATGGATGATGGGAGACCTCATAAGATGTCCTGGAATGACATTTGGGATATCGTAAATTTCTTAATATAAAAATGTATGGAAATATTTGTTTATTATTTTACCCTATGTGGATAGAATCCTAATGCCATAATATGTTACAATATTGGCCACAATATTATCTATATGCAGTTATTTGAATGATATATTTAATGGATTCATCATCAGGAGGCTCTCACAAGATGCCCACATGGCCAGGTTGGACTAATTGATATGATATTTGGAACCACATAATCAGTAACAATGAACTATTGGTTTTGTATGGGTGATAACATCTATCAAGACTCAAGATGCACAATAGTCATGGTGGATGGAGTATAAATCAATTATATCACATTGGTTCGGGCGTTTGTATGATATAACCCCTGATTTCCATGATTTTTTCAATTACTTTTTATAAATAAATATTCAGTCAGTTTTTCCATTTGGATGTTTTGGGAGATCAAGAGGGAAAAAACCAAAAACATTTAACCCATCTCTATAATATTATAGGGAAAAGTGAATGTACATTCAATGTAATTATCTATGTTTGGTTTCATGTTATGTTCTCCATTTCTCTTCCCTCACACATTCCTCACCCTTGGTTTTATTGTATATTTATGAAATATTTAACAATATAGGTTCCCTAATGAACTAGCTTGGGGTACTTCAGATAATGTATTGTATGAGTGGACAAGTTGAATGCTCAAATCCTAAATGGTTATATTGACTACAATGAGACTCAAATAATTATTTTTTCATATTTGTTAAAACTATCTTAGTAAAATACTATATAACATGGTCGTGAGAGTGATAAATCATTACCATATATGTTTTGGAAAATACGTATGTATCAATGATTAAAATACCTTCACATATTGAATTATTACATTATATTTTTAGAACATACAACTGAAAAATGTATAATTTATCAGTATCTATAGAGGTGGTAGCTGTTGTGGAGTTAGGATCAATCCCAAGATATGGGATTCCTTCATTTCCAAGTAATGGTATTCCAAAACCATATAGTTCGGTTCAAATAAATGATTCATATTGTACTATTTCCACTTATTTGTTAATGATTGTTGGGATACGTCTTAAGGTTGTGAAACCATGATGAATTATTAACTATTAAACATCCTAAAAATAAGACCAATAATTAGTATTTTAACGATATAAAATAGGTAAAATGATGTATTAATGATTAACATCGTAAAACTAAGACTTAATATGAGGTATTTGACATCACATTAAATGGAAAATGTTCATTGAACATTAAAATCATATGGTATATATTAATATATTAAAGAGACCCATCAATGATTTAAGAGGGACATACCCAGGACCATACATTTTTGGTTCAACCAAGAAGATGAATTATTTGAAGGTAGTTATGGGGCATACCCAAATTTGGAATACCATAATATGTGTGACTCAACGATGGGCCATATGAGATGAGATCATCAAGAAGGACATATTTGTGGCTTGAACATGGGTCAATAGGAGTTCCTAATGTTTTTTAAGTACATGGTCCCCTTTTATCAATGTAATATATGGAAAAATGTATGCTGAAGTTTCTCTCATTTAGGTTGGAAAACTAGGTAAATTACTTTATTAAAATATTTTATATCATTATCAATAAAATAGATAATTATAAAGGATAATGGTTATTTTAATAACCTAATCATGTATATTATGAGGCTATGAAAAAAATCTAAAAAAATAATGCTCCATGGGAGTTTATTCACATATAATGAGATTCAATAAGGTATTTGTGGAAATTATTTTATCGAAAATTAAGAACCTATGAGAATGGTGTTTTAAGTGAGCTTCTTGGTGGATACATATCGAGAACTATGAATATGGTTCCCTAGTCAAGGGTATTGTAAAATGGAACCTTATTCTATGTCTTGGGTGAATGATTCTTATAGATGGACAATAGGGAATTGTAGTTACTAGGAAGGATGGATCCATGGTTCCATGGTGTGCGGAAACCATGTGCTGAACTATGGCATGGTATGGATAAATGGAAATTTTGTAATGATAATTAAATATAGAACCCTTTTTTAAACCTATTAAGGACCCTTTGAGATGATGGTCCTTATCCCTATACATGAATAATAAATAGGGATGTAATTTTATAAGATTATTTACCGTAAAATTATTTTGATTATGTTGTAATCAAAATTTTCCAACAACCTCCGTACATTTTTGAATAGTGATTCACCTAAAATTGAAATATGAATCTTGGTTGCATACTGAAATATTATTAATCTTCAATATTCCCCTCCAATTAACAATCGGATGTATGAAGCCTTTTTATTGGAAAACTATGCAAAGTGCATTGGGTTAAAAGGATAACATCCTAAAAAATACTCTTATTCCTATGTATGGTGATGTCTATATATAATGAAATTTTGGAAGGGGATTCGAGAATATATGATAGAATATATATTGGTACTCAACCATAAAAGGGAGATCATAGTATGAGCCCAAGATTATGGTCCAATCATGAAAGGGGTCTCGAGTACAGATACATGGTTAAACACATGTCTTGTATATAAAGGGTCCTTGGGAAAGGATATCTAATAATGGAGTTATTTTGTTTTTAGGAATAGAGAATTAGATCTATGTGTATGATCCAAATATGTGACAAACCATTATTAAAGAGACAAAGGCATGAAATCGAATCGCAATAGACCACTTATATAAGGATACATAAGTGGTATGAAATAATTTTTGTGGAATATTTCTATGCACCAAATGGTTCTACGTTTCACTAAAAATAATGTTCAAACAAATGAATTATAAAAAATTATAAAAATTTATTTCCAATACACTTAGATAAACAATATATCATTCATCACCTATATTATTTGTAAATTTTTATTCACCTAAAAATTTCACAACTAAAGAATATGAATTTCAAGATACATAATATGTATCCTATTATAATATTAAATTTCAAGATCTAGGTAACAGTAAAGAGTAAAAAACTAACATATAATATTGATTTGGAAATAAATAAAGTAAAATTGGGAAACTAAACTATAAATCATATCAATATCCTTCACCCTTAAAATAAAACTACATGCAGGGATACCAATAGACAATTCAATATACACAATTATAGGAAACGAGGATCATTGATCAGTCTTCAACAATTATTATCGAAATTTTCATATTCAGCTAAATAAATTTAATTTAATAATTTTATAATTATTGGAATGAAATGAAAAAATTTAAAGGGAAATTTTATTTTATTTTTATGTTGAATAATGAATAAAAAAATTATTTTTCCAACTAATATTGAATAATGAATAACTAATAAATAGAGGTATGTTAACTTAATATTATTGGAAACAATCCCACTAAAATAATAAATAGGATGAAGAAGTTAAAAATCAAAAAGTAGTTATAAAATTAGAGAAATAGAAAGAGAAAAAATAGAATAGAAAGAATTACATTTAATTAACATATACCTTTACAATATTAAAATAAATAGTGTTCCCTAGAAACTAAATTATGTGTGTACTTAATTATACCTTCAAATTGTTTTTGAAATTCACATACCTCTACTAAAATCTAATAATATTAAAAAAATCTGAATTAATAAACACGTTATTCATAGAGATTGGGTTGATCCAAGGGGATATGAGAGTCTTTATAGGGAGAAATATAGTATCCGTCATTCAACCACAACATATATCTAAATTCCTGGATCTTTGTAAATTTTCCATTCCATTCACAATATTATATTAAAAATTCCACTGTACATTATGTGATCAGAGTGATTCAACAAATTTTATCCTATGTTTTTTGTGATTTTTATTTAAAAAATTCCGAGTTGAACACAAGATGGTTTATAGATAAAATATAAAATTGTTCCACTACATACCCTATTAGAGTACATATAGATATGTTATTATGAGTAAAATTTATAATCTTTTGAGTTACTTTTTTTATAATTAACATTAAATAGGAAATATAACTATCCCAAATACCAACAATTCATAGAATAATTTTATTGATAAAAACGAGGTCAATCAAAAATGTTCAAGTAGGAAATTTCATAATATATTTTATAGACAACAATTTTAATTTTGATATATATTTATGTAGTAAATTTAAACAATATGATGACTCAATTTTCACCATCTCACACTCTATTTAACATCACCCACGTGAAGATAATTATATATGAAGGATATATTAAGTATGTAGAGAAGAAAACAAAAAAATTCCTCACATTCAAATTAAATTGAACTATGGTCATATATAGATACCATCAGAAACATAATGTTATAGAAAGAGTATAAGTTAACAGATGAAATATTTTAATTCATAATTTTTTTTATAAATTGAAATGTAATTTAAATTTCAGCCTCTATTATTGAGTAATGGGCCTTGGAGATATAGAAATAAAAAAAATCAATATCTTATGGTAACCTTAAACCTAGAATAAAAATCATTCTGTAGAAAATTTTAACTTCATCAATTTTATTAATGAATATAATTTGATTGAAAATATTACCAACAATATATCACTAGAAAAAGAAATAAATTTAAAAAAATTACTATCAATTTTTTTGAAATTTATTATACAGAGTCTTTGTGACATTCCAGTAATTACCCTAGGAATTGGTATGCATAATATTTTTTATTTAAAATTAATCAAAACCTATGGTTCAACCATAAATAATGTAAATTCAACAATTATAGGGGTATTAAAAATTGTGATAAAATATATTCTAGATGAATGAATATTATACCCTACCACTAATTTTCATATGTCTAGCCTAATTCATAGGGTTTCATAGAATTTATTATTTATAATTATTAAAAATAAAATATATTGTTTATACAATTTGATGTTTCCAAAATTTTTGAGGCAATTCAATGATTATAAAATGAAAATTAAATTTCATTCCCTCAAACCCTATATAGATCAAATGATGGAGAAATTGTAAGGTAAAACAAAAAAAATTTCCTAGATGGGTTCTTAGGTGACTTGAAGATGCTTGTTACACTAAAAGATCAATAGAAAACATGATATACTTTCCATTATGATACATTTTCTTATAAAAGTATTCCATGTGATTAGGTAATGGTCCTATTAAATTTTATAGGTTCATGGTAAATTTGTTTCTAACATTATATAGTTGTTATTCATAGTTTTTCATATGATTTAGTTAGTTTTTATACTTATTTTGATCATTATTTAATACTTGTTAATAAAGTCTCAGAAATACTCTTTGAGAAGAACCTTGTAATAAATTTTTTGAAATTTCATTTATGGTTGACATAGTAATATTGTTGGGTTATTTCATATCATGGAAAAGGATATTATTTGATAAGTAAAAAAGTAAATTTAATCAATTTGCTACACTAACCATATTATGGGAAATATATTAGCCTATATCATGGCAATAGAGGATTATATTTGAGGTACATTAAATATTTCATAAATATAAATTTACCATAGTCTAATCTAATCCAAAAGTAATATGATTTTTTAAAATTATCTACATAATCATTTAATGTATTTAAATTCAAACTAAAAACAAAAATTATCATTCATGTAGCTGAATAGGAAAAATCCTTTTTGAAATTTTGGGATAATTCAAATTATGTGATGTGTGTGAAATATTCCAAAAAATTATCATTCATGTACCCAAATAATGATTTTGCATAAATTTTATTTACACCTAATGAGTAATATCATATATGCTCAAATATATAAAATATATTATCACTTAACACATTGAAATATTATATTTTATAGTGAAATTTATGGCTAATCAGAGGATTATAATATGGATGTTACTATCATAATAATTAAAACAAAAAATAATATAAAAAAGGAATATAAGATGGGGCATCATACCACATGAGTAGTCTATCACACACTACATATGTGTAATCTTCAAACAAGTTACCTATGGATGACTTAGTTTCATGTGAAGATTTCTATATTTTTCCTCAAAAAAATTCGTACAATGATCTAGCCAATTATTTATTAGTTATAAAGTAAAATAAATTATGATGAATCCTTAAATTATAACAGTTAAATATTTATCAATAATATTATGTGTGGGATGATCTAAATCTCTAGTGAATCTATGGTGATCAATTTAATCGATGATGCATTACCATTTGTGTAAAACCATAGTTACATATTTATATGTATAGGATTTGTTGAATCTAAAAAAATATGATGAAAAGTTATTTAGTATATTATTTATTAACAAAAAATATTAAAAGAATAATTTGTTTTGATAAATACTGTAAATATTTTCAATTCTCTAGAAACATATCTATAAGGACCCAAAAACACAAAAATCCATTATAAATCTTTATATATGGTAAATGGATTTCATGGTACATGTAATGACCCAAACCTATCCCACATTGATAATATATATTTTTAAAAGAATATTAATTACATTAAACAAACACATGCATAAGGATCGTAATGGTATCATGAAGTTGGAAACACAAACTGATTGACAACCTATCCATAACAGTGTTACATAATATACCACTATATTTATCAAAATTACAACCCTTCCTAGAAATATCATTCATAATACCTTTCCAGAAATCCTTGGGAAATTATAAATATTAAAGTCTCTTCTTTGATTCTCAATAAGGGTAAACAAGGGAGAATAAATTATATCATCATAATAGAGGTATAATATCTTGAGAATAAGTATTGAAAATCATACCCTATATATCATAGATAATATAATTGAGTCATGTCATAAATCATGAAATTTTATAAGATAGTTTTATTAATGGAATTAGATAAAATTAACAATGATATTATGAAAATAGCATAATACATTAATTTTAGGAATACACATAATCATATAAAATAATTTCCTTACTTTTTAAGACTCATTTCCTTTACTGGCATGGTGGGATGGTATCACTCCCCAAATAATCGCAGTAGTAAGGGTTCACTCCCAATACTATCCTAGTGTATAATGTCCCATAATAAACTACATTCACTCCACATTAAATTCCTATTCTTCTCATGATATTTCAATCCATCCCTAATACACTGGTGGGTGATATGTGTCCCACGCATCACATAATTAAAATCATACATAAGAGTGGAATAAGATAGTAAAACATTCATCATATGAGGACGCATAAAAATAAATTTTCGACATAAATCATTAATCATGTTGTTACCCATGAAATGAAATTTATTTCATACATATTTAATCATAATATAAATATAAAATACATAGATAATAAATAATAATGGTATAATTGGAAAATATCCCTATTAAATTATAATTAACATCCATGTATTTCATTATAGATAGAAATTATTTTAAAAGAAAAATCATTGGGAATGTTACTTGAGAAAAATATATGTTATTTGTAAATAAAATTTTTTTAAATTAAAAATAATATTATGGAAAAAATATTTGAATTTTAATGTGGACTATTATAATGGAATATTAAAAAGAAAATATTGTTTATGATGTTAAAAAAAATCATTCATGTGGTACATGATCAAAAAATATATTTTGTTCTCATTTTCAGTAACAGCCAAACTGGCCATGTTTGGAAAATGAAAATAAGATTCATTCCAAAACATTTTTAAAAAACTTGAAATTATAATAAAAATTCCATTAATATATCAATTACAGAATTCTAAAATCAGTTTTTGAAAAAAATTATAAAACATGGTTTTGGAAGAAAACAATTTTCTACAGAAGAGAAAAATAAAGATTATTTAAAAAAACAAATTTGAACTATAAAGTACATAAAGAGAGGAAAAAATATATAAAATATGTATTCAACATAAATAACTATAGGATCTGAAAAAAAATTTGTTTCATGAATGACTTATAATAAGGTTTCATTATTGGAATCATAATCACGAGGAATCCCGATAAATTATGAGATTATAACATAGAAACCTTATCACATTAATAATATTGATATGTATTCCGCATGAAAGAATACTACATAATGAAAAATATAATTTAATAATTAATACAAAATCATGATAATACATGTCAAATGGGTTGTATATAGACCTTATAAATGAATATAGTTTCATAACATAACTTATCATATGTCTAAAAGAAGGAAAATTATAACATAATTCCATTGCACTAGGTCTCAAATTCATTCAAACAGTTTTAAAACTCATGTATAATAAATATTAGTTTATTTTAAATATATTAAAAAATCATATATATATATATATATATAAAACCATTTATGAATTTCTTCTGACTTTTTATTACCTATTTATTAACAATTCCATATTAAAGTCATGTTTCAGGCAATAACTACTTTATTTGTCATGTATGTTTTGATTTTTTATTTTTTGGTTCTATAAATGTTATCATCGTTACAAAATATAAAAAAATTTATCTGACATAAATATCATATATATTCATAAAATATTTCTTTTGAATTAATATATAAATTGTAGGGAAAGAAAATGAAATTCACCTTCCATAGTGATGGTAGGTCGTATGTACACGTGAACATTACTTCTATTTTCTCATTGGATTGAAATAAATGAAGTTAAAAATTATATTAAAATTAAAAATAATTTTTATTTCACATATATAAAATATTTCCATTAAATATATCCTTATTAAATCCATGTAATGTTTTACTGAATCACATCACATTGCATGGAGGTAGTCCCACATACACATGAGTGCCATTATCGGATTCCTGGATAATAGAACCTAAGAAGTTAAATGTGATGTAATACCTCCACAAGTATCATAATTATAAAAATATAATATATAAATATTTAATCCATCATTATATCCATCCATGACTAAAGGTGATGGAAAATGAATAACATCAGTTAGCATGGGGGTTGTTTTCCATAAAGACAAATAATGATTTTGTATCCCATTTAGTGGAAGTGGAGGTTGTTTTATTTAATTATATTAACATAAAAACCACATTACATTTGAAATATTTATATTAAATATAATCTTGTTTTGATAATAGTTAAAGGATTTTGAGGAAGAAATAAAATAAAAACACTTGTGGAAGAACAAGACCTCTTTTACGAGTAACCACCTTGGGTTAGGAGAAAAATCATTCCTATGATAGATTTTATGAAAAAATAAGGATTATAGGATATTATAAGGGGAATAAAGAGAATATTGGTTTAGTTTTTGACACACTACCAAGTGGTTTTGGTAGTGTTTGGAGGAGAAGAGAAGGTGTGGCCATTTATAATTGATATGTGTGGTACACATGTATTTTTTGGAATGAAAAATGTGTACCCACATTTTCACAATAATTTTTGCTCCAAAAAGACCATTATTGTTCCTTAGAAATTATATGTTCTAACTTTTCCATAAAATTGGTTTTTTATATTTTTGGGACATTTTTAACCCATATCCTTTTAGTTTAACGGCAAGTAAAATAATTTCAAACATAACCTTGACAAATAATTTTTATTTACTTAAATATTAATTATTGTAAAAATTTAAGATTCCATTATATTATAATATAAATTAATATTATTTAAATTAATAACCCATTTTCCAAAATTACATATTTATAAGTGAAAAAATTTAGTTTAAAATTAATCTTGTATTGTTGATGAGAAACCATTTTTTCAAATGAAAATGTTCAGAACATAAAAATGTTTTTATTTCAAAAATCAATAAAAAATTATTATATAGATTGAAATTGTATTAATTGAAAAATAATTGAACTAATTTTACTTTAAAACCCGTTTTAGAACAAAAAAAGTTTAATTATAATTTATTTAAATAAAATACCATTTTTCAAAAAATCGCTGTATTTTTACCTATTAATTTAAAAGTAAAACTTTTTATAAAAATAAAACTAATTAATCATAAGATAATTTTTATGTAATAATTTTTAATTTTATTTATATTTTATCACTTTTATTTTCCATATATTTTAAAAAATAATTTTATTATTGTTAACAAAAATAAATAAAAATTTTTTTTAAAAAAATTGAATTTTTTAAACATATAAATACTTTAAAAAAATTTTAATTAATTTTTATAAATATGATTTAATTAGATAAAGGAATTATGATAAATATTTAAAAACTATTATTATTATTAATTTATATTATTTTAAATTAATGGTAATAATGGTCTTTTAAAAAATAGAATTAATAGTTTTTCGTGGTTTATTAGAACATGGCGATTTGTGTAATGCAAGATATAAAAGATATTTATTTTCTTGATATTTCATAAACTATCAGGGTGTTAAATTATACACCCTTAAAATCAATTTCTCCCCCAAAATTCTTTTACTCCATAAAAATGATGATGATAATTTTACATCCACATATCCCAAAATTCCCACACAGTTTTTTCAAACAAGTGGTTTCACAACCAAATAATGAGAGGGTGAGTGGTATTATTTTGTTGAAATTTATATATTAGATCCCAAAGCACCACAAATTATTAATCAAATTCCTACATACCTAGGTCTTAGTTTTATGTTCTTTCCTAATAAAATTACAATCATCCAAGGAAAAACACATAAAAAAAACTTTTGATGAACATCAAATTTAAGATCATGTTAATGATTTTCATCATATCTTTTTAGGAAACTTATTTCTTACATTATGTGTTACTGAATAGATATAACCTTCTCTACCATTTCCCTATCTATTTCAAGTACCAATATCTTTCATTATCCAACTTCATTACATCACTTAAGAGATCCAAATTTATTTACCTAAAGGTATTCATATGAATCCATCTAAATTATTTAGTTTATGATCCTGTTGTGAGAAAACAAAACTAAATGAAGGTGTTGATCCAAACCACATTAAAAATATGGGGAATATAATCTCAATATTTCCTCTAGGATTTGAATTTTTCTAGTATACTGATCATTTATTTGAGGATGATATATAGTGTTGAATCTCAAATCTGCATCCCCAAAAAAATGAAGACTTTTCTAGAACATTGAGGTAAACTTAGGATCCTAGTTTATAAAAAATATATGTGGAACTCCATGAAACCTTGCCACTTACATAATTTATATCTTGGAAATATGATCCATAAAGAAATATTATCTGATAGAGATGAGGTGTTTTTCATTTTTATGTAAATTGACAAAAACATATATAGAATTATGCCCTTTAGATGATTTGGGGAGTCCAATGAAAAAAATCCATGGTCATGTTTTCCCATTTCCATTTTGTTATGTGCAATGGATGTAATATCCCCTTATACTTTCTTCTCCCATACTTAAATTACTAACCCACTTATAACTGAGAAACAAACTCTGTGATATCTCTCTACTTGAAAACCTACTCAAAATATTGTATATAAATTATTATACATATGTGTACATCCATGATGGATATAGACTAAATGACTATGAACATCCTATAATAACTCATTCTCCAAATTCGGTATGGATGGAACCCATACACAGTTCCAAAACGTAATAATTCCACCACGATCATGGTTAATCATTGGAAATTTATAACCTTCTTTTTTATTTATACATATTCCATATATTCCTCATTAATCATCATGAGGTTACATGGTTGAAATTTTAATTGAGAAAGCTAATATCTCTTCCCATTATTAAGGATTTCTATATCCATCCATTTCAAATCCATAAATGTTGGATGTTTTTTTATCCTACTCATGGAAAAAAGGATGATCCTTTCAACTCATAGGATCAGATACCTTTTCCAGTTTCCCATGGTGGTAATATATTTGGTAGAAATACCCTTTAATAGACACTAAAAATCCCCTCTGGAACATATTCAACTCAATCTGTTTGAATATACTCTTAAAAATATTTTCATCAGTATATATATCAAAATTTTCTCTGTAATTATAGTTACTCTATATCATTAAAGAAAACATACCCATATCTAATGCAAAATCATGAGTCAGGTAATTTTTCTCATGAACCATAAATTTTCATGTGGAATAAGTTATAACCAAGCCTTTATGTATTATAACACATCACAATTCCTTATTTTATGAATCATAATAAATTAAAAACCCTTTCCCATTACAAGGGTAATGTAAGAACGAGTTCACTGACTAGTATTCCCTTCAATTCTGTGAAAGTTTCCTCAAATTCCTCGATCTAGAGGAACTTGGATTTCTTTTGAGATACATAGGGCGTGGATTATATATTATGTATAAATTATCCAAGAAAACATATATAATATCTTCCTAATACAAGATAACAATAGATATTAGTCACTATTCTAGGGTTTTGATGAAATTCAATTTTCTCCCTCTTTTATGGATCTTACGATATCTCCTCTCTTGAGATTATATGACCCAAAAATGAATCATTGTTCAGCCAAATTTAACATTTATTGAATATTTTATATAAATTCTCCTTCTATAGAGTCATTAGTACAATTATCAAGTTATCCTCATACTCTTCCTTTATTTTTATATACCTATGAATGTCATATATGAATATTACCACAAACTGGTCAAGGAAATATCAAAATACTATGTTCCTTAAATCCTTGATGATAGTGGGGGGTTAGTAAGAAAAAATGTCAGGGATATATATTTGTAGTTCCAATAACTTATATATATTATTATCTTTTGTATACCCACCTTATTTACCCTCAATTGATGATATTTTTAAAATTTTCAATTTTATAATAATATGGAGCTTTTGTGTAGTTGATCAAATAGGTCATGAGTACATAGTAGATGAGGCTTGTTTAGAAATATGATCTATTTCAGCTCACAATTATCTATAAAGAGTTACATCAATCCATATTTTTTAAAAAAAATATCTAGTTCACCCCCAAGTTGAAACACTTGGTTGAATATGTCCTTTCTCATGGTTCTCCTGGAGGTTCTTATTCCATTAATGCAACTCAAATAAGTCCATTTTGTAGGGACTCATTGAAATTAGTGTGGAACTAGGTAGGATTTGTATTGAAAACTACACTTAAATATTTACTGGATTAATAGGTAACACTTTTAGAAAAACATCCATAAATTCCTACACAATATTCATGCTATTGCATTCAATTTTCTACCCAAACCTCTAATACAAACTCCCTTTTTGAATGGGTTTCAATACCCACACAATGGATAAGAACTCCATCATAATTTCAAAATTACCATCATATATATAGATAATGATAGGTTTTTTTGGAATATAAATTGTAACTTCCCTACCCCAAACATTGATTTGGGATTTAAATAGATAATGATAGTCCATGACTAAGAGAAAGAAATCAACTAGAGGACAATCTATAAGATTTATTGGAACGTATTCTTACAAACCTCAATTAGAGAAGAGTAAAATACATTAGTTGTGATGGTTATAACATTATAGGTTTTCACTTAAAATTGTATATCAAATCATTTGGTTGGAATCTTAATAACTACTAAAAACATTTAGATACAAAAGAATGGGAAGGTCCATAGTCAAATAAGACATTATTAGTTTTATAGTGGATGGTAAGTGTACCTTTCACCACATTGTTTTCTAATTCCTCATCAAAGATTGTGATAACATTAGATTTCCCCTTGACCCTTTACCTTAGAGGTTACTGACTTCGATAATCAATATTAACCTCATTTTTTGGAAATTATTTAATATAATGTACATACTTTTTCCATTTAAACACTTCTGTGTGGGTGGTGCATTCTGTACATAAATTCGTATATTCAAAATGTTAGTTATCTTCTTACCATGAATTCGGTAATTAATTTTTCGATTACCTTCCTTGCAACAATTGAAACATTTACATGCCTCCTTATAATAATTTCCGTTATGATTAGTTCAACCCTTCATGCTTAAAATAAAGAGAATTTTATTTTCACTGTGTTTTTTGGAGTTTCTTTTGAACACTGACATCCTTTTCTTTTCAATTAAATGAAATTTATTTGTAACTTTGATATCCATTTCCATCTTGAGAGCACATCAAATAATTTCTTCATATATACTCAATTCGTATATTAATAAACTGTTTTGAAGATGTATAATTCTACCACTAAATAATAAATCAACAATATATTCAGGTTTGATGTGTATTCTGGAGGTCTACCCAACATGTCTTGTAAAGGTTTTGGCACAAAAACCAACAGATTAATGATCCAACTTATTTCGCATAAGAAATCATTTTTCAATTTTTTTAAAAATTATATGAGTTAATTACTTATTGAAAAGATGAACATAAACTCAATGATCTCTGTGGAGATAATTTCATTATCTCCCCATGAATTCGTGATGAGGTACCACTATTTACCTTCTTCCCTTTACAAGCAATATACATCAAAAATGAATTTTTCTTATTCCAAACATGAGATAATAATAGACATATTTTCATTGGTATTGATAGATTCCTTATAAAGTACTAGATAAATAGAACCTATGAAATTTGGTATAAATTTCCTCATTAGGGACTCAATAGAACATTGTAACCTCAATGGGTTGTTTGGAATTTCAGCATCATTCATAGATTGAGAATGTTGTTTGAGTATAGAAATGATATTTTACACTCCAAATCCCAAAAAAATGGAAATACAAGAGGAAAATAAATTCATTTTCCACATAACCCACCATTTATGTTGTTTCATTAGGTTATAGACCTCGATTAAAACAAAAATAATTAGTATAAGAAACAATTATCATAGTGGGGTTCCACATATTCCTGAAAAATAACATAAAGATGTATGTACCATGACACCATCTTTTTAATCTATTAAATAATAGTTTTTTCCATGGCCATTCATAATCACAACATATATAAATCCATCATGATGTTTTTTTTATAGTTTGAGAATTTTAGATGAAAATCCCTCTGTAGTGTCAAATCAAGTGGGTAGTAAGGCCAATTTTGGTGCACCAAGTGATGATCGATTCCAGGTCAATGTTTCTTTTTCTAGTTATTACCCTTGGTACCTCGGAGATAGAGTCACATCAGAATTAATTATCCAAAAACGGATATAATTTCATAGAAAATAAACCCTCTATCCTTTACAAACAATTCTAAGATATTTTCTTATAATTTGAATCATGATTAGAATCATCCTCTGAGATATGTCTAGACTAATTATTGAGTTCTCACTAAAGAATTGGTATCATAATTTTAAATGGTTAACTAAACCTATCCAATTATACCAACTATAAGGACATAAACAGGTCATACATAGATATTTCAACTTTTTATATGAGTATTCATTATATTACAGAAACACATGCTTGAGGATTGTAATGGTATATTGCCTTTGGAAATGTGGACACAAAAACTGTTGAGATGTTATGTGAGTATGATGTACTATATAATACCAAATGTAAGATCAAATATAAAAAGATTAGATTCTCAAATACATGTGGGGGGTGAAATGTACACTTTAAAAATCCCTAAGGAAATTTTGCATAACTAAAATTCCCAACACCTCTAAGTTCTAATAACTTTCTTTATTCCGGAAAAGTTATTTCTGAAATGAAACATTAAATAAGTTTAAAACAACAATGATTATACCTTAAAGCATATAGAATCCTATATAGTCAAAGTACAAGTATAAGGAAGTATAAGAATATTATACTTTCCTAAACAACTAAAAGTACAACCGAAAAATTGAAAACTTCAAGTAACAAGTAGTAACTCTTTTAATCCAAAGAGAAGGGTATTCAAAAACCATGTATAAAGGTCCCTTGATTTATACATTCAGGAAAGTTTTTCTTACCCACACTAGGGTATTCCATTGATATGAATATCGAAGTCTGCCTTGCTATCCCCGCAAGCCCTCAACTTCAAGGTAGTCGGCACCTCTGTCTTCCTATCCTCAGAAGCCCTCGATTGTACACAGCAACAATCAGAGTCTCACAAAGCAAATCTATATGAATCAATGGTTGAACAAGCCATTAAAACTTTTTACATGAAGCCTGAGAGTTTATAAGAGCCTCTCTCTCTAGAAATCACTTCTGAAATTTCTAATCATCACAAATTGCAAAAGTCCTGAGCTCATATTTATAGGCATAGCTCTAATGGTCGGCTCGCTCCTCCAATAGTCATATTTTCCTTAAATTTCGGAGGGACCAATACACGTTTCACTCAAACAATGGTTATTTGATAACTGAAAGAACGACATCATTTTATAACAAAACAAGTGTAAGTATAACAAAAATCCAATATTTGGAATGTAAGTAAATGAATGTTCGGAGTCTAAGAAAAACATTGAATTCATGGTCGAAGAAGAAATTGAATTCGAAGTCTAAGAAAAAACTGAATTCGGATTCTATAATATAAGGATATTAGGATTCCATTTTGTAGGAATTAGGAACCTGAATTCTATAGAATTCCGGAGTCTGAATTTCAAGGAAATTTGGAATCTGGAGTCACATGAATTAGGAACCTGAACATAAAATGTTCGGAGTCAGAGTTTATAAGAATTTGGAGTCAGAACTCATAAGAGTTCGGAGTCTGAATTCAGAGAACCTGGAGTATGAATTCAGAGTAGTTCGTGTCTAGAATTCGTATTCAGAATTTGGAGTCAAAACTCAGAAGAGTTCGTATCTCGAATTCGCATTCAGAATTCGGAGTTAGAACTCAGAATAATTCATATCCTGAATTCGTATTCAGATTTCGGAGTCAGAACACTGAAGAGTTTTTATCCAGAATTCTGATTCAGAATTTGGAGTCAGAACTTAGAAGAGTTTATAACCATATTTCTAATTCAGAATTCGGAGTTTGAACTCTGAAGAGTTCATAACTAGAATTCTGAGAATTCGGATCCTAAAAAATAATGCTTCATATCTAGGTAATTTTAGGATTTCATGGTTTTGGTTTCAAACCGAATTTTACACTTAGGAAAAATTTTATATGGGTAATGAAAACATGGTAAGGATAAATTTCCTTGGGGGAGGAAATTTTTCCTTATAGAAGAAAAACATAGGTTAAAAAGAGTTTTTCCATGAGATAAGATGTTTGTGATTTTCAAAATAAGAAGTTATTGTAATGTCATAAGGATACCTTAATGACTCAACAATATCTCCCTTGAATGAAGGAATGGAAAAGTCATAAGGAAAACCTTATTGACTCATCAATCTCCCCCATTTTGTAAAGCAAAAATATCCTTAAAAAAGATTATAAGGACCCAAAAAAATTTCTAGACATTGAAATAAATCTTATCTCCCTTTTCTCATTATTAAAGATGAATATGACTAACTCCCCCTTAGGCTTTGGAACTCTAAGGATCATATTCTAGATTTCCGGAATGAGAGTTTTCATTTAGATTGAATAAGGAAATATTCGTAATGAGAACTCCCCCTTTGATAATCTCCCCCTTCATTAGGGATATTTCATCTTTTACTTCAAATTATTTTTCCTTCTCAACCTTTGTGATTATCAAAAATAGTTTGAGGGAATGGAAAAAAATGGTACCTAGAATATTAGTACAATCGTCCAAACAAAACAAGGATCCACAATTTCATTGAGATTGGATGTACATATTCAAGGAAAAACATATAGAACAAAATATAGGATTTGGATCTAATTTTATTATTTTTCCTTGGGTATCAGCACCTTCACAATGGGTTTGATCTTCTTTAGTTCTTTGTGATCCTCCTCTGCTTTCTTTTCTAAGATTGTGATCCTATCTTCTTAAGACTTCAGGGCCTCTGCCTGAGCCTCAGCAAGTCATCTTGCTTTACTAGCTTTTCTTCCATCTCAATATGGAGATCCCGCTCTATTTTCCAACATTGGACAACAAAATTCAACTTCCCATTCAGGTCCTTAACATCCTGAATCTGAGAATTTTGTTCAAGATTTAGATTTTCCTGAAATTTGTTTATAAGATCATTGATTTTGGTGTCTTCGGTATCAAAAGCGTCCCTGACATCTTCTTGAAATTGATCAAGATCTCTCAAGTCATCAAAGATTTTCATTGACCAAATGGTCATTTTCATGCTATGTTGGAGCATCTGGCATCAAGAATCAATTGTTGGAATGATTGGAATGGTGTTCACTAGCTTCTTCGGGGACTGAATAACAAAATCATGTTCTAAAGCTGATGACTTCGAATCTGACATCATGCTTGGAGATGGTTTTCCCCCTATCTCTACCATCATTCTCTAAGAGGATCCCCTTGCTTCATTCTTAATCAAAATATCTTTAGTTGGGGTATCAACAACAAATTTTACTCTTATTGGTTCTCGAAATAGCTTCTTCATCGTGAGATTCATGCTCACTTTCAAATAACTGTACAATCTTATCTTCATCAATTTTCTCTTTTTCAACTCCTACCTCAATGTATTCAAAAATAATGAAGTCATGATTATGACTCTCTTCCTCAGATAACTTGTTTACTTCTAATTCACCCTTCTCATCTATTCTAGGAGTAGCATGTTTTGAAGATCTGTCATGAGAAGTCCGAATTGACAACTTTTAGGAAGAACTTTCATTTTCATCAAAGTCTTCAACTTTCATTATCAGATCAGTTGTCTCTTTATAACTTGTAGCTTCCTGAACATCTTCCATAACTTCCTTTTCAACATCATTCTCTTGGGATTTTGGACAGTCATGAAATTTTTTCCTGGTGTCTTAGGTAATGGTTCTAATAAGAAGGTTTTTTGTATGAGAATGTTCTAGGATTCAAATTGAGTAACCTTAAAAAGAGATTAAACAGTCTCTGCATTTGATATATTCTTCTTAAGCTTTTTTCTTTGGCTTGCTTCTCAAGCTCTTCAGCAGCTTTCTCTTTCAATGCCTTGGACTCAGCATGATCTAGGCCAAATTGTGGTCCCCTTCCTTGTGAGTCTTTTTATCCTCCCTCCAATTTGATAATACCTCATTTAGATAGGATTTCTATTTCTTGGGCTTTAGAGTTGTGGATTGGGTTTCTTTGGAATTAGGGGTTTTGTCCGTTTCTTCCACATCCTTTATTTTCCTCTTCTTTACTGCCTACTTTGAAGGTTCAACTTCTTTAACATTTTTCAGAACAACTTCTGTCTCATCCTTAGGTAGATGATAAAACTGACCTTTTTGAGAAAGTATTGTTTTCAACAATACATCATATTGTTATTTAAAGGGGTAGTTTATATTAATACTCTATCTCTTTATGACAATTTTGATGCTCACAAATACCCTTAATTATTTTCTAATGATTTTATTTGTTAATAATTTTGTAGAAATTTATTATTTTATTTTACTCTTAAAATAACAAGAATTTATTACTAAAGTATTCGTATCTAGTGTGTTCTAGAAACATTGTTCATGCCCTACTTATTCAAAATATTCTTGAGCGTGTTCTGGAAACACTATTCATACTCTATGTGGATAAATGTAGTGTAAGGATGAAAAGCGTGTATACTTTTTGAGATAAGGAAAAATTATGGTTAATCAACCATATATTATCAGCAAAGTATGGAAGAATAAACCTATGTTAGGAAGGAACCCTAAGTTTGGGATATCAGAAAAATATGGAAGGACAACTGTACGTGAATATTAAACGTTACGTTTATTTCTCAAAAGTATGGTTCATCAACCTTACTTTTGTAAATAACCAAACCTTCTCAGAAAAGTATGGAACAAGTATAAGTTTGGATCTTTTATCATACGTTTTAAAGTTGAAGAGAAATGTATAGATGATCAACCCTATGTTTGGAATGAAAATTACGTTCATTGTCAAGTTTACATTGTCAACTTTACGTGGTAAACCTTACGTTGTGAATCTTATGTTTGAAGACTACGTCATCAACCTTACTTTCAGAGGAATCATACAGTTCAACTCAACCTTACGTTTGGTGTCGGAGAATTTAAAGTTAATATTTTTACACAACGGTCAGTACACTGATTATTAGTTGGATTTCAATCCAAATTTAAAGATGGTTTTTAATTATGATTTTGACTGATTCAAAACTGTTTTACCAATGTTTTGATCGAATTAAAAAGAAATTTTTATGCTGAGACTTTAGGGAAGTTATGACTACTCTGTAAATTCAAATTATTGAATATCATGAGTAAAAAGGCGACTTTTTTTGACGTAATTTTACAGGAGAAGTTCTTATCGTTATTTTATTTATATGGGATTTTTGAAACTGCATCATTTTTATGATTGATCATGTGTGATCTCTTGATTATTCTGAAAAAAAAGGAAAACAGTGACTACTGAAACATATCAATCTGCTGTTTTAAAAGGAGCGACAAAGATCATTTTGTTAAAGAGGAAGGAACATGATAGAAGATTCACTTGTCCTATATCAATGATCTTCTATGGAACTGTCTCTGATAATGTTGTGAATTATTATTTTTCTATATTTACTGCAATGGGATCAACACAGAACGTCTCTTAAGAGAAGATTATTATTTCTGAATGCGACGATCTACCTATTGTCAATTGCATACTGTTGCAATTGTGAAGAGCATCTGGAAAGTATTTTCAGAATATGAAAATATTTCTTTTCCATTATTTAGTGATCACCTTCTCCTACTATGTTGTATAGGTTATGTAAGTGAACCAGAAGGATTTGTTGTTCCTTGGATTTTAAAGATGTCAACTGCCTGTACTCAGTTGTGAACCGGTCTGTTGAAATGATGTCCAGATAGTGAAAATCACCAAGCTCGTGGAGTAGACTGTTGGTGGAGTGGACTATAGGCTTTCTGTTCCCCGAACCATTATACATCTTGTGTTTCTGCTATTTAAATTTCTGCTACATCATTTTATCTGATTAAAGATAAAATGAAGAACACAATCTCATAAAGATTTTTGAAAAGACACAATTCACCCCCCTCTTATGTATATTTGGTGTAATCTGATCCAACAATTAGTATCAGAGGTTGAGATTTCTGAAAAAGCTTTAACAAGATGAATTTGATTATACACATAGAAAGATGACTCATACAAGAGAGGGAATGTCTATGGTCAGAGAACCATACTTAAATGGAATAAACTATGGATGCTAGAAGTCGCGAATGATTATCTATCTGAAAATCCTTGGATATAGAGTATATTCCAAGAATCTGACTCCATATGAAATATCAAAAAAACCTGAAACATGGAGTGTAGCTACTAAAGTAGATTATGAATTGAACTCGAAGGCAATGAATGCAATTATATGTGGTCTAGGAACTGATGTGTTTAACAGAGCATCTCAATGCCCAAATGCATATGAAATGTGGCAAACTATTGTTGTTGCTTACGAAAGAACTAAAAATATCAGGGAAATGAGATATGCAACTGCTAAGCTTCAATATGATACATTAAGAATGGTTGAAGGTGATATTATTACTCAAATGAATGGAATATTGACCGAGATTTTCAATAACATAACTACATTGGGAGATCCCATTAAACAAGCTAATCATGCTTTAAAATTATTGATAGTACTGCCTACAAAATTGAATGGAATCTCTACAACAATCCGAAAATCGACACCTGTCAAAGATTTAACCATGAGAGAACTGATTGGAACATTAATGATGCATTATGTTGAGATGGAAGATGAAGCTAATGAACATAATGTGCTTATCAAAAGAGATGATAATGCCTTGAAAGCATCATCAAAGAGAAAAAACAGAAAGATAAAGAAAAATGTAAAAGAGAAGTCAGAGAGTTCTGATTTATCTAATTCTAATGTGGAATTGGTTCAGCTAGCCCGAAGATTCACAAAATTCTATTGAAATAAGAAGGCTTCAGAAAATCCTTAAAAAAGGATGGCAAGGAATTCAGATGCTATGAATGCAATAAAATGGGGCATATCAGACCTGACTGTCCTCATCTAAAAGAAGGCAAGAGAAAGAAATTTTTCAAAAGAAATGACTATGAGCATAAGGACAAGAAAGCCATGAATGCTACATGGATGGTATCTGAAGACTCCATTAGTACTTGTCAATCATACTCAGAGAAGGAGGAAGCAAATCTGAAAGCCAACATGTGTTTTATGGAAGAAGCAGTTGAGGTTCAATCTTACTACACTTCTAATTCTAGTTCTGAATCTAATTACTCAAATGAAAAACTTACAGCCTACTGCAATATTCTTGAAGAAAAATATAACTCTCTATTTGAGAAGCATAAGTATTTAAAGAATGTTCATAAGCCCATTTCTGTGGAAAGAGATACAATGATGAAACAATACAAGGAGTTAACTGAAAAAAATGATTCAATTAATTCTAACAATACAGATTCTGAATCAATGATAAAATAAATGCAAACAGAAGTAGAAACTTATAAAATTGCAGCCCTTGTTTTTACTAAATGATAAAATAATTTAAATTAAATACTTGGGGAAAATGTCATTAAAAATGAACGATTTAGAATTGGCAGTAAAGGTGAAAAACCCATGCTATTCAAAAATTATTTTATTCCAAGTACAAAATGACTAAATTATTATTACTATGGAATAAGGGCACATATTTCTAAAAATTGTTTCCTAAGACAACCCCAAATAAGTGGTATTAAGAAATATTTTGTATCAAATGATTTTTTTGACTCATGTGAAATTAGAAAAGAAAAGCAAGTCTAGATTCCTAGGTCCTTTCTAGCTAACACCACCGGACCTAACAAAATATGAGTACCCAAGCAATCTGTGTAAATGTCTTTGCAGGGAGCAGGTCACAAGAGAAAAAAGGACATATGGTATATGGAAAGTGGTGGCTCAAGACATATGAGTAAAAACTCATTGTATTTCTCTACACTCAGTAAAAAATATGGTGGACTTGTCACTTTTGGTGACACTGCAAAAGGAAAATTCATTTATATTAGAACAGTTGGAGATCCAGAAGCTGTCTCAATTAATAAAGTGCTTTTTGTACAAGGATTGAAACAAAATATGATAAGGATCTCTCAACTATGTGATGATGGTTATGCTGTTGATTTTTCTAACAATTGTTGTTCTGTTTTCAAAAATAAATTGATAAAATATAGAGCACCAGGAACTGATAATGTGTATACCCTGGATTTAAATTCCTTGTGAAAACAACAAGTAAATTGCTTAAATTCTAAAATGAATGAATATTGGATCTAGAATAGGAGACTTGGAAATTGAAATATATATGTTTTAAATAAGTTATCTAAGAAACAATTAGTTTTTGACTTTCCTAGTCTCAAATTTGAAAGTGACAGATTCAGTGATGCGTGTCAACTTGGAAAGCAACACAAATCATCCTTCAAATCTGTTAAAAAAATTGCTACATCTAAACATCTATAACTTATCCATATGGATTTGTATGGACCTTCGAGAGTAGAAAAGCTTGGTTGGTAAATTATATGTATTTTATTATTTGATGACTATTCTAGATTTACATGGATTTTCTTTCTGAAATTTAAAAATAATGCTTTTACATTATTTGAATGCTTTTGTAAAGCTGTTCAATATGAAAAAAATTTAAAATAATTTCATTAAAAAGTGATCATGGTGGAGAATTTGAGAATCAAGAATTTAATTCCTTCTGCTCAAATATGGGTATTAAACACACTTTCTCTGCACCTAGAACACCTCAACAAAATAGAATTGTTGAAATAAGAAATAGGAATATTTAGTAAATGGATAGGACTATGCTAAATGAATACAGTCTTTCGACCTACTTTTGGGAAGAATCTGTAAGCACAACCTGCTATATAATGAACAGAGTTTTAATTATACCTCTTTTAAAAAATAAACCCTCTGGACATTGGAATTACAGAAAACCTAATGTTAACTACATTAAATTTTTTGGATACAAGGTTTACATCTTGAACACCAAGGATATTCTTGGTATGTTCAATCCAAAATCTGATCAAGGAGTCTTCTTAGGATATTCATCTACCTCCGAAATTTATAGAATCTATAATAGGAAGTCAAGGATGGTTGAAGAATCAGTTCATGTGAAATTTGATGAACCTGATTCCTTTGAGAAAAGGACAGATTAAATGGATGAATCTAACTCTAATGATAACTTGAGGCTTGAGAACTTGAAAAATAATTTTAAAAAATATATAAATTAAATTCAGTCCAGTTCCTAAGAACATGATACTTAAGACCCTATATGTGTGTTGCCTAGGCATACTAGAACCCTAAAGAATCACCCTTCAGAAACTATAATAGGCGACTTAGATACTAGAATAAAAACTAGAACCAATACAGGAAATCTTGAAAAATTCTCTTCTTTCCTATCTCAATTAGAACCCAAGACTAGAGAAGAATCTTTAGATGATGAAATCTGGAAGATAGAAATGCAAGAAGAATTAAACCAGTTCAAAAGAAACGAAGTCTTGGATTTAGTTGAAAGGCCACAGAACTATCAAGTGATAGGAACCAAATGGGTCTTTAGAAATAAGCAAGATGATGATGTAATAATAACTAGAAATAAATCTAGACTTGTAGCTAATGGATATATTCATGAAGAAGGTATGGATTATGATGAGACCTTTGCACCTGTAGCTAGACTAGAAGCCTTTGGAATCCTCTTAGCCTATGCATCTCATATGAACATTAAATTATTTCAGATGGATGTTAAGTCTATCTTTTTAAATAGTTATTTAACGGAGGATGTTTATGTTGAGAAACCTCCTGGTTTTGAAAATTCTCAGAAACCAGATTCTGTTTTTAAATTTACTAAACCTCTATATGGCCTTAAACAAGCACCTAGAGCTTGGTATGAAAGATTAAGCTCTTTTCTTTTGAAAATGATTTTACTATTGGAATGGAAGATCCAACACTGTTTAAGAAAACTGTGAATTCCAATATTTTATTAGTTTCAATTTATTTTGATGATGTAATTATTTTATCAACTAATAAAACCCTTTGGCATGAGTTTTCAAAGTTAATGCAAAAAGAATTTGAAATGAGTATGATGGGAAAAATAAATTTCTTTTTAGGACTTCAAATTTATCAAAAAGAATTTGGAAATTTTTTGAATCAAAGAAAAGACATTACTGATTTATTAAAGAAATTTGGACTTGAAAACAGCAAGACATATAAAACTCCTATGTACACTAATATAAAATTTGATTTGGATGAAACTAGAAAATCATTTGACAACAAGTTATATAGAGGTATGATTGGTAGTTTATTATATCTTACTGCTAGTAGGCCATATATAATGTATGCAGTATGTCTTTGTGAAAGATTTTAATCAAATCCTAAAGAATATCATTTAACTGCTATTAAAACAATGTTTAGATATTTAAAAGGAACTATTTTTCAATCTCTTCTATATCCCAAAACTTCTGCTTTTAAATTGATTTCATATTTAGATGTAGACTTTGGGAGTTGTATATTAGATAGAAAAATAGATTTAGGAACTTGTCACTTTTTAGGAAAATCTATAGTGTCATGGTCAAGTAAGAAACAACATTCAGTTTTCCTGTCAATAGCTGAGGCAGAATATGTTTCTGCTGGCAGTTGTTGTGCACAGGTGTTGTGGATGAAAAACACTCTTATGGACTTTGGACTAAATTTTAATAATATTCCTATTTTATGTGATAATATTAGTGCTATAAATATTTCAAAAAATCCTATTAATCATTCTAGAACCAAGCATATTGATATCAGACATCATTTTCAAAAAGATCATGTTCTTAAAAAGGACATATCATTGAATTTTATAAGTACTAAAATTCAATTAGCTGATATTTTTACTAAACCACTTCCCACTACAAGGTTTGATTTTATTAAGGGGGATCTAGGTTTATTTGATATTAAATAAAATTTTATTTTACTATAGTAGTTCTTTATTTTAATCCTGCTTAAAATAATTTAGCTATTTTTTTTCAAACAGAATAACTTTCTTTTCCCCACATAATATATTTTATTTCTATCTAAATATATGTAATGATTAATAAAAACCTGGGAATCAAGGTGTTCAGAAACCCTTTTGACTTTTAAATTATTTCATTTCTACCAAAACCTTTTTGAACCCTCAAACCGCACCTCTGCTCATCAACCCTAATCTTTGAACCTCTGAAACCCCAACTTTAAAACCCTCAGAGATTATTGCAAATATGGAAAAGACTAAAAGAGCCGATGAATCCAAAACCAGTAGTGCCAAGAAACAACATTCAGAAGGAAGAAAAATCTTACAGGACAAGGTGATTGATCTCTAATGGCTTTATCAGAAAAATCTCATGTTGAAATAAGCACTTTCATTTCAGAATCTCGAACAGACCATTAATAGTGAGAATATAGAATTTCTATTTTAGGTAGATCTTCGATACTTTCTCAAATATGTATAGTTTAGTCTAGGAGATACTAGGGACAGTATGATAGCTATGATAGCTATGATAAATGATAGGGATTTCTCAATATCGTTAATAGAAATTGGTCAGATTCTCAACTGCCCTCATGAGGGAGCTTTTCATTTAGATTTGAAAAATATTGGAGATTATGTGTATAAATTAGAGGATATAATGTCGTTTCTCTTTGGTATTAAGACTATAAAGAAAATTTTTATCAAGGATTTGGATCCTGATTGGTACATTTTGGTCAAATTTGTGCAAACAGGGATTGCACCGAGGATATCTGAAATGGAAAAGATATTCTATCCTGATATGTATATAATGTTTCTTTTTTTCAATGATATAAAACTAAATTTTCCTAGATATATGGTTAGATACCTATGATATTGTTGTCAGAGTGATGCCCGAATGAACTTTTATAATTTTGGTTGATTCATCAACAAGTTCTTCATTATGAAGGACTTGGTGAGACTGGTGGATGCCATAGTTCGCAGTCCTCATAGTAATGTATTTATTGCTATAAATTTAAGAAACATTGGATATTTATGGAGTACTATCAAAGGAAAACTTTTTCCAGTAGGAGTAGATGATGAATCAGAGAGTGCTCAAGCTCAATATACAAAGTCAAAGGAAGAAAAAGCTGAATCAGGAGTCATCACCGCAGTAAGGAGGATCAGATTTGAAGTAGAAGAAACTGAGGAAGAAATAATTCAGGAAGGAATTCAGACTCAGAGGAGAAGACATGTCATTGAGGAAATTACTTCCCCTGACTTAACTACAAGTGATTTACTCTCTTACAAATTTGTCAGAGAAAAGTTTGTTGAACAACCTCAAGAACAGAATGTCACTATTACAGATCCTGATCCTGAAAGATTAGAAAAACAGGTTGTAGCTGATGTTGCTATTTTACTTCAACAAGAAAAGGAGGTAGAGCCTGGTGAGGAAGTGGACAGACCTCAGGAAACTCCAGAGTATATCTTTTTAAATATTTCATTGGAAGAACAAATTGCAGATGTTCGCAATGAGAATGCTTCTGAAGCTCACACCGAAGTTCTTTAAGATTATTTTTCTCTGGAAGAGTCTAAAAAGGACTCTAAGGAAAAATCTGTGGACCAACCTACTCAGGACAAGGAGAAAGTAAAATATGATGCTGAATCATTACCTTTAGTACTGCTACATCCCACAGAGCCTGAGAATGTGAATCAAGCATCGAATTCTTATGATTCAAGGAATAAGGAAGCTGAAGATTTATACAAACAGTTTTCTCAACTGCAATGTGAGAATGATTCTCTAAGAGGCACCTTAGCATTAGAACAGTTGAAATTTCAAAAGCTTAAGGATATTTTTGTTTCAAGTCCAGAAGTTGAAATTTTTAAAGATTATATGATAAATGTTGTTTCCAAATTGAATTCTGAAATGGTTATGAAATCATATTTCTCAGATCTTAAGTTTCTTATGGAGACACAATTTGCATCCGTTGGGAATAGTGCTGCTAGTGGATCAGGAACATCACCTGATTTTATCAAAATATTTCAAGCTATCATAACCGAAATGAGTAACATGAATGACATGTTTCAAGATATTCAGTGCAATAGTGCTCCATTATCTATTCTATTCAATAATTATAAATTCATGGTTGATCAGTTAACACCCAGTGAGCCAGGAATCCGCTCTGTCTTTGATAAATTCAAAGAGAAGATGTCTTTGTTTATGGAGAAAGAAGAACGGCTACACGAGTTTTTTAGAGCCCATCAATAAGAAGATATTCATACGACTCTAGAGGATAGAGATCTTATTATTCATCTCAGTGATGGATTAATGAAAAGGTTGAGAGAACAGTTAGCAGAAATTAATTCTACAGTTCAGAGAAGATAAACCCTACCTGTGAACTTCCAAAACTTTGATTCCTGTATTTATTATTTTTGTACTTTTAATGAAAATATATTTCATTATAGTTACTTGTTTTACTGTTCTTATTTTGATATTCCAGTAATCCATATTAAATTAATAATAACAAGTTAATTATAGCACTTACCTACAGTTCAGTGCAACATTAAATGTGTTAAAATCCATGATTTATCATTCTTTTTTATATCACAAAAATGGGGAGAAATTTGGATAAACACAAAATTTTATTTTAAGATTTTAAACCCTTCTTATTTAAATGATTTCCTGTATATTTAAAATATTTTGGATTTATACAGATTTATACTTACAAAAAAAACTATTTTAAGTTATTAACAGTCATTTATTATAAAGGGAAGATTTCTTTTACTTATTATTTACAGGAAAATATTTGGATAAAACTAAAACCTATTATTTTATTCATTACTTTTATTTTTAAAGAAAAATAACTTTATTTTCATTATAAATAAAGGGGGAGAAATTTATTTTTAATTATAATACAATATTTATTTATTGAAATGTTTTTGTTAAAATTAAATATTGATTTATCTTTTCAAAATTATAAACTCTAAGTAACTAATTTTGAAAGATAATTTCATTAATTATTTTATGGGTTTTGTGATCATCATAAAAGGGGAGATTGTTGAGAAAGTTTTGTTTTCCACAATACATAATATTGTTATTAAAAGGGGGAGTTTATATTAATACTCTATCTCTTTATGACACTTTTGATGATCACAAATACCATTAATTATTTTCTAATGATTTTATTTGTTATGTATTTTGCTGGGATTTATTATTTTATTTTACTCTTTAAATAATAGGAATTTATTACTAAAGTATTTGTATCTAGCGTGTTCTGGAAACACTGTTCATGAGCTACTTATTTGGAATCTACTTGAGCGTGTTTTGGAAACACTATTCATACTCTCCGTGGATAAACGTAGTGTAAGGATGAAAAGTGTGTATACTTTTTGAGATAAGGAAAAAGTATGGTTAATCAACCATACATTATCAGCAAAGTATGGTAGAAGAACCCTACATTAGGAAAGAACCCTGCATTTGGGATATCATAAAAGTATGGAAGATGAACCGTACATAACTTTTAAACGTTATGTTTATTTCTAAAAAGTATGGTTCATCAACCTTACTTTTGTAAACAACCATATATTCAACTATCGAGACCCATACGCAATGACTCATTCCCCCTACAGAATCATTGCTCCCTACCTGATACCTAATGGCTCATAGTACACAGTATATCTCTTTCCTAAATCTGGAAATACTAGTATTAATGATGATGTCAGCCTCCCTTTCAGCTCCTAAAAGGCTAAATCGTGAGAATTTGACCACAAGTACATCACACCCTCCTTAGTTAGGCTCGTTAGTGGAACTACTAAGCAAGAGAAGTCTTGTATGAAATGCAATTAGTAACCAACCAGACCTAAAAAACTACTTACCTCAAAGACATTCTTTGGATGCTCCTAGGAAATTATTACCCTTACATTCTCTGGGTCTACTAATACTTCTATCTCTGAGATGTCATGACCCAAGAAGTGAACTTAGTCCATCCAAAAGTGTAATTTTGAGAGAATAACATATAACTGATGCACTGTTATTTTACTAATAACTATCTCAAGATGTGTGGCATGGTCATGTTGAGGGTGAGAGTACACCAAGATATCGTCCAGGAAAACTAACATGAAAAAATCCATGTATGAATGGAACACTCGGTTCATTAGTGCCATGAAAACTACTAGCACGTTCATGAGACTGAACAACATAACCACATTACAGTATATATTATACCTACTCCAAAAGGCTTTAAACGGTATATCATATGGTTTAAGGCACAACTGATGATAATAGAATCTCATGTAAATCTTTGAGAACACCTGGTCCCCTCATAGGTGATCAAAGATATTATCAATCCTTGGTAAAGGATACCAGTTCTTTACTGTCAAATACTTAAAATACAAATAATCCACAAAACTTTTGAGGGTACTGTCTACCTTCTTCACAAACAGGACAAGAAAACCCCAAGGAGAAGTACTGGGTCGGATGAAACCCCCTGCATGAAACTCATCCAACTTCTTCTTGAGCTCTTGTGACTCTTGTGTAGCCATCCATTATGGATGAATGGACACGGGTACTGCTCCTGGCATGATCTCTATAGAAAAGTCTACCTCTTGCTTTGGAGGAAAACCTGAAAAGTCCTCTGGAAAGACATCTCTGAAATGATCCCATGTTGGAGAAAATTCCAACTGCGAAGTCCCCTGATCATCCCGATATAGACTTGAAATATAAGATGTAACTCCTCTCAACACATGATTCTCAGGTCCTACTCTTCTCGCCCATACATCACATTCACCCTTATGTAAGAACAAATGGCCCTCTGGTGAAGTAAAACTCACCCTACAATGATATCAGTCGACATCAGCTTTAAAGGGAACCAACCATTCCATCTCGAGAAAGAAATCAGAGCATGTCATCTCTAGGAAATAGAGGTCCTATAAAAAGATACATTTGTCAACCTCAAGAGGGAACTCCTTACACAAACGTATACTAGCTGTTCTAGTCACCAACGGAGTGTCCAACTACAATACATCAGAAGAAGAAGATATATAGAGTGAAAGGCTCTCCACAATAGAAATAGATATGAAACTATGGGAAGCCCTTGTATCGAAAAGTGAAGAAGCTAATACTGAGGAAATAAGAATAGTACCTAGAACTGTATAGGGACTGGTATCTTGCCCATGCTGGGTCAGATCCACTACAAAATCATGGACTGTACCACGACCCTATGACCCACCATGACCAACCTATGTTGATCCACTCTGTTGTTGCTAGAAGCCTATCGACTGACCAGCACATCTGTGACCTCCTCCTCATACTGAACAGCTACAAGAACTCCAGTTACCAGACTAAGGAGAAATTGGTGGTGATGCACCTAAAAGAGGGGTCATAGAGGAGCCCATATCACTAGATACTAGTGAGATAAACTAACAGAAATGCTGAAGATGACCCATATTTCCCCAAGACCGACACTCGACTTGGTCTCTCGGGAAATGTGGCCTTGTATGCCCACTCTTCCAGAACTCGTATCACACCACCTGGCCACTAGAAGAAGTATCCTTCCCACTACAATCTCTATGTGTAGACTCCCTCTAGTGCTTCCTACTATCAGCAAGTGGGTCACCAACTCCGGATGCCAAATCTCCCGAGATCACAGCTCCAGAATCCCTCAAATTGCACTCCGTGATCAGCGTATATTTGTCTATAGAGGTGATAGATGTCAGCCTGAAGATATTAACCTCTGATTAGATGTCATTCCTAAGACCATCCTCAAACATTATCACCAGAAACAACTCATCACCTCCTAGAATCCGCGTGAAGCACTAAAACTCTTTGAACCAAGAAGAATACTCCATAACAGAAAGAGTACCCTACTCCTGACTCATGAACTCTTGGGATCGATCGTCCTTCAAGGTATCCAGGTAGAAGTATTCATGGAAGGAACACTGTAACTCATCCCAATCCATAAACTTCTGGTGTTCCACCCGTGAGATCACATCCCACCATCTAATTCCAGATTCCCAAAGAATATACGTAGCGAGCTTGACCCTCCTCTCTAGAGGCATCACCAGATGATAGAATATAGAAACAAGGGATTTTAGCCATGAAACTACCACATGAGGTCCTCTATCCCTTGGAGAGGTGGTATGAGGTGCTTCTGAACT
This sequence comes from Viscum album, assembly GCA_963277665.1. NCBI lineage: Eukaryota > Viridiplantae > Streptophyta > Magnoliopsida > Santalales > Viscaceae > Viscum > Viscum album. The sequence continues at coordinate 377,894,152 of OY728123.1, forward strand.
ACCTGCGTCAATTATAACATCGACGTGGTAGGAGGCGGTACTCCTTATAAGGTCTACATGAACCTCATAAAAACAACATGAAACTGTGCATCAACACTTGTGTCTGAAATGACGGCTACTGCCTAGACTGGAACTATAGAAGGATCTTCTGGTATTCCCTGATCATCCATGTATGGTGTCTGATCACGTCCTAGTATCTACAGGAAAATGTGGAATGTATTGGTGGCATGACTCTGAAAGGTCAAGCACCCACCATATGATCAAGATTCTCAAGGACTGAAACATAGAACTGCAAGAATTGAATAGGAAAAGGTAAGAAGTTATGCTTTTCAAAACAAGGATACTTGGTGTGTATAACCCCTAAATGGCGTGTTCCTTTAATCCAACACATGGTTGTGTATTCCTACCTAAACTAGTAATGTAACACCCCATATACACAGCATGTTTCTCTAAGAAACGACGTGTACTTGAATTGTGTTCCCCTGTCCGAGTTCTTTGAAATGACTAACCCACACAATTCTCCTAGAACAAAACTACATGGATTGTTTGTTCCTGACATGGCATGTACCACTTAGGTTTTAACTACCCATGTTTTTAGTCACATGACTGGACACACAGCTAACTCAACACATAATTTTTATTCTATAAATGGCATGTACTAGATGGATTTACACCGACCCATGTTGTTATTCACATGGTCAGATACAAGGGAATCTACACGACAAGTCCAAGCTTGACACAACTTGTATAACTTATGTTTTATCCATCCATGTCATTAGTCACATGGGTGGACACACAGTCTACACAACATGGTGTGTAAAAATTGTACATGGCGTGTCCCACCAAAGATTTCACAATCTTGTGTCACTACCCACACAGCTAGTGACACGATTATAGACTTCACGACATGTAATTAAATTACGTGGTGTGTACTTCGGAAAACAGTTCCATCCCAAATAGAAGGACATATGGCATGTATTTATCTTCACAGGCCATGTAATAGGGGTTTTTCGGGACAGTATGCCCTATAAACTACTCTGAAACCCAGAAAACGCTGAAAAGAAAATTAATGTGACAAATTCCAATCCATAAGGTCCAATACACCCTAAAACCCAAAGCATGTAATCTTAACATGTCATATACAAGCATTACAATGAAATGATACATCAAATTCTGGTCCATTAGGGCCCATAACACCTCAGGAGCCAAAGTTTGGAATTTATTCAAAAACAACTTTAAACATTATCAATACCTTATCAAACAATAGGTATTATATGAAGCCATCTATCACAACAACATGCTTATCTAGCACAACATCTATCAAAATAATATTCATGTAGAAAAGCACACTAAATGGATTGGCAAGAATACCTAACATGTGATATCTTGAAAGTGCCTATATGATGAATGAGATGGCATAGCCTCATCTCATCAGACTGTAATAGAAATAGAACCTCAATGATATCAACTATAACAGCACAAAACATATGAATCACCCAATGGTAAAATTAAATCAACTATAAAAATTAAAAAATCAGCAAAATTTTAAAAATCACGGTAGTTTAGATTTTCAATGTACATAGGTTAGCTACTCTCGGGAAAATATTACTACCAATTACCTATTCCATCCTATCCTAGGATATAGGCTCAAAATAGTAAGTCAATATGAAAAGAAACCCCCTGATACCACTTGGTAATGTCCTAGTTCTGGTAGGCGTCTAGAGGTTCCCTATACCCAGTCAGTCACATGGCCTCAAGGGAATTTCCCCAAACCCTAGATCCTGACAACTAGCAGTGAGGTCCATGGACGTGGTAGTGGGGAAACTATGCCCTCATTGGTAGAGTAACATAGTGGATAAAAATAGATAACTATAGCAGATGTAGTAATAACATGAAATAAATAAATAGTGGAATTAATGAACAACTAGACAATAAATATATAAATAATACATGATACATATGTCTACGAAATAATCAAAACAATTAAAAATTATGGAATACAGTAAAACATCAAAGTACAAAGAAAACCAATAAACTCTAGTAGTATTTCCAGCCTCAACTTGGTGTCATGATCTCCAACCCCATAGCAATCAATTACCTGAAGTAGAACGGCGCTTGACCTTATCAAGACCTGCAACAATGTAATCTGTTTGGTACCAAAAGAGTCACCCAAACATGGTGTGAGACGAATCCAGTAGGCAACCACCCAAATATTTGTACCTAATAGAAAATTAATATATATGGCAAGCAATAAGCAAAAAGAAGCAGTAAACAAGGAAGTACTCAAAAGTAAACAATCCTATAGTTCCATTTTAATTCATTTTCAGATATCATGTAAGGAGCTATCAAAACAAGTAACCCACTGAGATGTACTCATATCCTATCCCCTATGGTTCAACTATAAAAGTACAAGAAACCCTCTAAGAATTACTCACTCTATATCCCTTCTTGTTCAGCTTTAGCAAAGTCTCTCTGAGTAAGCACACACATTCAATTCCCCTTGTGGTCTTTCATCAGTAAACAACAGAGACTCTAGGGAAGCACTCAACATCCAATTCCCCATATGGTCTCATAACGATGATCTAAATACACTCATAGTGATCTATTACGTACAACCCCCCCCCCCCCCAATTGTCTTGCAATGTAAATAATGAGACACTGTAAATAAGCCCTAAGCATCCATTGTCCCTATGGTCTAATACACCAGGTTCCCGTAGTCCTGTGTAAACAATCATGAACAAATGGTATATGGTAGACAAATTAAACCAAAAATACTACTTGGATAAACAGTCTACAATAAATCACAGGATGTCAAATAAAATCACTCCATCCTAACAATACTAGGCATGGAAAACAAAACACCTTAATAGGCAATGCTAGACCAAATGGTCAAAATCAAGAAAGCATGGGAAAACACATTCATATCATGGAAAATAACCATATTTACAATCATAAATCATATACTCAATCACACAAGTCATAACAAGAAATAATAGGGATATTAACAATAAACATACAATGCCCCAAACAACGGTATAAGTCACTTTTACAAATATAACTCAATGACTAACTACAGAAAGGCACAAACCACCTACCTAGGCATTGTATGAATGATATACATTAACCTTAGGCCATGAATCGCTCTATAATTCCATAGATCTACAAAATTTCCTAAAAATTCAACTAATGATATCTCAAGAGAGAGGTTAAATCACTAAATGAGTCTCTAGAAGAAGAATTAACTCAACGATGTGATTCCAACACAACTGACGGAGATCGATTTGGAGAACGGATGACAAGACAGGGGATCAGAGAAGAAACAGTGGTTTAGTTTTCTCCTAGATGGGATGGATGAAGAAGAAGTGTTACCTGACTATTAGAAGTGACCCTGGTACCGTTAATGAAATAAAAATAAATTACATGTCATGTATATTAAAAGTACATGGCATGTACTTACCTTTAATGAGCTTCGCTTTATGCGATCTCCAGATCACCCCATAAGACCTTGTGTTCGGCTGTTACGCATATAGAACACGGCTACCCATAGAAACTAAGTACACAACATGTACATATAAGTACAGTGTGTGTAATCATGAAATTTCCAGAAACTCTTCTTGATCTCAAAAACACAAGAAAAGAAAACCCATGCCTGAAAGAACACCCATTTTCTTACAAATATACTAGGATACCATTAATAAAATAACCAATAAGGAATATATATATATATATATATGTTTCATACCCCTTCTATAAAGACTATAAATTGAAATAGAATATTCATTACACTAAATATAATCATAAGGAAATTGTATGAACCATATCTTTTATTGAATGAAATCTTTGGTTTTACCTCTACCCTCACATAAAGTAAATGATACCCATAGATTAATTCAATATCAATGATCTACCTATATATCCAAAACTTATTGAATATATTATGAATGATTGAAATATCATATCGGTTCATGAACATCACATGGAAAAAACACAAATAATATATAAAAAACATAAATTATAATCAACTTTAATAGTATTAAAATGGAAGACCATAGGGTGAATTTCTCAAGTAGATAAACCACATTAACAATAGGTTATACTCATGTAAATTCAACTCATTAAAATCATCTGGTTTCATCCTCTGTGTAGGAATTTATTAGAAATCTATATGAGGAATTAAGTTGATCATAAACTCAACCTCCCTCCCAAGTAGTAATCTAATTAACTCGATGAAAAATCTAAATAAAAATATAAAATAGGTTAAAATTATATCAATTTAAAATCATTATCATTCCCAAAAGTGTTTCTCCACATTTTCAAAGTGAACATAATTATCTAGTGGGGGTCAAATTTAACATGTCCTTCCCCCAAATCCATCTCACCAAGGAATGTGTAAAAATCCCTCACCTTAAAACAAAAAGATGCTAATCAAGTAGAGAAATAGTTGTTTTCTAAATAAAGAGTCATATGATATATGTTAGGGATCACATCAGGTATCTACATATATATTAGAAAAAATAAATTTTTGAATGCATTATAATATTAGAAATGTTATGATTACCCATATGTGATGATTTTCAAATTCTCTAAGGAGTTTCACATTCTAAATAATATCAAATATTAATAAAATATTTTGTTAATTTATAATTTATTAGAATATTTTAACTAATATAAGTCAGTAAAATAAAATATATTGTTTTCTATCGTTTTTGGGTTTCACAAATATGTCTTACAAGCCCTGAACACATTATAATACAAAATCATCTACATACATTAAAAAATATGATATCAGGACCACGTGAAAAATATTGAACAATAATTTCATGGCTCCCTTAAGTTATCATTAGAGCATAATATTGTTATAAAATTTCAATTTGAATAAATATTTGATGTTCCATATCACATTAATTTTATATTGAAAAATAATTACCATGTTTATTATATTTTTTAACATTATATTAATAGAAGTTATAAATATAGTTGGTCCTAGGGGACCCAAACAAACCACATTGATATATTTTAGTGGTAATCGAGAAGATATATTATGGGTTATTAGGGAGATATATATTTGAATGTATTTATTAATGGATATTAGAGGAATTGATGGTAAATTTAATTATAAGGATTAATTATAGAATTAATATAGGATTTAATGGGTAAATTGAATAGGGGATGTGGGAGGGTGAGTGGGTAAGATTTTTGGGGTATTTATAGTAAATTAATGAATTTAAAAACCTAGAAAATTTTTATAATGTTTGAAAATTGAATTTAGTGGATAATTAGTTCTCATCAATGATAATTATCCATCAATCTCCCATTATCACAATTATTATTATTCTATTCATCCTCATAAGAATGGAAACTATTTAATATTGATTTCATGGAAGATTAATTTCATTAAAAATAAATAATTCAATTTTACATTACATTTAGTAGTGATTATCAGAAGATAAAATAATATATTTCATCACAGCATCAAGGTAGGTAAATCTAGACATACAATTCCTCGTTGGTTTCATTGTGGGAGTAACATTTTCTAGTAATATGAATATAACAGAAGAAATATAAAATGGGGAGTTTTAATTGAAAATAATAATAATTTAAATTATTATATTTTGAAAAAATATTTCTTTTGGAATCTAATGAGTGATGTCACACAAGATCTCAAAATAATTATTTGCGATTCTACTAAGTGAAACACAGTGTCTGAACTAGGTCGTTTTCTCAAAGAGGAAGTTAACTAAACAACTATTAATAGGCTTAAAGAAATTATTTAAAAAATTCAAAATAAATTAAAATATTGATTGGGGTTTTGTTTTGTGACTTTTCAAATAGTAAATTCAACTAGAAAATGAGATGCAACAATCAAGAGACAATTTCTTTAGAAGCACTTATATGTGAAGACATTGTTGATCTAATCAAACCCCTTAAACATTAATTTTTCATTATCCCATATAATTATAATTTATTCAGTTATGATCACCTAACCTTTTAAACCTCCAAACCCTATGTAAATTAGCACAACCACAAATATTAGTGCAAATGACCCATATGTTATCTTCGGGACCTGCAATCATAACACACTATTTCTATTGTGATCCAAAATCCAACTTGTTTTTAGTGGTCAATTAAGTCAGAATATACTCCCTAGATTTTATAATTAATTGTCTTTAGGTATGATACTTGAACCCTACAATTTTAACCCAAAGTGATTAGATTTTGTGATTGAGGTTTCACTCACACGATTTACACAAGCCCAACCACGCCGTGAAGTGCAAGTTGATTAAGTAACATTGAAATTAATACTCAATTAATTGATCACAATTTATGAATTATATTCTGTTTATGGATTCAAAATAAATGAATTATAGGAGTAGGGATTAGATCAACTATGAAATAAATCACTCTTCCATGGGCGGTGTTGTCCTCATGGAGACATTTTTCTTAAGCAACGGATTGATTGGGGAACACCCAATCGCACCTCCACTCATAGATTCAAGTCCAAGAAGAAAAATAAGTAGATGAAAATAGAATAATCCCAGTGATTTATTGATGAAAATTCACGTTACGAGCATAAAAACAAGGAAAAACATAGTGGTGGTGGGAGAGGAGAGCCTTTTTTGGAAGAGATATTAGAACAAGGCATTACATCTTCAAAGAGTAGTGATGGGTTCCCAAGAGCATCCCATTCGTCCAAGCCTTACCAAAGCCTCAACCAGCCCTCAAAAAGAGCTAAAATATCTTTTAAATATTGTTGTGAAGGGCTTGGGTTACAAAACATTTTTAATTGTTAAAGGGAAATTCGGACAAACTATTTAATCCAAATTTCACAACAAAGTTTATCTATAAACATGGGAATTAGCGGACCTTATAGAAGGTTCATTTGTTACTAATCATTTCCCTGAGCTTCCCTCAAAATTTGGTCTCAATACAAGTCTATATGATGAAGATACGACCCAAATGGTGAAGTAATGACCAATCTGGATATTTCAATCAAACTTTACATTCATGGACCATTTACAACACTCAAATGCACCATCCATCTACCATGTCCTAAATATAATTTTTAGCCCATTATGTTAGGAACACATTTACAAACTTTTATGTCAAAATATTTTACATAACAAAATTAATTCCCTAAATACTACAATGAATTTTAAAAGGGTAAAACTTCAATTTCGATCGAATTTTCAAATGAATGATCTAATCCAAAATATTCAATAAATTGACATATTTTTCTCAAGGGGATGAAATTATTTCGTTCATTGTCAACTAAAAAATAGTTTTTTTCTAGTACCCCACACTTACCCTTTTTACTCCTTGGAAAAACCACATATCATGTAAACATTAATATGAAATCAAAACAAAATTTTAGACACATATCCTTGAGATCCAAAAATTCCAGACCCAGAAACAAAAGATATCATGCCTCAAAAAAAATTATTTCAAGTTCTCTATTTATATCATTCAATATATTTCCAATTAATTTATCCTCCCATGCATAACCTACTTACCTCCCTTGAATTTTCTCTTATCAAACTAATGCCAATTTTCCACCAAGGTCCTTTCATCCAAACTCATACAAGGGTCACCATGGACATGATAAATTCCTACATCACCACGTGATCTGAGTCAAGGAAATATGTTTATCATGAGGACTTTTTAAGGTTTTTATGTGGTTTTCGGTTGGTAGGATTAAATGTGATAAAATTATTAGGCTGAATGAGGAGGTCTTGACTCTTTTTAAAGCAAAATTGCATTATTCAAATTGCCACTCATGTATGGTCTCCTCCTCACTCCTCTTAGTATCAATTCTACTCCATCATTATTAAACTCATGGAATGTTTACACCATTCATCATTTCAACAAAAAAAATTTCAATCCTCTAACACATAGTTTATCATGAAATCTCCAAATAGGCACAACTTTATTTCTTCAACAGAATCTCCAGAAAGGCACAACTTCTTTTATCATGAATGCTCCAGAAAGACAGAGATTTCAAATGAATGATTTTTTTGCAGCAAACATGAATCTTAATAATTTAATTATCCACCTGAAGTATCACAGAATCAGGTAGCACAATACAAGACATCTCCCCCCACCACACATAATTTCAACAATATTATGCAATTTCACTTCAAGAGTATTTTGGATAGGGAAAACTGGCTTGTAGTGTGGCTAACCTAACAATTTGTTCAGGGATTATAAGTTATATAATGATTAAATGTTCATGTAATTCCATTATAAAAAGGATTATTTGAAATAGTGGCTTTAATACCAAACAAGTGCCTCAACCATTTAAACATAAGTACCTCAAACCCTCATGTTTTGATAAGAATAAATCAAATTCTGGTTAAATAAAGCATGGTTTTTTCCTCCCATGAGGTGAGGTGAATGTAAATAATATGAAAATAATGGTTCATAAGAATCATTGGAATGTGATTTCAAATATATAGACAGTGAGATGTGGCATGGGATTCAAAATTCAAAGTACTCTTCACGAAATTACTAATGATTTGAATTTGAAACAACGTTATTTTCAGTATTCATTTAAGCACAGTTTCATGGGATACAGTTTGTTCACTTATGGATATGAATTTGAAAATGGAGATGAGAATCATTTCTGCTCAAATGTTTCAAAAATAAAAAAAATAAAAAAATAAACACACAAAATTTGAAAAACACACAATTGTTTTTGAAAATCATTTTAAAAAAGGAAGACAACTGAAATTACTAAACTAAAAGGTTCCATCCCTAACACATAAAATATTTCATTTTCCTCAATGTGAACCCATGAGATGATATATACACATGAAATGTATAATTTTATTTAGGAAAATGAATAAAAAAGTGAAAGGGTTAGGAATAGACTGATATGCTCAAGTGTTGATGGGGTCATGCAGTGTGATGAAATCCACTACATAATATGGATGTCCCGCATTTTATACATTAAACATTACACATTTACTATAATGATCCTTCATGTGTCCTCTTATGTGATCTCCACTGCACCATTATGAAAAACATTACTCACGACATAAGGACCTAACCACCTAGAATGCAACTTACCAGGCATCATCTTCAGTCATGAACTATAAAGCAATACTTTCTCTCTAACTTGAAAAACTCTTTTCTGGATCATTTTTTTATGAGATGATTTTGATATTTACTTGTAGATCCTTGAGTTATCATATGAATACAGTTGAATCACCTCAAGATCTTGAATTTGAATCTTCGTTTGAATTCCAACTTGGGCCAAATCCATGTTGCATGTCGTTATATCCCAATAAGCCTGATGCTCAACTTCCACAGGGAGATGACAGGCCATCCCAAAGACAGTACAAAATGGGGAAATACCGATTAGAGTCTTGTATGTTTTCCTATAATCCCACAATTCATCATCTAAGTGGCTTCTCAAATCCTTCCTATTTGGCTGCACAGTTTTCTCCAAAATTTATTTCAACTCCTTTTTTGAAACCTTATCTTGGATATTTATTTGGGGGTGGTATGGTGTTGATGTTTGGTGTGTCACCCCATAATTTTGAAGGATGGATTCCAAATTCCAATTGCAAAAGTTTTTCCCCACATCACTGATGATAGCCTTTGGTACTCCAAACCTGTAAAAATTTTGTGTCTTTAAAAATTCCACTACAACATGAGAATCTTTAGTCCTAATAGCCTTAGCCTCCACCCATTTTCTCACATAATCAACAACAACCAAAATGTACAGGAAACAAAAAGAACATAGAAAGGGAACCATATAATCAGAGCCCCCTACATCAAATATCTCACAGAATATTATGGGTTGTTGGGGCATCTCGTGTCTCCTAGAAATATTAATAGTGTGTTGGCAACGTAAGAACAACTTACAAAACACATGAGCATCATGGAATAAACTAGTCCAATACAATCCAGATTATAATACATTCCATGCAGTTCGTTGGGGTCTAAAGTGTCCACCACAATAAGGTGTATTGCAGAATTGGATAATAGACTCAAACTCATGATCAGGAACACACCTTCTAATAACATGATCACTACACATGCACCATGGGTATGGATCATCTCACACATAATACCGAGACTTGATTTTTAATTTTTGTACATGGTTATTCTTTAAATTTACTGGGATTTCATAGGCATCAAGGAAGTTCACTAAATCAATATACCATGTATGCGTACATGAGATGGAATAAATATGCTCATCGTGGAAAAGTGTCCTGAAGTTGTACCTGGTCTAAGGTGTCATCCTCTAGTTTGTGAGTAAGCCTACTCATGTAGCCTTCCACCAAGTTCTCTGACCCCTTCTTGTCTTTTATCTCAATATGAAATTCTTAAAGAAGAATCCTCTATCAAATTATCCTGGGCTTTGCATCTAGCTTCTTCAAGAGGTACCTCAGTGCTGCATAGTCAGAAGAAAAAACAACTTTTGAGCACAATAAATAGGAATAGAATTTATCTAAAGTGAATATGACCGTAAGAAACTCCTTTTCTGTGGTTGTGTAGTTTTATTGGGCTGAATCCAGTGTCCTCAATGTATAGGCAATCAGATGTGAACTTAAATCCACCCTCTGAGATAAGAGAGCTCCAACTGTGAAGTTGGAGTTGTCACACATAAGCACAAAATGAATCTCCCACTGTAGAGGTTTTATGATTAGTGGAGTGGTTAGACACTTCATTATATCATCAAAGGAATCGCTGCAAGAATCATCAAACACAAAATCAGAATCCTTTTGAAGTAATTGTCACATATGAAGGGAAATCTTACTAAAATCATTGATGAAGCATTGATATAATTTTGCATGACATAGGAATGATCTAAAATTACTCAAACATGAAGGATATAGTAAGGATAAAATGATATCTACCTTAGATCTATCAACCTCTATCCCATATTTTGACACAATAACCCCTAAGACAATCCCATGCTCTACCATGAAATGACACTTTTCAAAATTCAAGACCAGATTCTTCTCAATACAATGATTCAACACCTTTCCCAAACTACATAGACATTCATCAAATGAAGAACCATACACTGTAAAATCATCCATAAATAAATCCATGAAGGTCTCAATAAAATCGAAAAAAATACCCACCATGCATCTCTGGAAGGTACCTAGGTCATTGCAATGTCCAAATGGAATCCTCTGATAGGAAAATGTTCTGAAGGGACAGGTGAATGTAGTCTTCTCTTGATCCTCTAGAGCTATAGGAACCTGAAAATATCCAAAAATATTAATCCAAGAAACAATAATGTGTCTTCTTAGCTTGTCTTTCAATCATTTGATCAATAAATGGGATGGGAAATGGTCCTTTCAAGTGTATTGATTTAGTTTCTTAAAATTAATACACACACGAAAACTATTTTGCAGCCTCATTGGAACTAACACCACTTTATCATTTTTAACAATAGTAACACAAATTTTCATAGGTACAACCTCAATAGGACTCACCCACTGGGAATCTAAAATGGGATCGATTATACCTACATTGAGAAATTTTTCCACCTCTTTTTTAACAACCTCCAAAAGTGTTGGATTGAGACTCCTTTGTGGATGCCTAACCGGTTTAGCCCCATCTACTAGAATAATCCTATGCATGAAAATGTAGGGGCTAATACATGATATGTTAGCCAATGTCCACCCAATTTCCCTGAGGTCCTCCCTCAAAATATTCAAAATTTATTCTTTATATTCAATGGGGAGATTGTCAGAAAATATAACAGGTAATTTCTAACCACTTAACGAGTATGAGTATTTTATATTTGGTGGAAATATCTTGAGTTCCAATGTAGGGTGGTGATGTATTGATGAAAAAATTGAAGTAAATGAAATATGTGCACAAGAAACATTAGTATCAGAATATATATCATCAAAATTATAGAATAAAGCATAAAATCTATCAGAATACTCAACAACCATGCCATAATTTGAGTTCACATGATCAAAATCCTAAAATGACTCCATTTGAAAATCAAATATAAGAGTGTCCTGTTCATTATAAATGGGTATGGAAGTACTCTTAGACATCAAACTAGAACCAATATTCTAATCTCCTTAAGCATTGGACAATCCAAATCCCAGGGGTTATATTTTGTTGTTCAAAAAGGGGATAACAAAAGTAGAATGGTTCTATGAGGGGTACTTCACGGAGTCTATAATTTTATGTATCATAAACTCATCTCCAAACTCCATGGAAAGTGTACCCTCATAGGCATTTATGATTGTTTTTACAGTTTTGATAAAGGGCCTACGTAATATAATGGGAGCATGAGAAATTACATGATCATCCTCCATTTGATGAATGTAGAAGTCAGGTGGAAAGATCATGTCTCTTACCTGAGCAAGTACATCCTCAAGGACTCCCGCTGGATATATTGTAGCTTTATTTTCTAACTGCACCACTAATCTCATCGGTTTCAACTCACCAACCTGTAAAGAAGAAAATACATAGTCAGTCATTACATTTATGGAAGCTCTTAAAATACATAAAGCATAAAAAAAGTGTAACTACCCTATGGTTCATGTGATAGTGAATTTCCCTAGATCCTTGCACTTTTTTGGCATTACTTGAGTTGGTGTAATGAGTTCTGACACATTCCTTCCAAATTTGATCCTCTCATTTCCCTTGAGACATCTTCAATTGGTATAATGTTCTTTTATGAATTTGGCATACCTTGGTATTTTTTTAATGGATTCATGTAAAGGGATGTTGATATCCACACACTTGAATGTATCCAAAACTTTTTTTTGTATCACCTCTTCAGCCATATTCATCATTTTTACAACTCTATTTGTAAATTAAAGGGGTTTAGTAGGAACATAATCAATATTTTTCTTACCTTTATCTTTCTCCTTGGGTTGCGCATCTTCCGGTTTTGAATGGGGCTTCTCCAGAGTTGTGGTGAATCCTGGGGGAATGGTAGGTACATATATATCAGTTGTTTGCTTCCCACTTATCAATGTGATGGCACTCACATTCCCCTTCAGATTTGAAGTAGGTTTGGAAGGATGATTTTTTGAGTTCTTACTTACCAGTTCAAGGAGGGCGGTGTCAATCTGGATTATTTGTGTCATCAACTCCCTTATCTCCAATCCTTGAATCCTTATCTCATTCTGTGGATTATGAATAATTTTCTTCAAAAGATAATTTGTGTTAGAATCTACATTTGGTTTAGAATTCCCTTTTTTTTGACTTGTTGATGCTTGAGCATCAAATGACCTTTGGGGTTGTTGGAACCCCTACTGGTAAGGTGGAGGATACTAGATGTTATGTTAAAAGGGGGCCTTTTTGGTTGCCTAGATTCATACCTCATGTCTAATTAATCCTTCTGCCCTTGTTTATATGTCAGAGCAAAGGAATCAAACTACTTTTGGGGATATGGTTGTTGTTGTTATTGAAATGGCATCCCAGTAAATGTTGTTGCACAATATTTTGTTTCTTGTAGTTGGGGGGCAATAGTCAGTTGGGTGTCTTGTCTCAGTGAAAATGCCACAAGGCCTTGAAATAGGGGGTTGCGATGTCTTTGAGGAAAATGAAATCTATCTCACCATAGTGGTCAATTCTCCCAACAAAGTATACATCCAATGACTTTCAAGAGAATTTTGACTTACCTGATGTACTCTTTTAAAAAGTGGGTTACCTCGATCTCCAAATTGTTGGGAGTTTTGTGCCATCTTGTCGATCAATGCATGTGAGCCTATTGGTGTTTTATATACCAATTCCACTCCAGTCGCGACATCAACCATTCTTCTCTCCATAGGTGTGAGTCCTTTAGAGAAGTACTATATGAGGAGTTTTTCACTGATTTGGTGATGTGGGAAGCTTGCACAAAACTTCTTGAATCACTCCCATTATTCATACATTGACTCCACTTGAGCATGATTGATCACTGATATCTCATTAAGAATGGATGTGGTTCTTTATTCTGGAGAAAATATTTCAAGAAAAGACATTTCAAATCATTCAAACAAGTTACATCTTCATTTTGTAAATAATAACTCCATTCCTTTGCAGCTCCATCTAGTGAGAATGAGAATGCTCTTAGTTTGATTTGATCTTCAGAAAAATTTCATGGTTTTAAGGTTGAGAAAACCCCAATTAAATTGATTAAGGTTTTTATTTGGATCCTCACTAAAGAGGCCATGAAACTTTGGAAGATGGTGAATTAATCCAGATTTCAGTTCAAAGTCTGATTCGAGATTTGTGTATGCAATAGAATTTGATTGATAATTAATATCAGGTGAATCCAATTATCAAATGGTTCTATTATGTTAATATCCATTATTTCCATCCACTGGTTCTTGTTTTATGGTTAATTTCAAATTTCTTCCAATTTCAATGTTTTGAGATTGTAGGAATTCTCCATCTGGTTGAATGTTGAAACATCCCATAGACTGAGATTGTCTTATTGGAGCCAGAAGGCAATGTTCAATCTCAAGATCAAGATCTAAGAGAAATTTAGGATTATTTCGTGTCATAAATAAAATAAAATAAAAATGAAAATATGAAAATTGGACCATTATAAAATAAAAATTGAGAAGTTTTATTTGGTGGTCCAAAAAGAAGAAGATGAAAAAAACAAAAGAAGAAAAATTCAGAATGGGTAAAGAAGGAATAAAGAAGAGAAGAAGGGAATAAAATATAAAATAAAATAAATGCCTCTAAATGGTTGAAATAATTACTTGCCTCCCCGGCAAGGGCTCCAATTTGATGTGTTTTTTTACACACACTCTCAAAATAATTATTTTTGGTTTTACTAAGTGCAACACAGTGGCTGACATAGGTCGTTCTCTCAAGGAGGAAGTGAATTAAAGAAATATTAAAAGGCTTTAAGTAAGTATTTAAATAGTTTAAAAGAAATTGAAATAATCATGGGGGTTTGTTTTGTGACTTCTCAATTAGTAAATTAAACAATAAAATGAGAAGTAACAATCAAGAGGCAGTCTCTTTTGAAACACTTGTATGAGAAGATGTCTTTCATCTAAACAAACCCCTTCACCATTCATTTCTCACTGTTCCATATATTATAATATATTCAATTATGATCTCGTGACCTTGTTAACCTCCAGCCCCTATGGACATTAACACAACCACAAATATTTGTGAAAATGAGCCCTATGTTAACTTTGGGACCCTCAATCACAGCACACTACTTTTATTGTGATCCAGAAGCCAACTTGTGGTCATTGGTCAATTATGGAAGAGTATCATCCCTAGATTAGATAATTAATTATGTTTAGGGATGATACTTGAATCCTACAATTCTATACCAAAGTGATTAGATTTTCTGATTGAGGTTTCACTCACATGTTTTACACAATCTTGACCACGCGGTCAAGAGAAAGTAGATTGAGTAACATAGAAATTAAAACTGAATTAATTGATCACAATTAATGAATTATAGTATGTTTATGGATTCCAAATAAATGAATAAAGGCAGTATGGATTAGATCAACTACAAATGAAATAACACCTCTTTGGGCAGAGTTTTCATTATGGAGACATTTTTCATAAGCAATGGATTGATTGGGGAACATCCAATATTTACTCCACTCTTAGATTCCTGCCTAATAAGAAGAATAAGAATATGAAAAAAGAATAATAAAGAAGATTTATTGAATAAAATTCACATAACAAGCATAAAAAAAATAATTTTTAAAGGTAAATTCAACCTAACTATTTAATCCCACTTGCACCACTTAATTGACCTCCAAAACAGGTGAATTATATGGCATTATAGAAGGATTCTTTTTTACATATCATTTCTTTGAGCTTTCCTAAAATTTGGGAACAATGAAAGTCTGGATGAATAAGGTAAATCCCAAATGGTGAACTGACGTCCAATATGGATAGTTCAATAAAACCTTTTATTCATGGACCATTTAATACCCTCCAATCCAAGATCCAACTCTCATGTCCTAAATAGAATTTGTATCCCATTAAGTCAGGAACAAAATAATAAAATTTTAGGTCATAATATTTTACATGACAATATTTATTCCAGAAATACTACAGTGAATTTTAAAAGAGTGAAACTATAATTTCAATCAAATTTTCAAATGAATGATCTAATCCCACACATTCTGTAAATTAATATATTTAGAACAATGTGAGGAAACTATTTCATTTATTATAAATAAAATATTTAAAAAATAGTTTTTTATCCGTATCATTATGAATGAAAATGGTAGAATATGTATTTTCAATTAAATATTGACAAATATTAAGATTGTATATTTATACATAATTTTAAAAATATATTTTTTATTTCATTCTTCAATGGTGTTTTATGATTCCTTTTCAAATTATCACTATATATTTTTGGCTGGATACTTTTTGTAAATTATAGTTTATATGGATTTTTAGAAATTGGAAATGTATCCAATTTTAAATTTAGAGAATAGATTACTGAAAATCTAAAAAAAGTAAGATGTGAATGGGTGTAACTAGAAAACATTAGCATGGACCATGTCCATATTTTGTGGTATTCATGTCATTATCTTGGAAATTTTGTGGTATAATTAATAAATGATGGTCATAAAGTGAAAAAAATTATATAAATCTATTCCATATGCGAGGGGTGACACACAATATTTTTGGAATATAAGATTTTGGCTGGTGAGTTTCATGAGGTAGTGTATAATTTTTCATGTTTGTGACTACTTTAAACAGGGGAGTTCAAAATATTTCTTGATCTCATTCACCATTAAACCTTTTTATTATTTCACACTTTCAATATGGGACACATTTTCATAGCTTATAAGACGTCAACATGTGGTCAGAGAAGGTACATATCAGTTACATTTTAGAATTTGTTTTCTTTTCACACCATATGACTTGAGTGGGGGTGTTGAGATCAGATAAATACATATTCATTTTTTAATGGTTTTCAATAAATAGTGAATCTTTTTTATAATCACTATCAATATGTACCAATTATGGGTCATTTAGTGTATACCAAAGTAATGTTTGTGGGAATGTGATTTGTGTAGATATTAAGAATTCTTCCTTTAGTTAGATTTAATGTGTTTTAATAAATTGATTGGATCAAGACATAGAGAGGAATATATACTTTTCTAAATAACTAAATCACATTTCATATCAAACTATGGTAGTATATCAACTCAAGAATAATTATTAACTTTATTTACAAGAGAATACTATAACGTGGGACTTGATACTAAATAAAGAGTGAATCTTAGCTCTAGTGGATGGAAGAAAACTAAACACCATGGATATTCTTATTTTGATGTTATAAATGATTTTCATTTTCTTACCAAAGTTATTGAGGTTGATGACTCATTATAAATTATATCTTAATTGTTGTTTTTCATATAGATAGCCTTTATGATTTTCATTAGTATGTAATAATTAAAATCGAAAGGAAACAATCTATTTGTGTGGGGAATGTGAAACTCTAATATTAAAATATGTGGTTCTCATTTAAATAAATTTCAAATTTAATATCTTGTTTCACACACAACATTCAACTAAAAAAAGTGAAATATTTTGATGAAAATATTATAAATAATAGATGATACAATTATAATATAATTGATGAATTGGTGGATATAAATTGACATAACAATGTTTTCAAATCTATTTAGAAATATAAATTAAAGGTTCAATTAAAAAAATCATTCATAAATTCAATTAATGTGTCTAAATAAACAAGAATGACTTTTACAATTGAAAATATATTTTCCTAAAATTTATTTTTTTAAGAGCTATGTATTATTATTTTAGGAAACTAATTTGATTATAGTTTTATGATGATAAAATATATGATTAATTTTTATAATATAATATCACAATATAAAATTTTAATTGAAATAAAATAATAATAATATTAATTAATATCTAAAAATTCATTTTTATATTACAAAAAGTATTTCATTATGTTTTAAATTTCTATTTAAAAGTTAAATTCCTACATTTAAGAATTTTAATTTTTTAAAATGAATATCATTTTTTATTTCAATATTTAGATTCTAGGTTATTTGTAGTATTTTGTATTTTTATAAAACAATAGACTTTTTTTTAAATAGTGAAAAATACAGTTTATACAAAAATTGTATCATTTATGACATTATTATAGACTTCGTATGAAAATAAAAAATGTAAAGTATTTTTAAAGAAAAATATAAATTTAATAAATAAAATTATTATTTTAAAATACAATATTTAGTTTAGAATTCTCATGTTTAAATTTTAATTATTTACTATTTTTTAATAAATTATATTTGTAGTTTATTACATTTAATTAGTTATCAACAAGTTGGAAAGTGGGTTAATTATTATTTTAAATAAAAATAACTCTTCCTTGTTTGATAATAAACCAACTAATATTATTGAAATCAACTACATTTAAAATTTTATCAAATTTATAATTTTTATAATAAAAATACCCATATTTTGATAATGGTTTTTAAACAAAATTGTTTCTAATATTAAAATTATTTTTATTACCCATATAAGTTTTATTTAAATATAAAATTTAATTTTTATAATTAATGTTTAAAAATAATTTAACATGTGGCATTTTATTTTTATTCAATAAAAGTAAATTACATTGGAAAAATTAGATACCACTATGAAAAAAAACCTGTTAAATTGAAAACTCGTGGTGTGAAACACATAAAAACAAGTACAAAGACCTAAAAATGTTTGTTTAAGGATTTATTGGCCATAACCCTTCTCTACCAAACGTATTGTGTATTATTGGAATTATTTAATGATTGGAGAAATCTTTTTCATTTATAATATAAAAAATCACTACTCTCCAATATATAGAGATTCATGACCACCCCACTTCTCCTCCCATGTTAGTCCTATTAGATTTAAAAAAACACTAATAAAATAACTCTCTAGAAATCATATATATTTCATATAGGTTTTGGTCTTTTAAATAATCTCCTTTCAAAACCATAAACCAATTTTTAATAGATCTCTTCCAATGACTAAGAAAAATTTCTCAATTAATAAATTTTTATTTCTTTCCCTCTATTTCTACTTATACCATCTAAAAATATAATATAATCATTCAAAAACAATTTCCACCTTTTCAAAAGTATAATTAAATATTATTTTTTATGTAATAACAATTTTGAACTATCCTCAAAACCATTCCAAAAAATAAAAAATCACTTGTACTATGTGCAGACTGCCACTTCTACATTTGATGTGTTACATTTTTCACTATCACCATAAATTTATTGTTAAAATTTGGTATTTAATCGAAAATATGATATTTAATACATTATTGATGTTTTTTAAAATATAAATTATTTTTCTCGTTAAATTATATGAAAAAAAATATGTTGTTTGTGTGGACTACCACCTCTATGTAGTGGTGTATTTTCTTTATAATAACCCCATTGGGATCATTCCAACAAAATATTTAATATCACGAACCGACTCGAGTTGACCCGAAACTGGTCTCCCAAGTCGGCGAGTGTCAAGGCTCGAAAGGATTTCTTAATCCTCCTGGCCTGGTTATAATCTCCAAGGTTATCAATGAGAACCAAATGGAATGATTTCCCCCAAAATAATTAAATAAATAAAGTTAGTGTAAAAAACAGAGAAACAAAAATGTAAATACATTTTTTAAACTGAACATACATAATCGGAATATACAATAAGTCAAAAAAAACCCAAAATACACCTGAAAACCATTAAGTCTCCATGTGACACTGAGGGTCACTTTCCAATACAAAAACCATACAACACCCACAACGATCGATACCATGTTGAGACCTGCACCTAAGGAGAGAAAAAACAAGAACTATATCCATGAGTATGAAAAAATTGTAGGCATTCCCAGAGAAATCTATTCCCAATTCATTTCCATTGAAAAATTGATTTCTCAATTTCAAGCATGTATCTAATATATAAAAATTGGTTTTTCACACCTTTACTTCTTTAAAACAAACAATTATCTATTTACCTTTATTGATTAAAAACCAATTTATTTTTAAAGAAGCATACATTATCAATTTGAAAGATGATGATGATGTTTTTACATAAATAAGGTGGTAGAAAGTGTACGACATTTTTAAAAATATTCCATTAACATTTGAAACATTTTTTTAACTTTAAAAAATATGCTACACAATATTAGGAAGAAATAACAACAAAAATATAATAAGGTAAATGTAAAATATCACACAAGAGTAACCAATCGAAAAAATACATCTCAATCATCCATAATAGACAACTAAGTATTCAAGAGCATTTGAGATCCTAGGTGATCATGGGATAATCTATAACATACTATTCATATGACTCATCTCGTAGGCATGCCTCACCTGATGACATCAATTTCTCCCACTTCCTCATTTCTCCCCTTACTTATCCTAACTGTGGGGTAATATATTAAAGCCAAGAAAAGGTCTATACTAAGAATCAGTTGGTATAGTACATTCCGTTGCCAGTTTGTAAACTATTCACTAAAAATTTGCTCTCTATATTAGGTTATCGTGTTTGGACTAAAGTGGAGCGATCCAATCAAAACAAAATAGTAAATCACTAATATAAAAATATAAAACACTCACAAAATTGTCACCCCAAACTACCCCAAGGAACAATGTCGTTCCTTTCAACAAACATTTTATGAAGGATTCCAAATCTAAGAAACTCCACCCCATTTAGCATAACCAATACAATAGCATCATCTAGGGAGAATATTGAAGAGAAAAATATAAATGTTTTAAACAAGACTCAATCACCTATTCAGAGACCACCCATTTCAAAAGAACCAAGAACCCATTTTTAAAAATATGCACACCATACGTAATTTCACAACCATTTAGAGAATAAATTTAGGCAGTCACACAAAATTTTTAAAACCTAAAACACTATGAAATTAATTTATGAAATAAAAACCACCATTTTTGAATCCCAATAAATTTAAAAAACAAAATCATTCCTTAGAAACCACAAATCACTCCGAAAATCCAACATAGCATTTTATCGAGCACTTGGTGTGAAAAACCCGATACAGCATTTTCAAAACAATCCAATCCAAGGGAAAATAATATCATTTCAAAAAAAATATTTTTTATATAAATTATAAATCACTTTGTATAATTAAAAGAGGGTGATAAAAGAATGATATTTGTAATTATTAAATTTAAAAGGGTATGTGTAAAGAGAAACCTACCTCAAATCACAAGATCCTCAACAACGTCAACATAAAACAATGCCATGCGGGTTCCATGAAGCAATAACATCAAAGAGAACCCCTTAGAACATAAAACACGCAATTTAAACACAATATAACCTTAACTATAGAAATGTTAGGCCATGGGAGTAGAGGAACCACAAATTAAATTGAATTATAGGAAGGTATAAGAAGATATGAGATCTTTACCTTGTGAAATCCCACTAAAACTAAGAAGGAACCCCTATATGCAACTCTTGAGAGAGAATGAGAGGCCTATAGGAGAAGGGAGGAACTCCCCCAGGGCCTTACGAGAAAATTGAGGGAGAGAGGGTGTCTTTGGGTAAAAAAATTTATAGGGTAGAAATGAAAATTTTACAATTTTAAATGACTTGGTTGTTGTTCATGGTTAGGCCGCACAGTTTCCCAAACTGTTCACCAATTGTGTGCCCATTATTGTATGCATTGGGTACCCCCATGGTTCATCCACATAGTTTGGGAAATTATGTCCCAACAATATGATATGGTTCTTTAAATAATGAAAGAACCATGACCACTCCCTCTATATGGTTTATCGAATTGTTCCATGGTTGTGCACCCTCAACTAAAGATGCATAAGACCTACATGGAATCTACTTGGAGACACACAATTTGGATAAAACATTTCTCATTCTATGAAACTCAAAACATCAAATATATAATTGATCGTAAGTGGATCTTATCCTCAATAGGCCTCATAGTTTCCCCTAATTGCGAACCTAAATAGTGAAAAAAATGAAAAATACCAAAAAAGTAAAAATTTAAATTCAGAACACTCGAAACTCAAGAGAGAGAGAGAGACCTGGAAAAAATGATAAACTAAATTAAAAAGAGAAAATAAAAATCATTGGGTGAAAATTCTCCCCATTGTCATGCTTTCTTCACCTAGAAATCCACAATATCTCCAATTAAGAAATAAATGATAGGGGATCACACACTCACATGATCTGATTACTAAAATAAAAAATCACTGTACCACCAAAAAGAATAAAACAAACACTTATAATCAAAACAAACCAACCAACCCCAAACCACTTCTTGATAAATCATATAAAACCTAAGACCTAAATCCACACGACATTCAACAACGAAAACCACCAGGACAACCCCAAAGGCCTAATGATAACCAATGATAGGAGAGAGAAAGAATGACATAAATGGAAACGAAGACTCACTAGAATCAAAATGGGAGGCCCTAATAGACTCCCCACCATTTTAGAGTTCTAAATCGATGACCAACTATCATAACCTTCCAACACCGAAACTCTATGCTAGTATGACAACATCCAATCCCCAGTACAAGTCAAACAAATACAGCATACCATGAGGCTTTCTTCACTCAAAAAGGAACATCCCCAAAAAATTATTTGGAAGACACACACACCTCACCCTTTTCACCCAAATAAGAAAAAACCACAAAAAGACACATAACGGAAACGCCTCCATCCAAAAATGAAAATAAATGTTAATTTCTAAAATAAATGTATTCATTTAAAATAGAAAATAAGAAAAATTAAACATTATTCGACACTAAAATAAAATAAATGTACTAGAAAAAATAAACACTATAACAAAAGAAACCCTTAACTAGAGAGGTCCCTCAAACATAATCTAGATCAACACCTTTCTCAAGAAAACAGTCTATGGTGTCATTCAAAGGGGTGGATCCAGCTCCATGTCCCTTCCTAGAAGATCCTCAACTTAACCATTGTTAATAAACTAGGCGTCCAAATGTATGACAGGTATTCAGAACACTGGAAAATGATGGATTCTTGGGACTTGGCATGCCACACTATTGACAGAGCAAGATCTTACCCCTGAAGGATGTGGATGAATGATCTAAATTCCTATTAATCACGAGTCCATCACCACTAGCTTCAGCCCATCTTTTGATATCTTTAATGGAATTACCATCAATATTTCTAGAGACTAAAATATTATTTCCCCCCTCGAGCACTCCTGCTAGAATAACTCAAACCTGAACATCTTGTCTCACCAAATAGACAATAGAGGATAAACCAAAATCTGATACCTGTCCTATGGATTAGGACTATGATAATTCAAAAAATGTCAATGCATCATAGAATCATCATCAGACCACTCTGACGGATAAGGAACTAGATCCAAAAAATGATGAAGAACACCAACATTTAACCATCACCTTGATGAAGTAACCATATCTCTATTCCATCCTCCATCTTCACAGGCTCATAGAAATACTTTCAAACCAACAAATACTTGAGTAATTCCCAAGCATGGTCTTATTGATACATGGTTTGAATGACTGACTTCCCCCACATCCATCTTGGACCTAAAAACATAATGTTAGAGAACATAACATGTAGAAACTCCAAAAACTAATGAATGTTTAGGGTCATTTCTATTGTCTGCATCCACTCATCCACGTCAAGAGGATCTAATTTACCATCAAATAGATAAGGATTCAACTTCTAAAACTAAATAAGGAATTCCTTAGGTTCATCTACTTGAGGGTCTTCTAATGGTGAACTCACCATAGGTGCACTTAAAAAATCCATTGAATATTTAGTGGGTGCGTACACTAAGAAATATAAGAACAAAAAACCCAATGAAAAATAATTAATAAACAAAAACTCATCAACAAAAATACCCAATATTAAAGGGGATACAAGTCAAAAAAGTTCAAATTTTTTTTTTCTAAAAACACACTAATAACCCCTTAAAACCCAATGAACCAATAAAAACTCAACATCAAAAAATATTTAGACAAAATTCCAAAATCACAAAAAAAATTCACTTCACAACCACAGGTTGTTAGGAAATTATAATTTTTCTCTTAAAAACACATTAAAAATCCCAAAAATCGTGATATGTTTTACATTCAATAATAGTATTACAAGGCACCTCACATATGTACATTATTGTTCCATATCAGGGGCCCATGAAATAGTTCCCCCAATGCACTTCCCCAAACACATCCTATCATGTGATCACTAATAAGAATACCCACATACAAAACCATACATTTCCATTTTCAATCCAAAACATTAAACTGATATCTAAAGATTGAAATATACTTCCCACTTCAAATATCATAGTTCATTTTCAAAGAGCACTTACCACCAAATCATAAACAATTTTAAAACTCTACAATTCAACCCATTTTATTCCTCTAAAAAATATAATCCCATAAATTACATTTAAAATCCCTTTTCATCCCATTAAAAAAATACCATCAACATAACAAATATCATTTCATCAAAAATAATTTGATTGGAAGCACATTTTATTAAAAAGTCATCTTTTTTAAATCCAACTTCCAAAACCCCCTTCAAAATAAATCAGAAAACTCATTTTCAATTTTCCAAAAACCCAAACATTACCAATAAAAATATAGTTTTCAAACGTTCATAAAAAGGGTTATCCAAACATCTTTAAAATAAAAAATGACCCAAAACAACTCACAATGGGAAACTATTTTTGATGGGTGACTTGTCCATTTAGTTGGAGTCCATATAACAATCACATAACTATCATGAAGAGGCATTTAATACCATTTACATGACTTCAAAATGTCCTCAATGTCCTTATAAGAACACTGAGTCCAATATACCAAATATATGTTTATCTTCCCACACACAAAATAACCAAAAAACCAAATAAACCTAGTAAAACACAACTTCCCATGGTAACCCAAGGTTTGGCACAGAGAGTGTTGTCCAGAGAATACCTCATACCTACACACCAGGTACTGAATGTCCTACTCCGTCTACCATTACATTACAAATAATGAAGTGTGCTTTGAATACTGGTTTCTTTAATGATCCTGGGCAATGGTACCATTTTTCACAAACCAAATCGGTTCAACACCAACCCGGTCTCCCACATCTGCTTATGGCATGGATTGATAGGTGTTACCGATCATCTTGAAATGGTGAAAATTGACAAGGAAATCAAAGAGATACAAAGGGAATGATTTCACCAAAAGTAATTAAATAAAATGAAGTAGTGTAAATAAATAGATAAAAATAACCATAAAACATTTTTCTAACTGAACATCATTTATACATAAACTGAAGACATAACTAGATGAAAAAGATCCCAACCAATCCATAAAACCACTAAGTCTCCATGTCACATTGAGGGTCACTCTCTATTCCAAAACATGAAATCTCTCACGTAAATATATACCATCTTGATACCTATGTTAAAGGATAAAAAAATTAGCACTATAGGAGTGAGTATTCAAACATAGTAGGTCTTCCAGAAAAAATATATTCATAATCGATTTTATTTAAATAAAAATAATAAATTCTAACATTAAAATATAGTATATAACACTGGTTTTTTCACACATTTCATTCTTTAAAATAATGAAGGCTTTATTTCCCTTTTTCCATTATAACCCAGATTCGTTTTCAAGGAGAATATGTTATTATTTTAAAGGTGGAGGATGATATTATACTGAAATAGGGTGGAAGGGATTGTAAAAAACTTACATTCCATTTTCCATAAACAAATGAAACAATTTTATCACATTTAGAAAGATGGTACACTACACAAGAAAATATCAGCAACAAAAACATAGAACAATGGTAATTGAAAATATCACATAAGAGTAACCGACCAACAAATGAATCCCAATCGTCTACCAAGAACAACTAAGTGCCAAAGAACATTGGAGAACCTAGGAGGTCAGTGGGTAATCTTCAACATAATATACATATAACTCATCCCATATACATGCCTTGATAATTGAAATAAATTTCACCCACATGAATGGTTCTCACCCTATATGGCCTAACTGCAGGGCACTATCCCAAATCAGAGCAAGGTCTATACTATGGGATTCTTTCCAAAGTGCAATCCTAATCTTGTACATCAATTGTTCACTAAAAATCCATAATATATGCCTGATTCCAATGTCCAGAATAAATTAGTGTGATCCAATCACAACCAAATATGAAATCATCCACATATAAAAATATCACACACACACAATCATAACACACAAGCATCACCCTAAACCACCCTTGAGATATATCTATTTCCTTTCAACAAATATTTTTTAAAGGATTACAATAATAAGGCCTCCTATAAAATTCAAAAAAATAGGTAAATAGGATATTTCAATGACAGTTTTCAAGATAAAAACATATCAAAGTTCTAAAGAGAATCAATCACCTCTTAAGAGACCACACATTTCCATAGAACCAGCCCCACCTTTTCTAAAATATACAGACACACTATTATTAATTTCACAAGAATTTAGAGAATCCAATTTATCACTCATACCACATTTTCATTATATAACCAGTACAAATTTTATTTACAAAAACCAAACCATCCTTTTAGAATCTAAATACATTTAGGAATCCAAACCCATGATTTGGAAACAAACAACTCTCACAAAATCCAACTAGGAATTTTAACGATCAATTAGTGTAAAAACCCAATGAAACATTTCCAAAACAATCAAAATAAAGAGGAAATCATCTCATTTAACAAAAAAAATTGTTATAAATATCATACTTCTCTTTTCATCATACAAGGAATGTGAGAAAAGAATGAAATTAATGATTCATAAATTTAAAGTGTATGTGAAAAGTAAAACCATCCTTAAATCACAAGTTCTTCAACAACACCAATATAAAATAATTCCATGAGAGTTACAAGAAGAAAGAACATACAAGGGAAACCCTAAGAATAATAAAACCTCAAATTGAAAAATAATGAAACATGTGTAACACCCAAAGCTTCCATGGTATGTTTCTCTTTTATTAATGCAATAGCCTACGTTGTACACAACGTTGACTTCTAGCACACCAAGACCAATCAAACAAGCCATTATGAATAGAAATACCCACTTTTTTAATTTTATAAATTTTATTTTTGAAAATGTACTTCATTTTTGTATTTTTAATATCAAAATTATCTTATGATGATTTTTTTTATTTTTCTGAAATCATTCAATTTTTAATGAATAGTGAAAACACTTCATTTTTATTTAAAACCTAATTTTTATTTAAATAATTATTTATTTTATATAAATTTATTTTTAGTCTAAATAGATACATAATACCTATAAAAGTTCAATGAAAATAATTAGAGTAATTTTATAAAAAAGTTGATGTATAAAATTTTATTAAACATTTTAACTACTATTACCCAACTTCTTCTTAAATTTGCATATTTTCATAAAACATAATTTTACCACTTCTGTGAATTAGATTTAAAATAAAACCAAGAGACATGGTTGACATCAGTATGTAAAATGTGGTTCAATAGGATGAAAATAATATTTCTTGAATAATAACTATGAAATTTTATTTACTACGGTTAAAAGTAAATAGGGTAATTAAAGGTAAAAATGTAATTATAATTATTCTAACACATAACCTAATCCTATTGGATTAGTGTATTTTGACCAAAATAAACCATAGTAATAAAATATTAACCTTTTGGTCCACTTGGGATAGATTTGGACATTTTTATTATTTTATTTAAAGAAGAATTAAAACTGTTAAATTCAATGTTCAATAACTAATCCATTTTTAATATAGGGTTATACATAAGAGAAATTAGACTATAAATATTAATTATAAAGATAAAAATATTTTTTCTACATCAGTGTATTTTATTTCTAATTTTTAGACATTGAATAATTAAATTTATTTTTGACACAATGATAATGTAGTAATTACCTTGTTAATGAAAGAATAAAATAATTGATATTACAAATATCAAAATAAATATAAACTAATACTTTTTATGCTATCCACAAATTTTATATGTGAATATGGATTGTAATGGATAATTGAATGTATTTTTTTCTAAGTAATTATTTTTTTTGACTAACAAAAAACAAATACTAAATAATTCTAAAATTGAGATTAATGAGTTTTTAAAATAAGTACAATTTTATTAAATGATATAATATTCTGAAAAATATAATATTTGGAAAAATGGCTTATATAATGATATATATGTCCTCCATCCAATATTACTTTTTTATTTTCAAAAAACACTTTTAAGGGGATAGTGAGAACCCTCACAACATTAAACACCAAAAGAAACAAAATCTTTGTTGAAGAACAGTTTGAGCCGATTGGAATCAATTTCCCTAAACAATATCTAGGGAATAGAATATTTCTTGGAGTCTATGTAGTCCTTAAAAATTCCTTCAGTCTGAAGTGCCATGCTGTCCCAAGCTTTCGTGAATTCCTCCATGTCAATCTTTCTCATATTGAGGCCTCTGAGCAAAATACCAGCCTACCTATCAATCAACTTGCCTTGTTACTTAGTAGTGGTCATGTGAATCGGTCTTCCTGTCTTCTTCAATGCTTTCATAACAAAATAATACTCTCCCATTTTTTCATCTTACTGCAGAATCAGATCCATGTGTTCCAGCATCGATGATATCTGTTGTTGAGGATCTTTGGCAGAGCTTGTCTCACGTTGCTGTCCAGAATCCCTCGTCTTCGCCGAGGGAATTGCGGGGACTCCAACCTCACCACCTGCAGACATCGGGTCACTATATGGGTTGACCACTTCATCCGAATTGCTCATAGTAATAGGCACATTTGAAAGATGCTTTCTCTTACTTGAAGACCTTGTGATAGGAGGACTATGTAGGTTAGAATACACCTTCATACGTCACCCTCTCCGGTTGGTCGTGATAAAGCCATCAGAATCCGTAGTAATGAACTTTCCCTTCTGTGAGTATGATCTTAGAT
The DNA here is from genome assembly GCA_963277665.1 of Viscum album. NCBI lineage: Eukaryota > Viridiplantae > Streptophyta > Magnoliopsida > Santalales > Viscaceae > Viscum > Viscum album. The sequence continues at coordinate 377,923,069 of OY728123.1, forward strand.
ATTCCTCTTCAATGGTCACTTCCTTGGGCTCTGCGGGGATGTCCAGAACATCGTCCATCCCCCCTTTGGACGCACCCACATCTACCAAGTGGTCCTCTTCATATGAAGCCTTATTCTTGTTTAGATCCCCATTAGCTTGGCAGTCATCATCACCCAGCACTGCATACCGATTTTGAAGGTCCATGTTTGATCTCCCAACTATAACCTTCTCCGCATAATAAATGTTCACTTGTATGGCCTGCCTAGGCACCTCGGAGGCTCCTACATGTTGATAGAATCTTCCCATGTATTGAAGTTTCATTGAGGTGTCCTTCAGGGCCAGACACTGGTAGTTCCCACCGGATTCATGGTCCTCACCAGGTCCCTCAATCACCTATGGAACCTTTGATACATTAATTGGAACCATCTGAATTGTCGATACCTCTAGGTGGGCATCCTTCACTCCGTCATAGTTACCTCCAGTTGATTCGCCTTCCAAATGAAAGTGTAGGTCTTTTCCTACCTCGTTACTACAACCGGAAACTTCTTTATTGAGGGGTACCATCTCGTTAGCACCCACGATGGATGAAGATCATTTTCTCACCATTTCCCCTAGAATGCACAGCCCCAGGTCTCTCTTTAATCTGTCAAAAACTATAGCCACATTCGGGTTTGGGGTGGGGGCCATTAGTTTCCTTATAGAATCATGTGCTGTAAGACCAGAATTGAGTCTTGGCACCTCCGTCTCCTGTTTCTTCCCATGATCGGAACCACTGTTGGTGCACACTGGTCTAACTTTCAATGATTGGATGCTACCTTCACCAATACACAATCCCTTGCCGTCATTTCATGCATATGCATCCTGCCTAGGATCCATCCACCCACATCTGCAGAATACCCCAGGATGGCCCATATTCTTACAGGAATTACAGAATTCTATCCAAGTTTCATATACTACATGTTGTTTGTGATGAAAATATCCCTCCACTGTAATCCACAGAAACTCACTTGGAATCTTTAAGACGTCAAGTTCAACAAAAATACGGGGACAGACCGGGTGGAAGAGCGCCCTGGTTCTTGAATCAGCACACAGAAATCTACCTACTAGGATACCTAGCATTCTCAAAATTGTGGGGTTTTGAAATGGTAGAGGGAGGTGCGGAAAACTAACCCATACCACTGCTTAAGAGGAGTCACGATGAATGTGGAAATCATTTGACCAACGAAAGAGGTAGAAATGGAGACCATTACAGCTTCACAGGGCACTAGACCAGGCATTAATCAGATCCTCCTCAGTGGCGAATCGAATCCAAATATGCATGGAATTGACCAGATCCACTATTTCTCTATCCTATAAATCCTAGGACTGAAAAATATAACTGTCAAATGAATCCACCGAGGGACGCCGCTACTTGAAGCGCGCAATCAGGGAGAGATTCAGCAGACCCAAAGCCTCGTTGAACTCTAAGGTTGATATAGAAAGATTCGGAAGACCATTTATCAAATCCGAAACTTTAGGGAAAAGAGAAATCAGAGGTAATGAGGGAAGAAAGTCGGGATTCGAGAAGGGAGAAAAGGATGGATCTAATCCTGTGATGGAAGCTGGAGGTCCCTCCCCCAGCGGGGGAGGGCGGACCAGGGCGGGAGCCACCGCCGTCTTTGAAGGGGGTAGGGAGTCATGAAATCACCGCTGTCGAGCTCTCCGATTCCACCTAACAGTCCAATGATATATATTTCCTTATTTAAACACCTGATTTTTTCTTTGAATTTTATATTATGTTAATTGACCATGTAATATAAAAATACAATAAGACATTGTAAAAGTTAAACTATTTATCTAAGAGTCAAATCTAAAAATAAGGTTAATATGGTGACCTAAACATGTCTAAAACCTCTTGGTTGAGAGGATTTCAACCCATCCCAACCATATACTCAAAATAAATCAATTTTTTTAATTATAAACTGAAAAGGATTTCATAATAAATTTATATTTCAATCCTTTACAAAAGTGACCCTCACCTCTCTTATAAAAGGGTACTTCCCCTACTCTCAAAATCACACCTCCAAAGCCATTTGGATCTGCCAACACCTACTCAAATATCCTCCCAAATACCCTCAAATCAACTTAGAGGCCATAATTTTATCATAATTTAACCTAATGAGCCCTTTTGATCTAATAAAAAAGAAGAAACTGAAGGAGAGGTAACTACTTTATCACCTTTTTCAAAGTTCATTTGATCTTCCACATCCTCTTTCATGGATTTTTTATATAATAAAATAATTAATCCTATACCTTCTACATAATGAGATGTTATTATAAATATGGACAACCATATTAATTATTATATAAATCCTATAAATGAAAAAGTCACCATACGTGCGTATGTACGACTTATCGTCTCCACATCATGATGTAGTTTCTTATTCAACACTTCATTATTTGGATGGGTATAATAATGAGATTAATTGATGTAAATAATAAATATAACAAGTTAATTATTTTTTTTATATATTATACCATCCAATTTCATACAATTTCACCATCAATGGAATGTTATCATCACTTGTGTGTGCGTGCGGCTTACCGTATCAACAACACGATGAGATTCATTTCCACATTCTACATTCAACAATGATTATAAAAATATATATTATTAATAAGTATGTAATATATGAAATATTTATTCTAATGGATATATAAATATACAAATATCTCATTCACTTAATTTTGTTCAATACGATATTAAAATGGAAACAACATTTATGTGTACTTATGACCAACCATCTCTATAAATGGAGTTTCCCATTTCATATATATATATATATCAATTATAGATATTTATTATATAAATATATATGATACATAAATATAGTTTTATATTCTGGAAGCAATTAAATCATGATATAAGTGATACGATCAATAATAACAAGTTCAAACATGTACGATAGAGAAAGCGATTGTCACTGGAAATATTATTTTAACATAGAAATTATTATTAAATGGGTAGTATAAAGCCATAAATGAATAAAGTATAATATCATAAAAATTAATATGGTTCTGTTATAATTTAATAACATACTATGGTCATTATAAAGCAGGTTAAACGTACACTCGACCAAAGGAATGTATAAGGTAAGATTTATTTCCACAATCTCATTATTATCTGAGATAGTTTATCTCTAAGTTACTACTGGGACATATTTATAATCAATGTAAAAGTTTCATAATTTTTTTTTAAATGGAATACTTTATGTTTTTATGGAAGTGAAAATTTAACTAGATCATCATTTTAAATGTTTTTAAGGATTTATTTTTTTGAATCTTTTAATTAATGTCCATGTTTTCAAAATGATTTTAAGGATTTATTTACATAGATATGATTGCTTTAAAGTGTTAATTTATTTAAAAAGTTTCAAAGTTGTATGGGAATATTTGTTTCAAAAATCTATTTTAAATTACTTCCTTTATAAATTGTGTGACTTTTAAATGATTTCATTAAAAAGGGTATTTCTCTCAAAAACATTTTATTGACTATTTTCATTTATGTCAACATCCTTTTAAGGATGTTATAGTTTATTGAAGTTGACAAATTATAATACAGTATTTTATATTGTATTGAAGGTTTTGTGATATTTTTTATTAAGGTTGTGTTATTTTTATACCAATCATTTTTTATGGTTAAATTATTAACATTTTTTATTCTAGTTTTAATATGAATTTTCATGTTATGTTTAAATCTTTTCATATGAGGAATGCATTGGACTTAGTAAGTGAAGGGTGGAGCTTTCTATAGCTCCTAAATGCATCGGTAGGTCTCATGGAACAAACTAGTTTCATGGAATGAGGCCTGGAGAAATCTTATTTGTAGTCTTGGAACGAGGCATTGACTATGTAATTATGATGTCTGTAATTATGAATTACATCATTATGAAATTAGATATTGATATTACATGTGATTATTCAACTACAAGAATATCCATGTGAATAAGTAAATTGAATTATTTGATTTATCTTTTCCATATTATGCTAATGTTTAAGTTTAAAAGTCTTTTTTTAGTCTTACACATTACCATAACTATTTGTGGTTATTTATGAAAGTTTCTGCCATATTTTTATCCTTACTGAGCAACTAATCTCACCCAATTAATATGTTTAATTATTCCTAAGATGCGAAGAAGGGTATTCTGATGGATATGTAGGGTTAATCTAGAAGAATAATGGCATTCTCAAGGGATTGTTTATATTGTGTTTTATTGTAGAAATCTTAATGTAATGTTCATTTAAGTAATCTATTTTCCAAGACTGCTAAACTGATAGGTTTCTCAGGACTTGATTCCTTGTAATCATGCCAATGTATTAAAATAATGCACCGACTCTAGGTAATTGGGGTTGGGGCATTACAGCTGGTATCGTAGTATTTTTAGAAACAACCATGGATATAGATTTAGATAAACTCTGATTTTGAAACATTACCCTAAGATATACTTTGATGATTAGTATAGAAGAACTTTCTATAATTTTTGTAATGTAGATATTTTTTGAATTTTCCAATAAATACATCCATGTCTGGATATGAGTAGGTAGAGGTGGCTCTTTAATAGATGTACCTGGGAGTGAAAACTCTAACAAGGAACTTTAGGTTTGACCTGGGGTATCTTGGTACAAGACAATGGGCCTTGCCGCACTCTTGGTTATGACTCTCCCAGGGAAAATACTTAGGATAATTTATATTTTCATTACAAATAATTATGAAGGATTTAGAGTAAATACTTCCACAAATAAAATAATTCTTTTATGATTATGGATTATATGCATAAACTATTCATTTTATGTTAGGTATTTTACTAGATTGGAATTATGTATTGTAATTAATAAACTAATCTAGTGTATTCCATTGTTTCGAAATTAGGCCTAGTGGAAGGAATAGAAATTGTATCAACGCACATAATCCTTGAAGGGATTTCCATCCTACTCAAGATAATTTGGGTGGAGTGGGTGATGTAGCTGGGGATGAAAAACTTATTACCATATGGGTACAACTCACTCAGTTTATGAATAATAACCTTAATCATATGGATCACCCAGATCCACAACATGAAGGGTCATTGTTAGATAACTTCATGAGGAAACAACCACTAAAAATCAATGGGACTACAAATCCATTTATAGCTGAGCAATGAATATGTTCCTTACAGAAAATATTTCATGCTTTTGGGAGTAAAGAAAGGGAACAAAATTCATGGCATTTTATCGCCTTACAAGAGATATAGATCAATGAGGGGAATTAAATAAAAACATAATGGAGGATAAAGAATTATCCAGTATAGAATGGATGGAGTTTAAAGAGATTTTATTAGAAAAATACATTCTTCATGACCAACTAGTATATATGGAAAGACAATTTCAAGGACTAAGGAAAACGGAGGAAGACAATGTCGCAAATTATGAGGCTAACTTTGTGACACCCCAAGCTTCCACGGTATGCTTCTCTTTGAATAATACAATTGCGTGTGTTTTACGCAACTTCGAGTTCGAACACACCACAACCAATCAAACTAGCCATTATGAATATTAATACCCACTTTTTTAAATTTTATAAATTTTATCATTCAAAATGGACCTCATTTTTTGATTCGGAATATCGAAATTAGCTTTGAGTGAATTTTTGGTATTTTTATGAAAACATTAATTTTTTTATGAATAGTGAAAACACTGAGTTATTTTTTAAAACCAAATTATTACTTAAATAATTATTTATTTTTTAAAATTTATTTCATGTCAAAATAGATACATAATACTTATATAAGTTCAACGTAATTCATTGGGGTCGGTTTATAATAAATTTTGATATATAAAAATTTTATTTACCTTTTTACTGTCTTTTACCGACCTCCTAGGAGCATTTTCCAATTTAAATAAAACTAAATTTTACCGCTTCTGTGAGTTGAATTTCAAAAATCTGAGAAACATGGTTTATATTAGTAATTAAAATGTGGTTCAATATGATGAAAATATTTTTTGGTGAATAGTAACTTTTTACTTTTATTTACCACGGTTAAAAGTAAATAGGGTAATTAAGGGTAAAAATGATATTATTATTAGCATAAAACATGTAATAATTCTATTTTATAAGTGTAATTTTACCAAAAACAACCTTATAAATATAATATGATCCTTTAGGTCCACTTGGATTTGATTAGGACATTTATTATTATTTAATTCAAAGAAGAGTTAAAAGTGTTAAAATCAAAGTTTAATAACTAAATCAATTTTAATATAGGGTTATTAATAAGATAAATTCGAATATAAATATTGATTAGAAATATAAAAATATTTCCTAAATAAAGATAAATTTTCATAATTTTTAGAAATTAAATAATTAAATTTATTTATGACATAATGATGATGCAGTTATTACCTAATTAATGAAATATTAAAATAATTGATATAATAAATATCCAAATAATTGTAATTTGGGACTTTCTATTAATTATACTAATTTTCAAGGTTAATATGATATATTAGGGTTGTTTAGGTAATTTTAGTTCGAAGTAATAATGCTGTTATGATTTTAGAAAAAACACAATACCAAATAGTGTCAAATTGACATCAAAGAGTTTCTAAAAAATATTATATTATTAATTGATATTCTATTCATAAAAATCTACGGTTCAGCCCAAAAACTTATATAATTATATTTTTATCATTAATCAACCACTTTAGGTCCTTTTGAAAGTATATAGTGTGTTTATTAACCATATAATATACAAATACAAAGAGACATGTTAAATGTCAAACTATTTAACTAGGAGTTAAATCTAAAAGATAAGGTTAATATAATGACCCAAACCTATCTAAAACCTATTGGTTGAGCGGTTGTCGACCCATACCCACCATAGAATTTAAATAATAAATTTTTTATCCATTAGAAACTGAAAATTATTTTATTATAAAATAATATTTCTAGCCTTTCCTAAGGGGCCCCTCACCCCTCTTATAAAAGGGCACTCTCCCTTCTCCCTAATTCACACCTTTAAAGCCATCTGCCTTGGCCAAAACCTGACCAAATACACTTTAAACTATCATAAGTTCATCCTAGAGGCCTTATTTTAGTCATAAATCCAATCTAAGAAGCCCTTTTGATCAAATAAAATGGAAGAACCCGAAGAAGAGGTAAATATTTCCTCACCTCTTTCAAGTTCCTTTCTTCTTCAACTTCTTCTTTCTTTGTTTTTTCCATTCTAAAATAATAACTACGGAATATTTTATATACTGTGATGTTATTATAAATATCTTACAACCATATTCATTATATTATCCATCCTTTTAATGACATGTCATCATACATGCGTATGTACGGCTTACCATCTCCATGTCATGGTGTAGTTGTTATTCAATACAATATTATTTTGATTGGTATAATAATGACGTGTAATTGATGTAAATAATAAATATAACATGATAATTATTCATTATATATTATATACCATCCAATTATATATTATTTTAATATCAAAATAATGATATTGTCGCTCGTGCATACGTACGGATTACCGTCTCCACGAACGTGATGAGATTCATTCCCCATCTTATCCATTCAAGAATAATTTTCATTTGATGATTAAAAGTAATGTTTAAAGACATGATATCATTTTTTTGTATGAATAAGATACATCCCATCCATAAAAAATATGGCTCACATAACAAAGAATATAATGGATAATGAATCGGTTAACACCTGAAACGACGATAACACTAAGATATTATTAACAAAGCAATGTTAAAAGATCATATATGATATCTTATTAATGTATATGATTATTTTATAATTTAATAACAATTATTTCACAATTATACAGGAGGATAACATACCCCTGACCAAGGAAAAGTACAAGGTAAGGGTTAATTTCACTATCTCTTTATTATCAGATGTTGTTTTTACGTAAGTATCTACTGGGACATATTTTTCATCCACATCCATGTTTCTTAAAAATGTATTTGAAAACATTTTGACTATTTACTATACCATGGGTTAAATTTATTTATACCCCTATTTGACTTTTTATAAAATGGTTTGAAAGGAATATTTCTGTCATTTTCCAAATAAGGTACTTTATGACCTTTTCGACAAAATTATGGTTAGAATGTTTTTTACTTATACGGCGGGTGTGGCTATTTTCCAACATTATAACATCATTGGAGCTTCCCATACAAGCCTATATGAATATTTTCAAAATAAAGGTTTTATTTATAATTATGTGACTCTTAAATGATTTCATTATAGAAAGAGATATTTCTCTAAAAAAAATTTGATTTCATCTATGTCAACATCCTTTGAAGGATTTTAAGTTTATATGAAGTTGATTTATTATCATTCAAAACATCCATATTGTATTGAAGGTTTTCTGATATGTTTAACTGTGGATATTCCATTTTTATAGCATTCATGGTTTTTTGTTAATGTATTGGCATTTCATCTACTAGTTTTAATATGAATGTTTATGTCATATTTCAACCTTTTCATATGAGGAATGTATTTAACTTAGTATGTGACCGGTAGAGCCCGCTATAGCTCCTAGATGAATCAGTAGTTCTCATGGGACTACTAGACATGGAATTTGTTGAGGCCTTTCCCATCTTGATTTATGGTTTTGGTCAAGGCCTTAATATTTTTTAGATTTCATGGTCGAGACCTTGAAAAAATGTTTCAGAATGTCTGACATTATACATTCCCTCATTATGAAAATAATATTGATGGTTTATGTGGTCATTTGACTAGTAGAATACCCATAATTATGTTTTATTATGGCACTATTTACTCAGCTCATATTCCTTCCATTAATGTATTCATGTTTATTATTGGTAAAGGCATGTGGTTTCCATTATTCACCATACTCAATATTTATGTTATCTTTTATTGTATTGCTTACCCTTACTGAGCATTTGAGCTCACCCCTTTCTTATGTTTCATATTCCTAGGATATGAAAAGGTTATTTATTAGTGACTTGCAGGAATAATCTAGGAGGCTTTGATGTTTCTATAGGAATTAATTCATGTTGTATTTATTTTCAAGTTTTATAGTTGAACTTATATATGAATCTTGTTTCCAATTATACTAATCTGATCAGTCTTTAGAGACATTATTTCCTTGTGATCATGCCAATGTCATGTAATAATGCACTGACTCTGGGTAACAAGGTTTGGGGAGTTATAATTGGAATCAGAGGAAGTTTTTTAATAACCTTGGAAACTAGATTTAGATAAACTCTGATTAGAGCACATAGCCCTAAGATAAAATTTGAGGCTTATTATAGATGAACTTCCTAGAATTTTGGTATTTTAGATATTTTGTGAGTTTCCAAGAAATACATCCCTTTCTGGATCCGAGTATGTAGAGGGGTCTCTGGCATATATGTACCTAAGGGTAAAACTAGAAAACACCGCTTTCAGCTAGACTCGAATGGGAATTGGTGCACGATAGTGGGCTTTACTGCACTCTTAGTTACGACACTCCTGGGCGATATGCTTAGGATAATTCTTATTTTCTTTACAAACCATTATTAAGGGTTTATGAGTATATAATTCCTCAAAAAAATATTTTAATGGATTATATCCATAAATTGTTCAATTGATTTTAATTGTTTTACAAGTTTGGATTTATGTATTGTGATTCATAAACTAATCTAGTGTATTCCATTATTTAGAAATGGTGCCTTGTGGAAGGAATGAAAACTGTATCAATGCACGCACTCCACTTAGTTATTTACCTATTGCTCAAGATAATTATAGTGGAGCTGGTGATACAACTGGTATTGATCATCTTATCACCATACTATGACAACTCACACTGGTTATGAATAATAACCTTACCCGTATAGAGCACCCTGATCCACAATGCGGAGGATCAATGTTAAACTGCTTCATGAGGTAAGAACCACCAACATTCAATGTGGGTACAAATCCATTAGTATCTGTGTAATGGATAAATTCTTTAGAAAAAATATTCCATTCCTTGGGGAGTAGCGAAAGGGAAAAAGTTTTCATGGCAGTTTACCGCCTCACTGGAGATGTTGATCCATGGTGATCATTGATTCAAAAAACAATGTAAGATGATGAAGTATCAAGTATGGAATAGATATAGTTTAAAGAAATTATATAAGAAAGATACATTCCTCATGACCATCGAGCGGATATAGAAAGTCAATTTCTAAGTCTGAGGAAAAAAGAGGATGAGAATGTCACAATGTATGAAGCTAAATTTAGAAGGTTAGCGAGGCATGCTGCAGATTATATATGTAACCCAAGAAGTAAGATTGAATGTTTATTTGATTGGTTAAAACCATTTCTTCTAAGAGTATTATTATCACAATCCTTCTCATCATACGAAGATATTTTCTCGTGTGCTATCAAGACAGAAAAGTAATTCTCTATGTCTTATGTCTTTAATGCAAAGAAAAAGAAGAAGAGATATGCTGAACACTCTGGGAAAGGAAATAAGGAATCAAGTTAGAAGGGAAGAATTGAATTTCCACCCTATGATAATTGTGGAAGGAAGCACCCTGGTGCCTAACTAAAAGGAAAAGGTGTATGTTAAAACTGTGGAAAGAAAGGCCATCTTTCTGGTGATTGTAACGGAAATAAAGACACTACCAATTTTTAATGATACAATTTCAGGGAGATGGAACATTATGCACATTAATGTCCTAAGCATCAGGGAAACTTACCTCAGAAAATTCCAAGCGATCAAGGCCAAGCTTATGTGGTCACTATTGTTGAGGTTGAAGCCCCGAAAGATGTAGTGATAGGTAATTTAATGGTTTCCTCAAGTTTAGCCAATGATTTATTTGATTTAGGATAATCACATTGTTTCATAACTCTCCATTTTTTCTATGAAAATTTTTTATTTTGAATTTGATTTAACAAGGGAGTTATCAGTCAAAACTCTTAAGGGAATTATCATTGCTACAATGTTTTTTTGAATCAGTTCCCATTAGGGAATATAAATGTTATTTATCTTATAATCTCATTGTCATACCCATGATTGAATTTGATATAATCCATAGTATGGATTGGATTTCAGACCATGATGAAAAAATTTATTTTAAGAAGAATGAGGTTACAATTTTTGATGACGATGATAAAGAACACCTTATCTTTAGAGAAAAATAATCACCACCTACTTCTTATCCAGATCCACCCCCAGTAGCTCAACTAAATTCAATTATTGGAGAGGAATAGAATGAAATAACTATGGGTGAGGAAAGGAATGTTCAAATATAGGATGTACCTGTTGTGAAAGAATATGTTGATGTATTTCCATAAGATTTACCGGGACATCCTCCAGAATGAGAAATTGAGTTTTCCATTGATTTAATTCCTGGTTCAAGACCCACATCAAAGACCCCTTATAGAATGGTTACTGTGGAATTCGTAAAACTAAAGAAACAACTATAGTAATTGAGTAATTAGGGATTTATTCCCCCTAGTGTTTCTCCATGGGGAGTCCCTGTTCTTTTTGTTAAGAAGAAAGATGGTTCTATGAGGTTCTGTAATGACTACAGGGAGATCAATGCTATAACAATAAAGAACATGTATCCCCTACCTCACATTGATGATATGTACGACCAAATTCATGGATCTCAATAATTATCAAAGATCGACCTTCATTCTGGATATCATCAGTTGTGTGTGAAGAAGGTAGAAATTCCGAAAATAGCATTTCGAACTAGGTATGAGCATTACGAGTTTACAGTAATTCCTTTTGGATTGACTAATGAACCATCTGCCTTCATGGAAATAATGAATAGAGTTTTTAGGGAATATCTTGATTAATTTTTAGTGGTATTTATTGATGACGTCTTGGTATACCCCAAAATCAACGAATATCATGAAAATCACTTGCGTATTATCTTAAAGACTCTTGGAAGACACAAATTATATGGGATGTTTAGCAAGTGTGAATTCTTGATTCATGAGTTTTCTTTTTTTGTCCATATTGCCTTTAAGGATGGAATCTTTGTTGATCCTTCTCAGACAAGAGCAATCCACGAATGGCCAGCACCGATGAGTATAACTAAGGTACATAGTTTTATTGGTTTAGAAGGTTATTATCGATGTTTCGTCCAGAATTTTTCTCGCTTGGCTAACCCATTAATCAAGCTCACACGTAAAGGTCATAATTTTTTTTGGAAAAAATAGTGTGAAGAATGTTTTGAAGAAATTATTAGTAGATTAGTCAATGATCCTATATTTACTCTATCATAGGGGAAGGATGGGTTTGTTATTTACAGTGATGCATCAAATAAAGGACTTGTTTGTGTCCTTATGCATAATGATAGGCTTATTGCCTATGCATCTCGATGGTAGAAAATTCATAAACAAAACTATCCTTCTCATGATCTTGAGTTTGCAGCTGTAATATTTTCTTTGATGTTTTGGAGACACTATCTCTATGGTGAAAAATGTGAGATATATACCGATCACAAGTGTTTGAAGTATATTTTCTCACAGAAATAACTCAACATGAGGCAAAGGATATGGCTTGAACTACTCAAGGATTATGATTTCACTATACACTACCCCCCAGTTAAGGAAAATAAGGTGGGAAATTATTTGACTTGAAAGGATAATGGATTTTTGAACAAGATGAGAGTTGAAAGGGATCATATTTTCATGGACTTAGTAATGATGCATATGGGAATAACCATGGAAGTTGAAACATCAATGATTTTTCCAATGGTTTCCAAACCATCATTACTCGAATGTATAAAGAATTCAAAAAACCGGTGATGAATATTTTCAAAAAAAGATTAATGCTATGAATGATCGGAGATTGAGTGAATTTGTGTATGAAGATGGAATTTTGAAATTTGGAAAGAGAATTTGTGTTCCAAATATACATGATCTAAAAAGATAATTTTTGGACGATGCTCGTAGCTCTAATTTCTCTATACACCATGTGGGCACCAAAATGTATAGAGATTTGAAGGAACATTTTTGGTGGGACAACATGAAGATGGATATTGCTGATTTTGTGTCAAGATATATGGTTTTTCAACAAGTGAAAGATGGAAGGCAACAACCTGGAGGAGTCATGCAACCTCTTCCCATACCTGAGTGGAAAGGGGATAATATTACGATGGACATTGTCCTAGGACTACCAAAGACTCCTAGAAGGAATGATGCAATATGGGTCATTGTTGATCGTCATACCAAGTCATCACATTTTCTTCCAATAAGAGAATATTTACCACTTGAACATTTTGTAAGATTGTTTATTAATAAAGTTATAAGACTTCATGGAGTAACCCTATCAATTGTTTTTTATTTTGATCCCTATTTTACATCACTATTTTGGAAAAGTCTTCAGAAATCCCTTGATACTAAACATCGTTTGAGCACTTCCTACCACCATCAAATTGATGGGAAATCAGAATGGACTATTCAACCCTTAAAATACATATTGAGATCATTCTCACTTGACTTTCAAGGTATGTGGGATCAATATTCACCTCTGGTAGAATGTTCCTATAACAATAGGTTCCATTCAAGTATTCAGATGGCACCATATGAAGCGTTATATGGAAAGAGATGTCGCACACCAACCTGTTAGGATGATGTTAGTGAAATAAAACCCATAGGACAATAAATTGTGGAGGAAACGAGGAAAAAGGTGAAGGTAATCCAAACCCACATCAAAGAAACTCAAAGTAGGCAGAAGATCTATGCCGATAACCAAAGGAAGGATTTGGAATTTCAGGTAAGAGATCATGTTTTCATGAATGTATCTCCATGGAAGGGTCTTATACATTTTGGTAAGAAGGGTAAATTGAGTCCGAGGTACATCGGACCTTTCGAAATTCTAGAATGAATTGGGGTTGTAGCTTACTGGTTGGCAATGCCGCTAAGTCTATCTAAAGTTCATGATGTGATCCACATATCACTATTCATAAAATACATGCCTAACCCAATGCATGGACTCACTTATGAGGAATTAGAGATGGAACTCGATCTCTCTTATTGCGAAGAGCCTGTCAAGGTTTTTGATACAAGAGAACAAGTGTTGAGAAACCAGAAAACTCGTCTGGTAAAAGTTCTATGGAGAAACCATAAGATGGAAGAGGAAACATGGGAACCTGAGGAACTTATGATTAAGAACCACCTGAGTCTTTTTATGCAGTAATATTATTGAAATTTTGAGGACTAAATTATTTGAAAGAGGGGAGAATGTAACATTCCATGCATCCACGATACGCCTCTTTGAATAATACAGTAGTGTGTGTTGTACGCAACATCGAGTTCTAAAACACCACAACCAATCAAACTAACCGTTATGAATCATAATAACCACTTTTTAAAATTTTATAACTTTTATCTATCAAAATGGACTTTATTTTTGGATTCAGAATATCTAAATTAGCTTAGGGTGAATTTTTGTTATTTTTTTGAAAACATTCAATTTTTGATAAATAGTGAAGAACACTAAGTTATTGTTTAAAACTGATTTTTTATTTAAATAAATATATATGTTATTTAAATTTATTTTATGCCAAAATAGATAAATAAAACCTATATAAGTTCTACGTAATTCATTGGAGTCAATTTATAATAATTTTAGATATATAAAACTTTTGTTTAACTTTTTACCGTCTTTTACCCACCTCTTAGGAGCATTTGCATATTTACATAAAACTTAGTTTTACCGCTTCTGTGAGTTGAATTTTGAAGATTCAAGAGACATTGTTGATATCAGTAAATAAAATGTGGTTCAATAAGTTGAAAATAATTTTTGGTGAATAGTAACTTTTAACTTTTATTTACCATGATTAAAAGTTAATAGGGTAATTATGGGTAAAAATGATATTATTATTACCCTAAAACATGTACTAATTCTATTGGATAAGTGTAATTCGACAAAAAACCACCTTATGAATAAAAAATGATCCTTTAGGTCCACATGGATTACATTAAGAAATTTATTATTATTTAATTCAAAGAAGTGTTAAAAGTGTTAAAATCTAAGTTTAATAACAAAACCATTTTTAATATAGGGTTATACATAAGATAAATTCGACTATAAATATTCATTAGAAAGATAAAAATATTTCCTACATAGTAAATTTTTTTTAAATTTTTAGACATTAAATAATAATATTTTTTTATGAGACAAAGATGATGTAGTAATTACCTAATTAATGAAATAATAAAATAATTGATATTATAAATATCCAAATAAATGTAATTTGAAACTATTTATGAATTACACTAATTTTATAGGTTAATATTACATATTAGGGTTGTTTATATGATTTTGTTCAAATTAATAATTCTGTTATGATTTTAGCAAAAAAATACCAAATAGTGTCAAAATTGACATAAAAGATTTTTTAAAACAAATATTAACTAATTATTTGATATTCTATTCCTAAAAATTTATGGTTCAGCCAAAAAAACGTATATAGTGATACGTGAATCATTAATGAACCACTTGGGGATCCCATGGAAGTATATAGTATGTTTATTAACCAAATAATATAAAAAAACAACGAGACATGGTAAATGTCAAACTATTAAACTAAGAGTTAAATCTAAAAGATAAGGTTAATTTAATAACCCAAACCTATCTAAAACCTACTGGATGAGTTTTTTTTTTACCCATAACCACCTTATACTTTAAATAAACACTTTTTGAGCCATTATAAACTGAAAATTATTTTATTATAAAATAATATTTCTAGCTTTTCCAAAGGTGCCCCTCACCCCTCTTATAAAAGGGAACTCCCCCTTCTCTCTAATTCACACGTTCAAAGCCATTTGTCTCGGCCAAAACCATTCCCAAATACCCTAACAACATTCCTCCATTCATCATAGAGGCATTAAATTATTCATAAATCCAACCTAGGTATCCCTTTTGATCAAATCAAAAAGAAGAACCCGAAGAAGAGGAAAATATTTCATCACCTCTTTCAAGTTCCTTTATTCTTCTACTTCTTATTTCTTTGTTGTTTCTGTTATAAAATAATAACTCTAGTATATTCTATATACTATGATGTTATTATAAATATGTTAGAACCATATTCATTATTCTATCCATTCTTTGAATGACATGTCACCATACATGCGTACGTACGGCTTACCGTCTCCATGTCATGGTGTAATTGTTATTCAATACATTATTATTTGGATGGGTATAATAATGATGTGTAATTTGTGTAAATAATAAATATAACATGGTACTAATTCTATATATATGATTTACCATCCAATTATATATTATTTTAATATCAAAAGAATGATATTGTCGCTCGTGCATATGTATGGATTACTGTCTCGACGAATGTGATGAGATTCATTCCTTATCGTATCCATTCAAGACTAATTTTCATTTGATGATTAAAAATAATTTTCAAAGACTTGATATCATTCTGGGTATGAATAAGATACATCCCATCCATAACAAATATGACTCACAAAACAAATAATACAAAGGAAAATGAATCTGTTAACACCCGAAACGACAATAATACTAAGATATTATTAACAAAGCAATGTTAGAAGATAATATATGATATCATATTAATGTATATTATTCATTTATAATACAATAACAATTATTTGACCATTATAAGTGAGGATAACTTACCCTCAACCACGGAAATGTACAAGGTAAGGGTTAATTTCACAATCTCTATATTATCCAAGGTTGTTTTTACATAAGTATCTATTGGGATATCTTTATCATCGAAATCCATGTTTCTTAAAAATGTATTTCAAACCATTTTTACAATTTAATAAACTATGGGTTAAAGTAATTTATACCCTAACTTGACTTTTTATAAAATTGATTGAAAGGAATCTTTCCGTCATTTTCCAAACAAGGTACTTTATGACCTTTTCGAAAAAATTAAGGTAAGAATGTTTTTTTAACTTATACGGAGGGTGCAGCTATTTTCCACCGTTATAACATTGTCTAAGCTTACCTTACAAGCTTATAAGAATATTTTCAAAATAAATTTTTTCTTTATAATTATGCGACTCTTAAATGATTTCTATATAGAAATAGATATTTCTCTGAAAAAAGTTTTTATTTCATCTATGTCAATATACTTCGAAGGATTTTAAGTTTATTTGAAGTTGATTTATTATGATACAAAAATTCCATATTGTATAGCAGGTTTTGTGATATATTTGAGTGTGGATGTTCTATTTTTATACCATTCATGGTTTATGGTTAAAGTATTGAAATTTCTTATGCTAGTATTAATATGAATGTTGATGTTGTATTTCAACCATTTCATATGAGGAATGTATTGGACTTCGTATGTGATGGGTGGAGCCCACTATAGCTCTTTGATGCATCAGTTGGTCTCATGAGATATCTAGACGTGGAATTGGACGAGGCCTTTCCCATTTTGATTTATGTATTTGTTTGAGGCCATTATCATTTTTAGACGTCATTGCTGAGGCCATGAAAAAATGTTTCAGAATGTCTGAAATTATACATTCACTCATTATGAAAATTATAATGATGGATTATGTGGTCATTTGACTTGTAGAATACCCATGATTCTATTTTATTATGTCATTTTTTACTCAGCTCATAATCCTTCCATAAAAGTATTCATGTTTATTATTGGTAAAGGCATGTGGTTTTCATTATTCACCATGGTTGATATTTATGTTATATTCTGCTGTATTGCTTACCCTTACTAAGCTTTTGAACTCACCCCTTTCTTATGTTTCATTTTCCCAGGATATGAATAATTTAGTTCTAAGTGACTTGCATGCATTATCTAGGAGGCTTTGATGTTTCTATTAGAATAAATTTATCTTGTATTTCTTTTCAAGTCGTACAGTTGAACATGTGTATGAATCTTGTTTCCAAAAATACTAAACTAAACCGTCTTTCGAGACATGATTTCCTTGTCATCTTGCCGATGTTATTTAATAATGCACCGACTCTGGGTAACTAGGGTAGGGTGTTACAAACTTTACAAGGTTAGTAAGGCGTGTATCAAATTATATATGTAACCCAAGGAGTAATATTGATCGATTATTTTAAGGGTTAATACCATTTATCTATAAATCATTAGTCTCACAATCCTTCTCATCATTCGAGAAATTTTCCACATGTGGTATCAAGATAGAAAAGGAATTCTCTAAGTCTTACGAATTTATAGCAAATTATTAGAATAATAGATCTATGAACAATCTAGATATTGAAATAAGGGGAAGAAGAAAAAAGTTGAATTTACATCCTTCAGTAAATGTGGGAAGAAACACCTTGGTACTTTCCAAAAGGGAATGGGAGTCTATTGAAAGTGTTGTGAATAAGGAAAACATGTTCGTGATTTCAAGGGAAAGAAAGAGTCTATCAATTTAGAATACTACAATTGTAGATAACGGGGGAATTAGGAAAATTAATTTCCTTTGCATCAGGGAAACATACCTCAAAAAAGTCAAATGGAGAAATTCCAAGCTTATACCATCATTACTACTGTGGTTGAAGCATTGAATGACATGGTAGCTAATAATTTAATGGTTTCCTAAATTTTTACCTTTGATTTATTCAATTTTGGATCATCTCATGATTTCATATCTTCCCAATTTACAAAGAAAATTCGATATTTCCAATTTGATTTAACAAGGGATGTTTCAGTCAAAAATCCTAAGGGATGTAACATTGCAACCAAGTTTTGTGAATCAGTTCCAATTAGGGAATATAAACATGCTTTATCTTCGGATCTCATTGTTATACACAAGATTTTATTTGATATAATACTCAGTATGGATTGAATTTTGTAACATGATGTTAAATTTTATTGTAAGAAAAAGGATTTTACAATTTTTGATGATGATAATGAATACTTTATCTTTAGAACAGAAACGTTACCATTTGATTCTTATCTAGATCAACCCACAGTAGCTCACCTAAATTTAATTATTGGGGAGGAAGATATTGAAATATCTATGGGTGAAGAAATAAATTTTAAAAATAGAGGACTTACCTATTGTTCAATAATATATTGATGTGTTTCCAAAAACAATACCAAGACGTCCTCCAGAATGAGAAATTGAGTTTCCCTTTATTTAATTCCCGGTTCAAGCCCATATCAATGACCCATTATAGAATGTCCACATTGAAATTAGTGGAACTAAAGAAACAACTAGAAGAATTTAGTAATAAAGGATTTATTCTCCCTAATGTTTTTCTATTGGGATCCCTTATTCATTTTATTAAGAAAAAATATGGATCTATGAGGTTGTTCATTGACTATTAGGAGATCAATGCTATAAAAAATAAATAACTAGTATCCCCTACCTCACATTGATAATTGATTCAATCAACTTCCTGAAGCTTAATATTTTTCATAGATTGACCTTCGATCTGGATATCATCAGTTGTGTGTGGAGAAAGAAGACATTCCGAAAACAGCATTTCGAACCATGTACGAGCATTAAAATTTTACATTAATGCCTTTTGAAGTGACTAATTCACCCTCTATTTTCATTGATCTAATGAATAGGGTTTTCAAGTAATATCTAGATGAATATTTTCTGGTATTTATTTATGATATCTTGATTTACTCCAAAATCTATGAATATCATGAAAAACGCTTGTGAAATGTTCTAAAGACTCAGGGAAGAAATGAATTATATTGGAAGTTTAGAAAGTGAGAATTATAGCTTAATGATATTTCATTACTTAGACATCTTTTCTCTAAGGATGTAATCTATGTTGATCCATTTAAGACAAGAGAAATAAAGGAATGTCCATCACTGATGAGTGTAACAGAAGTACAATGTTTTATTTGTTTAGCAGGTTATTATCGACGTTTCATCCAAAATTTTTCCAAATTGGATAACCCATTAACCAAGATCACACATAAAAGAATTATTTTTTTTGGAGAAAATAGTTTTACAAATGTTTTGAAGAACTGAAGTGAATATTAGTAAATTCTTTTATCTTGACTCTAAAATCGATGAATGATGGGTTTGTTATATATAGTGAGGCTTCAAAGAAAGGACTTTGATGTGTTCTTATGTAGAATGATAGAGATGATTCCTATGAATCAGAATAGCTAAAAATCATGAACAAAACTATCCCTCTCATGATCATGAGTTTTCTATTGTAATATCTTCTTTGATGATATAGAGACACTATCTCTATGGTGAAAAAATGTGAGGTATATGGCGGTCACAAGAGTTTGAAGTATATTTTCTCACAGAATGAACGAAACCTGTGTCAAAGGGAATGGCTTGAACTACTCAATTATTATTATGGCACTATACAATGTCACACGGGGAAGGAAAATAAGGTGGCAGAAGTTTTGAGAAGAAATGATCATGGAGATCTCTACAAGATGAGAGTTGAAATAGATACAATGCACATGGATCTAGTAAAAATGGAAATGGGAATCATCATGGAAGTTGAAACATCAAAAAAATTTCCAATGACTTCCAAAAATTCTTTATTAGAATGTATAAAAAGTTCTCCGACAGATGATGAGGAGTTTCAAAATAAAATTAAAGATTTGAATGATGGTAGAATGATTGAATTCTTATATGAAGATGGAATTTTGAAATTTGGGAGGAGATTTTTTGTTTTTGACATACCTGATCTAAAAATATAATTGATGGATGATTATCATAGATTCAATTTTTATATACACCCTTGTAGTAGAAATATGTACATGTATTTGAAGGAACATTTTAGGTGTGACAACATGAAGAGGGATATTGCTGATTATGAGTCAAGATGTATAGTCTATCAATAGGTGAATGCTGGAAGACTACATCCAAAAGGATTCACGCAACATATTCCCCTAACTAAGTAGAAATGGTATTATATTATGATGTACTTTATCATGGGTCTACAAAAGACTCCTAGAAGGAATGATGCAATATGGGTCATTGTTGATCATCTTACCAAGTCAGCACATTTTCTTACTATAAGAGAAGATTTACCACTTGAATGTTTAGAAACACTATATGTTAATGAAGTTTTAGGACTTCATGGAGTACCTATATCAATTTTTTATGATCATGATCCCTGTTTTACATCATGATTTTGGAAAAGTCTTCAGAATGACCTATATAATAAACTGTGTTTGAGCACTTCCTACCACCCTCAAACTGATGGAAAATCAGAATGGACTATTCAAACCCTAGAAGACAAGATGAGATCTTTTCCACTTGACTTTCAATGTATGTGGGATCAATATATACCTCTAGTAGAACTTTCCTATAAAAATAGCTTCCATTCAAGTATTCAGATGGCACCATATGAAGCATTATATGGTACAAGATTTTTCACACCACCTAACTGGGATGATGTTTATAAAAGAAAACTTGTAGGCCCATAACATGTTGAGGAAAAAATATTAAAGGGGAAGATTCTCCAAAACCACATCAAACAGCTCAATGTCAGAAAAATTGTTATTCTAATAACCGAAGGAATGATTTGGAATTTCAAGAAGAAGTTAATTTTTTCTTGAAGTTATATCCATGGAAGGGTGTTATACAATTCATAAATATAGGTAAATCAAGACCCAGGTACAATGGATATTTCGAAATTCAAGAAAGAATTGGAGTTTTATCTTACCATTTAGAAATGCCCCCATGTATCCCCAAAGATCATGATGTGTTAAACGCATAAATGTTGAAAAAATACATGCCTAACCCAACACATTTACTCGCTTATGAAAAAATTGAACTATAACCAATTCTATATTATTGTGAAGAGCCTGTCAAGATTCTTGATACCTGAGAACAAGTGGTGAGAAACTGGACGACATGTCTGGTAAAAGTTCTATAGGGAAACCATAATATAGAAGAGGCAACATGGGAACCCAAGAAACATATGATGAATAACCAACTGAATCTTTTTATGCTATTGTATTATAGAAATTTCAAGAACAATATTATTTAAAGTAGGGAAGAATGTAACACATCAAGCTTCCAGAGTACGTTTCTCTTTAAATAACGCAATAGCTTACATTGTACGCAACATCAGTTCTAGCACATGACGACCAATCAAACTAGCCATTATGAATATTAATACACACTTTTTGAAATTTTATAAATTTAATTTTTTAAAATGTGCATCATTTTTAGATTTAGAATATCAAAATTAGCTGAGGGTGATTTTTTGGTATTTTTCTGAAAACATTTAAATTTTGATGAATACTGAAAAACACTCTCTTATTGTTTAAAACCTAATTTATATTTAAATAATTATTTATTTTATTTAAATTTATTTTAGGCCAAAATATATAAATAATACTTATATATGTTAAATGTAATTCATTGGAGTCTTTTCATAATAAAATTATATGTATAAAATTTTATTGAAAATTTTAAAGTCTTTTACCCACCTCCTATGCACATTTGCAAATTTGCATAGAACATAATTTTTCCAATTATGTGAATTGAATTTCAAAAATCCTAAATAAAAGGTTGACATCAGTAAGTAAAATTTGGTTCAAAATTATGGAAATATTTTTTTTGTGAATAGTAAATTTTGAATTTTTTTACCTCGGTTAAAAGTAATTAGGGTAATTAAAGATAAACATGATATTATAATTACCATGGCACATGTCAAAATTATATTAGATAAGTTTATTTTGACCAAAATAAACCTTAGGAATAAAATTTGATCCTTTAGGTCCCCTTTGATTATATTAGTACATTTCTTATTATTTTATTTAACGAATAGTTAAAAGTGTAAAATTCAATGTTTAATTACTAAATCATTTTTAATAAATGGTGATACATAAGACATATTAGACTATAAAAATTCATTATAAAGATATAAATATTTCCTACATCATTGTATTTTATTTTTAATTTTTTGAAATTAAATATTTAAATTTATTTTTGACACAATGATGATGCATTAATTACCTTATTAATGAAAGATTAAAATAATTGATATTATTAATATCAAAATAAATTTAAATTTAGGCTTTTTATGCCATAGAATAATTTTCTAGGTGACTAATAATTGTTAGGGATGATTCATTGTATTTTTTTTCTATGTATTTAATTTGTGATGACTTTAACAAAAAAACAAAATCTAAATAGTTAAAAAAAATTGACATAAAGGAGTTTTTAAAAAAATACAATTTTATTAAAAAATATAATATTCATAAAAATATAAGATTCATCCAAAGGACATATATAATCACAGATATTTCATTAATTAACAACTTTATGTTCTCTCTTCTTTTTATAGTAATTTTATTAACCATATAATATAAAAATACTATAAGTCTTAGTAAAAGTTAAACTATTTAACAAAGAGTTAAATCTAAAAGATAAGGTTCATATAGTGACCTGAAATTGTGTAAAACCTATTGGTTGAGAGGATTTAAAACCATCACCACCTTATCCTAGAAATAAATCCATTTTATCCTTTATAAACTGAAAATTATTTTATAATAAAATAATATTTCAATCTTTTCCTAAAGTTAGCCTCACCTCTCTTATTAAAGGGTACTTCCCATTCTCTCAAAATCACACCTCCAAAGGCATTTTTCCTAGATTACCCCAGCTCATATATCCTCCCAAATACTCTCTATACATCCTTGATTCCTTAATTTGATAATAATCCATCCTATGGACTCTTTTAGATCGAATCCAAAGGAAAAACCTGAAGAATAGATAATTACTTCATCACCACTTTCAATGTTCTTATCTTTTTCCACTTCCTATTTATTTGATTTTTTTTATACTAAAATAATAACTCTAGTAAAATCTATATAATGAATTTTTATTATAAATAGGGTCACACCATATTCATTATTCTTTCCATCCAATGAATTATGAAGTCACCAAATAGGCGTACGTATGACTTTTGTCTCCAAGTCAAGGTATTGTTTGTTATTCAACACTTAATTATTTTGATGGGTATAATAAAGATTATAATAGATGAAAACAATAAATATAAAATGTTAATTATATTTTATATATAAGATAACATCAAATTTCATAATATTTCACTATCAATAGAATGATATTGTCACTTGTGCGTACATGCGGCATATCCTCTCCACGACGCGATGAGATTCATTTCCACGTTCACCATTCAAAGATGATTATAAAAATATATATTACTAATAAATATATAATATATGACATAAAAATAATATTTTAGATATATATATATATACATATATCTCATTCACTTACTTCCATTAAACACAATATGAAAACAGAAACAGCATTTATGCGTACGTATGGCCTACCGTCTCCATAAACGGTGTTTTCAATTTAATATATCCATCTATTATACATATTTATATTTTGAATATATATGATACATAAATATTGTTGTATATTATGTAAGCAATTAAATCATTATATAAGTGATATGATCAAGAATAACAAGTTAAAACATGTACGATAGAGAAATCTATTATTACCTGAAATATTATTTTAACATAGAAATTGTTATTAAATGGGTAGTATATAGAAATAAAAGAATCTGGTATGATGTCATAAATATAAATATGGTTCTGGTATAATTTAATAACATACTATGGTCATTATACATGAGGTTAAACATACCCTTGGCCAAAGGAAAGTACTAGGTAAGGGTTATTTCCTCAATCTCATTATTATCCAAGATTGTTTATCTGTAAGTATCTACTAGAATATATTTATCTTTAATTTTCATGTTTTATTAAAATTTTCTTAAAAATGTATATTTTTTTGTAAGCTAATCTTTAACTAGAACATCATTTTAAATGTTTTTCAAGATTTAGATTTCTAAATCTTTTAATTAATTTCCATGTTTTCAAATTGATTTTAAGGATTTATTTACATAGGCATGATTGTATTAAAGTGTTAATTTCTTTCAAAAGATTCAATGTCGTATGGGAAACATTTATTCAAAAATATATTTTAAATGACTTCTTTACTTTTAAATGATTTCTTAAAAAGGGTTATTTCGTTCAAAGAGTTTTATTGAGTATTTTTATCTATGTCAACATCATTTGATGGATTTTATAGTTTTTTGAAGTTGATTTATTATGATACTATATTCTATATTATATTTAATGGTTTTTGATATGTTTTATTATGAATGTGTTATTTTTATACCATTTATGTTTTAATGGTTAAAGTATTATCATTTCATATGGATGTTTTAATAAGAATATTTATGTTTTGTTTCAATATTTTCATATAAGGAATTCATTGGACTTAGTTAGTGATGGGTGGGGCTTGATATATCCCCTCTATGAATCGGTAGTTCTAATGAGAAAAATAGTGTCTTAGTCTAAGGCCTTGATAAAATCTTATTTTTAGTCTTGGAACAAGGCAGGGAATATGTGGTTATGATGTTCGACATTATCCATTTCATCATTATGAAATTATCTATCAAAATTACATGTGACTATTTGACTAGTATAATATCTACGTGAATAAGTAAATGCATTATTTGATTTCTCTTTTCAATATTATTCTAAAGTTTAAGTTTAAAAGGCTTAAATTTTCGTCTTATACATTACCATAAATGTTTATGCTTATTATGATAGTTTCTGCTATATTGTTATTCTTTCTGAGCATGTAAGATCACCCCTTTCTTATGTTTTATTTTTACTAGGATGTGAAGATGTGTATTGGAATTTATATGGATGGTTAGGTGAGGGTAATTCTAGCATTATCAAAAGGATTATTTATGTTGTGTTTTATTTTTGAAATTTTAATTTAGCATTCGTATATGTTATATATTTTCCCGGACTACTAAACAGATCGGTCCTTTGGGACATGATTCTCTGTAATCATGCCAATGTATTAAAATAATGCACTAACTCCGGGTAATTGTGGTCGGGACATTACCACATGCACCTTAATGCCACAAGATCAAGGGAGAATATTAACCATAATGAAAACAGAAGGAGTAGGAGGAGGAAGAATAGAGGATAAGATGACCCTGTGAAATCACCAAAAAACTGAGAAGAGAACACTATATCCAACCCTTTGGGTAGTAGGGGAGGCTTTGAAGAGAAGGTAGGAACTTTCCTAGGGACATACAAACTAAGATAGGTATATAGGGGCGTTTGGTTATAAAACTATTAGCAGGTAGAATGGTAATTTAACAATTTTAAAACACTTGGAAACATTGAATGGTTTGGCCACAAGACTTACTGAACTATGTGCCCCTTAACATACACACTGAGAAGCCACAAAATTTAGCCACATGGTTTAGAAAACTGTGCGCCATATGTGGTAAATGGTTCTATCAAGAAAGATATAATATTTTCCACACACTTTACACAACTCTCTTAACCATTATTTGGTCATTCACCCTTAACTAGAGACACCCAAAGTCCCACATGGATTCTCATTTGATCTGCATAGTTGGGATAAAATAATGTTCATTCCAAGAAACCGAAAATATGAAAGAGAAAAATGAAATAAATAAGAGCTAATAATTAAGAGGCCACATGTTTTTACCTTATCCATGCACCGAAAATGTGCAATAAATGGGAAAACACCCCCAAAAATTGTAAATCTGGAACCCCCAAAACTCGAGATAGAGAGAGAGACTAAGAAAAAAAATGAAAAACCAAAAAATTGTAGAAAATATATTTTAGGGTGAGACATTTACTGAATAAAATGTATTTAAATAAAATTATTAATATCCTATAGGTTTTATATTAATATTTTATGTATTATTATTTTAAAACCATTCGTTCATTAAAAATTACATAAACAAGCACATTTTTTATCCCACTATCACGAATCATAACAAATTAATAATGAAATTTAATTGGAAAAAAATAAATCATTTTAATGAATCTATTATATTACCTTTATGTATCGATAAATGATAGGATTAGTATCTTAAGTTTAAGGATCGATAACTTTATTGCTAACTCATAAAAAAGAAACAAAGTTAAAAACATTCGTTAATGAAAATAGACTATAACTAAAGAATGAATATATAATAAATTATTATAATAAAAGAGTAAAAATGTTAAATATTAGAATAAGGCTCTAAAATGGATTATTAATATGTCTTTGTTTATTACATATGTTCTTAATTTTCATTCACAGACGTTAATATTTACACTTTGGGTTTCTTCCTCAATTTTCATTCATGGGGGAATGTTTCAAGTTAAACACCTATTATTATACAATATGGTGTACATAAAACCCCATTCAATAATGTTATAATTATTAATTTTTATTTCCATGTGTTTATATTTAGTTTTTTGAATCCCTCATTCGAACACTTTTAATTTGGTTGTTACCAAAATTTATAAGGTTTTCTTGTCTCAATAAATTTTCTTTTAGAATTATGACATTTCCATCACTTGTTTTATTTTATGTGGTGTATATACAACCCTTTAATGTTTTTATCAAACATTTATATGCATTTAAAACATATATTATGTTATTTTCTCCTAAGGCCTTTCAATTCAAGTGTTACTAAATTCATAATGAGTTTCAATATACACAATTAAATTCTCATTTAGTTATAATGACTATTATTCATCACTTTTCTTCGAAGTTTTTTTATTTTATTCTATGATTGTAAAAAAATTACATCCACTTTCCACATTTTGTATTTACATTTATTTTTCATCATATCATTTTTTATGGATTTTACATCACTCCTTTTCTTTCGATGGAGTTTCTTCTTCATAAATTCAATGTTGTTGAGAATAGTATTAATCTTATTTAATTGATTTTTCTCATATTTATCAATATTATTTATTTTAATTGAAATAATTCAATATTTTTTAAATCTTTATATGTATTATTTTATGTGGACCTTTTATTTTTCATAAAACCTTTTCCAAATGATCTTTTAGATCACTTTATGTGATGTAGTTTTCAAAAAGACATTTTCAAAAAAATAAAATGTATTTCTGTTTCATGTTTTTATTTTTATCTTCCATTGAACATTTAAAATAGAAACAATTTATATAATTATAACGTATTTATTATTAGGATTTAATTTTAAATAGATAATTAAAAATTTCATAAGTTTTATTTCTTCCAAAATAATATTTGAAAGTGATTAACATTTTCATGATTTTATAGAATTTTTTGAAATGTTTTATAAAAACACATTTAGTAAATCCAAAAAAAATTCCTATTTTTGTTATAGGGTTTTCTCATCCATAGGATTTATGAATCATTTTTCATGTCCTAAATCCTCTTGTACAATTTTATTTTTTTTCGATTAAAGTAGTGGTGTGAAAAAAAACTAATTCTTAATCCCTTCATATGTGATAATATTTTATGAGTTCTTCATAGAAAGGTGTTTTCCATCTACATTGAAATCCTTAAAAGTTATTATGTTACAATTTTTTATTTAATAATATCTTTAAAATTCGCCCCTAATATACCTTTTGATCATGTTTTATAGATTATTAACTAGGGAAAGTATTGATAATACATACGATTGTTTTTCACTATTGATTTTTATTGATTATTAAGAATATTTTATTATAACTTGTGTTATTATTCATTTATTTTATCTGGTGAATGCACTATATATAGCATGTGAACGTTTATTTGTGATATTATACTGCCCTTCAATTCATCGGTTAACCTCTTGAGACAAACTTGTTTGTGTATTTGGTGTATTTAGTATGTATTTATTTCTAATGTATAGTAATAAGGCATTTATAACAATATTATGATGTGTAAAATTAGGAATTATATTAATATGAAACATTTTATGTCAATCCATGTAATTATTTATGGTTTTATATCATCACTTTATTAATTCTTCTTACAAGATATTAGATATATGGAATATTTTTTTATCCCTTCTATAATATTCCTGCTTTGGTTATTATATGATACATTCTACTATATATTTTTCCTTACTATGTATAATATCTCACCAATTTATTTGGTTTTTTAACCCATGGTACATAAAAGTGAGTATTGATTCATTTATTGGTTATAGTAGAACAAATTAATATGTTATCACTAGAAGTTTAGCTTTTATTTCATTTTTATCAGAGGTAATATATGAATAATGTATACACTTTCTGACCCATGACTTATATAAAATGTGATAAACTATTTCTTAACATTCTATATCTTGTACTATTTTTAGTTAATAACCACCTACATTGGTTTACTATATATAGCGAACTACATAATATATTTATAGATACAAGAGGTTTTGTTTTCTTGGAATTAGGTTCAAAATCATTTTTCATTAAAAAAATTCTTACTTATAATATTTTTTAAAATGAATGTCCCATTTTTTTAATTAAGTGGATTTTACCTATAACAGTGGGCCAAGAATTACTCTATGGGATAGATTTTATATATTTTTGTGGTTTTTATTTCTATAGTAAATTTATAAGCCTCTAAAGAGATACTTTTTTTCTGGTGATTGATTTCTGTCTTTATTTACATGGATTATGTGGAAGAAAAATCCAATTACAAATTTACTTGAATTAGAGTTTTTGAATCATTAGATATATATCTAATCCACTGAATTCATACACTCTCTTGCAGATATTGAATAAAAAAAGATGTGGGGGTGTCTCAATAATTTTTTTAAATATAATAACTGGGTTCAGAATGGTTCTTGAAATATTTCCCCTCTATCAAAATCTACACCGAGAGGGGGTTTGGTGTATGTACTAATAGTGATATAAAATGATGTACGTCTAGATTTGTTGAATATTGGATCTAGATAATTGATAGAAGTAAATTTTACATTATTTCTTATTAAATAGAAAAATTACATTCATCATATATATCCTTCAAAAAGGTGAGTATTGGGTCTAATGATGCGAGTGTGTCGGGTATGTCTGAGTGAAAGTAACGAGAAAATGATAAGTTATTGATTGTGGATAAAATCATTGAATATTTCATATGGGAAATATTATATCAAAAGATAGATATTCTCAAACCTTTCATATTCAATAAGGTTTCGTCTTAATAAGAAATTTCAAATAATTATATCCAACTGAAAAATGTACAAAAAAATATATTCATGTAGTGATATCTGATACATGGTATGAAAAAATATGAAGTCCCTCCACACACACTACAATATTGAAAACAAATTTTGTGTCATAATTTTGATGTACCGATGAACATGATCTTTACCTACTATAAAGATTAAGTAATACCAATTTCAGTGAATCTGATTTGTTGTTTTATAGACAATGTTAATTGATATATTTTAACATACATATGTATGAGAGGGAAGTTACATTGGACATCTAGTGATATAGTGATCGGTGTTTGTAAAAGTATTTTTTGTATTCTTATGAAGGGTGTTTGTAAATAGTTAACCATGATGTAAATGCAGAGTAGACGAAGAAAAACATGGGCAATGTACTAGATAAATATAGGCGAGTTAGTATGGTACACCTAGTAGGTTACTATATTATGAGAATGATATGGGATATTTTATTATGGAAAATATTCTTTTTATTATAATCATATACTTTAAATATAATTTTAATATTTTATATGAATTATCTTGTCCTCATTAGTTTTAATTAATTTTATTTCAAGATACATAGTCTATTACAACTATTATTGTCAACTAAATTCTCTCACCATTATTTTTATTTTCTAGTGTGATCTATTTTTGTTATCTACCAACATTATTGTTTAATGAGTACATGTACATTAATTTTTTCATGGAATAATATGATAATATATATTTTAACTTTTTTTACTATTTGTGATTTTTATCAAGAATATAATATATTGAAAGGTTGAGTATATAAAATAGTCTATTTAGAAAAAATATTGAGTCGAGCTACTGTAATGTTTTATTAATAAAACATTAGATCATATTTTCAATTTTTAATTATTTATCTACAATGAAAATGAATTGCAATAAATGAATATATTAATCTATTTTATCGATGTAAAGTATATTTTTCATTTTAATATATATTTATATCATTATGTATTCATTTGAAAAAATATATGTTTTATATCAGACAACTGCTCTCTTATTATTCCTACATTATTTTATTTAGTTTTATTCACTATGGTTTTGTATATACCCACATCACCAAAACAATAATTAATGCTTCTTGAGTATATTTTACATTTTAAAATGTATATAAAACATTTGAATATACCTCTTTCCCTTTATTTCAAGATTTCATTGTTATATTAACTATTCTAGTGTAATTTTAAATATTATTTTTACTTATTATTAAAACTAAAACCAATCATCACAAATGAAAACTAAAAATAACTTATCAAGGGTAGAGGATCACTTTGAGTATTAATGGATATGTTCATCTTTTGGCCATATATAGTTATATACAGGATATGAAATTTGGTCCCTCTATCTTCTAAGGTATAATTATTTTAAACTATGAGATGATCCACAAATGTTTGAGCTCTTAATGTATGATACTAGGTTTCCAATTTAGATGATGAAATGGTTGAAAGTATCCAAAAAGTAGGCTATTATCTCATATGATTCATGAAGTATATGGTTTAATTCATTACTAGGAGAAGGTTAGTATATTGGTCTACATGGTGTGGTATGATTTTCATTATTAATCCTAAAATTATTATCATTTATGTGATATGGTGACTAAGTAAGTATTGGATACACTTATATAGGACATTAATTCAAGCAACTAACGTAGGAGTTCACTTGTATACCTGTATGGTTTAAGAATGTTATTCCAAAAAATTGTACTTTACAAAACTGTGATATTGATAAATTGACCAAGGGTTTATTCTCCACTAGCCTATTGTCTCAACATAGTATTTTTATAATAGTAATAGTACAACCCATGATTTCAATAGACTATTACTTGGTTTAATGATCTTCTAATTGGGTGACTTGGAAAAAAATTCTATGTTGGCAACTTTACAAATGTATATGTGAATGTAATATCTACAAATTATGAATACTAATTACATAGGATTCCAAGGAATTATCATGGTGTGGGGAAATATTCTTGACCCCATATCAAGAGGTTTAGTTTTGGACAGTATAAAGTAATTTTATATAATTTTTTTACTGATAAACGTAGTAAGATGAAATCCAATAATACAAACCATCTATAAAATAATGAATAACATAAAAAAAATTCATATCATATGAAAACATATTGATATTTTATTAATGGTTTATTTAGTCATGAGATTCCTATATCATTTTTAATGATATAATTTACAATATAGGATATCGGTGGAATCGATAATACCACATTTTTTATTCAGTTTTTATTTGGTTTTGAATTATTAGTTTGATTAGTGTATTGAGTTACAAACCATTTTATGATCATTTAAATGTTCAACAGTCAGAAAACTAAATGGTTATACTTAATTTTATAAATTATGTTCGATATTAAGTAGTGTAACATAACAATAAATCATCTTTATTGAATGAATGATGTTTATGTAAGGATATAATTCCCCTATTAGGAATGAGTCTTTAGTGTAACTGTCAATGATCTCCTTAAGATAAATTCAACCAAGGAGATATAATTCATTGTTCAACAGGTATTCCTATTTTATTGTTATTCATAATAATTATGAATTGATGATGATAGATTTTTCATTCAAATTGGATTCGTCCACATCATATAACATGATATAGTCTTAAAACCCCATTAGTGTTTATAGAGACAAATTCATCTTCGAATTGATCTATAGTTATACTAATTTTTTGAAGAACATATATATTAATTGAACATGGTGAATATATCATAATGTATGATTTAACATGACTAATTGTTGGTCATAGGATCACTATGTATTTCTCTATGACACGACACATCATAACACGTGACTTTTGTTTTTTTATAGAGTAAAATAATTTCAATCCTAATATATGAATCATTGAATCCTATAGTTTTTACCTTGTATCATAGATTATGTTGTTTTATATTGTTAATTTATTCCGAACAATAATTTTTTGATAAATATATTGTATTTTCATATCAGTGATATAAAATATTTTTTCATTTATTAGTGGCATCAGGTGATAGTGCATGTCACATGCCACAATCTGATCATGATTTATGATAAATAACAACCCTTTTATATCACAAAGTATGATATATACATCAAAAAGGATATAATAAAGTTATTTTCAAATAGAATTTATTTGGATTAAATAAATGATGAAAAAAAAGATATTAAATGACCATATTGATATATAATTTTTAGAAAATAAAGAAACATTCAATTCATTTATTTCAATAAATATACACATTTATAAATATTTATATTATGTGAATATTATTTATTCTTATATTTAAGTGATATTTTATTTCTTATATGATTTTCATGACTTTCTATGTTTGAAAAAATATTTGATTTATTTATCATCTACATTTACCACTTTTCTTAGTAAATGTTATTAAATTAATTTTGTAGTTGAATATATTGTACACATATTATGACTAAATTTTATGATCGAATTTTTATAATTATTGAGTAAAGTATCCTTAGAAAGAGATAAATTG
The DNA here is from genome assembly GCA_963277665.1 of Viscum album. Classification (NCBI taxonomy): domain Eukaryota; kingdom Viridiplantae; phylum Streptophyta; class Magnoliopsida; order Santalales; family Viscaceae; genus Viscum; species Viscum album. The sequence goes on from OY728123.1 coordinate 377,956,499, forward strand.
GGTTAGACTCCTCCTTGTCCTAAAGGCTTAAGCCTTATCTGAAAAATTATGGATTTCATATTTGTGGCTCTAAGATTAATCTTATTGGGATTGTTAATTATATATAAATATAGTGCATTAGAAGAAATATTTTATCTACCTTATACGTTGATTTTATTTGGATATGTGTATAAATGATTGAATTCTATTTTTTTAGAGTAAGAAAACATAGAGTTGTCTAAATAGTTTCAAATTAATATGGTTGGAATATATTAATTTGTTGTAAATAATAGATATTCCAAAACTAAATAAATAGACTCAAGAACTATATAGGAATATAACTTGAGATAACAAATATTTAATGTGATGAAACTATTATGAGTTCAATATACCTACGATTCCAATTAGATAGGTGAGACTTTGAAATAAAATCCATCTAATTCTGTGTGTGACATTCCTTCCAAAGAAAAATCATTTCAAGACCTTGATCATCCAAACGAGTAAGTCATGAAAATGTTCCCTTCCCAAGGGATTATCTTGTGTAAGGCATCTAACATATGGGTCGATCAAACTGGATTATTTGACCATACTGAATTATGATATTTGTGTTACAATTTTCTAGGAAATCAAAATGAAATTAAGAAACCAGAGGGATATGGTTTATATTATATTAATTTTGTTGATATGGGAAAAAATTCCCCAAACAAAATCTCAGAATAATATGTGGTATGATTGGTATGATAGCCTACCAAAATAACTATGTGATCGTAGAAATTCCAAAGTAGGCTAATTTCTTTGGGAAATATTATTCATATTCCACTAATGGATATAAAGTATTTGGTAATCATTTTAGTGAGTGGACATTCCTTAAAATGGTTTAATGAAAATATATAAATCATGTTACTCACTAATAGATATGTATTTATTATGGATTATATCAAGCATATAAATATTAATTTATAGGTTTATAGAAGGTATGTCCACTGATATTATCAAATATTTATATATATGGTTTAGAATATCACTCCAAGGGACCATTTTCCACAGATAGATGTGAAATTTCTAGAAACAAAATTCTCAAACTCTAAGTCACAATTATTAGATACCTAGTATGAAAAAAATTCATAAACATATACTAATAGATGGTATAAAATTGAATAAAAATGAAATATATTTAAATATTATCAATGGGGTATGTTTTGTAATATTAATGGTCTAGTCTAATAATCTTTCTATACCATTGATATTAGTTATGAAATTAGAAATTTTTTAATATTATCCTACCATAAATGGAAATTTAATTCTATTATCTTGTTTAGAAAGAGTGATATTTTAATTAATTATTAAAAACAACAGTTATTTCATATATATTAATGAAATTTTTTATATATTTGGTGTAACGCCCCGACCCTAGTTACCCAGAGTCGGTGCATTATTACATAACATTGGCATGATCACAAGAAAGATCAAATCTCGAAAGACTGATTGGTTTAGTAGCCTTGAAAACACTAGATATATTCATAAGTTTTACATTACATCATAAAATGAAAAACTAATACAACAACATAATGTCTCCATAATACACACTCATATCCCCACATAATATCCCTGCAGGTCATTCATAATTTACTTCTTCACTTCCTGGGAAAAATAAAACATAGAAAAGGGGTGAGCTCAAATGCCCAGTAAGGATAACAATATAGCAAAAACTTTCATAAAAACATTTAAGGCAATGTATAACTAAAAAAAATCCTTTGAAACTTGAACTTTTAACATAGTATGGCATAAATAAAATGAAATAATGCCATTTACATATTCACATGGTTATTCTACTAATCGAATAATCACATGAAAAATCAATAACCACTTTCATAATGATGGAATGCATAATGCCAGACTATCATAACCACATAGCCAAGGCCTCGTGCCAAGACTACAAATAAGATTTTTCCAAGGCCTTGTGCCAAGACACTAGTTTGTCTCATGAGACCTACCGATGCATCGAGGAGCTATAGCGGGCTCCACCCGTCACATAAGTCCAATGCATTCCCATATGAAAAGGTTTAAACATAACATAAACATTCGTATTAAAACTAGCACACGAAATGTCAATACTTTCACCATAAACCATGAATGGTATATAAAAAAATAGCACATCCACAGTCAAACATATCTCAAAACCTTCAATACAATATAAAAGTTTTGTATCATAATATATCATCCTCAAATAAGCGTAAAATCCATTAAAGGATGTTGACATAGATGAAATCAAAACTCTTTTTAAAGAAATATCTCTTTCTATTTTGAAATCATTTAAGAGACATATATTTATAAAATAAAACATTTTCTTTGAAAATATTCTTATAATCTTGTAAGGGAAGCTTTGACGATTTTATAACGGCGGAAAATAACCACACCCGCCGTATAAGTTAAAAAAACATACTTATCTTAATTCTGTCGAAAAGGTTAAAAAGCACCTTGTTTGGAAAACGACGGAAAGACTCCATTATAAACCTCTTATAAAAATTCAAACAAGGGTATAAATGACTTTAACCCATATTCTTTTAAATATTAAAAATGTATTGAAATACATTTTGAAGAAACATGGATGTGGATGATAACGAGATCCTAGTAGATTATTACGTATAAACAACCTCGGATAATGAAGAGATTGTGAAATAACCCTTACCAATTTGGTAACTTATGAAACATACAATCCATTAAAGAGGTATCATACAATGAATATGTAAATACACATAAATTATAGTGTATTACACAAAGAATATAATTATGGGAAGTACATACACCACACAAAAGGTGATGGTGGCAATATGGCATGAATCTCACGGAATAAGGAGTGAGATGAAAACCCCTTACCACGTTAATCAACTGAGTCGTATGGACAAAAGTTAATAACCATCAAATGATTTACAGAATAACATGAATATAAATATAATCATGATAATATATATCAAATGGCATTATACAATACACCACTTTAAATAATTTAGTGGCGAACAATGGAAATCTCACGGAATTGAAAGTGAGATAAGAAAACCCCTTACCTTGTACTTTTCCTTGGTTGGGTTAGGTTAACCTCCTGTATAATGGTGAAATAATTGTTATTAAATTATAAAAGAATCATATACATTAATATGATATCATATATGATCTTTTAATATTGATTTGATAATAATATCTTAGTATTATCGTTGTTTCGGGTGTTAACTTACTTGTTTTATTTTATATGTTTTGTTACATAAGCCATGTTTGTAATGGATAGGTTGTATATTATTCATATCCATAATTATATCAAGTCCTTAAACATCATTTTTAAATCATCAAATGATAATTATACTTGAATGGATATGATGGAGAATGAATCTTATCGCGTTTGTGGAGACGGTAGTCCGTACGTACGCACGAGCGACAATATCATTATTTTGATATTAAAATAATATATAAATGGATGTTATATCATATATACAGAATAATAAACATGTTATATTTATTATTTACATGAGTTTCACATCATTATTATACCCATCCAAATAATAATATATTGAATAACAATTTTACCACGACGTGGAGACGGTAAGCCGTACGTACGCACGTATGGTGACATGTTATTCAAAGGGTGGATAGAATACTGAATATGGTTGTACCATATTTATAATAACATCACAGTATATGTGAGATACTGGAGTTATTATTTTAGAATGGTAAGAACAAAGAAAGAAGAAGTGGAAGAAGAAAGGAACTTGAAAAGGGGTGGTGAAAACATTACCTCTTCTTCGGGTTCTTCCTTTTGATTTGATCAAAAGGGCTCCTTAGGTTGGCTTTCTAATCAACCTAAGGCCTCTAGGTTGTAGTGAGGGAATTTGGGAGAGTATTTGGGCAGGGTTTGGACGAGCCAAGTGGATTGAGAGGTGTGAGGAATGAGTAGAAGTGGTCTCCTTTTATAAGGGAGAGGAGGGGCTCTTTAGGAAAGAGTGAAAGTATTACTTTATAATATAATTATATTCTGTTTATAATGGTCCAAAAATCATTGAGGTCGAATATAAGATGACTCGTTTTCTAAATAACATCATCCAATAAGAATTGGACAGGTTTTAGATAATATTTTAATCATTATAATCTTATTTATTTAAATGATTTATTAATGAGGTAAACATTGCATCATTATTGTGTCATTAATAATATAAATTATTTGATGTCTAAAAATTATAAATAAAATATAATTATGTAGGAAATCGTTTTAGCTTTCTAAGGAATATTTATAATCGAAAATCCAACATGTATAACCCTATGTAAAGATTGTTCTTCTAAAAGATGTAAGCTTATGCCATTTTTATTTTTCTTTTAACTTTATTAATATAATGTGTCCCTACCACATACAAGTGGCTCTAAGGGGTCCCCAAATCGACCCAAGGATGCCCATGGTCGGGTATGTGTCCACCAATAATGTTAGGACACGTTTTAGGGTAATTTTGTATTATTATAATATTATTTTTTTAACCCTTATTTACCGGATTTACCCTTTAACCATGGTAAATAAAATATTTACCGCAGTAATTATTCAAAATGTGTAAAAATAAAAGTTACCTATTTACATAATTTGGACATCCTGATTCCAAATATGTAATCCATTTTTCCAAATTCAAAACACATAAGTGGCAGAAATTAATTTAAAATTAATTCCCGTTGTTAAAATAAAAAGCGTGTTTTTAAGAGATAATAACTATCAAAAGATTGACACTTGTTTATGTCTGGTTTAATTGTGAAATTATGTCCAATGACAAACATTAAATTAAATGGTAAAAATATATTCTAAATATACTTTAACACCAATCAAATTCATAATTTATCAATATTAATTATTTTGATTAAAAAAGTTGATTTTAATTAAAATTTAGTAATTTTCACTATTCATCAAAATATAAAAGTTATTCGAAAAGTACCAAAATTTCACCCTAGGCTAATTTCAATATTCCGAATCCAAAAATGAAGTCCATTTTGAAATATAAAATATATATGATTTTAAAAAGTAGGTATTACTATTCACAACGGCTAGTTTAATTAGTTGTGGTGTGTGTTAGAACTCGAGGTTGCGTACAACACACGCTATCGCATTATTCGAAGGGAAACGTACCGTGGAAGCTTGGGGTGTTACATTCTCCCCTACTTCAAATAATTGCATCCTCGCAATTTCTAGGGTATTACTGCATAAAAAGACTCGGGTGGTTCTTCATCATAAGTTCCTCGGGTTCCCACGTTGCCTCTTCCATCTTATGATTTCTCCACAAAACTTTTACCAGACGCGTCATCCGGTTTCTCAGTACTTGTTCTCTTGTATCAAAAATCCTGACAGGCTCTTCACAATAAGACAGATCGGGTTCCAGTTCTAATTCCTCATAGGTGAGTACATGCGTTGGGTCAGGCATGTATTTTCTCAATAGAGATACGTGGAACACATCGTGAACTTTGGAGAGACTTGGCGGCATTTCCAATCGGTAAGCTACAGCCCCAATTCGTTCTTGAATTTCGAAAGGTCCGATGTACTTGGGACTCAATTTACCTTTCTTACCAAAACGTATGACTCCCTTCCATGGAGATACCTTCAGGAACACATGATCACCGACTTGAAATTCCAAATCCTTCCTTCGATTATCGGCATAGCTCTTCTGCCTACTTTGAGCTGCTTTGATGTGATTTTAGATTACCTTCACCTTTTCCACCGTTTCCTCCACCAGTTCTGGGCCTACAAGTTTTCTTTCACCAACCTCATCCCAACAGGTTGGTGTACGACATCTCTTTCCGTATAACGCTTCATATGGTGCCATCTGAATACTCGAATGGAAGCTATTGTTATAGGAAAATTCTACCAGTGGTAAATATTGATCCCACATACCCTGAAAGTCAAGTGAGCAAGATCTCAACATGTCTTCTAGGGTTTGAATAGTCCGTTATGATTGTCCATCTGTCTGAGGGTGGTAAGCAGTGCTCAAATGAAGTTCAGTATCAAGAGATTTCTGAAGACTTTTCCAAAATCTTGAAGTAAAACGGGGATCACGATCAGAAACAATCGATAGGGGTACTCCATGAAGTCTCACAACATCATTAATGTATAGTCTTGCTAGACGTTCTAGGGGTAGATCTTCTCTTATAGCAAGAAAATGTGCTAACTTGGTAAGACGATCAACAATAACCCATATTGCATCGTTCCTTCTAGGAGTCTTTGGTAGCCCCATGAAAAAGTCCATCGTAATATTTTCCCATTTCCACTCCAATATGGGAAGAGGTTGCATGACTCCTCCAGGCTGTTGCCTTCCAGCTTTCACTTGTTGACAAACCATACATCTTGACACAAAATCAGCAATCTCCCTCTTCATGTTGTCCCACCAAAAATGTTCCTTCGAATCTCTATACATTTTGGTGCTCCCAGGGTGTATAGAGAAATTGGAACTATGAGCATCATCCTGCAATTCCCTTTTCAGATCAGGTAAATCGGGAACACAAAGTCTCTTCCCGAATTTCAAAATTCCATCTTCATACACAAAGTCTCTCAATCTCCCATCATTCACAGCTTTATTCTTCTTCTGAAATTCTTCATCATCGGTCTGAGAACTCTTAATCCTTTCTAGTAAACATGGTTTGGAAACCATTTGAAAAAGCATTGATGTTTCACCTTCCCTGGTTATTCCCATGTCCATCTTCACTAGATCCATGAAAATTGGATCCCTTTCAATTCTCATCATGTTCAAAACTCCATGGTCTTTTCTGCTCAAAGCATCTGCCACCTTGTTTGCTTTCCCCGGGTGGTAGTGTATCGTGCAATCATAATCCTTGAGTAATTCAAGCCATCTCCTTTGCCTCATGTTGAGTTCTTTTTGTGAAAAATATACTTCAAACTCTTGTGATCAGTATAAATCTCACATTTTTCACTATTGAGGTAGTGTCTCCATATCTTCAAAGCAAAGATCGCAGCTGCTAACTCAATATCCTGAGTAGGATAGTTTTGTTAATGAATTTTCAACTGTCGTGATGCATAGGCAATAACTCTATCATTCTGTATAAGGACACAACCAAGTCCTTTCTTTGATGCATAACTATAAATAACGAACCCATCATTCCCCGATGGTAGAGTCAATATAGGAGAATTGACTAATATTCTCTTCAGTTCTTCGAAACATTCTTCACACTCTTTTGTCCAAACAAATTTAACCCCTTTACGTGTGAGCTTCGTTAATGGGTTAGCCAATCGGGCAAAATTCTGGACGAAACGTCGATAATAACCTGCCAAACCAATAAAACTACGTACCTCAGTTATACTCATAGGTGATGTCCATTCTTGGATTGCCTTGGTCTTAGAAGGATCAACAGAGATTCCATCTTTAGAGACAATATGGACAAGAAAAGAAATATCCTGAAGCTAGAATTCACACTTGCTAAACATCCCATATAATTCATGCCTCCTCGGAGTCTTCAAGATAATGCGCAAGTGATTTTCATGATCTTCATAGGTTTTGGAGTGTACCAAGATATCATCAATAAATACCACCACAAATTCATCGAGATACTCCTTGAAAACTCTATTCATCAGATCCATGAATACAGATGGTGCATTAGTCAATCCAAACGGCATTACAGTAAACTCGTAATGCCCGTACCTGGTTCGAAATGCTGTCTTCGGAATGTCTTCCTTCTTCACACACAACTGATGGTATCTAGATCAAAGGACAATCTTTGAAAAGTATTGAACTCCATGTAGTTGGTCAAATAAATCATCAATACGAGGTAGTGGATACTTGTTCTTTATTTTTATAGCATTGATCTCCCTGTAGTCGATACATAACCTCATAGATCCATCTTTCTTTTTAACAAAAAGAACAGGGTCTCCCCATGGAGAAACACTAGGGTGAATAAATCCCCTATTACTCAATTCCTCTAGTTGTTTCTTTAGTTCGACTAATTCTACAGTGGCCATTCTATAAGGGGTCTTTGATATAGGCCTTGATCCAGGAATCAAATCAATGGAAAACTCAACTTCTCGTTCTGGAGGATGTCTAGGTAAATCTTCCGGAAATACATCTACAAATTCTTTCACAACAGGTACATCCTCTATTTGAACATTCCTTTCCTCACCGACAGTTATTTCATTCTCTTCCTTCCCAATAATTGAATTAAGTTGAGCTACTGGGGGTGGATCTAAATAAGAATTAGGCGGTGACGATTCTGCTCTAAAAATAATGTGTTCCTTATCATTATCATCATGAATCGTAACCTCTTTCCTCTTACAATAAATCTTCGCATCATAGTACGAAAGCCAGTCCATACCAAGGATTATATCAAACTCAATCATAGGTATGACGATGAGATCAGCAAATAATGAAAATTTATGTGCTCTAATGGGGACTGATTCACAAAACTTTGTTGCAATGATACTTCCCTTAGGAGTTTTAACTGACAACTCCCTTATTAAATCAAATTGGAAATATCTAATTTTCTTAGCAAACTGGGAAGATATGAAACAATGCGATGATCCAGAATCAAATAATGCATTTGCTAAACTTGAGGAAACCATTAAATTACCTGTCACCACGTCTTTCTGAGCTTCTACCTCAGCAGTAGTGATAGCATAAGCCTGGCCTTGATCCCTTGGCCTTTTCTGAGGTAAGTTCTCCTGACGCTTAGGACATTCATTTGCATAATTCCTCATCTCCCTGCAATTGTAGCACTGAACGTTGGTAGCTTCCTTCTTCCCCTTGCAATCACGAGCTTGGTGGCCTTTTTCACCACACTTGTAACAGACTCCCATTCCCTTCAAGCAAGTACCAGGGTGTTTCTTCCCGCATTTACCACAGGATGGATATTCAACCTTTCCCTTCTTCCCCTTATTTCCATTCCCAGATTGATCAGCAGGTCTCTTCTTCTCTTTCTTTTCTTTAAAGTCATAAGACTTAGAGAATTCCTTTTCGGTCTTGATAGCACATGAGACAATGTCTTCGTACGATGAAAAGGATTGTGAGACTAATGCTCGACGGAGAAATGGTTTTAAACCATCAAAGAAATGATCAATATTACTTCTTTGGTTACGTATATAATCACCAGCGTACCTTGCTAACCTTGTAAAGTTAGCCTCATACTTTGCGACATTCTCATCCTCCTTCTGTCTCAGACTTAGAAATTGCCTTTCCATATCTTCTCGATGGTCGTGAGGGAAGTATTTTTCTAAAAACAGATCTTTGAACTCCCTCCATTCCATATTTGTTACTTCATCATCTTCCTTCATGTTTTGAATCAATGACCACCATTGATCAGCATCTCCAGTGAGGCGGTAAACTGCCATGATAACTTTTTCCCTTTCACTGCTCCCCAAAGCCTGAAATATTTTCTCTAGGGAAAATATACATTGCTCAGCTACTAAGGGATTTGTACTCCCATTGAACGTTGGTGGTTGTTGCCTCATGAATCGATCTAACATTGATCCTCCACGCTGTGGATCAGGGTGCTCCATACGGGTAAGGTTATTATTCATAACCTGAGTAAGTTGTCCCAGTATGGTGATTAGCTGATCGGCACTAGTTGCATCACCAGCTCCACTATAATTATCTTGAGCAGGAGGGCAATCCCTACATGGAGTGTGTGCATTGATATGGTTCCCATTTCTTCCACTAGGCTCCATTTCTAAACAATGGCATAAACTAGATCAGTTTATGAATCAAAATACATAATCCCATACTTATAAAACACTCAACATAAATTGAACTATTTATGGATATAATCCATAATAATAAAAATGTTTTCTTTGAGGAATTATATACTCATAAACCCTTCATAATGATTTGTAAATAAAATGAGAGTTATCCTAAGCATATCCCCCGGGAGTGTCGTAACCAAGAGTGCAGCAAAGCCCGTTGTTGTGCACCAGTTCTCGTTCGAGTCTAGCTCAAAGCGGTGTTTTCGGGTTTTACCCCTAGGTACATCTGTGCCAGAGCCGCCTCTACCTACTCGTATCCAGATAGGGATGTATCTCTCGGAAAACTCACATTATCTCTACAATACCAAAATTCTAGGAAGTTCTACTACACTAATCCTCAAAGTTCATCTTAGGTCTACGTGCTCTAATCAGAGTTTATCTAAATCTAGCTTCCAAGGTTTGTACTAAACCTCCCTCTGATACCAACTGTAACGCCCCGACCCTAGTTACCCAGAGTCGGTGCATTATTACATAACATTGGCATGATCACAAGAAAGATCAAATATCGAAAGACCGATTGGTTTAGTATCCTTGGAAACAATAGATATATTCATAAGTTTTACATTACATCATAAAATGAAAAACTACTACAACAACATAATGTCTCCATAATACACACTCATATCCCCACCTAATATCCATGCAAGTCATTCATAATTTACTTCTTCACTTCCTGGGAAAAATAAAACATAGAAAAGGGGTGATCTCAAATGCCCAGTAAGGATAACAATATAGCGGAAACTTTCATAAAAACATTTAAGGCAATGTATAACTAAAACAAAAGCCTTTTAAACTTGAACTTTTAACATAGTATGGAATAAATAAAATGAAATAATGCCATTTAATTATTCACATGGTTATTCAACTAATCGAATAATTACATGAAAAATCAATAACCACTTTCATAATGATGGAATGCATAATGCCAGACTATCATAACCACATAGCCAAGGCCTCGTGCCAAGACTACAAATAAGATTTTGCCAAGGCCTTGTGCCAAGACACTAGTTTGTCTCACGAGACCTACCGATGCATCGAGGAGCTATAGTGGGCTCCACCCGTCACATATTAAGTCCAATGCATTCCCATATGAAAATGTTTAAACATAACATAAACATTCGTATTAAAACTAGCACACGAAATGTCAATACTTTCACCATAAATCATGAATGGTATATAAAAAATAGCACATCCACAGTCAAACATATCACAAAACCGTCAATACAATATAAAAGTTTTGTATCATAATATATCATCCTCAAATAAGCGTAAAATCCATTAAAGGATGTTGACATAGATGAAATCAAAACTCTTTTTAAAGAAATATCTCTTTCTATTTTGAAATCATTTAAGAGACATATATTTATAAAATAAAACATTTTCTTTGAAAATATTCTTATAAGCCTGTAATGGAAGCTTTGACGATTTTATAACGGCGGAAAATAACCGCACCCGCCGTATAAGTTAAAAAAACATTCTTATCTTAATTCTGTCGAAAAGGTTAAAAAGCACCTTGTCTGGAAAACGACGGAAAGATTCCCTTATAAACCTCTTATAAAAAGTCAAACCAGGGTATAAATGACTTTAACCCATATTCTTTTAAATATTAAAAATGTTTTGAAATACATTTTGAAGAAACATGGATGTGGATGATAACGAGATCCCAGTAGATTATTACGTATAAACAACCTCGGATAATGAATAGATTGTGAAATAACCCTTACCAATTTGGTAACTTATGAAACATACAACCCATTAAAGAGGTATCATAAAATGAATATGTAAATACACCTAAATTAGAGTGTATTACACAAAGAATATAATTATGGGCAGTACATACACCACACAAAAGGTGATGGTGGCAATATGGCATGAATCTCACGGAATAAGGAGTGAGATGAAAACCCCTTACCACGTTAATCAACTGAGTCGTATGGAAAAAAGTTAATAACCATCAAATGATTTATATAATAACATGAATATAAAAATAATCATGATAATATATATCAAATGGCATTATACAATACACCACTTTAAATAATTTAGTGGTGAACAATAGAAATCTCACGGAATTGAAAGTGAGATAAGAAAACCCCTTACCTTGTACTTTTCCTTGGTTGGGGTAGGTTAACCTCCTGTATAATGGTGAAATAATTGTTATTAAATTATAAAAGAATCATATACATTAATATGATATCATATATGATCTTTTAATATTGATTTGATAATAATATCTTAGTATTATTGTTGTTTCGGGTGTTAACTAACTTGTTTTATTTTATATGTTTTGTTACGTAAGCCATGTTTGTAATGGATAGGTTGTATATTATTCATATCCAGAATGATATCAAGTCCTTAAACATCATTTTTAAATCATCAAATGATAATTATACTTGAATGGATACGATGGAGAATGAATCTTATCGCGTTTGTGGAGACGGTAGTCCGTACGTACGCACGAGCGACAATATCATTTTTTTGATATTAAAATAATATATAAATGGATGTTATATCATATATACAGAATAATTAACATGTTATATTTATTATTTACATGATTTTCACATCATTATTATACCCATCCAAATAATAATATATTGAATAACAATTACACCACGACGTGGAGACGGTAAGCCGTACGTACGCACGTATGGTGACATGTTATTCAAAGGGTGGATAGAATACTGAATATGTTTGTACCATATTTATAATAACATCACAGTATATGTGAGATACTGGAGTTATTATTTTAGAATGGTAAGAACAAAGAAAGAAGAAGTGGAAGAAGAAAGGAACTTGAAAAGGGGTGGTGAAAACATTACCTCTTCTTCGAGTTCTTCCTTTTGATTTGATCAAAAGGGCTCTTTAGGTTGGCTTTCTAATCAACCTAAGGCCACTAGGTTGTAGTGAGGGAAGTTGGGAGAGTATATGGGCAGGTTTTGGTCGAGCCAAGTTGCTTGAGAGGTGTGAGGAATGGGTAGAAGTGGTCTCCTTTTATAAGGGAGAGGAGGGGCTCTTTAGGAAAGAGTGAAAGTATTACTTTATAATATAATTATATTCGGTTTATAATGGTCCAAAAATCATTGAGGTCTAAGATAAGATGACTCGTTTTCTAAAAAACATCAACCAATAAGAATTGGACATGTTTTAGATAATATTTTAATCATTATAATCTTATTTATTTAAATGATTTATTAATGAGGTAAACATTGCATCATTATTGTGTCATTAATAATTTAAATTATTTGATGTCTAAAAATTATAAATAAAATATCATTATGTAGGAAATCTTTTTAGCTTTGTAATGAATATTTATAATCTAAAATCCAACATGTATAAACCTATGTAAAAATTGTTCTTCGAAAAGATGTATGATTATGCCATTTTTATTTTTATTTTAACTTTATTAATATAATGTGTCCCTACAACATACAAGTGGCTCTAAGGGGTCCCCAAATCGACCCAAGGATGCTCATGGTCGCGTATGTGTCCACCAATAATGTTAGGACACGTTTTAGGGTAATTTTGTATTATTATAATATTATTTTTTAACCCTTATTTACCGGATTTACCCTTTAACCATGGTAAATAAAATATTTACCGCAGTAATTATTCAAAATGTGTAAAAATAAAATTTACCTATTTACATAATTTGGAAATCCTGATTCCAAATATGTAATCCATTTTTCCAAATTCAAAACACAGAAGTGTCAGAAATTAATTTAAAATTAATTCCCATTGTTAAAATAAAAAGCGTGTTTTTAAGAGATAATAACTATCAAAAGATTGACACTTGTTTATGTCTGGTTTAATTGTGAAATTATGTCCAATGACAAACATTAAATTAAATGGTAAAAATATATTCTAAATATACTTTAAAACCACTCAAATTCATAATTTATCAATATTAATTATTTTGATTAAAAAAGTTGATTTTAATTAAAATTTAGTAATTTTCACTATTCATCAAAATATAAAAGTTATCCAAAAAGTACCAAAATTTCACCCTAGGCTAATTTCAATATTCCGAATCCAAAAATGAAGTCCATTTTGAAATATAAAATATATATGATTTCAAAAAGTATGTATTACTATTCACAACGGCTAGTTTAATTAGTTGTGGTGTGTGTTAGAACTCGAGGTTTCGTACAACACACGCTATCACATTATTCGAAGGGAAACGTACCGTGGAAGCTTGGGGTGTTACATTTGGGAATATATGTAACAGTGTATAAATTCTGAAAAGTGTAATATAATCTCTAAAAATAAAAATGATAAGTCTAAGGTTGATTCTAACACAAAATTCCTTTCATATTATCAGTGTGTATATATAAATTAGAAATAAATTCAATGAATCCATAATAATATATTATTTGAATCTATAAATTATGAGTTCTTTTAAACTTTTAAATCTTATTTAGAGGAAAAAATTACTAAATAACATTTTATTCAAAATTTTGAAAGTGTTAGTGGACTAGTAAATTTTATACATGGTGATATATATGGAACATTAACTATTCATGAAACTAGTGGGATTGGGTACCTTTTTACATTTATCAAAGAATTTTTTTATTATATTTAAGTGTTTCTGAGGATATAGACAAATAAAATATTAAAAAATGAGAAAGTATTTTAGAATAAACTGAAAATTAGTTAGGAAAAGTAATATGATTCTCTGATCAGATTATGTTAAGAAATACATGATCTAAGAATTAAAAAATCCTTAGAAAGATTATGGACTTTATTCAAAACTCAATCTTCCCAAAAAAACATTATGGAATGATTTATTAAATAGTAGGTATCATAAATTGTTAGATATAGTTTTTTTGTATGTGGAAATTAACCATACTATAAAATATTAATGATATGTTCATGAAAATATCCCACTCTTATTTAATAATGTTTTATATAATGTTTTTATAAAACATAATATGATATAAGGATTGATAAAAACACCAATATTCCTTTTATAAATATTCATGGATTTAAATATTATTATTATATCATTCAATTGTAATAAATTTTACCACACAGTAGATAAATAATTGATTGTTGGTTATCTAATGGAAACTAAGACATATTATTTATATAGTCCTACAATGAAAAAATATTTTATTTCATTATTTTATTCATTAATTAGAGATTAATATATTAGTTGTTGATAAAATGGGAGGAATTTTTAATATAAATAATATTGCGACCAAGAAAATATGTTCTCCTGAGATGCAAATAAGGTTGACTCTAAAAGGATTTGTAGAAGCAGAACTTACTCATGTTATATAGGAACCTAAATTATTTGGTAAGACTTCCCAAGATCCCATGAGATATATATTTAATATGGTAAATGGTTATGGGGTTATGTTCATATATTTTAAACCTAATTGTATCACCCTAAAAATTATAATACATTAATTTTATGATAGATTATTTTATATGAAATACTAAAAAGACAAACTTCACTATATCTAATTTGTAATAATTTTAACATTGTTTTTGAAAATGTTTTTACAAATAAAATTTTCCATGTTATGTAATCAATTAATATATTATATGAAATTGAATCAATTAAAATAATTATTTAATATAATCCCCAATTTTTAATGCTTGTAAGGGAGGCAGATTATCTAGGGTCTTGTCTTGACAAAACTGATGTCAAACTCTAACAAGTGTAGCTAGAGTGAAATCATTTTCAGGGTAAGTTCCAGCTATTTGAAATCACTATGATATCTATGTTAAGTAAATTTCAATCCACAATAATCACCATTATAAATATTTTTAGGTTATCAAATCTTGAAAATCAGGAGGAGCTATCTAAGAAGAAGTCTGGAAGATATAAATATATTAATGTCAATATAAAAAAAATTATATATCATACGAATTTTTATTTCCTAAAATGAATGAAATTAATCTTATAGTTTATTATAAGTGCATTGATAAAATTAAATTAGTGTATCTTGATAATTAATGGTATTGTTTTATGCTTAAATAATAATTTTACTACATAAAATTATTTACAATATATGTTTTTCTATGAAAATAAATTTATTATTACTAGATTCAGATAAAATATATTGTATAAATGAATAATATAATGACACAAATTTAATTAGTAATTTACAAGAAAATTAGAATCATGATAGTTAATAGTTTAATGTCCAATTTTCTATGAAAGTATTTTTCCATATATATCATTTATTTTAATTTAAGAATTAATTTTCTAATATTTAGAAATTTTATACAAATAAATGGTCAAAAAAATTTATTTGGATTTACTAAATTACGAAGTGTTCAACTTATAATTTTAGTAAAAAAATAATAAAAATGGAAAATATTTAATCAAAGATAATAGGGTAAAATTTTAAAAACTTATTTTTCTCAAATGATTTTATATTATTTTGATACATAGACCTTATATAAAAAATATTTTATTTATGAATTTCAATAAAATATATTTCATGAAAACATATCCACCTAAATCAAATGTATGTCAATATTTACCCTTAAACTAAAGATCTTAATTAAAAAAAATTGAAGAAACACTTATCCTGAAATATTCCATTGAAACAATTACCATTTTGAATCCTCTATTTCCCCCTTCTAGGTTTGTAATATTCTGGTACAAATGAGAAGCCCCAAATCCTCCCTTTCCAATGGATCCTTTATGAAAATATCCAATCTCTCAATGTGATTATCATACTCTCCCAATGCTTTTCTTCTATTTTACTATTTAAAACCACCGAAAATTATATAATAACCAAAATAGTATATGGAAATATCTATCATTAGTATACTGAATTTTTATTATATTATTAGAACAACCATTATTTATCTCCCTCCTACCAAATAGAAATTTAAAACTTCACTCATGTCATTGGAAAACTGTCAACTCCATGAATGATGTATAACATTTTTCATTGCTTCCACACATTCATTATTCTAAGAATTCATTTAATGGATAAAAATGAAATTTATAAAATGATTAAACTTATAGGAATTTAATATTAATATTTAAACATTTTATTCATAAAGTAAATTTTCTTCATTTAAAATTACAAAAATAAACTCATCCAAAACATCAGAGTCATGTATGATAACTAAAAAAATATCACGGAATATAATTAAAATAATGTAAATAGATATGAATATTTTATTATAGTACCATAAAATTTATAGAATAATGAAATTGGAATCTAATCATGGGTATGAACATTGACATTGTAATGTTTGTATGAAACAGTCGGAATAACTGACATACAATAATGAAAATAAACCATAATTAATTAATAAATGTATAATGAATGACTATAATTAAATGATATAAAAATTAATCAAAATTAATAAAATTTCTAAATATTTCATTAATTTTTTTTATTATGCATTTTTTTAATGTGCTTTCATGGATGCTGAGAGTAATGGTAAGGGCGTGGTCTCAACATACCTTTATTGGGAAATGATTCCATGATATTCAACTATTATTATTTTATATTGTTTACTTAATACCCCATTGGATTCTATTTTTATTAGTAATTTCCTTTTCAGGGGATTTCTATGTCTTCGTATGTATCCCTCCATTTTATTTTTTTATTCAATTGTTTCCAAATTTATAAGTGTTTTGATTAGTTAACCTCATTTTCATTGAATAATATTTTTCCCTTGACTAATTTATTCTATGAATAATATATTTTCTATTTAATTATTTTATATTTTACATTGACTCGTTATTTTTCACAATTTGTTTATTATTTTTTTGAATTATTTCATCTATCAAAACAGTATTTACTCCAAGTCCATATTTTTTTCATTCCATAATTATTACAAGTTTTTTAATCAGAAACCTATTTTTTATTATGTCACCATAATATTTTTATTTACCACATTTCCCAATATTTCATTATTAATATTTAAAATTATATAGTTTATAATAATGATATTTAAAAATTATAAAAAACGATTTATTTTGATCATCAAATCATTTATATTCTACTCAAAATTTTATGAATTATCTATTATATTCTTCTATGAATTTATTTTTAGAATATATTTAAAATTGTTTTTTACGTTTTTCCAATTACCTTTACAAAAATTATTTTTGAATGTGATTCATAAAATTATATTTTTTTAAAAAGTTTAAGAATGTTTCATTAGGTAATTTTTTATTTTATCACCTTAATTTTACACTATATCTCCAGGAGAAATATCTCATATGGAATTGTCTTCATGAATCAGTCACTATCTTCTCTAATTAAAGGATTTTTCTTGTGATTGAATTTTTTTGTATCACCTGACCCAAATCTTAGGGGAATTTTATGTGATTCCATTTTGAAATGATATGAAACCCATTTATTTCCCTAATTTTCAATGTAATTCTATATGATTGATTTCATATGGCACATATAAGTAAGGATTTTGATCGATGGTGTCTTATATCTCACTCCAAATTTTTGGTTAATGATTCATTTCTCATGAGATATTTGATCATCGATATGATTGGGTGTTTTCAAAACTAAATGTGTGGGAAATGTTGGGTTCCTCATATTTTAATGAGTAGGAATGCTTGTTTTTTCTCATAATGTGATGATTCTTTGTGATTTTGTTTTTTATTGAGTTTCCTATTTGGTACACAATAGTTTTATGTTGTCTTCCTATTATTATCCTCTATGGAACATTTTTATTTTCTCAAATTTTTAGAATCTTATACAATGGAATATATTTATTCATTTTAGAATACATGTCTTTATATATTGACTTATGAGAAAAATCATATTATTAAATTCTACTTTAATTTTTTATTTCTATAATGCTCATGTCTTCTCATAATACCATGATCTAACAATATTATCACCCATTATTAAGTTTCCCATGCTATGAATTTCATCTCACCTATTCTTATAATTCCAATTTCCAATTGAAATTATATATATATCTAATTATGTGAATAGGGAATTAATACATAGAAATATTAAGAATGATTTTCAAGAAATTATGTGAAATGAAATATTTATGTAGAAAATCATCAGAGATAGTAAATCCTTGGGTTATGTGGAATTATGACTATTTGTGAGTTTTAATGTTCAAATAATTGAATAATTTTAAAATATATTCATGTTTATCTTAGGTAGTATAATTAGGTATTAGATTAGTTCTTAGTCATTTTAGGGGATTGGGATTATACAACATTTGTTAATCCCCTAGGGATAAGTCTAAATATAGGAAAACATAATAAAATCTTGGTGAAGTAATTATTTTTTGGTTTCCTGGTAGTTACATCCATATCGGGATACAAACAAGTGGATTCTGATTGTGTCATAGATTCACATATGGGTATAAATCCCTAAAAATGTTTATTTTGGTCACAACATAACCTTTAATTAGTTTACAACCACTGGACCAAACTACACACCTAATTTGACACTAATTAGGGATATTCTTTGGATGATTCATATATTCCTTACAAACCATTATAAAGTGTTTAAATTTGATTTAATGTTGAAACATATAATTAATTATTTTATAGAACCTAATTTTATTATGACCATAAATAATCTATATTGAAACTTATAAATTCATAAGTTAAATTATGATCATAATTTATGAGTACCTTCTTCTATGTTTATAATTTCCTTTTATATAGTTATTAATTTAACTATTCTCAGACCTCAACTTCCATTTATTTAATGTAATGGATACATCTTAAAGGAACCAAGATAATAATACAAGTGATAGAAAATGTATACATTATCAAAATGAGGAACATACTGATTTAGGGGCTGGATCGCAAACTATCCTAGTTATTCTCACCAAACACTACCATGATCTGAGTAACAATGTAAACCATTTTGATTTTCTTAATTAAACAATAAAGGATAAACTACAAATCGATTCATTAATATAGAAACATACACCGTCCATTAGTGATTATTCCAACACACTAATCAATAAGAAATTTTTCGATAAAATACATAATATATTTTCATTTCATTAATTTTTTATCAATGGGATGTTTATTTTTTTCATTTTTTCCTTTGGATGGTTTGGGTGACCACTAGTGGGCTATAATTAAGAATATTATGATGAAAAAATAAGATGACCCAATATAATTGAAGGAGTTAAAAAATAATATACTTTATTAAATATTTTCTCCAAACTCATCATAACGGGTTGCACTAATTTTTTTTCTTAGTAAAATGGAAGGATTAATGTGTATTTATCTAGATTATCATGAGCATAATAAGGTCACGATAATGAATAAGTATCATCTTCCCTATGTTGATTAATTTTTTACCAACATAGATGATTTCAAAATTATAGAAGCTGGATATTTAATTTAAATACCATAAAATGATATTAAATAAAAAGGATATATCCATGATATATTTCCAAAAAAGGTATAGAATATATGAATTCATAGTTATAATATTTAGGCGTTAAAATTCCTATGTTATAATTTGAAATTGATGTATTGAGTCTCTATATATTACCCAGATAGATTAATGGTTTTTTTATTTATAATATTTTCATATATTCTACGATTTAGGAAGAACATTAATTGTATTTGATAATTATACTAAAAACATGATGAGAGGAGAAATCGTATTCCTAGTTTAGAAAATAACCATTTTAGAAATAAAAATTTAATTCAAGGGTCACATGATCACAAGTGAGGGTATATCATTAAATTAATAAAATATATTTGGTGGTTCAAAATGGTTTAGAGTGTCCAATATGATTGAAGTCCATATATTATTTGAATTTTAATGATATTACTAGCACATAGTGAGAAATGTTTTCGGTATTGTCCACTCCTCTAACCTTGTTAAAAAAAGAATGTAGTTTCATTCCCTTAGATAAAGAAATTTAAGGAAATATTCCAATAGTTTAAAAAGGTATTTTTCACTGGAACTATATATACATTACCCTATGATGGAGAATGGTTTTTAATATATAATTATTATTAAAAAATGGTTTTCGATGCATTATTGTTAAAAGGATGGATGCTTATATCCTAATGGCCGGGATGAAATCATAACTTCACCAAATTATTTCCAAACTATCCATTTATATAAGTATTAATTATTCACAAAATAAATATATTGAGCTAAAATATAAGGTAAAATATATTTTATATTTCAATCTGGATGGAAATAGAATTATAATATTGGAACTTTCATATTTATACAATCTAATACATAGCTAAAGAATGTTATTTTTGATGATGTGTGGAGGTCTTACTTCTATATTCATCGAGGAATCATAAATATTTGTAGATATCGTATGTAAAACATTTGGTTGGATCACATGAATATGCATATTGTCTAGTTTGTATCTCGATGTCTATTTTTTCAAAAATAAATAATAAATATAAAAAATCAAAAGTGATGATAAAATAATTTCCAAAAAAAGAAATAATAAATCATCACCAAGGATTCCCTCACTTGTAGCCCTAAAACATTTATTGGCTACAATTCCATGTTGGTAGTGGTTTATCGATATACGAAGACTATAGATTTCTATTCTAGTCAAGAATACAACTCACTTGATCATATAGATAAGTTACACATAATTGAGTTAATAAGATTTTATATATTTTAAATTTCATTTATATCTGAATAAGACATAGGGTTTACCTAAAAAATTAGAGTATTCAATGGGAAATGGTTCTACAACTGATATTTTGCATAAGTTATCATTTTCAAACAAATTTTAACTCTAATATAACATTCAAATAATTTAGGATATTCTATGAACATGATAAATGAATTTCAAAGAGTGTTTTGATCAATATCATTATCTGGTGGAGTTCACATGTAATAAATATTTCCACTTTATTATTTAAAATGAACCATATAAGGCTCTATAAAGGATGAAAAGTAGAACTAAAACCTGGTGGGATGAAGTTGGAGAATAGAAGTTTTTTGGACCATATATTTTAAAATAAATGACTGAAATGGATTGAATTATTTTGAGATATATGAGAGAATCACTTTATAGATAGAAGAACTATAACAAAAACCATCGATTATATTTGTAGTATCAATTTTTTTATAAAGTATTTATTCATATATCTCCTTAAAAGATAGTAATGATATTTGTGATAAAGGTAATTTTCCAAAGATTTATCGACTCCTTTAATATTATTGATCATATTGGGGGTGTATATTATTTATAATCACTTCAAACACTCCTATTTTAGTCGAATAATGTGTTTCATCTATCACTTATTAGGAAGAATATAACAGATACATCAAAAGTATAAATATCACCATACATTTACTTGGAACATGATCTCCCTTTTGATGTACAACCTAGAGACAACATAGATCGAATAGTTTTGTTTGTGTGAGATAATACTACCCACTTGGTCAAAGTTATATAGAGAATACATTTGTTTTAGGAACCTACATGGGAACTAGGAGAGGTAATGAGACAAAAAAGGTTCGCATTTTTCATCTGATCAATATAATTTTGAGGCTGAAATTTAATTAATGGGTACAATGTAACATCACATAAACAATAATAAATTATAATTTAACAGATTTTTTTAAAATGATATGCTTAATAATGGTTAACAACATCATAATTTAATTTTTTTTCTAAAACATTTCCATTGAATATATTATTACAATTAGAACAAACTATATTTTTGAAGTAAATAGTGTAGAAAAAATGTAATCAGGTAATATATGGTTTCCATATGAAGCTAATTTTTTCATGTATAATAGAGAGATAGCTTCTCTAGGTGTTTCCCTTGAGTAAGAGGAGGCTAAATTAAAAAAAGGGTAGCTTAAGAGAATTTTTTTTGCGAGAAGTTCAACATCATGGGAAACACTATGAGTTCTATTCTAGCTAAATCCCCACATACACAAAATAATGTATCTTATTATATCCTTAGGTCATATGTGGAGATCATGGAAGATTATATATGAATAAGTCAAGGTGATATAAATATGTAATAATAATTAAACAAAATTATTTATTTATCCCACGAATAATCCATTTACACTTTTTCAAAAATGAATGGAAATTTTTAATACTAATGAACTAATCAAATTAAAATAATATTTTTATATAACTAAATATATTATTTAACGATGAAAAATGCATTTTAATAGAAAACATATTTTTTCACAATGTATGTTTTTTATGAAACCAATTATATTATGGTTAAATGAGGATAAAAAAATAATTTTTATATAAATAATATCTAAAAAATACATTAATTTATAATTGATAGGAAAATAATATTTAAAATAGTTAATATTTTAAGTCATTTTTCTAGGATTACTATTTTTTATCTTTATTCTAGTATTTAATTTATAATTTAATTTTCAAAATATTATAAATTTAATTATATTCAAATGAATACAAAATAAGATTCAATATAATGATATTTTATAATTGGATTCATCATATAATTTTAATAAAACAATAATTACCATTGTAAATATTTAATCAAGTATAATAAGTGTAAGAATGGGTGACTTAATGTGGATAAAATGTTTCTCATTTAACATAACACTAAAACTATATGGAATACATTTTCATTTTTGTAATGTAAATATGAAATCTCTCATATAAATTTTAACATGAATTTTTTTTATTATTTCTTATTTACGCCTTACCTAACATTAGGAACTAATGAAAAGAATATATTTTTCACCCACTATTTTCTTCTAATATAGCATACTTCTTAGACTTAGCCTACTTAAATCCATTCGTCATAATCTAAAGAAAGAAAACAAAATAAAGGGTGATATTAGATTCCCAATAATTTTAGACACGAGATATATGAATTGATTATCATATAAAAATATATGTTAAGAATATAGTCCAAAAATCATGATTATAAATTATAGTGTTTATACCCTATCATTAATTAATCATAAAAATGATATATTGTGTAAACAAATTAATTTCAAAAAACATGAATCACAACTATGATGAATCGTCATAAATAAGACATGAACAATGATACAATATCATAATTATTTGAAAATTTCATTGAAACAATGTGGATCAATCATAACATTTATCATAATAGTATCTTGGAAATCATACATTCATCATAGAATTACCTATTTAGGATAATTCAAACTTTCTCTTAGGAGTAACTTATATCTAGTCGACTATGTCATCGGTTATGAACTTTTTTATATGTATCCGCTTATAGGATTTTCTTAACTCCATATTATTTTTGGCAGTTTTACAAATCCGTCATCATTACCAAATGAATTTAATGTCAATAAAATTAAGTTCCACCACTCACATAATCATTATTTTCCATATATTTTTAAAAATATCATATCACATTCATCTTATCATCATAGAATATCCCATGGAGATTTAAAAACAATTCCAAAAATATCATTATCGAAATAATAAACCATCCATAGAAATGAAAAGTGCATTTTCATTGGATTGTATCCCCAACAAATCATAGGTGAAATGAGAAGTTGTTATCATAGATGAAAAATGAATGAAAAATATCACATAAATATTTCTTGTGGAAAATAAATTTTTCATTTTGAATCCACTTATTAAAAATATAAAAAATAACAAAATATTATGTGAAACATTTAATTTCAAAATAACTATGTAAGAATGTAAATGAGACTTTTAAGCATTGTGTGGCCATGAATATTGGATATTTTATTCATCTTATAATTCTTTAATACAAGGATTTTGTTCACCCATTTATTAAAAGTACCACATTTAGAAAATAAAAAGAATATTACTTTTAATTATTTTTACAGAAATTTAAAATATGGAAAAATTAGATTCTAAAAATCATATAACAATAGTAAAATAATTCATGAAACTTTTTAGAGATCATGGATATAGAGGAGAGATATTCCTCAATAAAATATGAGAAATATGGATGGACTTTCATAAAACAAAGTTGAACCATTTTGAGTCCCAAAGAGAAGTAAATGGTAATAAAACATAAAAATTACTAAATTAACTAGACAAAATGAAAATAAAATTGTTTTATAATATCATAGTTATATAATTTCCTTTAATGGATGTTCAAGTGAAAACAATCATGATTAAAATAAAATGGAAACAAAAATATATTAGCTTAATTCTCATCTTGATTCATACATGATCATGCCTTCTATATAGAAAATATAGATCTACTATAAATATATTATAAAACCATACTCATATTGATTAAACCATATCATATTTACTTATAAAATCTTATTACACTTTTATTGACTATTATTTTTTAATATCATCGAACTATGTTATAACTACATCATTTTTAATGCATGTTTTAGTTTAGTAGTCTTGGTCCCTGCATCTTTATCATAGTTTCATAATCTCCATAATTTTAATCATGTAATTATTATCATATTTATTCATTATATAAAAATTTAAAACTTTTTTATAAATAAATTATGAAATTTTTATTTCATCACTTCATGGAGATAATAGTTTTCACATACACATGTGTGATGTTTCCACTTTTTGATGGATGGATGAAAATAAAATATAATAATAATTCACCTTTACATAACTAAAATAATATCATATATATCATATATATTATTTAAACACATCACTATAACTATCAAAATGAAGGGGTGATGAATAACAAAATTCATCACTTTAGGGAGGTGCTAGTCCCCACGAACACATAGGGAGGTTTACGTTTCATATAAAATTGAAAAAAGATGGATACTAGTGTTATAATAATCCTCATAAAAAATTAAATTTATTATTATGAACTAATTATTTTATAATGGATACCATGGATTTATTGGAGGTTTAAGATGAAATAAAATTAAAATTGCATGGTTTAGAGTTATACATCTTCATTGAGAAATCACTTTTGTATTAACCCTTGGGCATTGAAAAGATGGTATTTTTTAAGACCAGAATATCTAAAATTTGTTTCAATAGTCTAGGTTGGTAATAAGGTAGATATTATAGGATCTATATGGCTCAAAAATTGTCAAAAATGAAGATTAGGAGGTTCCATTTTATAAGTCCTGGAAGGAAACTGTAGGAATTTGCTAATGTTTTAAATTAATATAAATGAATTTTCTTCTATAAGATGAAATAAATTGAATCTATGATAAGTATGAGTTGGAATATTCTAATATAATACAATTTTGGAAACTATTATTGTTTTTAAAACTTATCCCTTTGTTTAACCACACCCCCCCCCCCAACACTTTTTATTATTAATGTAAAACTGATGTTTTTTACTCTATGTGTCACAAAAGATAAAATAATAGGAAAATTAACCAATATATTTTAAATGGATAAATATTCTCAATCACATCACATTCGGTAATGAAATATAAGATTTTTTAAATTTTAAATCATTAAATAAAATATTATTTAAAATAGGGCATCATTAAAGTCATTTTAAGGCTATTCATATAGTTTGAAATTTAAAACAACAAGATTTTGAGGGAATTTGATTATAAATATTTAATATGTAACTGTAGTTAAATATTTATCTAAAACAATTAAGGAACATAATAACTCCAAAAAATTTATTTTCATTAATATTTTTAAAAATAATTTTTTTTATTTTCTATTTCTGGAATAAAAATTGTTTCATTATTTTGTATACATTTCAGATAATTATTTCATCACTAAAAATAAAAAATAAAAAATATTGATAAAAATAATTATTCACTCAAATAACTATTTTTAATATAACATAACCACATGCTAAGGAGGAAAATGTTTTCCATTGTCACTATACATTGTGACCAAAAATAAATTTAAATTATTACATAATTTTAATTATAATTATTAAAAATAAGGAATAAATATTATAATATTCAATTTCTACAAGTTAAAAAAACTATATTATAATATGTGTGGAAAATAAAACAAAACTGTTTTAGTTAATGCATTTTAAGCATAAATTTGAGTTTAAATTCATTCAATTATATTTAAAAGATAATAAATTTATATTTAAATATTTTATTGAATATATTTTATACACATTTAATTTAAATAGTTAAATAATAGGGATAAATTTAAGTTATTAAGTTAAAATTTCAATTTTTACATATAAAAAAATTTTCAAAAAAACATCTCTATTTACCTTAAGATGAAAATTATTTTCATTTATAACCAATTGATAGTGAATGAATTCATTGTATACATATGTAAAAAATAAATTTAAAGAATTTAGTTAGTCTTATTCTGGCCTACTAGTCTAAGATCTAGGTGATAACTATCCCATTAGATAATAAAACATTAATAGTTTAGCGTGGTTTATTTAAACTTATTGTTACATATAAAGAAGTATATCAAATATCAGGGTGTCATATTTTACACCCTAATAATAATTTCTCCCTAAAAATTCATCCAATATGACAGAAAAATCTAATAATACTTCTTCCCTATCAAATCCTCATGTTCTATTGTAGCATCCTTAAATTTTTGGTTTCTTTAAAAAACAGTGGCCATGTCAGTGGTTATGTTTTTCATCACATTCAATGATTAATCTAGTATCTATAATGGTTATTCTTTATAATATAGATATTTCTATAGTTTTTTGACCTCTATGTTCTGTACATGTAAAGGATAAGGTATGTACTCCCTCATGTCACATACATTTAAAACATCATGAACAAGAATTTGATTCTGTAATGAATCAAATCGTGCCACCATCAAAACTATAGAAAAAATCATCCCGTAACATGGCCCAAATAGCATTGTCGATCCCCATAGGCTGGAACAAGTTCTAAAGTAACATAAAAATAAATTTGGGAATGATTTTCCTAAATTCATAAACATAAAACAAAAAACCAAAACAAGAAACCAAATATAGATTTTTCAAACCAAAAATTCTCTTACTAAAATTAAGAACTGCATTACACAATTTTAAACAATGTATAAAGACCATTACAAAGGTAAAAAATCATGAAAAGGCAATTCATGAACCTCCACATGGAAAGAGGCACCTCCCTCAAGCCATCTCCACGACACCACATCATGAAGGACCACTAAACTTGAACCAATAACACATATATTTTACCCGAACCTGTGACACAAATTACCAAGTCTACTTACACCCAAAAGAGTCATTAGGTTGTAAAAAAATCCCAGTAGGATACCACCACTAATATATTCAATGTGATAAACATTAAAAACAAGAAGCATGCTAGTTTTCCTAACATGAAGTGCTAGTAACAGTTCTCAAAAAGAGATAAAACATTAAATAAAATAGTTTTCAAGTTGGCTATTTTAAATAATCAATACTTTTAAAAATAATTCCAATGCTACTGAATTTTCTAGAAAAACATTCTATATGCCTAAATAAAGCACAAGGTAACTAATCAGAACAATAAATAGGAAATAGCCCTTAGGCACAAGCTAGATGTGGATCACAGTTACCTCTTATCTTGGTGAGAGTAACCGTCACAATATATTTTCATGTGCCAGAGACACTTGTATAGAACAAACCCGAAACATAGTGGCCCTCGATCATAATCATCATCATAGTTTAGTTAGTTTTTTAAGTGTCAAACATTCTATGTGAACCTGGGGCCAAACCCCATGGGATCACTAGCATATTATTACATGTCAACCCACCTAGATACCTGGTTTTCCCTCTTATGCTCAAAAAAGTTCAAAAAGTCAATAAATATACATTTCACATGAAAATACTACTTACACATGACACATTAACCAGACATCACCCATTTATATAACACAATTCACATAATCCACTTTTTCATTCTAATGCATTTTGAAATAATACACACACCAAAATAGCCCACATCACATTTCATATTTCTTTAGCACTTCAAAAAATCCCTTGAAAAATTTTATGAAACATTTCCATGAAAATAAAACTATCATAAAATCCCACACATATATCACATAATACCCTTAACACCTTCAAAATTCATTTTATCCTCAAACTTACATGGAAAAGACCACAAACATGTTTCCCACCCACATCACAATTTATTAAAACATTTTCGCAATTTATAAATCATTATAAAAATGTTTGAAATCTTAAACAACCACTTTTCCTTTTAAAAACCAATATTAGGTGAACACACTCACCCAAAGAGTATATATACACCCTTTTCCGACATTGTTTAACCAAAAACATTATTTACAACTTTCACAAAACAAACCCAAAGGGTGTAACATTGTCTTGCACACCAAACCCATTTCAAAACCCTATTTCAAGTCCAAAATCATTCCAATACCACCCTAAAACATAATTGGCGTTCCTTTCAACATTTAATAAACCACTCAAAAGTTCAATAGAAATTCCTCAAATAATACCACAAAAGGATACGCATGAAAAAACACATGTTTCCATATATCACTTTCATGAAGTATAGCATGGTTTTACACATTGAACCCATTCAAAACCCCTGTTTAAAACTCAAAAGCAAATCAAGATCCTACCATATAAGAATTGGCAGCCCAAGAAACCTTTACTAAACCACTTTCATATGTTATAGAATAACACAAAATATACCACAAGTGCTTCACATGGAAATACAAACAATTTAAATCAGAATGAAACTATAGAATTAAATGCTTAACCAAATTCATCAAAAATAGTTTTTTCACCACATATAACATATTTAAAACATGAAAAATTAATAAATCGAGAAATTTAACTCATAAATAAATGAATACACAAGGAATCAGCTATCGTGTATGTCGAAAACCTCAAACTAGGGTGTGAAACCTCAATAGAACCTTTGTTTCACCACAATAGAGGTAAAAGAAACCTGAAACCTCAGGATTTATCCCTAAAGATATATAGTTAAACCCTAGGTACGTAACCCAGTTGATGATCAATTTAGAACTCCAGAAATGTTTAAATAAACCCTAAGAAAATGGATGAAATCAAAGATACGAGGACATACTTTCATGATTGTGTTGTTTCCCCCATAACAATTCCATTAAAATTTGAGGTTTAAGGGAGTAGGAGTGACCTTGGAGGCTTTCCATAAAAGTTGGGAACTAAATTGGGAAGATATGGATTGAATTGGGTTTATTACAGAAGGAAAAAAAATGATAATTACAGATGATTTTTAATGATATGGATAGGGTTGTACGGTTTGGCGGCACGGTTTAACAAACCATGCCACCGGTTCTGGCCCCCAACAAACATGGCATTCTCCTCTAATTTTTTTGGGGTGTATGGGGAAAACCTAGGGGGAAATATAGTCTAGGGATAGGGGTGGAAAATTCCAAAAATAAACCATCCTTTCAAACCAAAAACTCATCAAACTTATTGGTACAAACCACCTCAACACTTTAACCCACAAGTGGTGCCACTAGGAATGTCACAAAACAAACTCCGAAACACAAAAACCTAATACCATAATTTTGAAAATATTGGAGGACAAATAGCACAAAGGACCCTGAGAATATGTTCATAGATAAATAACATAAGAGGAATCAACATTTCAAACTCGGAACACCTGGAAACCAAGAGAAAGATAAGATCCAAAATAGGATTTTAATTGAAGCATGGAATTGAAAATCCATGTGTAAAAATTATCACCCCCATAAATATTTCCACCCTCAGAAATCCATAGTACGGCCCATGAAATAGC
The DNA here is from genome assembly GCA_963277665.1 of Viscum album. Taxonomy (NCBI): domain Eukaryota; kingdom Viridiplantae; phylum Streptophyta; class Magnoliopsida; order Santalales; family Viscaceae; genus Viscum; species Viscum album. The sequence goes on from OY728123.1 coordinate 377,986,802, forward strand.
CAACACAAATATATAAAAAAATATTAACTCCCTTTCCATGTTTCACCCCCAAATACCAAAACACTCCAATTATCAATTAAATAAAGAATACTCCTAGAAACCAAAACATATATCAATTTCCATAAAAGATCAAGAACCTTCATGTTTTATCCCATAAGAAAACTCAAAAATCACTATATGAAAAAGATTCCATCAATTTGTGCAAAACAAATAAGAAAAATGAACAAGTTTAAACTTACAATTATCTAACCAAACCATTGGGTGTTCTCCAATCCTAGTGTTTACCCAAGTAAGTGTATGTAGTTAGATAGCGTCGAACAAGAGTACCTACCACCCAGCCAACACCAAGGACTAGTCTGAGTAACTAACAAAAAGAGGCACTAAGGGTGTAACACCCTGATATTTTATGAGAAGTATTTTTTTTATGTCTTATGTTATAAGCGACATCAAAGGAATATTTCATGGAGCACAACACTAGCTTGGCTTGTGTTACACGCAATCGCGACCTTCCTCAATAGCGTGTGTAGTACGCAATATCAAGTTCCACTAAACAACGATATATTAATATAATATTATAAACTAACTATTATGAATACTATTAACTGAATTTTAAATCTTATAAAATTACTATTCATCTTACATATTTTTTAGAACATGTTATGAGAACAAAATAAATTTTTCGTGTAAAATAAGTATTTTCAAAAAATGCAGTTTTGCGGGCTTTTGATGGCGCACCCACTTTAAATCTAGTTTTTTACAAGTTCATACGGTCAATTTGACAAAATATAATTCTTCTTTAGAATCAGGATATAAAAATTTACTTTGGATAAATTTTTCATATTATTCTGATAACTTTCATATTTTAATGAATTGTAAAAACACACTATATTTTAATTAAAAACAAATTTTTTCATCACAATGATTTATATGCATAAATTAAAATATTGAATGGATTTAAATTATATATAGAATATATTTTTACCATTTAATATAATGTATGTCATTATCATTAATTTTACATTAAATTCACAGGTAAAAACATTTCAATCTTTGGCAATGTTTTAACTTTTAAAAACCCATTTGCTTAACAATGGGATTAATTTTAAAATTTATTAATGCCACTTCTATGTTTTGATTTTGGAAAAATGGACCTCATTTTTTAATTCATAATATCAAATATAGCTTAGGCTGAATTTTTTGAATTTTTCTGAAAAACATCAATTTTTGATGAATAGTGAAACCATTTAGTGGTAGTTAAAAAAACTGAATCATTCATTTAAATGAAATTTTACCACTTCTGTAAAATGAATTTAAAAAATCCGACATACATGGTTGATATAAATAAGTAAAATGTTGTTCAATAAGATTAAAATAATTTTTGGTGAATAGTAACTTTTGACTTTTATTTAATACGGTTAAAGGTAAATAGGATAATTCATGGTTAAAAGAATATTATAATAATTAAAAATTACCATAACAGTTGTCCAATACGTACTGTATGAGTAATGGCCGACCATGGGATTCATTGGGACGATTTTGGGACCCCATGGAGCCACATAAGAAAGACAATGAGACATTAGATTAATTAATTTAATGTAAAGACAAAATTGGCATTAACAAAAATCTTTTAGTAATTAATTTTTAAAGGAGTTATATAAATTATATTTTCGACTATAAATATTAATTGGAAAGAGAAATATATTTCCTACATGATGATATTTTTTTTATAATTTTTAGACATCATATAAATTAAATTATTTATGACACAATAATGATGCAGTATTTACCTCATTAATAAATGATTTAAATAAATAAGATTATAATGATTAAAATATTTTCCAAAACATATCCAATTCTGATCGGATGATTTTATTTCAACCATGGGTCATCTTATCTTCATTTTTAATGATTGTTGGAGCTTTTGAAACCGAAGATAAGTTTATAATAACATAATATTTTCACACTTTCCAAAGGTTCCCCTCTCCTCCCTTATAAAAGGGAACATCCTCCCTCTGTTCCTCACACCACATTGAGCTTTCAGGCTTGGCCAAACCCTGTAAATTCCTCTTCTACACTTCCCTAGAAACATCCTAGAGGTCCTGGTATTCTTCAAAGACCAACCCTAGTGCCCTAAGAGGAGGTTAAGAAGAGGCGTTTCAAAGAAGAGGTGATATCAATTACCGATCCTTTCCAATTTCTTTCTTCTTCAACTTCTTATTCTTTAGTTGTTTCATTATGAAGTAAGAACATAAGTATTAATTATATACTGATATGTTATTATAAATATGAAACAACCCCATTTCACCTATTATCAATCCTACGGAAAATGAAATCACCGCGTGTGCGTATGTACGGAATACCATCTCCACGTCGTGGTGTAATCAGTTTTTCCACCACCGCCTTACTTGGATATGTGTAACTGTGTAAAGAATAACCATATATGATTATTTTAAAGTGATCTTTATTCTGAAATAGTATACATACACTTCAGTAGAATTCCACGATCATGGGAACGATATCATCGCTCGTGCGTACGTACGGCATACAGTCTCCACCATGTGATGCGACTCGTTATACAAGATATTCATTGCATAATGATTAGATAAATGAATTTAATGACTAAATATGATATATATTACACTAATACCATTCTGAAAATGAGGTCTCTATAACCTAAAAATAAGAATAAGAATTTATTCGACAAAACACGCATAAGAACAAAAAAAGAAATAATCAACCGAATAACAAGTAACAATGAAATATTACTAATAAGAAGCTAAGAATATGACCATATATGATATCATTACAATGATTATGATTATAGAATAAGTCAATAACATTATTTAAATCATTATACCAGAGTTTTGGACACGTAAGAAGCAAATCAAACCTAAGGTAAGGGAAAATCTCACAATCTCATTTTTAACCGAGATTGTTTACAATTTGGTATTTACTGGGGTGTATTTATCATCCACATCCATGTTTCCTCAATATTTTATATTATTTCTATCCTACTACAATTATTTAAATCCAATATTACTCATTTGTGATTTTTAGTAAAAGATATGAAATGAATCTTTTGTCGTTTTTCGTACGAGGTACTTTTTGACTTTTTTGGCCAAAGTATGAGAAGAAAGTTTCTTAACTTATACGGCATGAATGGATTTTATGATTTCATAAGACATTATTTCCATGAAGCTTCCTTTACAATTTTTCAAGTAAATTTTTAATCAACTTCTTTTAGTTTAAAATTTTACATGTTATGAAAGGGAAAAAATTGAAGTAGAAAGGATATTTTCCTCAAGAATGGAGTTCAAGTGTTTTATCAAAACTATTTTCCATATAAGATAATGTGGGTTTCTTCTTCTATCCCTATTTTTACATTGATTTTATTATTTTTTGATGGAATTATTTTTATGATGTCCTTTTATCTTATATGGATTATGTTATGATGGCATAATGTTTAAGAATCCCATTTTTATTACATGGGTTGTGCTATGATGTATGAATTATGATTTTGTGGAACACATAAGAATTGTTTAATTATCAGATGGGATAGATCTATATCTCCCTCCAATGTATTGGGTATAGATTTATATCGCATGAGATAGACATGGCTGTAACGGCAAGTTAAACCGGTTCAGTGATACAGGACTGGAACGAGGAGTGAACTCGGTTCCATAATGGACTTTGTCCGCTATGATAGTCTTGGCTATGAGCCTTGGCTAATATGTAATGACTTTCTATGATTATGTGTGTATTCCACAGAGTTTCATGTTTTATGTTATGATTATTTGGGATTACATTTCACCACTATGATTTATCCCATGTTATGATATTATGATCTCTTTTGCAGGTTAAGATATTCAAAATGTTATGTTCTTATGAATATGATATGACTGATATTTCTTTTGTTTACCCTTACTGAGCATTTGAGCCCACCCTTTTTTATGTTTTCTTTTCCCTAGGTCTGGATGAAGGGTATTAAGTAGAATATTCCAAAAGGGACTCTAGATATGGTGAAATAAATGGGAGACAATGTAGATGATTTATGAACCTGTTGTTTATGTTTCCTAGTTTCTAATGACATTATACCTATACGTTCCTCTCATGGTTTTGTTATATGTTGTAATAAGTATTCTTCAATTTTTGAAGTAATAACCATTTATGTAAAGTATGAGTCATTATACTTGTTATCAGAGGAAAGGTATAGTCAACCTTTGGAAACTAGGATGTGAAAGCCTCAGTAAGAACCCTAAGGATATGTCTAAGCATATAACACAATATTATTATTTTAGAAATGTCCATGAATAACCTATGATAATACCTTAGGTGTAAAATTTTATTCTTGATTATGTGGTTTTCCTATTATGATTAGTCTTTCTCACACTATGCTTATTGGTTTTAGTCAATGGCTGGAACCTGAAGGAACCATGTTAATGCTGAATGTGATGGGCAATGCAATGATTGTCCCCCTGAGCAACCAAATGTTATGGGAGTTGTAATTCAAAACCTTTTATCCATGATCACACAAATTTCTCAAGCTTTGAACAATGCAGGACTTCCAAACGAACAAATGAAGGAGAAACATTCTATTGAATCCTTCATGAGGCAACGTCCGCCTTCATTCAGCTGGTCTTCTAATCCATTAGTGGATGAACAATGGATTAGTACCACTAAAAAGATATTTTCAGTTCAATAATTTTTTGAACATGACAATGTCATCTAAGCAGTGTATCGTTTGGAAGGTGATGCTGATCAATGGTGGAATCTTATCAAGAATACAAGGGAAAGAGTTGAAATTGGATCCATGGAATGGGATGAGTTCAAGAACTTATTTTTTAATAGGTACTTCCCTCGTATTCTTTGAATAATGATGGAGAAGAAGATTCTTGAATTTATGAAAAAGGATGATGAATTTGTTGGTACCTACAAAGATAATTTTACAAGACTTTCAAGGTATGATTTCGGAATTATTATCCAACCTGAGAGTAAAATCGCTCAATTCTTTAGTGGCTTAAAACCAAGTCTTCGAAGGGAGTTAGACATAATGGACTTCAATAGCTACAAGGAAATTGTTCGATGTGCTCTCAAGGTTGAGATGGAGATTGGAGTAACCCATCAGTCAAATGGGTTTGATAAGAAGAGGATGGAATTCAAAAGAAAATATAAAGACCATACTGAAAAGAAGATGAGTTTTCCTTTATGCTCAAATTGTGGAAAGAAACATGGATGGAATTTCCTTAAAGGGACAAGAAAATGTTTTCTGTGTGTAAAATAAGGTCATCGGTCAGTTGAATGTCAAAATAATTGGAAGAAGATGTCCAATGATGCGAACAAAGAAAGGGATACACATAATGCACCTCCTACACTTCAATGTTTCAAGTGCAAGGAGATGGGATTCTATGCCAATCAACGCCGAAATCCAAGGGTTGTTGATGATGATCGACGTCAACAAACTCTTAAGGACAAAGACAAAGGAAGTTCACATGAAATTACTATCAGCGATGTGGAGTATGATAAAAAAGTGATGAAAGGAACACTTACCATCCACTCTAAAGTAGCAAATGTTTTATTTGATTCTGGATCCACCAACTCTTTTATTTCTGAAGAATTTTCTAAGGGTATCACTGTATTACCTCAACAATAAGATGTTGAGTTAGCTGTGACAACCCATAATGGCACAACAGTCGCATAAAAAGTTTACAATTCTTCTCCGATTGATGTTTTTGGGAAAGTGCTTCCTGCAAATCTTGTGATCCTTCCTATAGTGAAATTCAATGTGATTCTTGGAATGGATTGGCTTTCTTTATATGGATCTCATATCAATTTCCAAATAAGGGAAGTCACATTTCATATTCCAGTTCAATCTATGATCGTCTATCAATGAAAGGATGAACATAACCTTCTTATGGAAATTTCTTCCATCTTATGGGTCTTGATTCCACTAAATGAAGGTTATTTATCTCAAATGGTTGGAGAGAAACTCATGATTAAGAATATGACCACTGTATGGGGGTTTGATGATGTCTTTTCAGAGGATCTTCCAGGTCTTCCACCAAATAGTGAAGTTGAGTTTTCAATAGAACTCAAACCATGTGCTATGCCTATTTCAGAGACACCTTATAGAATGGCACCAATTGAGTTGCAGGAATTGAAGAAACAACTCCAAGAGAATCTTGATAAGGGATTCATACAACCTAGTGTGTCACATTGGGGAGCACCTGTTCTGTTTGTTGAGAAGAAAGATGGATCAATGAGACTCTGCATTAATTATCAAGAAGTTAACAATATCACTATCAAGAAAAAATATCATCTCCCATGCATTGATGGCTTATTTCATCAACTACACAAAGCTCAATACTTTTCCAAGATTGATCTTCGTTCAGGGTATCTTCAGTTAAGAGTCAAAAGGGAGGATATACCAAAGATGGATTTCCGTACAAGGTATGGACACTATGAATTTATAGTGATGCCATTCGGTCTTACTAATTCCCCTACTATCTTCATGGATCTGATGAATAGAGTCTTTAGAGACTATCTTGATTAGTTTGTGATAGTCTTTATTAACGATATTCTTGTATATTCAGAGAGCATGTAAGAACATGAAAATCAATTGAGAATTGTATTGAAGACCCTAATAAAGGAGAATCTTTATTCCAAATTTACCAAGTGTGAATTTTGCCTTCAAAAAGTTGCATTTTTGGGTCACATAATCTCAAATGAGGGGATATCTATGGATCCAGCAAAAACAGAGGTTATCAAAAGATGTTCGAGACCAACAACAGTCACTGAGA